>CM038673.1:635219209-635862751 GCA_021605145.1 Aegilops bicornis | reverse complement strand
TCTTTTTCGTCTGCTTTTGGGTAGCTGATGGCAAAGAGCTTCTTTGCCGTCAGCTAGCTGATGGCAAAGAGCTGGCAGATGGCAAAGTAGCTGATTCCAGTAGTGACAGAGCCAACAGCCTCCTTGACCTTCAAATTCATGCAATGCGCCATAAGGTGGCAATTTTGAGCCTCCGTGATAGCATCCACGGGATAGCTGGCAGGAGCCGTCAAGGCATGCTCCGACTGAAGCAGCTCGGTGGAAGCCACGCTGCTTCTCCGTTGAGATGGCGGGGTAGCTTCGGGGGAAGCTTCGGCAGCTCGTTTGCTGCGATTTGCTTCTCGTTCCTCTATCGCTAGTACCCTTGCATGCAGCGCCTGCAGTTCGGTCTGCTGCACTTTCTTCCTCCTCTCCTAGCATCTGTAACCGCCTGCGTCCGGAAACCCAGCCTTCCACGAAACGTAGCCTGGCGTGGCTCGTGTCTGTCCAGGGTGCTCAGGATTCCCGAGGGCCATTGTGAGCTCGTCGTTCTCTCTGCAGAACGAACGTCCCTTAACATCTTTGCTTCAATATATTGTCTTTGAAGCCACTTGACCGGTATGTCCAATTGATCATCCGTCAAATGCACTTCCACGATACAGGTCCAAGGTTCCGCCAGCCCGAAGAACCAAGTCCGCAATGGTCAGCCAGTTCATTGTCTCTGGTTCGATCCCTTTATCAAGCAGATCATTCTCAGCCTTGGCCCACTTAGGCCGGGCTATGAGGTAGCCACCTGACCCCATGCGATGGTGAAGCTTCTTCTTCGCAGCATTTTGCCTGTTTGTCGCCGACATCTTTTTACTCTTTTCTGATGTCTTGTGGGCCACAAATGCGGGCCAGTCATCTCTGATCTTCTCATATTTGCCCTTGAATTCTGGTGTCTCTTTTTTATCGACAAACCTATTCAGGTCTTTCTTCCAATTCCTAAATAGGTCTGCCATCTTCTTAAGAGCGGTCCAATCGTTGATGGTCACGAACAGCAACGCCTTTAGGTCAAATTCCACCTGTTTGTGCTCATCCCACGTACGTACACTGTTTCCATTCCACAAGTGTAAAAGTTCTTCAACTAATGGCCTTAGGTACACATCAATGTCGTTGCCTGGTTGCTTAGGGCCTTGGATGAGAACTGGCATCATAATGAACTTCCGCTTCATGCACATCCAAGGAGGAAGGTTATACATACATAGAGTCACGGGCCAGGTGCTATGATTGCTGCTCTGCTCCCCGAAAGGATTAATGCCATCCGCGCTTAAAGCAAACCATATGTTCCTTGGGTCCTTTGCAAAATCATCCCAAAGACTTTCTCTCGATTTTTCTCCACTGCGACCCGTCGTGGTGCTCTCAACTTCCCGTCTTTCTTACGGTCCTCACTGTGCCATCACATCAACTTGGCATGCTCTCCGTTTCTGAACAGCCGTTTCAACCGTGGTATTATAGGAGCATACCACATCACCTTCGCAGGAATCCTCTTCCTGGGAGCCTCGCCATCAACATCACCAGGGTCATCTCGTCTGATCTTATACCACAATGCACCGCATACCGGGCATGCGTTCAGATCCTTATGCAGCGTCATGATAGATGATGCACGATCATTAGGGCATGCATGTATCTTCTGTACCTCCAATCCTAGAGGGCATACGACCTTCTTTGCTGCGTATGTACTGTCGGTCAATTCGTTATACTTTGGAAGCTTCTTCTTCAATATTTTCAGTAGCTTCTCAAATCCTTTATCAGGCACAACATTCTCTCGCCTTCCACTTGCAGCAATTCCAAGACGGTACCGAGCTTTGTGTTGCCATCTTCGCAATTGGGGTACAACCCTTTTTTGTGATCCTCTAACATGCGATCGAACTTCAGCTTCTTCTTTTGACTTTCGCATTGCGTCCTTGCATCGACAATGACCCGGCGGAGATCATCATCATCGGGCACATCGTCTGGTTCCTCTTGATCTTCAGCAGCTTCGCCTGTTGCAGCATCATCGTGCACATCGTCTGGTTCCTCTTGATGTTCAAGAGCATCACCGTATTCAGGGGGCACATAGTTGTCATCGTACTCTTCTTCTTCACCGTCTTCCATCATAACCCCTATTTCTCCATGCCTCGTCCAAACATTATAGTGTGGCATGAAACCCTTGTAAAGTAGGTGGGTGTGAAGGATTTCCCGGTCAGAGTAAGACTTCATATTCCCACATATAGGGCATGGACAACACATAAAACCATTCTGCTTGTTTGCCTCAGCCACTTCGAGAAAATCATGCAGGCCCTTAATGTACTCGGAGGTGTGTCTGTCACCGTACATCCATTGCCGGTTTATCTGCGTGCATTATATATAATTAAGTGTGTAAAAAATCATTACATAACATCATGAATAGATAATTAAGTGACCAAATTAATATAAGTTCATCGTCACATCAAAACCAAAGTACATACATAGTTCTCATCTAACAACATAAAGCTCTGCAGAGCATCTAAATTAATTAAACCATACATTGAAACTATGTAAAACATTTCAATGCGAAAACAAATGCGATCATAATCGCAACCAAGGTAACAACTGATCCAACGGCATAATGATACTGAGCCTGGGTATGAGTGGCATATTTTCTAATCTTTCTAATCTTCAAGCGCATTGCATCCATCTTGATCTTGTGATCATCGACGACATCCGCAACATGCAACTCGAATATCATCTTCTCCTCCTCAATTGTTTTTATTTGTTCTTTCAAAAAATTGTTTTCTTCTTCAACTAAATTTAACCTCTCGACAATAGGGTCGGTTGGAATTTCCGGTTCAACAACCTCCTAGATAAATAAAATCTATGTCACGTTGGTCGGCATGATTTTCATAAACAATAAATGAACCAATAGTTATGAAAAGATAATATATACCACATCCGAATCATAGACAGCACGAGGGCCGACGGGGGCGGATACCAAAACCATCGGACTATATAAGATGCAATAATAAAAGTAAGAAAATAATACAAGTATTTATCTAAACATACAGGTAAGAATATTTTTCCTTTCAGAAAGAAGATAAGAACAAGAGGCTCACCACGGTGGTGCCGGCGATGAGATCGGCGCGGGTGATCGACGGCGGTGAATACGGGGACGGGGCGTGACGTACCGCTAAACCTAGACAAATATTGAGGAAAATGGAGCTTGGAGATCGAGCTTGGAGAGGAGAAAGCTTAAGTAGTGTGGCTCGGGCATTCCATCGGACACCTTGTGTGCATAGGAGGTGAGCTAGAGCACCACCAAGCCCTCTCCCCCTCGGTGGCCAGAAAAAACAGATCAGTGTGCTCTGCTCTTATGCAAGGGGGTATATATAGGCACCTCATTGGTCCCGGTTGGTGGCATGAACCGGGACTAAAGGGGAGCCTTTGGTCCTGGTTCAAGCCACCAACCGGGACCAATGGTGGTGGGCCAGGAGCGAGGCCCATTGGTCCCGGTTCCTCCCACCAACCGGGACCAAAAGGGCCAGATGAACCGGGACCAATGCCCACGAGGCCCCGGCCGCCCCCCTGGGATCACGTACCGGGACAAATACCTCCATTGGTCCCGGTTCATGGCAGAACCGGGACTAATGGGCTGACCCGGCCTGGACCATTGCCCCCTTTTCTACTAGTGTGGGTGTGAGATGCGATTCACTTGAAGTCCGAAGTGTAGTGATGGGCGACTTCGCGGTTAAGTTTCGAGTCAGGTCTAAAGTTGATGGTTTCAACTGGGCTTTGGTGGCGGTTTATGGTGCCGCACAACCCGAGCTTAAACCGGAGTTTCTGGCGGACCTTGTTCGAATCTGTGGGTCGGAGCAGCTTCCAGTTTTAGTTGGGGGTGATTTCAATATCATTAGGAGGAGAGAGGAGAAGAATAATGATAAATTTCACGGCAGGTGGTCGTTTATGTTCAATACCATTATTGAAAGCTTGGATCTGAGGGAGATAGAGCTTTCTGGTAGAAAGTTTACCTGGGCTAATGCTATGCCAAACCCGACTTTCGAAAAGCTTGATCGAGTTCTCGCGAGCGTGGAGTGGGAACAGAAGTTCCCTCTTGTAACGGTTCAAGCACTCTCGCGTGGAATATCCGATCACACACCCTTGTTCGTGGACTCAGGGGAGCCGAACCACGTGGGTAACAAAAACACCTTTTCTTTCGAGATGGCCTGGTTTGAACGCGAAGGTTTCTTGGACCTGGTTGCCAGGGAATGGGCTAAGGGTGCAGGAGGGAGGACTTCGATCGAGCGTTGGCAGAATAAGATTAGGCATTTGAGAAGCTTCTTATGGGGTTGGGCTAAGAACCTAAGTGGGGTGTATAAGAATGAAAATGATAGGCACCTTTCTCTTATACAGGCCCTAGACATAAAGGCCGAATCCACGATTTTGCTGCCTGATGAGCTCCAGGTTAAAACTGAGGCAGAGAAGAGGTTGAAATAACTTCTCCGCGAAGAAGAATTAAAGTGGGCTTTGCGGGCTAAGGTCCACAAAGTGGTCCAAGGGGACGCGAATACTCAATTCTCTCATTTGATTGCTAATGGTAAGCACAGAAAGAAGAGAATCTTCCAACTTGAACAAGATGAGGGCACTATTTTAGGACATGATAACCTAAAAACCTATATAACCGAGTATTATAGGCAGTTATTTGGACCTCCGGAGGATAATTGTGTGTCCCTTGATGAGTCCAGGACTGAGGATGTGCTGCAACTATCGGCTGTTGATAATGATATTCTGGTTGCCCCGTTCTCAGAGAAGGAGGTGTTTGATGCTATTGCATATATGAAAAACAATAAGGCTCCCGGACCGGATGGATTCCTGGACGAGTTCTACAAAAAGTGTTGGCATATTATTTAGGGGGATTTGCTACCTATGTTTCATGATCTGTTTTCTGGACAGCTTCACTTATTTCACTTGAATTTTGGAACTATCACACTGCTTCCTAAGAAAACGGATGCTGTGAGAATTGAGCAGTTCAGGCCGATCTGCCTTCTCAATGTTAGTTTCAAAATCTTCACCAAGGTCGGGACTAATAGGCTCACACAGATTGCGCATTCTGTGGTGCAACAATCCCAAACTGCTTTCATGCCGGACAGAAACATCCTTGAAGGGGTGGTCGTCCTTCATGAAACGCTCCATGAAATCCATTCCAAAAAATTAGATGGAGTAATTTTTAAGGTGGATTTCGAGAAAGCGTACGATAAGGTCAAATGGCCATTCCTCCAACAGGCATTGCGTATGAAAGGTTTTGATGAAGCCTGGCGCCGCCAGGTTGAATCATTTACACAAAAAGGAGTGTCGGAATTAAAGTGAATGACGATATTGGTCATTACTTTCAGACACATAAAGGCCTAAGACAAGGAGATCCGATGTCCCCTATCCTGTTTAACATTGTGGTTGATATGTTAGCAATTTTGATAGGAAGGGCTAAGGAGAATGGTCAAGTAGGTGGCTTGGTACCTCATCTTGTTGATGGAGGTGTATCCATCCTTCAAAGACGCTTGATGATACAATCATCTTTATGGAGCATGACTTGGCCAAGGCGAGAAATATGAAGCTGGTCTTATGCCTTTTCGAACAATTGACCGGGTTAAAGATTAACTTCCATAAGAGCGAGTTGTTCTGCTTTGGTAGAGCCAAAGACGAACATGAGGCTTATAGGCAATTGTTTCGGTGCGAGTTGGGGGATTTACATTTCTCTTACCTAGGTATTCCAATCCACCATCGAAAGCTGACAAACATAGAATGGAAGTGCATCGAAGACCGATTTGAGAAGAAACTGAGTTGCTGGAAGGGTAAGCTCATGTCATACGGAGGCCGATTAGTTCTGATAAATTCGGTGCTCATGAGCATGCCTATGTTTCTCTTATCGTTCTTTGAAGTCCCAGTTGGTGTTAGGAAAAGACTGGACTTTTATCGATCGCTTTTCTTTTGGAAGGGTGATGAACTAAAAAGAAAGTACCGGCTTGCTAAATGGGATATCATCTGTAGACCGAAAGACCAAGGGGGTCTTGGTATTGAAAATCTTGAAGTTAAGAACATATGACTTCTTAGTAAGTGGCTGTGGAAGCTCTCATCTGAGACTGATGCCACGTGGGCGCAAATCCTTCGCAGAAAGTACCTACAAACAAAATCCTTTTCCCAGGTCACAGTCAGGCCGACTGACTCGCCTTTCTGGAAAGGACTGATGAGAGTCAAACAATCCTTGTTTAATAGGACAAAGTTTGTTATTGGCAACGGCGCTAGTAGACGCTTCTGGGAGGACACTTGGCTTGGCGAGACACCGTTGGCCATTCAATATCCGTCTTTATATCGCATTGTTCAACGACGTGAGGTGTTCGTTGCAACGGTTTTTCAATCTTTCCCCTTAATATTCAGTTCAGACGGTCGCTAGCGGGCAATCGTTGGGAAGAATGGCTCCGTCTAGTTCGGAGACCGATGGAGGTACAACTTTCTCAACAACCCGATGAATTACGCTGGAAACTGACTAGGTCTGGAGTATTCACAGTTAAATCAATGTATATTGATGTTATTAATTCGAACTCCATTCCTACCTCCAAGCATGTTTGGGCTGTCAAAGTTCCATTGAAAATAAAAGTGTTTATGTGGTTTGTCCATAAACAAGTTATTTTAACCAAGGACAACTTGATAAAGCGTAATTGGACAGGACCTACTAGGTGTAGTTTCTGTGATCGGGATGAGACGATCAAACATCTCTTTCTTGATTGCCTGTTGGCCCGAGTCCTTTGGCAGACGGTCCACATTGCTTTTAATATTACTCCACCGAATTCTGTCACCACGTTATTTGGGACATGGCTTAATGGGATTGAGCCTGACTTATCGAGACATATTCGTGTTGGAGTTTGCGCTTTGCTGTGGACTATCTGGACTTGCAGAAATGATTTGATTTTTAACAGAACATCACGTATTCACTTTTTGCAGGTTATATTCCGAGCCACGGCCGTGATCCGTTCGTGGTCGCTACTCACTCCGATGGAGGCCAGGGAGCATTTGGTTACTGGATCTATCCGCTGGGAGATGGTAGCTCGGGATATCTTCAACCGGTTTGGATGGCGGTCATGTAATAAGATAGGCGATTAGTTCACTTATCTATCTTTAGCCAGCCGGTTGTTGCGTCTTTTCTTGGCTAGTTTGTGTTTCTAACCCATTATGGCTCTATGTGAGCATTCTTTTTAGTTTTTACAGTTGGAGACTTTGGAACCTTGTTGGAACCTTTTTATTTGGTTAATAAGATGGCCGTATGCATCACTCTGATGCAGAGGCCGGGGAGACCCCTCTTTTCAAAGAAAAAAAATAGCAACAAGCGATGTCTGTGAGAGACTTTGCGTAAAGTAACCCTACACGAACAACTTCACCCACTCGGGTCGTGCGATCGATCACGGAACCCTCTTGTTCCCTGGTCGATCAAACCAAGTCGAAAGGCCCAAAGTTGTGCAAAAACAGCCTCATCAGAATATAATGTTGGCCCAAATTTGAGGGGCCCTGGGATTTAGGGAGGCTGTGCCCTCACACCGCTTGCACAAGCCCATGGACGGCCCTGGATGGGGGTCCGCGATGTCGATGCCCTGGGTGACTAGGCGCCTTGTATTGAGGAGGGCCCGGAGGGATGGCGGTGTTGTCGGTGATCTCTGCGGCTGGCCCTACTCGGGCTCCTAGGACCACCCAGCGATGCGCCGTTCGCTTGATTACCTTTGGCCGCTGCAGCTTTCGTGTTTCACCGAGACATTTTTTTAGGGGGGCGAGGTGGTTCGTGGGAGGTAGAAGACTTAGAGAGACGAGCAGGAGCAATTAGTTGGCGAGCGCTTCTCCGGAAACTTCGCAACGATCACCTGCGGGTGGGTTGAGAAAAAAGGACTGAATCGATCGAGCTCATCGACCGGACACTGCCCGAGCGAATCCATCAAGCGATGCAACTAACGGACATGCCCATAGTCCTCCGACTGTACGCGATTCCTATTAGGAATCGATATGGGCGAGACATAGCCCTCAGCTGGATTTTCTCCCATAAGCTTGTATAGTTAGGGTTTGGGTGTGTTGGCGTCGGTGATGTGCGGAGGCTAGAGAAATCGACATCGGCGACCGCAGGTTGACATTGTGACGCCCACGGGCGACACATGCCACACTAATGGCGTGTCAGATCTCCTCCTCTATGATGGTGTGGCGATGAGATAAATACCATGACTTCTACCCCCACACTGACACCGACAGTGGCGATGCATTCACGGCATTTCCCGTGTTCACGAAGTTGTCTTCATCTGCTACACGTCGCACATCTACTCCTCCACACCAACTATGAGCTCTCTCAAATATATCCGGTCATTGCCATTGTGTGTCCCTGTTGTCATCTCTGTTGTTGTTGTGTTCTGCCTTGGGTAAATACCACCCTCGTGTGGGAATGATTTCACTAGCGGTGTTCTCTTTAATATTGTCACTTCACCACCATTGCTCTTTGCTCGCCACTTCCTGGGGAAATGACCTTCCTTCCGACGGTGAAATTGTGCTTCCACTTTGTGCATGCTCGACCACTCAAACCCTTTCTGGCCATCATTCTTACTTTGTTTTTGTTAGAATACAATTTGTAATAGAATTAGGACTCCTACTCGGTTTGTAATAGGGCGGTCAGGTGCAGCTTGGCTCTTATATATACCTCTTGTACTAGCACAATATTACATCAACAATTATTTAATACAATTCTACATGGTATCAGACTTTTGATCCTAGGGTATGGCTAACCCGCCAGCCCCGCCACTGCCGCCACCGCCCGGCTACTTCGAGCGGAGCGCCGCAATCGTCGCCGCCAAGGTCGCCGCGGCCACGGCCTCCTCCGCCTCTACCTCTACTCTAGCTCTACCCCCACCAATACCCCCTTCCATCTCCTTTACCGACACCATCTCTGATATTAGCCCCTACACCCCCGTAACCCTAGACCTCGCTGCTCACAACTACTATCATTGGCGTCACCTCTTCAACGTCCACCTTGGGCGATGCAATCTCCGCTCTCACGTTGCCGATGACTCTCTTCCTCAACGTCATGATCTGCAATGGGTCAAGGATGATCTCGCCATTATTCAGTGGATCTACATGCGAGTCTCCATAGAGATCTTCAATCTCATCGACTGTGACGGTGCCTCCGCCGCCGATCTATGGGCGGCCCTTCGTCAGCTCTTTCAGGACAACATCGACGCTCGCACCAACAATCTCCACATCGAGCTTCGGAATACGGTGCAAGGTGATTCACCAGTCGGCGTCTACTGCCAACGCCTCAAGGCGATCGAGGATGAATTCCACGAACTTGGTGATCCGATCGAAGATCATCAGCTCATCAACGTATTCCTCGTCAGCCTCAGCGAGCGGTTCGAGAAGCAAGCCTCCTTCATCCCTATGATGTGTCCGCGTCCCTCTTTCGCCGAGGTTCGCTCAATGCTCCAATGGGCCGATCGTGCCCTAACTACGAAGGACTCCCGCCCTCAGGTCTTCACTGCTTCTCCTCGCCCGCATGCGTTGACGCCGCCACCGCCACCTCCACCAACAGCACCTCCTCAACCATCCGACTGGCGTCCAAGTCCCAACTACCGGGGCAAAAACCCTAGGCCGCCGCAGTTCTGCACGGCGCCTGATGAAGCTATGTACCTAGGGTAGGGTCATGGACCTATCCAAGATACCCTCCCCAAGGACATCTCCAGAAGAATCACCTTTCAATCGACTCAGAAGTGTTCCACTCGACAGACTCGAAGACACTCAACCATGAAGCCAACCACTCGACAGCCAGGAGATCTAAAGTAACTCCGCACGCTAACGGTCGGTCATTTAGTAGCCTTTATGGTCATCACAACACTTTACTTGTGGCGTTATTGGTAACGCCCGACCTTAATGTACCTTAAACCCTCAATAACTGAGGGACGGAGGGGTCTGGCGAACTCTATATAAGCCACCCCCTCCTCAGTGTCAAGGGTTGGCACCCCTGTAATTCATACACGCATAATCCAGTCGACCGCCTCCAGGCTCTGAGACGTAGGGCTATTACTTCCTTCGAGAAGGGCCTGAACTCGTAAAACTCGTGCGTACACAACTACTCCATAGCTAGGATCTTGCCTCTCCATTCCTACCCCCCTACATTCTTTATCGGACTTACAACCACGATAGCTTGGCGCCCACCGTGGGGCAGGTGTCTTTGCGACTTATTGGAGAAGTTGCGATTTTTCCGATCTCCTTCATCATGGTTTCAGGCGGAGTTTTGGTTGAGGGCCGCGAGATCCGTCTCGGCGCGCTCACGTTCATCACCGACGACTCCGCTTGGCTTCAGGAGGCTCTGCTCGACATCGACGCGCTCCCTGTCCGTGGGGCGACGCACATTCGCGCGTGCATCCGTGGCGTCCTCCTGCGGCAACCGTCGACCCAGTATCGGTAGGCCCCTGTGTCGTCCTCCCTCTCTGTTTCCCGCCGGCGCAAGCGCTCCGGTCGGTCGAGACTTCAGCGATGGGTGAGGCACGCGGTGGCTCGCCAGTCGGCCACCCCCCAAGTCGCGGCGATCGAGCCCGATGAATCTCTCTACGGCCTGTTCGACTGGCTCCGCAGAGACTGCATCCGAGTGCGACAACACTGATCCAGCGGCGGAGGTTCTGATGGTCGATGGACCACGCAGTCCTCCCAGCTTTCCCCGCACCGACGGAGGCGAAGGCGGAGGCGATCCGTCGCATGCCCATGAAGAGTATCTCCCCGAGCCCCTCACTTTGTTGTAGAGGGAAAAACTTCGCCGCCGGAACATGGATGCGCTGCACACTCCTATCGTTGGAGAAACTCCTGAGGCTCGTGCTTTAGAGGACGCGCGCTTGGCCAACTTGGCCGAGCGCACTCGACTGGAGAACCTCCAGCGAGTACTCGATGAACATGCACGACAACGGGTTCCAGAATCCAGTCGACGTCAACTCTTTCCACCACCGACTCAGGTATATCGAACTCCGATTCAAAATTTAGCAGCTGCGGCCCGTATAGCAGAATCGATTCAGCCGTCCCAGTCCGAGGCTGGCAGAGGCTTGTTTCAGATCAGAGCATTACTCCGAGGAGTAGGAGACCAGAATCCAGCTGTATCACCGTCGCGGAATAAGATCCACAGCAAATCCGTTGTTGCTGATACAGTTCAGTCGGCTCATAGCCCAAGATCGCCCCCGAGGCGTGGGGGGCGTGAAGACCGGCGAGATCAGTATAGGAACCGTGAGCAGTATGATCACCGATTCGATCGCGATGATCGACGTCGGGTGCCCACCCCTCCTCCAAGGAGTGGGTCATACGTGCCTCGACAGCAGGATGACAGACGCCCTCACAGTGCTGGGCGAAGGATTCCAGTCAACCCCAGAGAACGAGGCTTTGATGCGAGATCCATTCTCGCTCAGGGTTTGGTCGACAGAAACAGGGCTCACCGAGGAGGTCATGACAGGGATGTACCCACCAGCAGCAGAGTGCACGTCTCAGGACCAGAGTGCTTCGGCAGATTCATCAGGGCCGCAGTGATTCCTCCCAACTTCAGGTTGGCGGCTGAGTCGATAAGTTCACCGGGTGAGTCCAAACCTGATACTTGGCTAGAGGACTACCGTCGATTGTCAAAACCGCAGATCTCGGGTAGGGGTCCCGAACTGCGTCTAGGCGGATGGTAACAGGAGACAAGGGACACGATGTTTTTACCTGTGTTCGGGCCCTCTCGATGGAGGTAAAACCCTACTCCTGCTTGATTAATATTGATGATATGGGTAGTACAAGAGTGGATCTACCACGAGATCGTAGAGGCTAAACCCTAGAAGCTAGCCTATGGTATGATTGTTGTTCGCCCCACGGACTAAAACCCTCCGGTTTATATAGACACCGGATAGGGTTAGGGTTACACAGAGTCGGTTACAACGGTAGGAGATCTACATATCCGTATCGCCAAGCTTGCCTTCCATGCCAAGGAAAGTCCCATCCGGACACGAGACGAAGTCTTCAATCTTGTATCTTCATAGTATAGGAGTCCGGCCAACGGCGATAGTTCGGCTATCCGGACACCCCCTAATCCAGGACTCCTCAAGAGCCCTGAACCAAGCTTCAATGACGACGAGTCCGGCGCGCATATTGTCTTTGTCATTGCAAGGCGGGTTCCTCCTCCGAATACTTCATAGAAGATTTTGAACACAAGGATTGTGTCCGGCTCTGCAAAACAAGTTCCACATACCACCGTAGAGAGAATAACCTTTGCACAGATCTGCTGACGTATTCCGCGGCGTGACATCACACCACGGCCAGGCCTTTATACGAATCGTTTTACTGTTCCACCTCAGCGCGTTTAGCGAGGCGGTTTCCTTGGCACGCCTTATCAGGGCGGAGATCGTGCCCCCTTATTCCGGGATTCCCATCAATACGGGCGTGGGTAACCCAACCGCGCCATTGATTACGGCGCTTGGGAGATAAGCGAGTTTTACGGTGGCGGGGGACGATAGCTTCGTCCGTCCCTATAAGGGATAAGGATCCACCTTTAACCCACGCCTTCTTCCTCCTTTGCTCATCCATTTCCGTGCACTCGAGCTTCAGCGCCCAAGTCCGCACATCCCTCCTCAACCTTCTCCAGCCATGTCCGGAGCGGGAGGCAAGTGGATGGTCTACTCCGTCACAGAGGGACAAGTCAAAAAGCTGCGGAAGGCCGGATACTTGTCCAGCGACATCGCGAACCGGCTCCCCGACGAGGGGCAGCTCGTTCCCACCCCCAGGCCCCATGAGAGGGTGGTGTTCCTCACCCACTTCCTCCGCGGACTAGGTTTTCCACTTCACCCATTTGTCCGGGGCTCATGTTCTACTACGGCCTGGATTTCCACGATCTGGCCCCGAATTTCATCCTCAACATCTCGGCGTTCATCGTCGTGTGCGAGGCCTTTCTCTGCATCCAGGCCCACTTCGGCTTATGGCTGACGACCTTCAATGTCAAGCCGAAGGTAGTGGGCGGCCGCCAAGCGGAGTGCGGAGGTGCCATGGTTGGCAAGATGGCCAAAGTCCTATGGCCGTGAAGGGGTTCCATGGTTGGCTGAAGACCTTCGACGGCTCCTTTGTGGAGACCGTGAAGGGGTGGCAATCGGGGTGGTTCTACATCACCGAGCCGCGCGACCCTAAATGGGTAGTGGCCCCCGAATTCAGATCTGGTTTCCCTACGCGGCTCACCTCTTGGAAAGAGACGGGCCTGACGTGGGGTAATCCGGAAGAGCTGACCGGACTCCAAACCTGCATGCAAACCTTGGTGAACAAGATTCTCAGGCTTGTCAATGTAGTCCAGGTTATGCTCAGCCGCCGGATCCTCCCATGCCAACAACCGGCCTTCAAATTGTGGTAGTTCGATCCGGCATAGCACCAAACTCTGAAAAGGCTCTTTGACACTATGTACGAAGATGCCTGGAAGGTCCTGTTCAAGGGCGCCGAGGCTCCCACATCCGCTACCGAAGATCACGGATTCAGCTCGCAGCGCCAAGCTACTGAGGTAAGCTATTTTATCCTTTACGGGACTCTTGTTTTTCATAGTTTGACTCTATGTGGGATCTAAACTCCCTTACCTTTGACAGGACTGGCGTAACACGTCCGGGTAGGTTAACTGTCCGGCTCCGTTGCCAGAAGACCCAGCGGACGCCCGCTTGGCCAGGCTGCTGGCTCCGGCACCTCACGTGGTGCCGGAGAAGAAGGCCAAGAAGAAGGCCACGGGACTCGAAGGAGCGCCCGACGCCAGTGTTGTCGGACTCATCGTCCGGCGACTCTAAGCGGAATCCTCCCCGAGGACGGGAGGAGGAAAAAGAAGCCTCTCCCCCAGCGGGGGGAGAGAAGAAAAGGAAGGCCGCCCCGACTGGGGAGGCCGGAGGGTCCAAGAAAGAAAGGACCCTTCCTCCGGACTTCTCCACCAACACCAACTACGACGTGGAGGAGTTGCCACCAAGGGCCAAGCCCCTGGCGAGATCGTAAGTGTCCGGACTCCGGAATAGCTCATGGCTCTATATTTGTCACATAGTGTCTTCTAACACCGAATATAACCATGTAGCCCGCCAAAGGACGAGCTCGCCGCTTCGTCGAGCGGCTCCCTGGATTTGTCGGATGTGAATAGCACTTCACTTCCGACCGCCTCCTCTCCTCGTGACGCAGACGACATCACGGTGGAGTCCCAAAAGGGGCCCAACCAGGAGGTGGTGGTCCTGGAGGCGCCGCAAGGCGACCTCCCGGACTCCGGGCGCAAAGGGGGTGAGACCCCAGAGGGCTCTAAGTCCGGCCCTGTGCCGGACTCCGTACCGGAACCTTCAGTGGTTCTGAAGTCCGGCAAGCGGCCCCTTCGTAAGAAGGGCAAGACTAAAACGCCGGTGACCTCCGTCCATCCGGAGGCACCGGATAGCTTGCTGGAGGCGCTTAACGGCACCTCCATCGACGAGGAGCACCGCACTGTTATGAATGTGGTGATCCGGAAAGTTCAGTCCGCCAAGAGCGGGCTGACTGAATCCTGTACCAGCCTTCTAACAGGCTTTGAGGTAAGTTTAGAATATGTAAATATATTACCGCATATACAGTAGCCCCTGATGCTTAGTTCGGTGTTCGGAAAGAAAAGCCGGACCGAGGATCTAAAAAGATATACGCAGGAGTCTAACATAAGTATGTCAATATGGGAATGCAGGCTGGCCGACCTCTGCCAGACCGATCAAGCTGGAGGTCAATGCATTGAAGCGAGCCTCGAGCGGTCCGAGAACGAGCTCGGCCTTGCCAAGAAGCAGCTCGAGGAGAAGGAAGGTAAGTAATACCTTATTAAAGTAATACTTTATAGAAAGGATTTGGTTGCAAAAATGACAGGACTAACGTGGGTATTGTAGGGGCCACGAACGAGGTGGCGACCCTGAAGGAAGCGGTGTCCACGGCCGAAAGCAAAGCGGCCGCGGAGCGCACCGAGCGAGAGAAGCAGGAGGCACGGGTGGCGGAGAATGCGGCAAGAGGCCTGTGCTCTCGTGGAAAAACACGAGAGTTTGGAGCATGACTCGAAGACTCGAGAGTCCGAGCTCGCCTCGGCTCTTGATAGTGCCAAAGCCGCTAAGGCCGAAGCCCAAAAAGCCCTCCAGGAAATTGAATCATTAAAGAATATAGTGGCGGGTAAGGCATTCTTTATGCAAAGCAAGCATGTGAAAGTGAATTATCTATTACTTACCCGAATCCGGAGCTCTCCAGGAGCATTCGCAGATCTGCCCCATAGTGTGTCTGATGCTGCCGCGTTCTACCGCGCCGAGGAGGGGAGCTCGACGGAAAAGGTGTTCTGGTCTCAGTATGCTGAGGCCGGACATCCGGTGCCCCTGAGCGACCAGCTGAAGCAGCTGGTCGAGCTCCACAAGGTCGCCGAACAGGCCATGAAGGGCCTCATAGTTCGGTTGTGGCCTGAAGCCATGCCTAGGAGCTACTTCGGGCTAGTCTGCGGCGGTGGTGGACGCCTTTGTCCATGGATTGAAGTCATCAAAGCGCTCCGTCTGCATTGAAGGTGCCTGTCGGCCCTTGCCCGTGCTAAAGTGCACTGGGGCAAGATGGATGCTGAGAAGCTTGTGACGGACGGGCCACCGCCGGGCAAGGGGCACCGCAAGCCCGAAATGTACTATGAGGGCGTCCTGAAGGGTGCCCGCTTATAGCGGGTGAATGCTCCAAAGATGTAATTTTTGAATAGACTCACATTTGTTATCCTGTATGCTGAAAACTTGTTCATAAGCGCTAAGCAATGCTTGTGAATTTAAAATATTACCTTCCGTGCGGCCGTTTATCAAATTTGAGAGATGGCAAGTCGTTGGCTTCAGCCCCCATGCCACGAGTGCTGGGGTGTTCGGGGTAAACTTGAGCGCTCTTGTTCCCATTCTTGGGTCCTTCGAGGGAGGCGCTCAACGCAACGAACAAGGCAACCGGACTATAGTGCTTGAACACTCTCACTTAGCCATAGAATTCTATAATTTTAAATTTCGTGAAGCCCCTAGTATTCGGAAGACCGAGTACGGGCGCTATCCACGCCTTTGGCCGGACAATGCCGACTCCTCGCTCTAAGCGGCATAAGTCTTTAGGGACCCGAAAAACCTCTCGAGCAGTGATCGGCTCTCGCCTCTATCATGACGGTCAGTTTTAGCTTTCTCCACTAAGGTGCTCAACCCAGCTCAACCGGGGCACAATCGCAGTGGTTCTCCCAGCCCTACCTTAGCCGATATAACGGAACGTACGGTACCAAAACATGGGAGCCGGGCAAACCCAACTATTGACCCAAGACATGATTCGAAGCCGATGCATATAATGCTATAAGTTCGGGGTGCCGCACTTGTGAAAGTGTTCGGACTTATCACACCATATTTTTGGGGTACTTAAGCCCTCAGTGTATTGGCCGTACCAAAGTATACGGGTGCAACGTGTCATGAATGAACATATATATATATAGATAAAGAAAGGAGTGCAATAATAGGCAAAAGCTATGTATTGTTTATTCAAAAAGGTACTGCAATGAAAGCAGAACGATACAAATAGTGCGATAAGCAAGGGATGGGACTATTTGACATGTCCCCCTCCAGGTAAGCTGCGGGATGGTATGTAAAACAGGTATAATGCTCGTAGTAGAGACCACCGACACTCGACGTAAGCTTTCCCCCGGCTGTTGCATCGTGAGTTCGGCAATTCTAGTGCCGGACAGGGCTTCTGGAAAACGGAGTCCTGAAAGTAAGAGAAAAGAAGAAAGAAAAAGAATGACACAATCGGGAGCCCCTGGTGCGGTTGAGCCGCATTCTGGGCGTGCCGTGGTCGTGCCCCTCCCCTTATGCCCATGGTATCTCCAGAGCGTAGTTATGTACGTGTAGTACTGGCTTCGCAATTTCGCGAGGGCTGGGGTTGGGGCCGGATTGCTACGTGTGCTCGGATCATGTCAGGCGGTCTTGTTGTAGGTTACTCCAGGCGCGCTTGACGGTGTCCGGACGTTTAGTAGCCGGACTCGAGAATTGCTGTGAGAGGCTGCTTTGCACCTCCACCGCGAGGGCCGCCGTATGCTCCTCCGTTCGGAGAGAGTGTTCGGTGTTTCCATTGACCGTGATTACTCCTCGAGGGCCTGGCATCTTGAGCTTGAGTTACGCGTAGTGCGGCACTGCATTGAACTTTGCAAATGCAGTTCGTCCAAGCAGTGTGTGATAGCCGATGCGGAACGGGACTATGTCGAAGATTAACTCTTCGCTTCGAAAGTTATCCGGGGATCCGAAGACCACTTCGAGTGTAACTGAGCCTATACAATTGGCCTCTACACCTGGTATCACGCCTTTAAAGGTCGTCTTTGTGGGTTTAATCCTTGAGGGGTCTATGCCCATTTTGCGCCTTCAGATCCTCGATAGAGCAGGTTCAGTTGCTACCGCCGTCCATCAGGACTCTAGTGAGGTGAAATCCGTCGATGATTGGGTCAAGAACCAATGCGGCGAATCCCCCGTGGCGGATGCTAGTGGGGTGGTCCCTTCGATCAAAGGTGATCGGGCAGGAGGACCATGGGTTGAACTTTGGGGCGACTGGCTCCATCGCATATACATCCCTTAGTGCACGCTTCCGCTCCCTTTTAGGTATGTGGGTTGCGTATATCATGTTCACCGTCCGCACTTGTGGGGGGAAGCCCTTCTATCCTCTATTATTCGGCGGCCGGGGCGCCTCCTCGTCATCGCTATGCAGCCCCTTGTCATTGAGTTCGTCATTTAACTTGCCTGCCTGTTTGAAGACCCAACAATCCCTGTTGGTGTGGTTGGCTGTTTTTTCGGGGGTGCCATGTATTTGGCATGAGCAATCGAGTATTCGGTCCAGATTGGACGGGCCCTGAGTATTTCTTTTGAACGGCTTTTCCCGCTGACCGGGTTTAGAGCCTCTGAATCCGGCATTGATCGTCAGATCTTCAGATTATCGCCGTTAACGCGGCGCTTGTGCTTGTTGCAACGCCGACCTGCCATTGCTGTCCTTGGTATCCGAACTATCAGGGTTTTTGGTCAAGTTGTTACTACGAGCTAGCCAACTGTCCTCTCCCGCGCAAAAGCGGATCATAGGTGTGGTGAGGGCTGCCATGGATTTCGGCTTTTCCTGTCGTAGGTGCCGGGCTAGCCACTCGTCGCGGATGTTATGTTTGAAGGCTGCAAGGGCCTCTGCATCCGGACAGTCGACGATTTGATTTTTCTTGGTTAGGAACCGTGTCCAGAATTGTTCCGCCGATTCTTCTCGCTGCTGAATTATGTGGCTGAGGTCATCAGCGTCTGGTGGTCGCACATATGTGCCCCGGAAGTTATCAAGGAATGCGGCTTCCGTGTCCTCCCAACAACCAATTGATTCTGGCAAGCTATTAAGCCAATGCCGAGCTGGTCCTTTAAGCTTGAGTGGGAGGTATTTGATGGCATGTAGATCATCACCATGGGCCATGTGGATATGGAGGAGGTAGTCCTCGATCCAAACCGCAGGATCTGTTGTGCCATCGTATGATTCGATGTTTACGGTTTTGAAACCCTCGGGATTTGATGATCCATCACTTCGCCCTGTGAAGCATAGTGGGTGTGCGGCGCCTCTGTATTGAGCTATATCACGACGTAGCTCAAATGAGCTTTGTCTACTGTGTTCGGTCCGGCCGGAATTGCTGTATCCGGCGTGACGGTTATCATCGCGTGTCGTGGGGCACCCACGCGATCCGTAGATCGATCTTGTTTGCCTTGCCTTGTCCTCCAATATGTCTCGCAGTGTCCGGGCGCGTTTCCCGTGCCTTGGTACTTTTCGGCGACGCCTGGGTGCGGTTTGAATGGAGGGCCTAGAAGCCTCTTCCGTCATGCCACGGGTGGCCGGTCGGCCGTGATCATGCGCTGGTGATGTAGGTTTGGGTGCTTCCTCCTCTAATTGGGGTAGCAGCCTGCTTTGGGTATCTCTTGAGGGGCGTTCGAGTTCGCACTCTTCGGCTGCAAGGACTTCATCCATCTGTCACCTAGCAAGTCTTGGTCAGCTCTAAGTCAGCTGCTGCTTTTTCTTGAGGCTGCTTGTCGTGGCCATAAGCCTGCGTTTGAAACGCCTCCTATTCGGCGGGATCCTTAGGGCACGACAAATTGCTGTCGTCGAGGCTTGCCTCATCTTCGAGGGAGGCATATAATTATCGCCCTCCACCTCCCCGCTGCGCCGCTCTATCATGAGGGCTGGCTTCTCCCTCCTCCCGTCCCGAATCCTGCTAGAGGAGGTTGTCTTGACACTATCCGGGTGTTATTATCTCCCGTGCGGAATCACCGCTTTTGCTGTGGCGAGATTTAGAGCGGGCGCCACTGATGCCGGGCGCTTGGGCTGTTTCTTGGAGGGGTCATCCTCCGCTGCTCCATCGCTGCTCCCATATTTTGGGATGTCCACCATGTATATGTCGTATGACGAGGTGGCCTTCCAGTGCCCTATAGGCGCTGGTTCTTGGTCATCTCCAGCATCGTCGTCCATACCGTCGATGTCTTCGGAGTCGAAGTCGAGCATGTCGGTTAAATCATCGACAGTGGCTACAAAGTGGGTGGTGGGTGGGCGTTGAATTTCTTCGTCGTCCGCATCCCAACCTTCCCGACCGTAGTCCGTCCAGGATCTCCGATAAAGAGAGAGACTTTAGTGAATTCAGGATGTCGCCAAAGGGCGAGTCTTTGAAAGATGTCCGCGATGAACTCCATAACCGCGCCCAATTGGATTCGATTGGCGAGGCGCGGAGGGTTCAGAGTCCGGAGAGGAGTCCGACACCTTGGAGTCACGATCTTCGCAAAGGACAGGGATGGAGTTCGGCTCAATCGCCGTAGAGATCGTAGCCCCCGAGGCGGTGTCCAGCCACTCGTCCTCGATCGGCGGAGTCGGCTCCGAGCTAAGGGTCGGAGGACGCTGATGCGACCTCCAGGGCCTTTGTTCGGCAGAGCTAGATCGTGCCCATCGAGGCAGTCTTGGCGGGCGCCTTGGCTGTGGCTCGAATCCGTCGAAGATCAAGTCTCCGCGGATGTCGGCCGTGTAGTTCAAACTCCCAAATCTGACCTGATGGCCAGGGGCGTAGCTTTCGATCTGCTCCAGATGGCCAAGTGAATTGGCCCACAGTGCAAAGCCGCCGAATACGAAGATCTGTCCGGGGAGAAAAGTCTCACCCTGGACCGCGTCGTTGTTGATGATCGAAGGAGCCATCGGGCCTAAGGATGACGACATAGAGGAACTATCAATGAAATCACCAATGTCGGTGTCAAAACCGGCGGATCTCGGGTATGGGGTCCCGAACTGTGCGTCTAGGCGGATGGTAACAGGAGACAAGGGACACGATGTTTTTACCCAGGTTCGGGCCCTCTCGATGGAGGTAAAACCCTACTCCTGCTTGATTTATATATATGATATGGGTAGTACAAGAATGGATCTACCACAAGATCAGAGAGGCTAAACCCTAGAAGCTAGCCTATGGTATGATTGTTGTTCGTCCTACGGACTAAAACCCTTCGGTTTATATAGACACCGGATAGGGTTAGGGTTACACAGAGTCGGTTACAACGGTAGGAGATCTACATATCCAAATCCCCAAGCTTGCCTTACACCCCAAGGAAATTACCAACCGGACACGGGACGAAGTCTTCAATCTTGTATCTTCATAGTCCAGGAGTCCGGCCAACGGTGATAGTTCGGCTATCCGGACACCCCCTAATCTAGGACTCCCTCAACTACCGAGTGGCTGTTCAGATTGGCGGCGACAATGATGAAGTGGCCATGAAACACCTGCCTCTTATGTTGGAGGGCTCGGCCAGAGCGTGGCTGAACCAGTTAGCACCCAGCAGCATTTACACTTGGGAAGATCTTTCCCGAGTGTTTGTCAGAACATTTGAAGGGACCTGCAAGCGACCAGCAGGGTTGACAGAATTGCAATCTTGTGTGCAGAAGACAAATGAAACCTTGAGGGATTACATCCAGAGATGGATCACGTTGCATCACATGGTAGAGAATGTATCTGATCACCAGGCAGTCTGTGCCTTCAAGGAAGGCGTTAAGCACAAAGAGCTAACCTGAAATTCGGTCGAACCGGAGACATGTCTCTGAGTCGAATGATGGATATAGCCACCAAGTATGCCAATGGTGAAGAAGAGGATCGGCTCCGGAGTGGCAAGCACAAGTCAGGCGCCCACGAAACCGGGGGAGGGAACTCCAGTCTGAAGCAGAAGCGGAAAGCCGAGCTAGCTGCTCCT
Source organism: Aegilops bicornis (assembly GCA_021605145.1). Lineage (NCBI taxonomy): Eukaryota > Viridiplantae > Streptophyta > Magnoliopsida > Poales > Poaceae > Aegilops > Aegilops bicornis. The sequence goes on along the minus strand of CM038673.1, from coordinate 635,841,503 downwards.
GGAGAAGCCTTAGCCGTGACTCAAGGAAAGCTTAAGGGGAAGCCCAAAGGGCCTTGGAACCCCAAGAAAGTGACGGATCAAGATGGAAATGATGTATTAGACTTGCCATGCCACATTCACTCAAAGAAAGACAAAGAGGGTAGCCTCATTTACCAAAGCATACCACTCGACAGTGTCGGCTCTTGATCCAGCAGTTCCAGGGGAAACAACCCAAAGATAAGAAAAGGAGTCCGACAAAGTTGAGAACAAGGAAGATAGTGATGATGGATACCCCCAGGTCAATTCCACCCTGATAATTTTTGCTGACATTGAAAGCAAAAGTCGATTGAAAGTTATCAACCGAGAGGTGAATATGGTCGCCCCGGCGACACCCAGTTATCTGAAATGGTCTCAGACTGCCATCACATTCGACCAGTCAGACCACCCAACGCACATAGCCACCCCTGGGAGGCAAGCTTTGGTGGTCGACCCAGTTGTCGAAGGCACTCGACTGACTAAAGTTTTGATGATGGTGGCAGTGGTCTGAATATACTATATGCAGAGACGTTGAAAGGGATGGGCATTCCGATGTCCGTGCTCAAGACCAAAGAACATGAGTTTCCATGGAGTCATTCCTGGAAAGAAGGCCGAGTCACTCGGTCAGATTGCTCTTAATGTGGTTTTCGGGGACTCCAAGAATTTCCGCAGATAAAAGTTGACGTTTGAAGTTGTGGATTTACAAAGTGCTTATCATGCTATTCTGGGAAGGCCAGCGTATGCACGTTTCATGGCTCGAACATGTTATGTAGACCTTATGCTGAAGATGCCAGGCCCCAAAGGTGTGATCACTGTCACCGGCAATCGGTAGAAAGCTGAAGAGTGTATTCAGAAAGGCTCAAAAATCGCCGATGCTCAGATGGCAGTGGTAGAGCTGCAGGAATACCAGAAAACTGCAGACCCGAGTGATTTGTTGCGAGCCAAGAAGCCCGCTATGGAATCGGCGTTTCAGTCGTCCGGCGAGACAAAGCCGATTCACATTCCCCCGACCGATATCAATGCTGCTCCAACTCATATCTCTACAACACTCGACTCCAAATAGGAAGAAGCGCTCATCTAGTTCCTCCGTGAGAACTGGGACATCTTCGCTTGGAAGCCTTCTGACATGCCAGGTGTTCCCAGGGGGCTGGCTGAGCACCGTCTACAAGTCGACCCAAAAGTGAAACCTGTCAAAGAACATATTCGACGGTCCGCCGTCCAGAAGAGAAAGGCCATTGGCGAGGAGGTGGCTCGACTCTTAGCAGCGGAGTTTATCTGAGAGATTTACCACTCCGAGTGGCTCGCCAATGTCGTCATGGTCCCCAAGAAGGACAACTCACTTTGCATGTGCATTGACTTCAAATATATCAATCGGGCCTGCCCGAAAGATCATTTTCCTCTCCCCCGCATCGACCAAATAGTCGACTCGACTGCAGGATGTGAGCGCTTGTCTTTTTTAGACGCCTATTCCGGTTACCATCAGATCCGTCTGCATGGACCCGACGAGATCAAAACAGCTTTCATCACTCCATTCGGGTGCTTCTGTTATGTCACCATGCCATTCGGCCTCAAGAATGCCGGAGCCACGCTCATGAGGATGATTCGTAAGTGTTTGCTCACTCAAATCAGTCGGAATGTGGAAGCATACATGGATGATATTGTGGTCAAGTCACGTAAGGGTTCCGACCTGCCGACCGACCTTGCCGAGACATTTCCAACCTCGGAGGTATGATATCGCTTAATCCATCAAAGTGCACATTCGAGTTCCCGGCGGAAGTTACTCGGTTTTCTCGTTTCCGAACGAGGAATCAACGCCAATCCATAAAAAGTTGGTACTATACTCCGAATGAAACGTCCTGTGCGTGTGCACGATGTCCAGAAGCTTACTGGTTGCTTGGCCGCTTTAAGTCGATTCATCTCTCGACTCGGTGAAAAGGCATTGCCTCTTTACCGACTGATGAAGAAGTCAGACAAGTTCGAGTGGACTCCTGAAGCTGATGCAGCGTTTGCAGAGCTAAAAGCCCTGCTCTCCACCCAGCCGGTGCTTGTTGCCCCAATCAGCAAAGAGCCTTTGCTGCTTTACATTGCAGCCACAGGAAAAGTCGTCAGTACAGTACTTACGATCGAGCGGGAAGAAGAAGGAAAAGCCTTTAAAGTTCAGCGCCAGTATATTATGTTTCTGAAGTTTTGACCCCATCAAAGCAAAGAAACCCTCATTATCAGAAGCTTGTATATGGGATTTATATGACCACGAAGAAGGTTGCACATTACTTCTCTGACCTTTCCATTACAGTCGTCAGCGACGCTCCATTGTCAGAGATTCTGCACAACAAAGATGCAACTGGTCGAGTGGCAAAATGGGCGATTGAACTCCTTCCCTTAGATATCAAGTTTGAGGCAAAGAAAGCCATCAAGTCCCAAGCAATAGCAGATTTCGTCGCCGAGTGGATTGAACAACAACTGCCGACTCAAGTTCACTCGGAGCACTGGACCATGTTCTTTGATGGTTCCAAGATGCTGAATGGTTCCTGTGCTGGGGTAGCGTTAGTTTCCCCCCGAGGAGATAAGCTCAGATATGTTCTTCAAATTCACTTTGATTCCTCCAATAACGAAGCAGAATATGACGCACTTTTGTATGGGTTGCGTATGGACATTTCACTCGGCGTCCGTCGCCTCATGGTCTATGGTGACTCAGATTTGGTGGTTAATCAAGTGATGAAGGAGTGGGATGTCAGAAGTTCGGCCATGACTGGTCACTGCAATACAGTGAGAAAGCTAGAGAAGAAATTTGAGGGGTTAGAGCTTCATCATATACCCCGACTGAAAAATCAAGCAGCTGATGATTTGGCAAAAATAGGTTCCAAGAGAGAAGCCATTCCCAGCAATGTGTTTTTGGAACACATCCACACACCATCAGTTCAAGAAGATCCTTTCACCGAAGAAGCTCCGCAACCAAAATGTGCCACAGATCCGACTGAAGTTGAGGTTCCAGCAGTGGTCGACCTGATCATGGAAGTATTGGTCATCACTCCCGACTGGACGGTGCCATACATCGCGTACATCCTAAGGAAAGAACTCCCAGAGAATGAAGAAGAGGCTCGAAAGATCGTCCGTCGATCCAAGGCCTTTACAGTGATAAAGGGACAGTTATACAGGGAAAGCGCGACTGGAGTCGGTCAGAAGTGTATAACGCCAGAAGAAGGTCAAATAATTCTTGACGATATTTACTCGGGGACTTGTGGCCATCATGCGTCCTCTCGGACCATTGTGGCTAAAGCATACCGAGCGGGATTTTACTGGCCAAGAGCAAATGAAATGGCGAAAGAGATAGTCGACAAATGTGAAGGATGGCAGTTCTACTCCAATATGTCACACAAACCCGCGTCAGCCTTGAAGACCATTCCACTCATCTGGCCCTTCGCTGTTTGGGAATTGGATATGATTGGACCACTGAGAACTGGCAGGAGCGGCTTCACTCACGTGCTAGTGGCAGTCAACAAGTTTACTAAATGGATTGAAGCTAAGCCTATCAAGAATCTCGATGCTTGCACTGCTATCAGTTTCATCAGAAAGTTGATATTTAGATATGGAGTTCCGCATAGCATCATCACCGATAATGGGTCAAACTTAGATTCCGACAAATTCAGAGCCTTTTGCGCCTCTCAAGGCACACGAGTCGATTACGCTTCAGTCACTCACCCCCAGTCGAATGGACAAGAGGAAAGAGCAAACGGTATAATTCTCAAAGGGCTGAAACCCCGACTGATGCGCGATCTCAAGCACGCAGCAGGTGCATGGGTCGACGAACTTCCATCAGTTCTTTGGGGATGGAGGACCACACCTAATCGGTCAACTGGACGAACTCCATTTTTTCTGGTCTATGGAGCTGAAGCAGTTCTGCCGAGTGACTTGCTTCATAATGCTCCCCGAGTCGAGCTCTATTCTGAAGATGAAGCAGAACAAGCCCGGCAGGACGCAGTCGACCTCCTAGAAGAGGAAAGAGAGATGGCCCTGATCCGATCGACTATCTATCAGCAAGACCTGCTTCGATTCCATGCCAGAAGTGTGAAGAGTCGAGCCTTCCAAGAAGGAGACTTGGTCCTCCGAGTAGATCAACAGAAACCACACAAGATCGCTCCCACTTGGGAAGGCCCCTTCATCGTCACCAGAGTTCTCCACAATGGATCGTACCATCTTTATAATGTTGATCGCTACATTGATGAGCCACGATCTTGGAATGCGGAGCTGCTCCACCCCTTTTATACTTAAGTACTCACTCGGATGAGATGTAATAAGAAATACCTCTGTAGTTTATTTATCAAAGACAAGAGTGTTATAAGTTTCCCAAAGGATTGTTGTTGCTTTTGTTTACGTAAGAAACCCCCCAGTGGGTAGCTTAGCTGCGAATCCGTTTCGCCTAAGTTTGTAAAATAATTCCTACCGAGTGACGAGCAAGCCTCTCACTCGGAGGCTTAGCTAACAACCCGTTTCAGAAGTTTAAAAAATCCTACCGAGTGGTGAGCCAGCCTCCCAGTCGGGGGCTTAGCTGCAGTCCAAGTACTCGCCTAAGTTTAAAAATTCCTACCGAGTGACGAGCAAGCCTCTCACTCGGAGGCTTAGCTGCGAATCTGTTTCGCCTAAGTTTAAAAAATCCTACCGAGTGGTGAGCCAGCCTCCCACTCGGGGGCTTAGCTGTAGTCCAAGTACTCGCCTAAGTTTAAAAATTCCTACCGAGTGACGAGCAAGCCTCTCACTCGGAGGCTTAGCTGCGAATCTGTTTCGCCTAAGTTTAAAAAATCCTACCGAGTGGTGAGCCAGCCTCCCACTCGGGGGCTTAGCTGCAGTCCAAGTACTCGCCTAAGTTTAAAAAATCCTACCGAGTGGTGAGCAAGCCTCTAACTCGGAGGCTTAGCTGCGAATCCGTTTCGCCTAAGTTTAAAAAATCCTATCGAGTGGTGAGCCAGCCTCCCACTCGGGGGCTTAGCTGCAGTCCAAGTACTCGCCTAAGTTTAAAAAATCCTACCGAGTGGTGAGCCAGCCTCCCACTCGGGGGCTTAGCTGCAGTCCAAGTACTCGCCTAAGTTTAAAAAAATTCCTACCGAGTGACGAGCAAGCCTCTCACTCAGAGGCTTAGCTGCGAATCCGTTTCGCCTAAGTTTAAAAAATCCTACCGAGTGGTGAGCCAGCCTCCCACTCGGGGGCTTAGCTGCAGTCCAAGTACTCACCTAAGTTTAAAAAATCCTACCGAGTGGTGAGCAAGCCTCTCACTCGGAGGCTTAGCTGCGAATCCGTTTCGCCTAAGTTTCAAAAATCCTACCGAGTGGTGAGCAAGCCTCTCACTCGGAGGCTTAGCTGCAAATCCGTTTCGCCTAAGTTTAAAAAATCCTACTGAGTGGTGAGCCAGCCTCCCACTCGGGGGCTTAGCTGCATTCCAAGTACTCGCCTAAGTTTAAAAAAACCAACCGAGTGGAGAGCCAGCCTCCCGATCGGGGCTTAGCTGCAGTCCAAGTACTCGCCTAAGTTTAAAAAATCCTACCGAGTGGTGAGCCAACCTCCCACTCTGGGGCTTAGCTGCAGTCCAAGTACTCGCCTAAGTTCAAAAAAAATCCTACCGAGTGGTGAGCCAGCCTCTCGCTCGGAGGCTTAGCTGCAGTCCAGTACTCACCTAAGTTTGAGAAATCCTACCGAGTGAAGAGCAATCCTCTCACTCGGGGGCTTAGCTGTAGTCCAAGTACTCGCCTAAGTATGAGAAATCCTATCGAGTGAAGAGCAATCCTCTCACTCGGGGGCTTAGCTGCAGTCCAAGTACTCGCCTAAGTTTGAGAAATCCTACCGAGTGAAGAGCTATCCTCTCACTCGGAGGCTTAGCTGCAGTCCAGTACTCGCCTAAGTTTGAGAAATCCTACCGAGTAATGAGCAATCCTCTCACTCGGAGGCTTAGCTGTAGTCCAGTACTCGCCTAAGTTTGAGAAATCCTACCGAGTGGCGAGCAATCCTCTCACTCGGAGGCTTAGCTGCAGTCCAGTACTCGCCTAAGTTTGAGAAATCCTACCGAGTGAAGAGCAATCCTCTCACTCGGAGGCTTAGCTGCAGTCCAGTACTCGCCTAAGTTCGAAAACATACCGATCCGCAAGGACGACGAGGTGCAGGTCGACTGCTACCTTCTCCTTCGGAGCTGCGCCACAAGTACAACGTGCGCTCCATCCCGATCCGCAAGGACGACGAGGTGCAGGTAGACTGCTACCTTCTCCTTCGGAGCTGCGCCACAAGTACAACGTGTGCTCCATCCCGATCTGCAAGGACGATGAGGTGCAGGTCGACTGCAACCTTCTCCTTCAGAGCTGCGCCACAAGTACAACGTGTGCTCCGTCCCTTCCTGCAAGGGCAATGATGCGCAGGTCGACTGAATCTTCCACCTCAGAGTTGTATCTCAAACACAAAGACTATTCCGAGTGAAGATCAAAGTCCACTCGAAGGCAAATGCAAGCATATTCATAAGTAAAACAAGTTTAGATAAATCTTATAGGTTCCAAACCACAGATCAAAGTACTCGGGCTCTTAGCCCGAAGGAGTTTAATGGTTACAAAATCCACTCGGCATTCCGAGGCAAATTTAAGGTGAGGCATAAAAGTTTGTTCACTCCGCGGGAGAAGGACTGGCAGGCTCGATGAACTCGTCCAGGTCGACACCATCGGCGATCCGAGTGGCAGCAGCAATGAAAGTCTCCATAAAGGATCAGAAATCGTGCTTCTTGGTGTTGGCGACCTTGATTGCTGCCAGCTTATCTTCTCGCGCCTCTTTACAGTGGACACAAACCAAAGACAGAGCCACATCAGCACCGCACCGAGCAGAAGACTTCTTCCACTCCTACACTCGACCAGGGATCTCATTGAGTCGAGTCATCAGGGACTTGAGGTCGTTCTGGAGTGTCGACCTGGCCAAAGTGCTGTGTTGATCCGCGACGTGGCGACTTTCAGTCGAGCCAAGTAGTCAACAACGCCGTCGATGCGGGATTCCAGTCGGAGCAGGTTCATAGCAGTTTCGTCCTTCACGGGAGAATTGATAGGGTCCAAATTTGGTTCAATTCGCCCAGTCTCCTCCTCGAAGTCTCGGTTAAGCTCTACATGCACAGTCCAAGGATGAGTCAATATTCGTATGCCGAGGCGACAAAGATGAACCAGTCGGAATGGGATATGTACCTTCAAGCTTGATGAATAACTTCTTGGCGAGGCTCCTCAGATAGCTTTCCAGGTCATCCCTCCTGCGAGCAATGCCTTCCATCTTCTCGTTCAGGCCAACCTTGTCCTTCTTCAAGCGGGTTACCTCCTTGTTGGCTTCATCCAGAGCAGATTTCATCTTCACGTTCTCCTCCTCCAGTTTGCCGACTGAAGCCAGCTTCTGTTCAGCCAGAGCAGTTTGGTCGTCGGCCTTCTTTTGTGCAGCAGCCAGATCGTGATCCTTCTTTAACAGAGCCTGGTTCAGTTTTTCTGAAAATAAATAACACTCAGTTAAGAAAGAGCAGAATGAAGACCGGGTCTAAAGAAAAATAGTCGACAAAGCTTCCTTACCATTGGCGTCGTCTTTGGCCTTCTGCAGCTCTGACTTGGCCAACTCCAGGTCAAGGTTGAGTTGAATTTGCTACTTTTCCAAGTCGGCAAAGCGAGCTCCAAGGTCACAAGATTTCTGCAATCAGAGAGGATGGGTTATTTTACAGAGAAAAAAGACAAAGACAATAAATACTAAGACTACGGTCGACTGCCAGCAGTCCACCATAGTCTCGGGGACTACACCCAGTGGGTGCAGTTAGCATGCCCCCACTGGTTCAGTTAACACTCGACGAGACCTTTTCGGCGTGAATGTATATATATATATATATATATATATATATATATATATATATATAAGAAAGACAACAACAAACAAGTTCTTCAGACCATAGTTGACTGCCAGCAGTCGACCACGGTCTCGGGGACTACACCCAGTGGGTGCACTTAGCGTGCCCCCACTGGTTCAGTTTACACTCGACATGGCCAGACCAGACCGAGTGAAAGAATTAAAATGTCAAAACTACAGTCGACTGCCCGCAGTCCACTGTAGTCTCGGGGACTACACCCAGTGGGTGCACTCAGCGTGCCCCCACTAGTCCAAAACTTCAATAACAAAAATTCAGCTCAAAGTATGGATTTGCTCAGTGACAAGTCGAAACACCCACTGGGTGTACAGATGCAAAGATCCTTGGAAAGAGAGTTTTCAGGTAACATATCCAAACAAAGCAAGCCAAGAAAACCACTCGACGTGCTGCTAACCTGAACATTGCTTTGGAGAGCTGAGTTGGCATCATAGGCGGCCTAACTGACATCCTGCACCATCTTCATCTTCTCCATCATAATACCTGCTTGGCGTATGGCTTCCTTGGCAGCATTCACTTCGTCCTCTGGGACGTGATGGGTAGCAAAAACTAAAGGTGGATCGGCAGGAGCTTGAGCAGTCGATGAAGAAGGCAGAGCACTCGACAGTGGTACGACGAAGGTAACAGAAGCCCGATTGGCATCACCAGCGTCTTGAACGACTGGTTCAGCTATCGGCGTCGATTGTGGCACCTTATATGTAGGAGTTTTCCTATTTTTACTCGTCAAAGGCCTCTCGGGCTCTTCATCGTCATTGTCGGGGAGGTCAATAATGTTGGGAGCTGTTCAAAGATCAGTCGCCAAAATTGCATCACCTAATGGTATATATATTACAGTTGAATCGACCAAATAAAGACAGAACGCCAGAAATCGTACCCAGATTGGAGGTGACTGCATCCTCCATTGCCTCATCCTCATCACTGTAAGCTGAAGTCTCGGAAGTAGCAGCGCTGCTAGTTCCAAAGTTTATCTGATCAAATCAAGGGACAAATAAACAGCACAGAGCGTCGAGTGAATACAAAGGGAGACACTCACGCAGAAGCGACGGGGATGTCAATCTTAATCTTCGGCAACGCCTTCCGAGGCCTTAGCACTACAACTTTGGGCTGCTTTGACGCTTTTTCAGTCGGAGCCGGTGAGGACGTCCAAGGGCGCTTTGAAGACGGGCGGCCCGAGCAATCGCTTTCACGAAGGCCGGGCCGGTCTTGGTCGAGCTTGGATCGCCTCTCCCGGCGAGGAGGTGACTCGGCTTCTTCTTCGTCAATTGAGTCGTCACTTTCCTCGTTCTCCTCTCCGTCAGAATGCCAGTCACCGCCGCTCGCCTCCCCTTCCGGGTCTTGCTCTTGCTCCCCGTTGAGCATTGAGTACATTTCAATAAGAGCCTGGCAGAAAAACAAGCAGAAAAAAAGTCAATCAACAGAGCATAAATAGCTGCATGGTTAAAATTACAGTCGGAAATTCAGAGTTGAACCTTGTCCGGTACGTGGGACTGGTCGAGTGGAGGAATTCTCCTGGCTCCCCTAGGGTTGTCTCTGTTCCCAGTGATGCTCGCCACCACCCTCCAACAGGCATCCTCGACCTCCTCCGGAGGATTCGAGTGGTGTCCTCGGTCTTAATACATCCACATCGGATGGTCTCGAGCTTGAACTGGCTGGATGCGTCGTCAAAGGAAGACCTCCAAGAGGTCTATACCAGTCACCCCGTCACGGATAAGCTGGACAACACATTCGACCAGGACCTTAACCTGCGCCTTCTCTTCCGGGATCACCTTCAAAGCTTCCTCACTCGGTCCATGGAAAAAGGAGGGAGTCCGGTCGACTTCCCTGGCATCGGCTGGTCTTTGCAGTAAAACTAGGTCTACTACCATCCACGGACCGAGTCGGGTAGGATCATGGCCGGAAAAGAAATTTTCCCCCTCATCTGAACCCCAAGACCCCCACACATCTGAATCACTTGTGTTCTCCCGTCAGTCGGATTGGCCTTTTTCACCGTCTGGGAGCGACATGTGAAAATGTGCTTGAAAAGGCACCAATGAGGCCGACAACCCAAGAAATTCTCGCATAAAGACACGAAAGCAGCGAGGTACACGATTGAGTTGGGTGTGAAGTGGTGGAGTTGCGCCCCAAAGAAATTCAGAAATCGCCGAAAGAAAGGGTGAGGAGGCAAGGAAAACCCATGGTCGACATGGGTAGCCAAGAGAACGCACTCACCCTCCCGAGGCCGCGGCTCAGACTCCTTCCCCGGAAGCCGCGCCGATCTGTGGGGGATCAGTCCTCCAGCGGCCAGGTCGTCGAGGTCTTCTTGACGAATCTTCGAGCGGATCCAGTCACTCTGGATCCAGCCCAGCGGCAGGCCGGCCCTCGATGAAGATCCGCCCCGACTGGTCGTCTTTCCTTCGCCTTCGCCGTCGCTTTCTTCGCCCGCTCCAGGGTCGCCGTCTTCTCTTTCACCATCGTCGCCGGTGAGACGCGCGCAGGGCAGCGGCATTGGGACGAAAGCGAGCGCGACGGATAAGTCTGAGGAACAGAGGAGGAAATGAGAACGCACTGTTTTTGACCGGTCCGGCGCCTTATATGAGGTTACTTCTGAGTGACTGACTTGTAGGCCCGGGTGATCCTGTCAAATCCAAGAATCGCAAGACACGATACGTGGCGGTAAAAGGTGGCACGGAGATCGAGGCGTCCCTGCCTTATCCCATCCGATTACTGCGGCCTCCTCCGCCCCGCGTGCTTCCCAAAATTCAAATCCCACGTAATCCGCGAGCTGCAGAACAACTCGTCAGACGGAAGATCTCCTCTGCTCTGTCACTCGGAGCTCTTCAAGTAAAGAGACTCACTCGACGGATACAAAGAATGGATCAAGGCGACTGAAAAAGAAGTTGGTACCGTCACCTAGGTTCATTGATCCAGAGCAAAGTATACTCATAGCACGAAAAATGGGTCGGAAGTGTGTTCAACTCCTTCCCCACTCGAACCTCGATCCGTTCGGGGGCTAATGATGAAGCTATGTACCTAGGGTAGGGTCATGGACCTGTCCAAGATACCCCCCCCCCCCAAGGACATCTCCAGAAGAATCACCTTTCAATCGACTCAGAAGTGTTCCACTCGACAGACTCGAAGACACTCGACCATGAAGCCAACCACTCGACAGCCAGGAGATCTAAAGTCACTCCGCACGCTAACGGTCGGTCATTAAGTAGCCTTTATGGTCATCACAGCACTTTACTTGCGGCGTTATTGGTAACGCCCAACCTTAATGTACCTTAAACCCTGCATAACTGAGGGCCGGAGGGGTCTGGCGAACTCTATATAAGCCACCCCCTCCTCAGTGTCAAGGGTTCGCACCCCTGTAATTCATACACGCATAATCCAGTCGACCGCCTCCGGGCTCCGAGACGTAGGGCTATTACTTCCTCTGAGAAGGGCCTGAACTCATAAAACTCGTGCGTACGCGACTACTCCATAGCTAGGATCTTGCCTCTCCATTCCTACCCCCCTACATTACTGTCAGACTTAGAACCACGACAACGCCCGCTCCAGCTCCGCCCCGGCTCCACCAACTGCACCACCACCAAACCCGGCTTCATCAACTGCACCACCACCGCCGCCCGGATGGCGCCCATCTCTCGATCGATGGATTGGCTAGTCCAGCGTGGCCTATGCCCTGGTCCGCCTTTACGCCATATGGTTCCCCGCTTTGCCTATACCGGTGGCTGGCAGCCCGGTGCTCACCCTCACACCGGCGCTTCGTCCTCAAGGCTTCGACAGCCGACGGTCACAGCATCACGCTGCTCCCGCCTACGCGCCACCGAGCTATAACACCAGTCCTTATGCATCCTATGGCGCTCCATCGTCCCCCTACATGCAGCAGTACAATGATGGTGCCTCTCCCTTTACGTCGATGCCGGCTCTACTGCCGATTCCACCACACCCGCAAGCTCCCATGATTACACCTACCTCTACTTCGACTCCGAGCTGGGACCAAGATGCTTTTCTACAAGCCATGAACAACTTTGCTGCACAAGGGAACTCAGGTACGGATTGGATTTTCGATTCTGGTGCTTCTCGTCAGATGTCTGCATCAAGTGATTTGCTTTCTTCTTGCACACCTTCGCCTTTTCCCTCCATTACTCTCGGTGATGGATCCTCATTCCTATTTACTGTGTCGGTCAGGCTCAAATCCAATCCCCAACAAAGCCTTTGCTTCTTCGTGATGTTCTTGTAGCTCCTGCTCTTATTAAAAATCTGATTTCTGTTCGCCAAATCACCACTGATAATCATGTTTCTGTTGAGTTTGACCCCTTTGGTTTGTCTGTGAAGGACTAACCGACCAAGGCCGAGATCGCTCGATTCAATAGCTCCGGTGATTTATATTCTCTCCATGGTGCTCCGGTCGCTTCTCCTCCAACATCTATAGTGGCCTCTGTTGATCTGTGGCACCAATGTCTCGACCATCCCAATAAAAATGTGTTATCCACACTTCTTAGTGAATTTTCAATATCTTGTAATAGAGATTCTCATAATTCTTCTATGTGTCAGTCATGTCAATTGGGCAAACATGGTCGCCTTCCCTTTAGTTCCTCTCAATCCTCTAGTACTTTTCCTTTTGAATTACTTCATTGTGATCTCTGGACATCACCAATAGAAAGTGTCTCTGGTTTTAAGTATTATCTCGTGATTCTTGATGATTTTACTCATTATGTTTGGACTTTTCCTTTACGAAACAAATCTGACGTTCATAATATATTTCTTAACTTTCAGCGCTATGTCTCGGTCCACTTTTTCCTCCCTATAAAATTCATACAATGTGATAATGGTCGTGAATTTGACAACTTTAAAAATCACAATTTCTTTCTACAATATGGAATTCTCTTACGTTTCTCCTGTCCTTATACCTCCCCTTAAAACGGCAAAGCTGAGCGTTCTCTTCGTACTCTTAATTACATCATTCGCACTCTACATATTCAATCTTCTATGCCGTTGATGTTCTGGGCAGAGGAACTCCACACGGCCACATGTTTACAAAATATTTGTCCGTCTAAAGTTAACCCACAAACTACTCCTTACTTCTCTTTATTTCTCTCTCATCCAAATTACTCCGACATTCGCGTCTTCGGTTGTCTTTGTTTTCCAAACTCCTACTCCACTTCTCCTAACAAACTTTCCCCACTGTCTATCCCGTGTGTCCATCTAGGTTTTTCTGACGAGCACAGGGGTTATCGTTGTCTAGATCTTGTTAGTGGACGTGTTCATGTGTCTTGTCATGTAACATTTGCTGAAAACATTTTTCCCTTTTCTGAGCGTCAACAACTAGATTCCAACTCACCCGCACCGTCCACTAGTCCCTTTCGTCGCAATCATCTTCCCTTCTTTCACCCGCCGACCAATCCAGCGAAACCAGCCGCAGTAGCAGATCCTGCCGCCACCACTTCTGTCATCACCTCTGTCCCGGCAGAGGAAAACACATTACACTCTGACGCGGCAGACCTCCTGCAGCCGCAGTCTTCACCACCATCCCCCGCGTCCGCTTCCTCCGCTGCGCCGGACGCGTCCACCACATCTTCCCCCACCCCTCCTGCTCAGGCTATTCCCGTTCCAGCTCCTACTAACAATCATACCATGCGCACACGTGCCAGGTCCAGGTTTCGTTTACCTGCAAAAGATCGTCTCAATCTTCATGCATCTTTATCTCCTTCCTCTCTATCCACATCTTACAAATCAGCTCTCCTAGATCCTAATTGGGCCGCAGCTATGAAAGATGAATATGATGCCCTTCTGCAGAATAACACGTGGCAGTTAGTTCCTCGTCCTTCCAATACAAATATCGTTTCGGGCAAATGGGTTTTTCGCCATAAATTTAATTCTGATGGGAGTCTTGCACGTTATAAGGCTCGATGGGTATGTCGTGGTTACTCTCAGCAACACGACATCGATTATGATGAGACTTTCTCTCCAGTTGTCAAGCCCAGCACTATTCGCACTGTCCTTAGCATCGCCGTCTCTTTTTCCTAGCCAATTCATCAACCAGATGTCAAAAATGCTTTCCTTCATGGCTCTCTTCAAGAAACAGTCTAGTGTCAACAGCCTCTTGGCTTCGAATATTCCTACTATCCTAATCATGTTTTTTTTCTTCAAAAATCTCTTTATGATCTTAAACAAGCACCACGTGCCTGGTTCCAACGTTTTTCTACTTATGCTCAAACCATTGGTTTTACCCCTTCCCGTTCTGACACTTCACTCTTCACCTTTCATCACAACAACAACACTGCTTACCTTCTTTTATATATTGATGATATTATTCTCACATCTTCCTCACAACAATTTTTAGATCATATTATCTCTCTTCTTCGCCATGAATTCTCTATGACAGATTTAGGTCTTCTTCACCACTTCTTAGGTATTGCTGTTATGCGTGACTCCTCTGGTCTTTTCTTGTCTCAACGTCATTACACTCTGGATCTTCTTTCTCATGCTGGTATGCTTGATTGTCAAACTTCTCGTATGCCTGTTGATACAGGTTCCAAACTCTCTGCCGACGGTGATTCTTTCTCTAATACTTCTCTTTATCATAGTCTTACCGGTGCACTTCAGTATCTTACTCTCACTCGTCCTGAAATTTCCTTTGCTGTCCAACAAGCTTGTTTATACATGCATGATCCTCGTATTCCACACTACAATCATGTCAAACGTATTCTTCGATATCTCAAAGGCACACTAGACTTAGGTCTTCATATCAACAAATCCTCTCCCACCTACTTGACAGCTTACTCTGATGCAGACTGGGCTGGTTGTCCAGATACTCGTAGGTCCACATCCGGATTTTGTGTTTTTCTTGGTAACAATTTGGTTTCTTGGTCTTCAAAAAGGCAGGTTACGGTCTCCCGCTCGTCTGCTGAAGCTGAGTACCGCGTTGTGGCTCATGCGGTTGCTGAAACGGTTTGGTTGCGCCAGTTGCTGTCGGAGCTGCACCGTCCTATTGAGCAAGCTACCATTGTTTACTGTGATAATATTTCAGCTGTCTACATGTCAGGGAATCCGGTTCAACACCATCACACCAAGCATATTGAGATCGACATTCATTTTGTTCAAGAGAAGGTGGCTCTCGGTCAAGTTCGCGTTCTCCACGTGCCTACTTCTGCTCAGTTCGCTGATATCTTTACTAAAGGTCTGGCGACTACTCCATTTCAAGACATTCCTTTCAGTCTCAACGTCGTCGAGCCTACCGTTGACACTGCGGGGGATGTTAGAATACAACTTGTAATAGGATTAGGACTCCTACTCGGTTTGTAATAGGGCTAGGTCAGGTGCAGCATGGCTCTTATATATACCTCTTGTACTGGCATAATATTGCATCAACAATTATTCAATAAAAATTCTACAGTTTTAGGCCACGGCTACACTTCTCGTGAGTGCTTGATGGCATGGGTCGGCTCTAGCGCAACTCCTTGCGTGACCACCTATGTTCTATCCATGTGACTGATTCCGGTTGTGTTGGTGGAGCTCCAATTGGTTGCCTTTGAAATGTACCTTTTTGTTGTTTCTGGCATGATGTGTTTTCCAACAACCTGCAATTTTTTGTTGTTGCCCAACAACCACCTCTTTGTTGCTAGTGATTCCTTCAATTTGTTGTGTTGTAATATCGTACTGTGTGTTTTGTGGTTTATGTGTTTGTAGCCTTGACAAGATGTATCGCCCCTTGGGTATTGCATGGTTTTTGAGCCAGTTTCTAAAAAAAATTGGATCATGGTTTTTGACCTGGTTTCTCATATAAACCTGCTCAATTTCTTTTGAAAAGAGATCAATATGCAAGTGGGGATGGCAACATTTGGTTGGAAATAGGGGAGGGTTTGTGTGTGTGTTGGGGGATTTGTGAGCGTGGTACAGGTACGTCCATAGTGCACGCCTTTAACATCCCCGACCATACAAAAAAGAGTGTAGGACACTCTCCTGCAGTCATTCCCAGCTCAAAAAAAACATCCCCGACCATTGGCATAGCAAATTTTCAGCCCCTATTCACACATGCCACGTCCATGTGCACAAGCAAACAAACAAAGCTTTGGCAAAAGCGTTTGGCACATGAAGATATGTACTCATGGAATGTGAAGGTAAAGATTGATAAATCACAAAATATATCAACATAGGGAGGGGCTATAAGGTTCAAAGATAGTATATCTTTTGGGTTTTGTTTGCCAAAAAAGAAACATACCATGGCATCTTCAGCCATCACGCTATGTGGGCATGTTAGAGATGTGTTGAACCTGTGATAAACTACCATTCACTTTTAGAAAAATCTATATGCACTACATTATGGAACGGAGAGAGTATAGAACAACTAAATTGGCTACTCGTAGATGTGAAATCACACATCATTTAGGCAACAGGAACTTATAATTTCGCGCTATGTGATCGGATGGATTTGAATTTCAAATTGACCGTATCTTGGCGGACATTTAGGGGATAGCTTTGGATGGCCAGCTCCCGCTTCAATGTCTGCGGATTGGTCCTACTGGTCCGTGGATGGATACGGTGTCCGGTTTTGGAGTCAGCGTTGGAGATGCCCGTACTCAGTATTTATTTCGAAAGAGATAACAACTCTAGGTTATGCAAGGATGCTGAAATATATTCATTGGTCTTTCTGAATGATCGCAATGTAGAAGATCATAAGTTGGGCCTAGGGGTGCAGAGCGGCGCCCGAACCAGTCCCGCTGCGTGTACAAAAGAGAAAATGTTAGTTCTAGGTGGATCGGACTGTGCTAGTTCAATTTGTTCTAGGTTCGCATGCTGGCGGGATGCCGCCTTGCACCCCTAGTTGGGCCCCATAATTACAGACTAAAAGGGAATGGGAAAATATATGGTGAAGATACGTACTGATAAAAAACAAATTTCCTCAACCCACTGGAAAATAAACTACCTCCACCTCCCCCTTCACTTGTCCTCATAGTGCAACCCCCCCCCCCCCCCCCTCCCCTCCCCTCTCTCTATATATTCTACCTCATCTACACTTGAGCACCAAAGAAAGCATCACATCTCCCTTCCTCTATGCTTTTTCTCATCACAACTCTTTCATTCAAAGATTTTCACTTAGTAATCCATAGGTCTTTTTAGGGAGAAGAGTAGTAAATAGGCTGTATGCATTACACGTAAACATGGGGAAGTTCCTTTCAAAAAACCGAAACACCCGACATGTTTACCGGCACTGTAATGTCAAGATTATATTAGTACACGCATACGACTAGGAGGCATAGGGAAAGAAAGAAATAAAAACATGGAGGTTCCAACACCCAACATGAGACGTCATGTTTTGTGTCCATCTAGAGCAGTAGAGCACTAGAGCGATGATGGTTGCACCTGGAAGCCGATAAGTTGCATGTTGTTCTACATATGTTCGGGTTACTTTCCCGTATCCACAGATTGTAAATTTCTGGCTGCTCCTCCCTCCCCATGCCGTTGTGTTTCTCCTGCTGCAGAAGTGGAGTTTAGGGCTACATCCTGGTCATGGCGATCAGAAGTCTCGATCTGGGTCAAAAAACAACATTCTGATTCCACATGTTGGGCTAGAGCCTCTCTTCTTTAAAGCCCTTTGGAATTACTGCACATTTTTCGCTCGAATCTATGAGGAACAACAAACAACAGGTTTCAGTAATACCACTACATCTCATCTGTCTGTTTCCCACACATCCCTGTTCTGTACATTCGAAATCTACGTTCAGCTTCATCTTTTGTACTATACACAGTAACATACATATAGGACTAAGTTTATTAAGGATGAACACATTTCAATGTACTACTGTCTGGGTTGGAGTTTTCAGAATAGAAACGTGGCCAAAAAAGGGGAGGATTGTTGCACTTTCAAGGAGCAAGATGGTCAAT
Organism: Aegilops bicornis; assembly: GCA_021605145.1. NCBI lineage: Eukaryota > Viridiplantae > Streptophyta > Magnoliopsida > Poales > Poaceae > Aegilops > Aegilops bicornis. The sequence continues at coordinate 635,823,712 of CM038673.1, read as the reverse complement.
ATTTGCAAGTTGTTAGTTACATAGACTTAATTTAAGGTTTTATGTAACAAAGCGTATAGATATGTCTGTCCCAAATGCAATGTAAGCTTAGCAGTTTGACTAATTGGGACTAGTCTCCTTATGCACTAGAGGTGACAAACAAAAACACTGCAGTTTCTATTAGTCCTTTCGGAAAAAAAAAAACACCGTTGGTTTCTAGTACTGAAAATAAGAGGTTTGCTTTGCCAAAAATAAGCAAAGGAATTCCAGAAACAATTTCTTAGTTAATTTTCCTCAGCCCGAAAACTATTTACAACATAACTTGGGTCCCATGAAAACTGAAATAGAATGGTAAAATTTCAAGTGAAGATATGTGTTTGTACAAAAACTATGCCGCCACCTACCTTCACTTGTTTAAACAGTGATTTCTTTATCTCCCGTATACTCGATTCTACCCTTCTTGACCAGAAACTATGTCGCCACCTACCTTTACTTATCTAAGCATGTTGCTTTTCCTCTCTCCCTCGAACTATGCTCACCTGAACACGCACTAGAGCCACTCATCTCTCATTCATCTATGCTTTATACTTTGACATATATAGCTCTCTTATATGAACACAAAACCTAGACCATCTCAACAAATAAGCATGTATGGCTAGGAGTCATGGGGAAAGAAGTCAATGTTTGTTTAGTGTTTTGTGGAGTAGTGTCTTGACCTCCTAGGAAAAATCGTCGTGTTGTTGCTGCTCTGTTTGAGCAATCCTGTGGGCGGTGCCATTTGGAGGATGCGCTATTGTATAGATGGGGCAACAAATGTAGCTTGCAATCCACCTGAACATTGTGTTGGCTTCATAGTATTGCTCTTGGTATGATCCGTAAAGAGTATTTCGAGTGTCAAACCAGTGTGGCCTTATATAAACAGTATACGATCGCTAGTACTGAATACTTTTACCCTGCGTTATATATAAAGCAAACCACCAGAGCCATATAGAGTAACACACAAGTCCATGCCACACACACACCAAGTACGATAAGGTTCTGCTCAGCGCACAGCTCAACAAGACCTGAAGAGAAAAAGAAAAGAGCGACAGATGACAGAGACCAAGTGCCCAACAAGCACCACCACCGCCACCACACTCTCCCAAACTAATCCGACTCTGGGGGTGGTGGGGGAATGGGAAGAGCCAATCAGAATGCCAGCACTCGAAGATCTGCGATGAAGATGTCGATGGCGTTCGGGTCTTGCGGGCAGTGAAACGGCCGCCAAAGCTGCAAGTAGGCACACATTTTGGAAACCGCGTCAGTCGATCGGCGAAGAGCCGTACGCTGAATCACAAGTTTATTGCGGACCATTCAGAGCGTCCATACAAGGACCCCAATACCCAACCACCTAATGTGGCGGGGACGTAGCGCGAAAGCCTGAAATTTGACGAATAGGTCGGTGAAGTTGGTGTTGCACCACTGTCCACCGACTACCTCGCGGAAGTAGGTCCACAAAAACTGTGCAGACATGCAGGTAAAGAAAATGTGGTTAGAATCCTCAACAGTCGCGCACAGTGGGCAGGTCCCGTCGCCGGGACCATTCCACTTGAGGACCTCCGACCCGGAGGGAACTCGGCCTCGAATCCATTTCCACATGAAGATCTGAATGTTCAATGGCAATCTAATAGACCAGATTTGGGCCAGAGGCTCCGGCCCAGGTGTTAAACAGATATACTTGGTAGAATACTAGTTTGATTCTTGCTTACAATTCTTGAGCTTATTATATACTCAGGTCATCAAGGAATTGAAAGAAACGTCTCTAGCAAGGCTTTGTATCATTTAGAAAGATCTCATTACAAACGTTAGGAGCTTTTGGTGTAAAACATGTCGAAACATTGCATGTATTTGCAGTTCCGAGAGATGAGATGAGCAATCTCTACTTGTTGTTACTTAGTGAGAATTAGCACGGTAACCAGCTTGTTTGCACAGGAAATGTTGTAAATTATCTTCAGAAACACCCAAGGAAAACTGGGTGCCCCTCAATAAGCAGTCGTAGATTAATATGAGCGGCGACAACTTTAGATCTCCATTTTGTAAGGAAGCGAGAGCCCACACGTTTACTCGTAGTTGCGGTGATATGAGTGTTCATTCTTGTAATCCCAAAAAAAAACGTTGATGCTATTTCATCAGGATTTCCTTTCGAGCCACTGCTTTGATCCGTATGTGGTCGCTACTCACTCCAACGAAGGCCAGGGAGCGTTTGGTTACTGGATCCATCTAGTGGGAGATGGTAGCACGGGATATATTCAACCGGTTTGGATGGCGGTCATGTAATAGGATAGGCAATTAGTTTCCTTATCTTGTTTATGCCGGCCAGTTGTGGCGCTATGGTTACCTTATTTTAGGCTCTTTGTGAGCTTTTTTTTACTTTCTTTATGACTTTAAGACCTTTATTGAACCTATTTGCTTTTTAATAAAGTTGGCCGTATGCATCGTTCTAATCCAGAGGCCGGGGAGTCCCCCCTTTTTGAAAAAAATAATCATCAGGATTTCATGTCCATTTGTAAATATCCTCTGCCTGTCCTGGTGGAACCTTCATGAGCTGCCTGAAATCTCCAGCCCTGAGGAAGGGAGAAGAGTCGATCTCAGGCCTGGGGATGTCGTGGATGGGGGAGATGGGGGGGGGGGGAGAATCGATTTTAACCCCCCCAGCTCGCGTGCCTTTGATCTTAAGCCCCTCTGTTCGTTTGCCTTTCTCTCAAGCCCCCGACGCGGCCTAATTTTGGCTCGCTTGCCCCTCCAGTAAGTTATCTATTCATTTAGCGCATAATGAAAAAATCTGGACTTAACAAATTTGGAAATGCCAAATCTGCCCTCGTCCAGTTTTCCTCAAACGCACGAGACAAAGGCCCGAGGCCTGGCCCGTTCTTCATTCTATCTTCCCTCCCCGACGGGACTCCCCTCCCCGACTTGACCTAGCCACCAGCCGCGCCACGCCAGAGCACGCGCCTGGCCGCCGTCACTGCTCCGCCGTTTCCCCCATCCGCCGCCTCCCATCGCTGGCCCAAGGTAAGGCAACCTCTTCCGTTTGTATTTTTCACAGATTTTGTGCTCTTCTTCTTCTGGTACAGTTTCTAAATCGTGGAACCCTAGGTTTTGTGTGTGATTTGCATGGGATTTGAGTGGGAGGGGCTGGATTGACTAAGGGGTGTGATGGATCTGAAAAGGTAACATCATATTCCCCTGTTCTAATTGATGTATGCATGAGTTTTGGTGTGTGCATTTTCTGATTTTTTCTGTCTATATTGAATAGGATCGATGCAATGTCTGTGCATGATTCTAACCAATCCAGTGTGATAAACCTAACCACGGGGGCGATCTCAGGCAATGAAGTAGAAAATGGTAGTGCTACTATTGATTGGTCAAGCCTTGTGATTGAACCAGAAAATGATGGGGATGAAAAACCGCCGGACGAGAAAGCCATGTTTGCTCTGCTTGGTTTAAAAACAGAGCCGGATGAGAGAGCAACTGAGCTTCGTTCTACTCCTGATGTGGAGTCTGACCTACATGATAGCAAAGATGCAGATATTGTTGTTGATGATATGGCTCCAGAGGAGCCACTTATTGCCTGGGATGAACGAAACCCAGCCATGGATATAGGGACACCTTATCCTAACATGGTTGAATTTAGAAAGGCTTTAAAACAGTGGGCGGTCAATGGAGAGTTTGAATATGGAACCAAAAAAAATGAGCCAGGGAGGTTTCAGGCTTTTTGCAAAGGTCAATCCATAATAGGTGACCCTTGCAAATGGGCTTTAACTGCTAGTTGGCGAAGGGATGGAAATTGTGTGATGGTAACTGCCTTTTTGTGCTTTATATGTTTCTTGCTTCATATGTTTCTTGCTTCATTTTTTACTTCATTTTTTTTGTCATAGTAATAACCTTCAGATCTGTACCATTTTTTGTTGTAGGTTGTGAAGCACCAAATGGAGCATATTTTTAGTTCAACGAGTGGAAAAGTGACTAGAATGACATCTCAATCATGGGTTGCCGACAAGGCAGTAGCTATGTTGAAGAAGGATCCAACTGCTGGTGCTGTGAAGATACTTAAAGACTTGCAAGATGAGCATCATGTCACACTTAACTATCACACAGTGTGGAAAGGCAAACAAAAGGCAGCAACCGGCTTATATGGGAGTTGGGAAGAAAGTTTCAGGATGTTGTACAACTACAAGGCTGAAATAGAATTGAGGTCTCCGGGAGTATTGTTGAGATTGATACGACCACACATGAAGGTGAAGTGCATTTCAGCAAGCTATTTATCGCTTTCAAGCCTTGCATAGATGGTTTTGTGAATGGATGTAGGCCATATATTAGCATAGATTCAACTCATTTAAATGGAAAGTGGAATGGTCAGCTAGCTGTAGTCACTGCATTGGATGGTCACAATTGGATGTTCCCGGTGGCGTATGGCTTTATTGAGTCTGAAAATGGAGATAATTGGGCTTGGTTCATGAATCAAGTGAAGAAGGCAATAGGGGACCCTCCGGTATTGGCTGTTTGTACTGATGCTTGCAAGGGTCTTGAAAATGCTGTTAAGAAGGTTTTTCCTCAAGCCGAGCAGCGAGAGTGCTTTAGGCATATGTGGCATAATTTTCAGAAATATTTTCATGGTGATGTGTTTGGAAGGTTGTGGCCTGCTGCTAGGGCATATAGGCCGGAAGAATATCAACATCACATGGCAAAGTTATTTGATGCATCTGAGAAAGTATATCCTTACCTTAGGGATTACCATAGTCTGTTATGGATGAGGTGCATGTTCAACCCTGCCATCAAGTGTGACTACATAAATAACAATCTCGCCGAGTGCTTCAACGCTTGGGTGCGAGATATCAAGGACTTGCCGATTGTTCAGCTAGCTGACAAGATTAGAGAGATGATTATGGAACTATTTAGAAAAAGAAGAATGATTGGAGAAAGATTTACAGGGATAATACTTCCATTTGTCATACACCAACTAAATGCAAAGACTCGAGGACTAGGTCATCTCAAGGCTAAAGCATCAGCTGATTGGAGTGGGGAAGTGAAAAATGCTAACAAAGAGGATGAAAGACATGTGGTCAAAACTCTCACACATGAGTGTACATGTCTGCAATGGCAGCACACGGGCAAGCCTTGCGACCATGCACTAGCCTTCATAAATGTCTTGCAAGCTCGCAACTTTGTTAACATGGAGGACTATGTACATGAGTACTACTCAGTTAGCAGATTTAGGGCAGCATATGAAGGTGTAATTGGACCCCTTACGGACAAGAATCAATGGCCACACGTGGACACAGGCTTTGTGTTGCGCCCACCAATTCCAATAGGCAAGAAGAAAGGTGCTGGAAGAACAAGAAAACAGAGGATAAAGAGTTGGTGGGAAGGTGGATCAAGGAAAGGATCCTTGAACAAATGCAAAAAATGTGGGGAGATAGGACATAGAGAAGCTGGTTGTCCTCAAAATGGAACAAAGAAAAGGTACATAGTAGTACTTGTTGCTGTTTTCTATTTATAATACCATGCTTCTTTTACATTAAAATAGTTCTAATTGCTTCTTTTTGTAGGAAAAGTAGGGGGAAAAAGAATCCATCTCCATGGTTTGATGTTTCCGTTAGCAATGCAGTTCCATCTACACCAACCAAGAGCAAGAATGATGCCACTTGTAGCAGTCCTGGAGCTGTCACAAGAAGCCAAGCTGCAGCTCAAGCTAGTCCTGGACCTGTCACAAGGAGCCAAGCTGCTAGCCCCCCACCAAAACCTCCAGCAAAAGGAAAGAAGAAGAAAATGACACCTAAGAGGAAGAAATTAAGCGACCTGTGAGCTTGTTTGTGGCTGTGATGAACTTGGCTGTTAGTGGAGACTCACTTTTATTGTTCTGTATGTGAGATGCAAACTCACTTTTATTTGGTCTGTAAGTGAGGTAGAGACTCACTTTTATTTCCTATGTATGTGAGGTAAAGACTCACTTATTTTGCTGTCATGAAGTCCTGTAGAACATGGCTGAATTATTCTCTATGCTATCATTGAATCATTGTGACCCTATATTATTTCCAGTCTGTTTGTGTGGAAGCCTATTGATTACAGCAAAATCATGTCAATTTTTTTTCTGAAACATAGCACACAGCTTTAGAAAATCATGTCATTTTTTTTTGGCCAAAATATTTTTTGGAGCATGTTTGAAAATTCGGACAAGGTACAGAGATGTGCCTTTCAAACAGAGGGGTACTTTTGTCTATTCCTATTTCTATATGTTAGTTATATACTAACAAAGTTGTTAACAATGCCAAAGGGGGGTACCAGCAACAAGTAGACAGAACTGGGGGGTTGAGAGAAAGGCAAACGAACAGAGGGGCTTAAGATCAAAGGCGCGCGAGCTGGGGGGGTTAAAATCGATTCTCCCGAGATGGGGAGGGCAACGGCGACACATCATGCCTAGGAGTGGATGCCTGGCCGGTTTCGGTGTTAGTCAGTTGCCTACAAAACATAATCCTGTGAGACCATGTCTATCTCTCTACTAAGTAAGCCCCTTTCTGACATGCCACGTGTTTTTTGGATCAGGTATGCTCATAAAAACAACTCAAGTACGAACTATGAGAAAAGGAAAACAAGATATGAATTGGCTTCTCTAGTCTTGCTGCATTTCATCGTGACGGCTTCCGTGCAGCGCCACAGTTCACTGATGGCATCGCAATCTCCTTCCCAAGGAGCCCCAATGAAGCATTCCTAGACACAATGCAGCTGCTTCAGGAAATATGGACATAGATGTGGTGAGAGCTTAGTGTTCCAAATGTCAGAACATATTACACAAACCCATGGTGATATAGGGAAAGGATTGACTAGGTTCAGGAGTCAAGAGGAAGCAAGGAACTGCAAAGGCTAGGGAGACAAACAGTCCCTGGAAAGCATAAAGGCAAGCGTCACCTACTTGGACCCAACCGTCTGCACCACTCTCCTCGATCAGAAGTTTTTACTGACCTGTCCGGATCCACCGTATCAATTTTCAATGGTGTATATATCCACTAACAAATAAAATGCTGCTTCTCTCGGAAGTGCTGCTCTCGACCACTGACCCAAGCAATTTGAGCTCACTGTGTGGGGCCCACAAGGCAGACCCAGTTTCGTCATAAACAGAGTATACTTGAGTAATAATAAACTGGATATAATTGAGTCGCAGTGTACAAACAGCTGCAGAAATGCAATGCTATCTACTTCAGTAAATTTCATAAATGAAATAAAAATTGGCATGCAATTCTAAATGTGACACTGGTTTATTGGAGCTCCTGGTAAATTCATTTGGTGTCCTTTATATATATGCCTTAATATCTCATTGCTTTAATAATAATAAATTCTGTCTACAACAACACGAGGTTGCCTTTCTCATTTGAGCAGTTGGCTCTTGCAATCCAGTGAGCCATTGACTCCAAAAGATTACGTGACGAGCCTTCAACTACGTCCTTATTGATCCTTTCAAGCAGAGGCATGCTTCATATTAGAAACAATAAAGTAATAGAGTGAGCCAGCCTCCGGAGAATTAAAACGGATGACTAAGCACATTTGATATAGAATTTCTAGTATGCCGGCATGACTAGGGGAAGAATCATTCAGCAAGAATATATGGAAATAAAACTCATGAAATTTCTTCACACTATTCCTTGATCATATTCCTACAACTATTTTGATAACAGTACACATCAATGCAGCTAACTGTATCACACATATATTGCCGGTTTCACCAACACCACTCAAATTTGTCCATGAGACGAGTTCGATGATGAAGTTCAGGCCAAGGTTCTTATCTTGTTGTTTCGCTCCATGGAAAACATGTAACTGCAAACCCCAAATTAGAAGTTTATCAGCCATGATAATACCTAAAACATGGAGCATTTGAGTCAACCTTAGGACATGGAAGACAAATAATGCACGAAAAATACTAAGATTGGCCTAGCTTCTAGGTGCAGCCTAGTGTTCGGATCATCCCTTTGAAGTTAACTAAGCACCCATACAAGAGATCTGTTCTTACTAACCTGCTGCTCACACACCAGGTAAAGTGATGACCAAGCCGTCACGTGTGAATCGTTGCAAAGTTCCATGAAGAGCAAAGCAACTACAAGTATAAAGTAAACATGAAATACCAGAAGGCAAAGAAACTATATGTATAAAGTAAACATGAAACAACAGAAGAATAGTGCGGCTAATAATTGCTAGGAAACCACACATACATTTAGGCACCATGAATTATGGTTTCAAACATTTTCAAATAAACTCACCATATTGCTGAACTCCCAATGCCTCCCAAGCCTACAATTTGCAAACTACTTCTCATGAAAACAAGGGCTTACTATGTTTTTGTGGCCTATATTTGGTATTTCAGTTGGGGTCTTGCTTCGGAACAAATCTCTTTATATGGACATAGTGTGAGTGGTCAACTAAATTATTCAGAAGGCGAGGATGCTCAACTAAATTATTCATCCTCTACCGCAATGATAAATAATGAATAAATAATTGTAATAGCACTAGTGACCAACACCAGCCATAATGCCATGATATATATTGTCATATTGTCCTGACTCCTGACATGAAAGATAGGCCGAGATACTACTCCCAAAAAACATGTTATACCAACTGTATGTTAATACAGTTCACATGCTATACCAATTGAGAAAGTAGCTGAAATAGGTCATTGTAAATTGATGAAAATTTCCTTATTGCCTTCACAGAAAATTTCTGAATAGTAACGGTCAATGTTGCTAGAGATTTTGCACAAAAAACACCTTGCACTAAGCACTCCACTCACTTTTGGATGAACACATTTGAGACCAACTCAGTACAAAATTTTGAGATACACAAGTACAGAAATACTATGTCAACTATTAGTGCAAGGTAATAAATGCAATGAACGCTGGCATGAGATTATTGGTACGTCAGAAGCTGAATGGAAAATTTTCCTCTGGGGGGGGGGGGGGGGGGGGAGGACCCCATGGAACCGAATGGGGTACTGACCCAGATGTCTGAAGTGAGCAATTTTATATGTGCTAACTGAAAACTGACTCTCGAAGTTACAATATTTCAGACAAATTGTTCTTCACTGAAATAGTTACACATAAATAATATTTACATTAACTGAAGGTGAATAAGCGAGAAACCAAATGTATAAAGATTGCATCAACTCTAAAACCTGCAGCTACAATTTGATTATGTGACATCTCCAATAGTAGATATGCAAATTGGAGGTTACAAAGGTACATGGTCCACAAGCTGTCTTGTTCCGTTTGATCCCTTGTGTCACATCACTCAAGTAATCAAGATAAACTCCATCGCCAAGAAAACTCAAGATGCTTGTGTTTGATCAGAATAGGGATTTTACTGTCTCTTGCAGATGCGGGGTATGCCGAGCGGGGGTTTTTCACCTTCCTGGAGAACATGACCAGAACTTGTGGGTTAGAAGGTCCAGTTTGAGTGCATATTCACAAATCTTCTTTTGGAAAACTTGGCAAGAGCACTGCCTATTCATTAGGAAGGGGAAAAAGATAATGCAAGCATTTACAGGCTGGCGATATATTTGTGTTTTTTGAGTGGAACACATCAAAACCATGTAAACTACATTTAAGTGATATATTTGTGGCACATCTCCTGTGCTGTTTAACATTGTACCAGACATGTTGGCAGTACTTATTAGTCGGGTTAAAGAGAGTGGCCAAGTAGGAGGTCTCGTTCCCCATCTTGTAGAGGGGGGCGTCTCCGTTCTACAATACGCGGATGATACTATTATTTTCATGAAACATGATCTTGCAAAGGCTAGGAATATGAAGCTTATTTTATGCCTTTTTGAGCAACTATCTGGGCTCAAAATCAACTTCAATAAAAGCGAACTAATTTATTAACCTAGTGCCTAGTGCCAGTTGTTTTTTTGCTTGTTTTTGGCTTTTCAGAAAATCAATATCAAACGAAATTCAAACGGAGAAAAATCTTTGGATTAATTTTTTTTCTAGATCACAAGGGACCCATGAAGATTCGGGAGAAGACCAGAAGAGTCACGAGGGAGTGACAAGCTCAGAGGGCACGCCCGGGGGGGGGGGGGGGGCCGGGTTGTGGGCCCCTCGTGGCACCTCTTGACCTAATTCCTCCTTTATAAATTTCCAAATATTGCTAATATACCAGAGAGCCACCCGAAACACTTTTTCCGCCGCCGAAGTCTCTGTTCTTCCACGATCCCATCTGGAGGACTTTTCCGGTACTCTGCCGAAGGGGGAATCGATCATGGAGGGCTTCTACATCATCCTTGCTGGCCTACAGATGATGTGTTAGTAGTTTACCACAGACCTACGGGTCCGTAGCTAGTAGCTAGATGACTTCGTTTCTCTTTTTGATCTTCAATACAATGTTCTGCTCGATGATCTTGGAGTTCTATCTGATGTAATTTTCTTTTCCTGTGTGTTTGTTGGGATCTGATGAATTATGATTTTATGATCTGAATATCATGAGAAATATTTGATCTTTTTTGAACTTATTTATGCATGATTGTTATAGCTTTATATTTTTCTCTGATCTATCCGTTTGGGTTGGCCAACTAGATTGATTTATCTTCAGTGGGAAAGGTGATTTGTGATGAGTTCGATCTTGCGGTGTTTTATCTCAGTGACAGAAAGGGACAAGACACATATTTGTATTGTTTTCATTAAGGATAAAACGATGTGGGTTATTCATACTAGTTGAGTTTACTTTGTCTACATTATGTCATCTTGCGTAAGGCGTTACTCTGTTTTTTATTAACTTAATACCTTAGATGCATCCTGGATAGCGGTCGATGGGTGGAGTTGTAGATGCATGCAGGAGTCGGTCTATTTATCTCGGACGTCATAGATATATACATGATCATCGCTTTGAATATCGTCATAACTATGTGCTTTCTTATCAATTGTCTAACAATAATTTATTCACCCACCGTATGCTATCTACTTGAGAGAGAAGCCTCTAGTGAAAAGTATGGTCCCCAAGTCTACTTTCATCATATATAAAAACACAAAAATACATTTCTGCAATTTTATATTATATTTTATTTTATCTTTATAATTTATCTATCTATCACCATAAGATTTAATCATTGCAAGTAACCTCCAAGAGGGTTGACAACCCTCTTACTTACATTGGGTGCAAATATTTGCTTTGGTGGCCTAGTCCATGCCGTCGAGTACTTTCTGACAACACGCAAAGCCTGACGACGAAGCGAAGCACCGTTGGTCGACTTGGTTCCTGCCCCAAGCTGGCTTGATCCGTCCGAATCGATCAAAGCTAGCCCATAGCTACGTAGACCGGCGAGTTGCACCCGTACACAAATCTCCTACACAAGCACGCACGTATACATCAGCTGAATCAATCGTTGGATCGAATCACACGAGAAGCTAAACGCACACGTACGCACACTAGGAGATTGGCTGATTGCCAAAGGCTCGTATCGAGCCTTGTGGATTATTTATTCAACTCACGCTGGTGTTTACAAGTATATATATATAGTAACGTTAAACTAAGCGTGAGTGTAGAATAGCTTATTTTACACCCCAGTAACGATACATACAAAATATAGTAACACATTATGTAAAACATAGTAATTTTCGCAAAAATTGTAGTAAATTACAAACTTGGATGATAAAAAAAATATTTTTCGAATTACTACATTTTGTATACCGTTTTACTAGATTTTATATATAACGTTACTATGGGGTGTTGAATAAGCTATTCTACACTCACGCTTAGAATAGCATTATCCTATATATATTTTTTGTGGCTCTCCCGATGTAAGGCTAATGCACCCGACGGCTGGCTTTGCTTAGTGAGTTTTTTCTTTGAACTTGCTGTCAATTTGGGCGTACAGAGAAGAAGGCAAAAGGCAGAAGACGAAGAAGAAAAATGTCAAAAGGGACAAGGCCACGTGGTGTGGATAAGAAGTGTGTGGTGAACGGGGGTGTGTGCATATATTACTACTCGGTGAATTAAAGAACTTGTGGTGCAGAGAAAAGAGAAGCATTTTATTATCAAGTGGTCACGGATCAGCTCTAAAACTTGCATCTTTCAACTCCGTTGTTCATAACAAAAATAAAGCTAAATAGGAGCCTAGTAGAAAAAATAGCAGAAGTTCAATTTATTCATTTTAGGAGAAGACATAGAGAAAACAAAAGTCCACTTTGCGTAGTGAACACCTGAAGTTCAAATATTAAATGCAAGGCAGAAGAAAGTAAAAAAGATCTAGTGGTCAAAATAAAACCCACGAACTAAAAATAACATTTAAAAATAACAAAAGTTCAATCTAAAAAAAGCGATCATTTTGATGTTAAAAATTGTAAAGCAACTAAACCTCTTAGTGTTCACACAAAACACGGAGTCCTGATTCAAATAGAGACAAAATGAAAACCGATTTTACCCATTTCTAGAAGGAATGCGGAAGTCCAAAATTAAAAGATGGAGCGGTTAAAAATTTATATACAAAGAAGAAAACAAGCCTCGCCCAAAAAATGTTAACTATGTAAATTTAAGTAATTAGATAGTTCAAAGAAAATATTACACGTGTATAAAATTTTCACCATGGATTTCCCTTTTTTCAAAAAAATAACCCAAATAAAAGATAATACATGCATTTGATGTCTGTAAGAAATATAGAGGTCAAATTAAAACAAAATGAATAATTCAGAAAAAGTTCAATAAGAAAACAAAGTTCAAAAAATTAATCGCATGTGAAGGCCATGTTTCAGAAATTCCGAAGTTCACATGTATCACGTACAGAATAAAAATCATCAAATGAAAAAAGGGTCTGCCTAGGCCATTTCACCGAAAAGCAAAAAATGCATAAAATGTCGCAACAAAATTCTATAAGAAGTTCAAATTTAAAATCAAAAACAGGTCAATGTTAAAATGAATGAAGTTTCTAATATCTAAAAGACAAATTTGGAAGTTCAAAAAATTTGAGCAAGAAGGTAAAAAAAAGTAGTTCAAGAATCTTTATAACGGATTTTTCCCGTTTGTAAAAAAATCAAAGAAGTTCAAATTAAAAAGAGGAGCAATTTAAAAGATTATACAAAACTGATTTGCCCCGTTCTATAAAAATTAGAAGTTCCAATTGAAATAACGGCGCGGTATCATTGTTTGTAAAAAAAGCTTTTTCCCCGTTACTAACCAATAAACTGAGAAGTTCAAATTTTAAAAATGGTGAAGTTCGATGTATATAAAAAAATCTGATCTTTCACATTATTAAAAAATAAAACCAAGAAGTTCAAAATTTTAAAACAAAGAACTTAAAAAACTCGATTTTCCTTGTTACTAAAGAATAAAACTAAGAAGTTCAAATTAAAATAATAGAGAACTTCAAAGTTTATAAAAACCTCAGATTCTCATTCTAAAGAATGACTAATAAGTTCAAATTAAAATAAGGGGACAACAGAAAAAATTATAAAAACGATTTCCCCCGTTTTTTAAAAAATTAGGAATTTCAATTTTAAAAGATAGAGTAATTCAATGTACATTAAAAACACAATTTTTCTCATTACTGAAGAATAAAACACAGAAGTTCAATTTAAAAACGGGTAGAAGTTTGATGTTTAATTAACAAATAAAAAAGATGGAGAAAATAATACCAGAAAGTCCATATTAAAAAGATGGAGAAGTTCGATGATTATTGAAAACACTGATTATCCTCGTTATTAAAGAATGGAAACAAGAAGTTTAAAAATAAAAAACAAGAAGTTCAACTTTTAAAAATATAACGTTCAAAATTTCATAAAAAAGGATTAAGAAATAAAACCAGGAAGGCCATATTAAAAAGATGGAGAAGTTCGATGATTATAGAAAACTCATATTTTCCTCGTTATTAAATAATGGAAACAAGAAGTTCAACTATTAAAAATAGAGCGTTTCAAAATTCATAAAAAAGGATTAAGAAAAATCAGATAAAAAATTCATAAAAAAACTCAAAATATTTCACGTAACCGAGAGAGGTTCAGGTTGATAACTGCGAGACGTTCATGTACTACACGGTGTGTATTTTGTATTAAAAAAAGAACAAAAAAGAAAATGCTAAAAGTTTTGTTGTTACAAGTTCAAGTCCTTGGTCGGAGAAAGTTAAAAAATTTATTGTGAGAGACGTTTGTACAAAAGGAATATTATTTGTGTAACACTTACGAATGAATGAGAAAATTACAAACAAAAATACGTCCCAGAAGTTGAACGTGAAAACAGCAGGAAGTTCAACTACTACACTAAATGAATTTCAGATGAAAAACTTTCAAAATCGTCGCGAGTATGAAAAAATGATCAACACGGGAAAGTTGCGTGTTTACAGCAGCTTTCCATCGGTATATCACCCGCTCAATTCCCGTGAGTGGGATGGAGAGCTATGAGCAGCGGATGAAGATCTACGAGCAAAAAAATCACGTGAAAAACAGAGTGAAATTCAGGTACACGCACCGAGAAGTTCAGGTTCTTCACGCGGTGCATTTTTGAAGAATCTGCTTCGCGGTAGAAGCAGAACGAATGATCTCGCCGTTTTCGGAATTACTTGAAAACGGCTAGGAATCAGAGAAAACCATCAACATGAAAACGTTTTGCATTTTCCGTAGCTTTTCAACGGTATATTATTTGAACAATTCCGATAAAGTTTGTAGAAATTATGGCGAAAATACATTTTTTTCCATTTTCAAAACTGACTTAAAACCGTAAAGAATTGGGAGACACTATACATACCAAAAAGTTTCACATTTGTTCAAGCTTTCCAACGCCATATCATTTGCTGCATTCGGACGCACGGTTAAAAAATTAGCTCGAAAATACGAACTGGGTAGGACTTGGACGATTTTCTAAATTACTCTTAAAACCATTCAAAATTAGAAAAAAACTTTCAAGATGAAAAAGTAGCGCATTTTCATAAGCTTTCCAACGCCATATCATATGCTTCCATTGGATTAGCCGTTTAGAAATGAAATCAAAAAAACGAACTCAGCTATTTGGTTTATGAAATTTTACGTTTTTTTCAAATTAATCTTTAACCATAGGGAATTAGAAAAAAACTTTCAACATGTGGAAGGAGCGGTTTTGCAGCAGCTTTCGAACGCCATATTATGTGCCTCATTCCGATAAACGGTTTAGAAATGTGATCGAAATTACGATTCACGTTTTTTATGTGAAGAAAAAACATTTTTCAAAACTGCTCTTAAACCGCTTACATTTTACGAAAGATTTAACTTGGCTCATGATACTCGTGTCCATAGCTTTCCAACGGTATATAGAAAGCCCTATTTGGGCAATGTTGCGGGAAGTTTAACCTAGCACAGGGGGAAGTTCAGGTCGAACAACTCAGGCAGTAAAATCGCAAAAAAACGCGAGTTCTTCATTTAATTCGAGTGCAAAATCCGCCTATGAGCGAGATTCCTATCTAAAATGAGTATTTAGTTGCTAAAAATCTTTTGAAGATTACACTTACATCACATGGAACACGATTAACCAGAAAAACTCGCTGTAGAAGGCACGGTTGCGAAGATAGCCCGAAGGTCAGGTTCGTACAGAGAGAAGTTCAAAGCGCGTTACTCGAGTAAAGTCAGGTTGTGATCGAATATTATTCTGATCCGTGATATATATATATATATATATATATATATATATATATATATATATATATATATATATATAGACGGTCTATTCTGCTAATATTAGCGTAATAACTATTCTGCACACCATTTCGGCATCAAGACGCTCAATGAAGCGCATCGCATCATTTTGACGATTTGCACCGCAATAGAGACTAGTGAACTTCTCGTCGGAAAAAATCGCACGCGTTATTTTTCCGGTACTGTTTCCTCTCTAATTTTTAACCGTTTATCGGAATGAGGCGTGTAATATACCATTGAAAAGCTATGGATTAGGCGCAACTTCGACATGTTGAACACTTTACGAGATTCCACACGATTTAAGAGCAGTTTTGAAAATAGTGCGGCGGATGACGAGTGGCAGCGAGCGTTTTTTCGCGTTTTTTTTTCTAAACCGCTTGTCGGAATGAAGCAAATGATTCGCCGTTGGATAGATATCGTCGAGGCGCATCTTTTTCATATATAAATCTTTCTCTAATTCATTGCGGTTTAAGAGCAGTTTCAAATTTACTAAATCGCGGAACTCTGTTTTTCGAATTTTTTCTAATTTTCGGTATTGTTTTCGCTCCAGTTTTTGAACCGTTTGTCAAAACGAGGCGTGTAATACGCCGTTGAAAAGCTACGAACGAGGCACAACTTTCATATGTAGGAATGGTTTTGAGATTCCCTACGGTTTTAAGTTAGTTTTGAAAATAGTGCGGCGGATGACGAGTGGCAGCGGCCGTTTTTCGTGAAATTTTTGCAAACGGCCGGGTCGGAATGATTCAATCGATACGCCGTTGGAAAGATATCGACGAGACGCAACTTTTTCATGTAGAACACACTCTCTAATTCCTTACGGTTTAAGAGGAATTTCGAATTTACCGAAATGCGGACACTCTGTTTTTCGCAACACCCAAATCGACGTGGGTACTTCATCCGACTGAAAACCGCACTGCAACGGACGAAAAACCGCACTGCATCACCTGGGTAAGAGAACTGCATGGTTTATTTTATTCAAACATATTTTTTTAAGAACGAGAAAGTAGAGTGCACTTCACATCGGGTGTAAATGAACCACAATACTATCAAGAAGTGAACCGCATTACTTTTTTTCGCTTTCGTAACAATTTTTTTGCACTTACAGGATGAACAACATCATACGGCCGACCGCACTGCTTCAGAATGAAAACCACACTGCATTGGACGGGCAAGCGAGCTGCATATTGTCGGACGTAATTTTTTTCCAGACGAGTTTTTGTTGTCTTTTTTTCAACAATTTTTATGAACGAGTGAACCACAGAGACGAGGGCAAGTGAACCGCGACATATGTCGAAGTGAACCTCATTGCTATCTTCTTGTTCCGTTTAAAAAAATCACACTGTCATGCGGGCGCAAGTGAACGGCATCGCTCTTAAAAGTAAACCACACCCGAGGACCAAACGCACTGCAAGTGTTGATGTAGTCGGCTCGATTTTGAGACACACGAAACAAATTTCACTTCATACAGAGGGGCAATGAGCTGCTACATAAATTGGAGTGAACTACTTTTTGTCTTCTTCAAACAAAATTATTCAAGATATCATGGTAGTACTGCGGATGGGAGACTAGGGAACCGCACTAAAACACACTTGAGTTTTTAACATGCGGCCCCACACAACCTACACACCATCAAACAAGAGAAATGAACCTCTTAGGAGCTGGGCCAACTGCAGTGTTTGTGCAGAAGCAAAATCTGAAAAAAGAGTCCCTGAACAAGTTTTATCAACTAAACGTGTTGTTCCAACTGCATCCCCACAATTGTGCACTGCACTCACACCGACGAAACACATGGCTTGCACAGCGGAACTGCACGCCGCCGGCCACACTACAACGCAGGCTGGACATGTAATGATGTAAACGCAAACCATGCCAGCATAAATTGTGTAATGACCTCTAAGTATGAGAGCCGCAGCTTGAGACATGAATACTTCTAAACTTACCTATATGCATGCATTATCATTTCACGGACATATACACAATGCCTGCTGGATAAACCAAACTGACCAAATTACTATCCAACATCAAGATGGGAAATTTAGGAGTGTATATACGACCCCAAGTCCCTGAATCCATCAGAGAACTGCATGTGCCTCCATGAAGTATTGCAGCGCCCTACCGCATCGCGAGGTGATTTACGGTCTTTGCGATTCTTGTGTGGTGGAGTCAGCCGGAGAGGAGGCGATTAAGCCCATTGCCTCATTGCAACACACATCTTGAGTCGGGGAGGAGCGGCATCCCGACCGATTTGGACGAGCAGCCACCAAAGTCGCCGGATGGATGCGGCAGGATCCGTGCTCGGGCGTCGTGGGGGCTAGATCCGGCAGCTGCAGGGCGTGGGTCCCCTGGGGCGTCCGAGATCCGGCTGTCTAGGGGAGGCGGCATGCGCCATGAGGGAGTCGGGCTTGTGTGTGGGAGTCGCGGGGCGGCGCTGTGGGTAGGGGTTGCGGAGGGAGGCACGCCGAGCGGGAGTGAGAGGGGGTGGTGGGGAGGGGCGCAGCGGTGGTCGGGGACGGGGGAGAAGATGGCGACGCTGGGGAGGAGGCCGCGGGGTCGGGGAGAGTAAGGTGGCGCCGGGGAGGCGCCGAACGGGAGGAGTAGGAGGCGGGGCGGCTCCGGACGGGAGGAGGATGCGGGGCGGCGCCGGGCGGGAGGTGCAGGAGGCGGGGCGGCTTCGGATGGGAGGAGGAGGCGGGGCGGCACCAAGGGAGGAGGAAGAGGCCGGCGCCGGGCGGGAGGAGGAGGAGGTCGGGCGGCGCCGGGCGGGAGGAGGAGGAGGCGGGGCGGCACCGGCCGGGGGTAGGAGGAGGCGGGGTGGGAGGTGGAGGTTGTGCGGCGGCGGGGCAGGAGGTGGTGGTCTTGGGGAGTGGAGGAGCACGGGGAGGGAGGCGAGTTCGAACAGGATAAGGTGAGTGGTTTTTTTGGCAGACGCAGTTCGGTGGTTAGTTCGTAGCTACAACGGCGTGGGTGTTAGCAGAATAAGCGTTTTGGTGTGCAGAATAAGGGTCTTAAGGGT
The DNA here is from genome assembly GCA_021605145.1 of Aegilops bicornis. Classification (NCBI taxonomy): domain Eukaryota; kingdom Viridiplantae; phylum Streptophyta; class Magnoliopsida; order Poales; family Poaceae; genus Aegilops; species Aegilops bicornis. Next base: position 635,805,049 of record CM038673.1, on the reverse strand, counting down.
GTTATCATAATAGACCCACCACTTCAGCACTGCACGCTCAACTGAAGCGCACTGCATCATTTTCACGACGAGCACTGCAATAGAGACTAGTGAACTTCTCGCCGGAAAAAACTGCACGCGTTATTTTTTCGGTACTGTTTTCGCTCTAATTTTTTAACCGTTTATCAGAATGAGGCGTGTAATATACCATTGAAAAGCTATGGATTAGGCGCAACTTCGACATGTTGAACACTTTTCAAGATTCCACACGGTTTAAGAGCAGTTTTGAAAATAGTGCGGCGGATGACGAGTGGCAGCGAGCATTTTTTCGCGTTTGGTTTCTAAACCGCTTGTCGGAATGAAGCAAATGATACGTCGTTGGATAGATATCGTCGAGCCGCATCTTTTTCATATATAAATCTTTCTCTAATTCATTACGGTTTAAGAACAGTTTCAAATTTACTAAATCGCGAAACTCTGTTTTTCAAGTTTTTTAAAATTTTCGGTACTGTTTTCGCTCCAGTTTTTGAACCGTTTGTCGAAACGAGGCGTGTGATACGCCGTTGGAAAGCTATGAACGAGGCGCAACTTTCATATGTTGAAATATTTTTGAAATTCCTTACGGTTTTAAGTTAATTTTGAAAATCGTGCGGCGGACAACGAGTGGCAGCGGCCGTTTTTGGCGAATTTTGTGCAAACTGCTGGTCGAAATGATTCAAACGATACACTGTTGGAAAGATATCGATGATACGCAACTCTTTCATGTAGAACACTATCTCTAATTCTTTACGGTTTAAGAGGAATTTTGAATTTACCGAAATGCAGATACTCTGTTTTTCGCGACACCCAAATCGACGTCTAAACCACATTAGATAGAAGAACGCACTGCTTCATAGAGGAAACTGCACTGCATCAGAAAACCAAGCAAACTGCATGTTTTCTAAATGCATTTTGTTTTAAATGGATTGTATGGAAAGTCTTTCGTAGCGGACTTTTTTCAAGACCGAAGCGCCTTTGCACCGCATGATGTTTAAATGCATTTTTATTTTAAAACGAGTGTCTTGAAAAAGTCCTTCGTGGTGAATTTTTTTTACAGACCAAAGTGCACTGCATTTTTTGCATGTTTTTAAATACATTTTTTTTGTAATGGACTGTGCTGAGGAGTCCTTCCCAGTGGACTTTTTTCAAGACCAAAGTGCACCGCATTTGCATGATTTTTTAAATGCATTTTTTAAAAGGTGTGTGCTAAAAAGTCCTTTTGTAGTGGACTTTTTGGTAGACCAAAGTGCACTGCATTTTTCATGTTTTTTAAATGCATTTTTGTTTGATGTTCCAAATTCGTAGTGTATTTTGCACTGCACCAAACTTTTCGGAACTGCATTCTTTTCATGTTCCAAATCCGCACACAAGTCGAATCTATATTGCGTTGTCGAGAGTAAGGAATTACATGGTTTTTCTTTTCCCTATTTTTACATACTAAATCATAGCGAAGTACAGAAACACAAACCTAAAATTGCATTGTAGCACTAAAGGAACCACATCCACTGCACTTCAAACTGTTGTGAACGCACGCAAGGGATAACTTTTTCTGAACTGCACGGGGCTCCTATTGAATCAGGTGTCAGCTGCTTTTGAAGGACACCCAGGAGAGCAGTTCGCCCAGGATCTTCATGCAACGTAGTTGTCCGGGTGTTGCAGTGCGTCTACTCCATGGCAGATGCGAGACTGCTTAAGAAGTTAATTTGTTTTAGAGTTGGTTTCTTTTCTTTTCTTCTCTGGTTTTTCTTAAGTGAACAACATAGGAGATTTTTTTATCTAACTAACGGTACAATCGAGCGACATCCAAACTGTAGTGCTGCGCCTGAGCAAAATCAAGAAAAAAAAGGTCCCGAGCTGCAATAGAACTGAACACCGGGCGCCGCCAAACAAATTTTGAAGATGCAAGAGACGGCGCCGAAGTGCACTGCATATGGAGTCGTCGATGGTAGCGTCGCTCATAGCGGAGAGGAGGAATGAAGCGAGTTATTTGTTTCGTCGGACGACTTGGCGGAAGTGAGCTGCATCTGAACAAAAAATATCTCCCGACGGAGTGAGCATAACTGCCATAGTTTTTCACCTTCGTGGCCAACACAGAAATTGCAGAGAGATCAGCCGGTTCTTACCAGCGATTTAGACTCCTGCACATCGGCCTGGATCTCGGACAGCTTCTGCTGCTTCTTCTCTGGTGAAGGGAATAGGCAAAGAAATTGAGATCAAGATACAGAAGAAACAACTCGGACCTGGGGTTCTAGCGAGAGAGAGGGGGGTCGTGCGTATGCATCACTGTCTTCACGGGCGGAGGCGGCGGTGCACTTGTGGGAGAGGGCGGTGGGGATCTCGCTGCACATGAAGGGGTCAATTGCACTGCAGTCATGTGGTCGGTGAACCTCATGACGTGGACCGGCAAACTGCATGATGCATCGGGTGAGAGCTCGCCGACAGACAGCCCGGGGAATCAAAAAAAGCAACAAAAATAACCTGATATGGCAAAAGGTGAAACTGAGCGGGCATCCAGCCGAACTGCACCACTCTCTTTTTCTACAAAATCAAGTAAACTGATCCTCAAGAGCGAACACAATAGCAGACTCATTTTCACTTTGAGTTCTCTTCAGAGAAAACACAAAAACAATGGTAAATCTCATGTGCACCGAGTGGACCTTTTTCGTTGGCTGGGAAGGAGATGCTTGTTAGGTGGGAATGAGCTGCATTGGCTCACCGACTGGACCACAAACGGCCAAGAAGTGCTCTCCTCGCCATGCTTGCAGGAGGCCCTCGGGTCTCGGGGGTGAACGGCCAGCGACCGGTGGTGGCATCGACTGTGGCGGCCGGATCCACCGCTGGCGCCTCGCTGGGGCTCGTGGCGACCGGATCCGGCGATGGGTGCCAGCTCGTGGAGGCGGCGCAACGGGGCAGGACGAGGCCGGGCAGGGCGGTGCTGCACGGGACAGCGGCCAATGGTGGAGGAGGCAAGGGCTGCATGGATCCAGGGCGGAGGAGGCAGGGGCTGTGCCATGTGCTTTTTTTGGATCCAGGGTGAAAAAGGTGAGGATGTGGGGCGGCGTTGCGGCGGCCGGATGGGTCTCGTCGCGGCGGCGGCGCGTCGCTCGACGGGGCCGGAATCGAAGCGGGAGAAGAGGGGTAAGAGCATGGGCGCGCACGGGTGGCGCGACGCCAGTGGGGGGAAGAAGCTGGATACGGGTGGGTTGGCGCCGGCAGGGGAAGAAGTTGGATCGGGAGAGGGCAGCACCTGCGAGGGGACAAGGTGGATTGGGGGAGGGCGGCGCCGGCGAGGAAAGAAGGTGAATCAGGGGAGGGCGGCACCGGCGAGGGAAGAAGGTGGATCAAGGGAGGGTGACGGTGGCGGGGCAGAAGGTGGATCGGGAGGAGGGGAATCGTGGTAGATAGAGGTGGGGTGCGTGAGAGGAGGAGGCCGGTGGGGTTTGGTTGGGAAGGAATCGTGGGTGTGGGGGCGAGTGGGGGTGTTAGCAGAATAAGAAAGTGGTGTGCAGAATAAGACTCTTAAGGGTGTTATCATAATAGACCCACCCTATATATATATATATATATATATATATATATATATATATATATATATATATATATATATATATAACCAGCTAGCTATCCAAAGTACTACCCGGTTGCTAATTCTAGTCCTACTAGGATACAAGTACGTAGATGAGTCGAACACACACCGGCTACCGGGGGAACTACTCAGGTTTAATTCCAACATTGACCACCCTAAACACGATGTCATCATGTCACAGTTTCGACACCAATCCTTCTTCGTATCTTCAAGAACTTCTCTTGATCCAAAGCCTTGGTCTCGATGTCCGCTAGCTGATCATCGATGCGAATATGGTTGACCTCCGTCTTACCTTCTTCCACGTCGTCCTTCATGTAGTAATACACCGTATCATGCCGCACTAGATTTTCGGGTAGAAAAGTTATAGACTCATTGTCAATGTTGAGCACTACCTGTACCGCATATCGATCCATGAGATCACCGTATAGCCTCCCTTGCCACACACATTGACACTCTACTTCACTTGAAGTCGATGTCACCACTTTTTACTTTCGTGATAGACAACTTACTATGCTTCTACCAAGGAAATATGTCACATCCGAGGTACTCTTACAGTCGTCTACAATCCCTTACTTGTCACTACCACTGCAACCGAGTAGTTTCACCATCACCTTGCTCAGTTCAAGACGAGGTTCCATTGAAGCATCAATTAAACTACAACTTTTCATGCCACAACTTTCAAGTATCTTCCTAGCGTATGCCTCCTGGCTTAGTGTGATCCCCTCTGGCTTTTGATGTACCCCGATCTTGAGGTGGTAACTAAATAGCCCTAGATCATCCATCTTGACAAGCTCTTTCATTTTAGCTTGAACTTTGCAATCACCTCTTCATCTGCTCCAGTTATCAATAGATCGTCGACATAGATGCCAACTAGTAGATGATCATTTCCTTCGCCTCTCTTGTACATCACATGCTCTAGTGGGGATTTCTCATATCCAAGAGAAATCATCGTCCGATAAAGTTTGATGTTCCACTTTCGAGGGTCTTGCTGTAGCCCGTACAAGACTTTGTGTAGCTTCAGTTGTAGGAGATATGCCCTAGAGGCAATAATAAATGATATTATTTATCTCCGAGTTCATAATTATGTTTATGTTCCATGCTATAACTGCAATGATTCTCGAGTCTGCAATATCCACGAGGCTCGGAGGAAGACTCATATGCACGTGTGGAAAAATAAACGGTAAGAAGTATTCCTAGTCTGGCCTCTAAGACTAGCTCAAGTGTTGCATGATGGTTCTGCTTTCCTGATCATGGGCATGTCTATGCCAGCAATTTTGAGGGCACAATGTTAAGAGAACATTTGTGTTGAATCGACCTGGATTGATGTTATGCTAAGAGATTCATTCGTCACAAGTTAATGGTGCATAACATAGAGATGGTTAACGTTTGCATGATTCCTTAGACCATGAGAGTATCGAGTTTCTTCATGCTTGCTTCATGAACTTTGGGGTTTGTTAAACGTCATCCGCAAATGGGTGACTATTACGGCAGCTTACGGGTTCATGGAAAAGTGTGTCAAGTAACTTGATAGCTCAAGATTGGGATTTGCTCCTCCGACGATGGAGAGATATTCTCGGACCCTCTCAGTATTGCGGTATCGATCATCGTCTGGCCAGACACAGTGTGATTTGATCACTGGGATGCCGGAAAACGGAAACGAGAAAAGAGAACAAAACTGGTAACGAGGTAACTTGCTTGGTGGACAAATTGTTCGTCCACGGGGATGCAAAAAAAAATCTCACCTCGGGTGTTTGTGACATATCGCGAAGCAACAGGAATAGCTCACTGTAACTGGAGGTTCACTTGAATATTCATTCGTGTGGGTATAGGGGTCAATATGGGTGTCCACGGCTCCGATGTTGATCATTGATCGAAAGGGGTTCCGGGTCATGTATATACTTCACCAAACCTATAGGGTCACACGCTTAAGGGTCATCTATCTGCTGAATACTAGATAGGGAGTCTGAGAGAAAATCATCAAAAAAGTTTCGGACACCGAAAAGTTTCGGACAACGAAAAAGTTCCGCAGAGAGAGGTCACCGGATGAGTTTCGGCGAAACCGAAATAGTTGTTTCGGGGTATGCCATTAAGTCAAAATGGTTTTGGCACATGCCTGATAATTCTTGGAGGGTGCCAGAATCATTCTGGAAACTTTTGGAATTTTCAGAAATAAAACCGGAAATGTTCCGGAGCTGCGAGAACAGTTCGATGCTTTTCGCAGATGAAAATCACTAAACTGGAATGGTTCCAGAACGCATTGAAAATTATTATGGTGGGTACTGAAAATGTTCTAAGCCCACATAAATATTTTCAGTTCGAACGGACGCTGAAAAATGTCGTCGTGAATATAGTGAAAGTGCTTTTTGGGATATTTTATGGAACGCCACCTTTTGGGGCTTTGCCCAAAAGATCTAGGTATGACATGGATGGATTGGGAGGACCTCATGGGGGCCCCCCAAGGGGTGTGGTCAAGTCAGCACTTGGGGCTCCACCTTGGAGCCCCTCTTGTTCCTTGGTTTCACTCTTATGCCCTTGAGGAAGGACTTCATTCATCTGCATTTTGGGTTTTTGTGTTAAACTACCCTACCCCTTGGGATTTCCTATAAATAGAGGTGGAGGGGAAACCCTCCACACTCACTCTTTCTCACATACAAGTGCCATGCATGATCTGGCTTCTCTCTCCCTCCCAGCGAAAAAGTTTAGTAGAGCCGTAAGGCTGTTTGAGTTCCGGCAGGAACTAGTTCTGGACGGCGAAGCCCTGCCGGATAGATGACACCGTGTGTGTGCAACTGTGTAGAGAGATCGTAGTTTCGGTCTTAGTTCGTGAGTGCCTCCCGAAGGGCTGTCCGTCTGACCGTCCAAGTTTCGAATGTCCTCCCGAAGGGCTGTCCGAGTGACCGTTCGAGTTTCTAAGGTCCTCCCGAAGGGCTGTCCGCGACATCATCTGGGGGGCTGTTCGACCGTCTCCCGGAGGGCTGTCTGAGGAGCAGATGAGGGTATACATCCTCGCGGTTGAGAGGTTGAAAATCCTAGCTGCGGGGATCTACACCGCCGATCGTCATCAACTCTACTTCCCGCTGCGCTACGAGTCGGTAACGAAAAAGATTAAACCATGTATGTAGTTTCCATAGTGGTCCTGGGCTGGTGCGTAGGTCAGAAATTTTTTGTTTTCTGTCACGTTCCCCTACAGTGGCATCATGAGTTGTGCTATGCGTAGATGCAGATTGCGATCTAGAATACATGGAGATGTATGGGTGTTGCGCAATATAATTAGGTAGTAGATGCGTTCTGTTACTGAAAATTATTTGTGCGAGTAGCAGATGAAATCTGTTACCCGATGTTCTTGTTGCTTCCCTTAAATTTGCGTAGTCCTGATCTTGACAGCATTGTGGAATCTGACAAAGTTCTGGCAATCCGTGATCCTTTCATGCTGCTCCTGAGCATGCTGATTGACAGATCAACGAAGTGCTAACAGTTCTTTGGGTTCCACTTTAGTCTAAGAAAGATGGATGTTTTGCAGACTAAAAAGCAATGCAGATATAATCTGCACGGGGGTGATGCGTATGACGAAGTTCAGTGTGGGGCTCGAGATTTTATTATCTCGTGTTTCATACACCCCGATAAGTTAATCTAGCGCTTGAGTTATCATACTTGATGATGGACGTTGGTAGCTTCGGTTTGTTTCGAAACCTTAGAAGCCACGTAAAACAAGTTTTTGCATGAACCGATTAGAGACGTCTAACTTGGTTTTGCAGGAGGGTTTTGCATGTGCATGTGATGTGGTATAGCAGTGCTCATAACAATTTGATTATGTATGAAATGACTATATGATGTAAAATTGATTAACCGCACCTGCGAGTCATGATTTGGCATGATGGCTGGAGCCATATGATTGCACTTTAATGACCTGCGTGTCAACCTTAAGTAATGCATTACTTTTATACGCTATGGAGATAGCAATATTATATGGTGCATCAACAAGGTGGTGGCAATCTTCGCGAAGGTGAACACCGACGCGAATGCCGAAGACGAAGAAATGGAAGACTTCTCCGTCAGAAAGGGCTATACCATATCATGCTATTATGAATTGCCTGAGATGTTTATCCCTTATGACGCACCCTTCTTGATTGCGTGGTAGTCGCTTTTTATTAGGGTGATCTCTCACTTAAAATATCAAAGTAGTTAGTGTTCACCCAAGTGTAGCACCGTCTGAAATTCGTATCTTTTCAGGGTGCGCCATGTACACATGAGCACGAACGAATCGAGAGGAATGAGGCGGATGAGGTCAGACCTCACAGCAAGATCACTTGGTTGTCTTTGACGTTCAGGCAGGAGAGTCCTGAGCTCAGAACACGCCCATCGAAAGATGAACAAGAATCACATAGAGATGTGATCGGCAAGTTGGCCTACCGATTGAAATTCGTGTCATCAGTGATGAACCCGTCAATGGCATCAAATAGAAATATGGATCTTGAATCACTCTAAATCAATTATGAGAGATATTGATGAGTGGGAGCGCACTGTTGAATTAACATGTTTAATTGTCAGTGCAATTAATTATGAACACTGTATAAGTGTTTCTTGCAAAATAGTTGTAGAATAATGGCTCGTGTTTCCGCCTTCCCTCTTAAAATTTAATAGCTGTTAAATATCCGGCTAAAACTTTACGATTGGTAACGTAATGTGAGGATTGTCCTCAAAAGTGCAGAGAAGTACTTTGTCCTATCACATGCTTTCTGTATCCTCCCGCTAATGTTATGGATCATGTGACTCTCGTCCTTCGATCCAAAAGCTAGAATTCTATTACGGTCAAGTGGAATATGTTTGCTTCCATGAAACCCAAACTTCGAAAGTTGGGATAGTTACATGATATTCATGGAACTGAAAATTATTTTCTGATACAAACAAAGCAATGTTTGTTTGCAAGTATTAGTAAAAGTGTTTACTATGCATTTGACTGTTGGGAAAGGGATCCGTAAGAACGCCTGTCATATAATGAAAGGTGAATAAAACAACAACTTAAAGAGAAAGGAAGTGTCCAAAGGGTGTTAGTATGACTTACACGCCTAGGAAGTCCGGGGCTAACGCCACTCTTAAGTTGGGTGCTTCTTTTGCGAGTAGGAGAAATATTAAAAGTTAAACTATTAGAAGTATAAAGGCGTAAAGAAAGATGACTGAATATCCAGCTCATGTATGAATGTCATACAAGTTTTTGATGTATAGTAGGCTGGTCAAAGATATAGTTCTTGGGAATTATGGTTAAACATGTTAATCACTAATTCTTGGGTATTGTGAGTTAATCACAAAGATACTCGCTCGATTGCATTCTGTTACGGATCAATGTAAGAGCTACTATGGCCTAAAAAGACTAGCCAGAAATGAGGTTAAGGTATACACAGGGAACATAGTAAATGTTACTATACATTCCATCGGTGTATTGCCGTCTGTATTTATTTTCATAATTCATTTAGAGTTTTACAAACTCTAGCCCATTACATAAGGTATCTTGCAAGAAGGTTGTTCATAAGAGAACTTTTTATGTTCGATGTTATGAATAACACAAGGGCCATACTTCCATTATTAATGAGATGTATGTTATGAATATTGATAATAATGCAATACCTCTGGGTTTACTTTCATAATTCATTTTAGAGTTTCATACACTCTAGCCCATTGCACAATGTTTGTTGCAAAAGAGTTGTTCATAAAAACAACAGTTGTTGTTAAGTATTATGAATAACATGAAGGGCCATGCTTCCATCCAAGATGGGATGTATGTTATGAATATTGATGGTAATATGATACATCCATAACACTGATGCTAAATGTCGCAAGACTAAAATAATACCACACAAGTGTGGCACTGCATTTGGTCACATTGGAGAAACCCGAATGGAAAATTCCATTATGATGGATTTTGAAGTCTTTTTTATTTTGAATCATCTGACACTTGCAACTTTCCTCCGAAAAGTGAAGTGACTAAAATACCGTTCACAGGCCATAAGGAACGAACAACAAACTTATTAGTGATCATACATTTGATGTGTGTAGTCCGATAAGTGTTGTTAGTGGTGGATTTATTTATCTTCAGATATGACTCAAGTAGATATATGGAAATTTACTTGACGAGACATAAGTCTGGATCTTTTGAAATCATTCGAAAGGTTTTCAAAAATGAAGTAGAAGTTATTGTAACAAGAAAATTATGTTTCTGCAATTTGATTGCACAAAGGAATATTTGAGTTACATGTTTAGCGAATGTCTGATGAGTTGTGAAAGGGGTTTCATAACTTGCACCTCCCGGAACACCACTGCAAGTGGAAAGTCCGTGGAGATGTAATCAAACCATTTGTGACATGGTAAGATCAAAGATGTCATAAATAAATTTGCCATTGTCACTTTTGAAGTGTAATGCTTTAGAGACTGTGGCTTTTGCACTGAAAAGAGCTCCATCAGGTCTGTTGAAATGACGGCATGGTATGGTACGCCCAACCATGTTATATCTTTTCTTAACATTTGGAATATGGGGCTTGTGTAAATGGTTACAAACCTATTCCAAATCAGACAAGTGCTACTTTGTAGGTTATACCAAAATGTTGGGTATTCCTCCCTCACTATACCGAGGCAAATAGTTTTGCCGCGAAATGGTGTGCCTTTAAAGAGAATGGTTCTTTCAAAAAGGTGAGTGGGAGAATAGTGCAACTCGACGAGATAAACAGTATCTTCGTTATCAGATCAAAGGAAAGAGACCTTGGAAGTAATTCCAGAGTTTCCTAATGCAACTGATACGGAAGTCTCTACAATAAAATGTATGAACTTCAGTCGAACTTGCAGCTGAACCACGTAGGCAAGGCTCGTGCAAACCTCTCAGGTGCGCAAACGAGATATTGTTGTTGGACAACATTATACCTACGATACACAAGGAAGCGTTGATGGGCCCTGACTCCGGAATTGGCTAAAAGCCAATACAACCCAAGTTAGGTTCCATATAAATGATTCAAGATTAAAACCTTGATACACCTTTCGGAAGACTTAGAGTCTAACGAATATTTATGGAACTTAAAACTGATACGGATAAAAATGTTTTATCCATAAAGCTCGACTTGTTGAAATAAGAAGTTCAAAAGTTGACTACGATGAGGTTGTTTTCATCGTAGTGATGCTTAAAGTCGGTTCAGGTTGAACTAGCAATTAATACATATTTCAATCATGAGATATGAAACATGGATGAAAATAGGATTTCCATCTGATGGAAATGAAACCAAGGACTTGCATGTGTTACAGTCCAAGGCATTTTTTCTATCCAGAGGATGCTAGTAAGGGTGCAAACTTCAGAGTTCCAGCGATGGACAAAAGAGAGCAAAATGGAGTTTGAATCTTCGTGATTTGATGAAATGGTCAAAGGGTTCTCACTTCATCAATGGGTAATGAAGATGCTTGTAATTCAAGAAAGTAAGTAGGAGCATAATAATATTTCTAAAAACCTTGTGTGCTTGACACATTGTTAATTGGAAATAAATTTCTTGACACGAATTAGGACTTCATTTCAAAATAGTTTTTTGATGAAGTGCATAGGCTAAATAGCCTCAATATTAGGCATAATGATCTATGGAGATAGATTTACCTAATAGGGCTAAGCAATGAATACATATTGACAAGGTGCTAAAACCTTTTAGCATTTAAAACTGCCAAGGAGTGATTCTTGCCGGAGTCACATGGAAGAGTTTTTTGCAAGACTCGGTGTCGCAAAACACTGATGAGCAAACTACATGATGTAGATTCCACACACTTTTGTGTTTGGATTAATCATGTATTCCATGGTATGTAAAACAACCAGATATGTCCGATACTCTCAAGGTGTTGCGAGTATGGATACTAAAGTGATCAAAGTACTGATCGTGGGACAACAGTGAAAGATGACATTGAGTACTAGAGTAAGTACCGATGATATGTTTTCTCGCAAGCGTAGATCATGAAGAGTTCATTGTAAAATGTTACATCGATACAGTCTTCATCTTTTCTCCATGCGATTTTTGATTTAAGTTAAGGGTTTTGTGCAATACACAATATGGTGGCACGGTACTTGGAAATTGTTTCCAACAGGATACTGTGGCGAATTCTATAACAAATGACTAAGTATGTTGACGCTTTAGAAGCGACAAACAAGATGTTGAATCATATAGTTCATTCATGAACTTAGTATGGTTCAAAGATGGCTTTTGTCAAGCGACACTACTGCAGGTAGTTTCTCCATAACTCAGTCTGAGGAATCCAGGTTCGACCTGTGATTCACATACATAAATGCCAAGTCCGCACAAAATATGAATTTTGTGAAAGCGTGAAAATGCGAGGATATGCAGAGATAGACACGATGCTGAAGTTGTCAGATCCGATGGACATCAGACTATACCACATGCGAAGCATTTTTTACACCAGTATGCCATAGGTGTGAAGTGCATTAGCATTAACTGGATTATTGACTCTAGTGGAAGTAGGAGTCTGTAGGAGATATGCCCTAGAGGCAATAATAAATTATATTATTTATCTCCTAGTTCATAATTATGTTTATGTTCCATGCTATAACTGCAATGATTCTCGAGTCTGCAATATCCACGAGGCTCGGAGGAAGACTCATATGCACGTGTGGAATAATAAACGGTAAGAAGTATTCCTAGTCTGGCCTCTAAGACTAGCTCAAGTGTTGCATGATGGTTCTGTTTTCCTGATCATGGGCATGTCTATGCCAGCAATTTTCAGGGCACAATGTTAAGAGAACATTTGTGTTGAATCGACCTGGATTGATGTTATGCTAAGAGATTCATTCGTCAAAAGTTAATGGTGCATAACACAGAGATGGTTAACGTTTGCATGATTCCTTAGACCATGAGAGTATCGAGTTTCTTCATGCTTGCTTCATGAACTTTGGGGTTTGTTAAACGTCATCCGTAAATGGGTGGCTATTACGGCGGCTTACGAGTTCATGGAAAAGTGTGTCAAGTAACTTGATAGCTCAAGATTGGGATTTGCTCCTCTGACGATGGAGAGATATTCTCGGGCCCTCTCGGTATTATGGTATCCATCATCGTCTGGCCAGACACAGTGTGATTTGATCACTGGGATGCCGGAACACGGAAACGAGAAAAGAGAACAAAACCGGTAACGAGGTAACTTGCATGGTGGACAAGTTGTTCGTCCACGGGGATGCGAAAAAAAATCTCACCTCGGGTGTTTGTGACATATCGCGAAGCAACAAGAATAACTCACTGCAACTGGTGGTTCACTCGAATATTCATTCGTGTGGGTATAGGGGTCAATATGGGTGTCCACGGCTCCGATGTTGATCATTGATCGGAAGGGGTTCCCGGGTCATGTCTATACTTCACCGAACCTATAGGGTCACCCGCTTAAGGGTCATCTATCTGCTGAATACTAGACAGGGAGTCTGAGAGAAAATCATCGAAAAAGTTTGGGACTGTAAGTGCATCTAGTGCCCCTTAGTGATTTTGGTGTATTGAAGACTTATAGGTTAAGGGACTAATGTGTTTATGAGTGTACACAGGTCTATAAGTCTATGAGGAGTTTGATATTTACAGAGAAAAGTCGACCCTAAAAATGAAGTTCTTCGATCAAGACTTTGATATTCTCAAGACTTTCAAGACTTTGAAAGTGAAGAAATTGGTGTGACCTTGAAGCCTTGGTATTCATTTGAGGAACATGAAGCGTGAAGACTTTTGTTATCGTAGTTTCGCTTTCTCTTTCTTGAGTCATAGGAAACACCGTCTTTATTAAAGGGGTCGAGGAAATACTAAGGAAAATTTTCCATGTGATGCTCAACTCAAAATCCTACACCAACCAATCCTTCGAAAGTGAAGCCTTTGGAAATCTCATACAGTTCAGTCAATTTCTTCGATGTGAGACGAAGTTCTTTTTGGTCACGAGGAATTTGTTCTGACCGAGGAGTTAGGAATTGCCAAAGGTGGATTGCCTACAGGAGCAACATGATAGCCCCGAGGAATTTGAGAGTCAAAATTCCGACCCGTTCTTTGTCTTCTTGTGCCAACCGTCCCAAAATATCTTATCCACCTAACGGTCATATCATTGAATGGCATTTATGTCTTATCATGTTGGGCTGCTCCCTAGGCTATAAATAGCCGCCCCTACAACCACTAGCTGGTTGGCTGCTCCGAGAAAACTTGACACTTGTCATCTGAGAGCAACCCATCCTCCGAGGACTTTGAGCGAAAATCATCGAGTGAGGAAAATCCCAAACACCAAACCCCTACAAACCCAAAGTGATTGAGCATCACTGAAGAGATTGATCCTGCGTGGATCCGACGCTTGTTACCTTTGAAGACTGTGCTTCTTCCACACGGTTAGGTTAGGCGTCATGGTCTAGAGCATCCAAGAGGAATCGTGGATCGCCGAGTGACCAAGTCTGTGAAGGTTTGGAAGTCGCTCAAGACTTACCATGAGTGATCGGGCGAGGACTGTGTGTCCTTAGTTCAAGGAGAATACGGTGAGGACTTGGTGTCCCGAGCTGCGTGCTGAGGACTGGGTGTTCGGGACTGTGTGTCCTTGAGTTTAAATACTCAGCCGCTCCAACCAGACGTACAACTGAGACAGCAGTTGGAACTGGTCTACCAACTCATTGTCTTCACCAACCTAACTGGTTCTATCTCCTCAACTCTTTCATTTCCTCATTATTGTGTTGAGTGTTCTTTCATATCTGTGTTTGAAGACTTTGACTGAAGACTTTCTCAATTTCCTCAGTTCAATTTCTTGATCGGTTTATGCATCTTGTGCTATCATGTGTTTACGCTTTACATACTCTTTGATTGTCTTCATTTCATCATGATGACCATGCCCGCATTCTCTTATGCTTACTTCCGAGTACTTATTCCGCTGCAAGTAGTTCTTCACTTAGGAATTTCCTCACCGGCAAATTCCTCATTGAAGAATTCATAAAAATCGCCTATTCACCCCCCCTCTAGTCGATATAACGCACTTTCACGGACACTGCTAAGCTCATCTGGGACAGGCTGTCCAAAGTAAATGAAGGAGTCTCAACTCAGCATGACTCTCGAGTTGATGTTCTTCGAAATCTCTTCAACCGCTTCAAAAGACTCGACAACGAAAATGTTCAACAAACCTTCGAGTGCCTCACTGACATCTCAAATGAGCTTCAAGCGCTTGGTGCCACTGACATCACCGACCATGAGGTGGTGAAGAAATTGTTGAGGTTGCTTGATTCCTCATTTGATACTCTGGCACTGATGATACAAGAGCGTGCTGACTATAAGTCACTTGATCCAAATTGATATCCTCGAGAGGCTAAATACTCATGAGTTCCAAATTCGAAAAGAGAGATCTCTATGGTTCTAGCTATGGAAAACCACGTGCCTCAAGGCCAAGACTGTGTCTCAATCTGATTTTGAAGATTCCGTAGTAGCCTTGGAGATCCTCAAGAATTGAGCTGGAGCTAGCACCGCCGTGAAGAAATTCCAAGTTCTCAAGACGTGGTCGCTTTGGAAAATCCTCAAGGAGCGATGATTCCTCATCCAGTGACTATAAGAGAAGACTTTGCCACAAATGCAAGAAACCTGGTCACTACATTCAAGATTGTCCTCAGTGGGAAAAAGAATTAAAGAAGAAGAAATACAAGGATTACAGTTCTCATGACGCTAAGAAAAAGAAGAAATCGTCAAAATCTTCATCATCAAAATCCTCAAAGCCTTCTTCTCACAAGAAGAGCAGCTCCAAGAAGGCTCGGGCATTCATTGGCAAGGAAATGGACTCTGAAGCTGAATCTAAGGAACATGAGGAAGAGGAGGCATCAGAAGAATCTGAGTCTGGTGTGGCGAGTCTGGCTCTCGCTACTGCTTTCGTCAGCAAGTCCATCTTCAACTCTGAAGAAAATGACCTCACCAACAAAGCTGATGAGGATAGTGATGACTTCGCCCCCACCTATTGCTTCATGGCAAAGGGTGCCATGGTACTCAAATATACCTCCTCTGAATCTAGTGAAAATGAATCTGATGAAGATCTAAAGCCCAGCTACTCAAAACTTGCTAAGATTGCTGTAAAACAACAAAGGGCTTTTGAAAAGGTTCAAAATATGCTAGATAAAAGTGATGATATGTTGGGTGAAGAAATGGATCGCACTAAGGCCCTGACTGAAAATCTTCAGAGACTTCAGTCTAGGTTTGACAGCCTTCAAAGTCATCATAACACTCTCTTGTCTGATCATGAGAAACTTTCTTATGAATTTCTTCAAAGAAAGCAAGATCTTGAGAAGCTAAGAGTGAGTTATGAAGATCTTTAGAAGGAGCGCGATTCATTACTTGCTCAACAAATCAGCGCTTCTCGGGAAGAATTTGTTCCTCCATGCTTAAAGTGCATTGAACGTGAATCGCTAATTCTTCACCGAATGTTCAAATGCTTCAACTGTTACAAATTCTTCACCTGCCTCTGCTATCACTAATTCCTCATCCGAGGACATTGCTAGTATCACCGACGATGCAGGGTTGAAGGAATTGTACATGACAGCATGTACAAAAGCCTCAAAGGGCATCGACTCTTTGTGATGTGCTTAAAAGCAGATTCTCAATGTAAACCCTAGGAAAGAGGGTATTGCCTTTGAGAGGAAACTCAATGCTGATGGAACATATTGGAAGCTTGAGCAGTACCCCAAAACCTCATGGGTAGCTGCAAAGGGACCTCCAGTTGATCCATGTAACTTATCTGGCTTTACATGTGAATCTCCTCATTCTTCTGATGAGTCATTTGACTCCAACTATAAACTGTTCAAAAATTAGAATGGTGAAGTATTTGCTACATATGTTGGCACTAACTTCAGGAACGGTTCTCCTATGAAGAAAATCTGGGTTCCCAAGAAGTTCCTTGAAAGTCTTCAGGTGAATGTCCTCATGACACCACCTGTGAAGAATAGGAACCCCAGATCAAACTCTTCATATGGACCAACTTCTTCATATGGATCCAAGTCCTCATACGGACCAAATTCCTCACGTGGATCAAATTCCTCAAAAGGATCAAAGTCCTCATATGATTATCATCGTGCTAACAACTCTGCTTTCGCAGGTAGAGCTAAGGGCTATGAATATGTGCATTATTCTTCAAACCAATATGTTCATAAGTCCTCGAAGAATTTCTCTGCTTATTCATATGCTTACCCTAACCTCTCTTATGTGAAACGTAATGGATTGGCCTCTATGCCACCATTCTCATATGGAGCTCGCAGAGTGATGAACTTTTGCCACCCCTTCAGATGTGGGTGGTGAAGAAAAAGAACTAATCTCTTCTACAGGGTCAGGCCTCCAGACGTGCTTTAACGTCTGAAGAATTTGGGGGCCCGACAAAATGCTGAAAGGACGCAGGCTAATCATGAAGAAATGAACTTTCATTTCACACGCCCTTATACCGCTTATCTCATTATATCGCCTCGATGAAATTCATCTCGATGAAATTGATATCATATTCTTTACTGATGAAGTATATGAGATCGTAAGTTGCACTAATTCATCTGCAGGATGATCAACCCAAAGCCACCGAGTGGGTCCTCGATAGTGGATGTACAAATCACATGACCGGTGACAAGAATCTATTGATGGATGCTCCCTTATCACCGCTACATCTCAAGCATATCATCTTTGCCGACAAAGGCAAAAGTCGTATTGGGTCTTGGTAAGGTTGCGATCTCTAAGGACATACACATGGACAAAGTCATGCTTGTTGAGTCCTTAGGATACAACCTCATGTCGATCTCAATGCTTTGTGATCTTGATATGGTTGTTGTCTTTGGCAAGTATCGTTGTGTTGTGATCATGGAAGTCGACAATTCCAAAGTCTTCGAAGGCTTTAGGAGAGGAGACTTGTATATTGTTGATTTCTCTACAGGACCACAACCAGCCATGTGTCTACTTGCAAAAGCTTCAGAAGGCTGGCTATGGCATCGACGACTTGGTCACGCAGGCATGAGGAACTTGCACATGCTTGCGAAGAAGAAGCATGTCATTGGCATTGAGAATGTCAGATTCCTCAAGGATCACTTGTGTGGAGCCTGTGAAGCTGGAAAAATGACCAAGGCCAAGCATCCATCAAAGACTATCATGACCACTACTCGTCCGTTCGAATTGCTTCACATGGACCTCTTTGGTCCTAATCATTACTCAGCAATCACTAATGATGCATCTCTATATGGCTTTTTTATTGTTGATGATTACTCTCGTTACACACGGGTACACATTGTTACTTACAAACATGAAGTGCAGGAAGTCTTCAAACGATTTTCCATGAGGGCTTCAACCAACTTTGGTGTGAAGATCAGGCACATCAGGAGTGACAATGGAACTGAATACAAGAATTCCGGTCTTGATGCCTATCTTTATGAACTTGGTATTACTCATGAGTTATCTGCTCCCTATACTCCTCAGCAAAATGGCGTCGTGGAGCGCAAGAACAGAACTCTTGTTGAGATGGCTCGCACTATGCTTGATGAATACAAAACGCCTCATCGCTTTTGGATTGATGCAATTGATACCGCAAGCCACATCATCAACAGAGTATATCTTCACAAATTCTTCAAGAAGACTGCCTATGAACTCCTCACTGACAAGAAACCCAATGTAAGTTATTTCAAAGTCTTCGGTGCGAAATGCTGGATTAGAGATGCTCATCACAATTCTAAATTTGCACCGAAAGCACATGAATGTTTTATGCTTGGCTACGGAAAGGACTCGCACACCTACAGAGTCTTCAACATCGCTCTTCACAAGATTGTTGACATCAGAGATGTGCGGTTCGATGAAACTAATGGCTCGCAAAGAGAGCACCTACCTTCCGTGTTAGATGAACCAGCACCGATGAATCTATCAAGTTCAAGGCAACCGAGGATGTCATTCCTATCAAGAATCATTTGAAGAATTTATTCCTATACGCGAAGAACGTCGAGCTGATGCACCTGAAGATAATGCTGAAGAAAATGGTGCTGAAGAAAATGCTGATCAAATTCCTCGACGGCAACCAGCTCATCCTTGCGTTGCAAAAGAAGTGCAAGTTGAAAAGATCATCGATCACATTGAAGCACCAGGTCCTCTCACACGCTCAAAAGCTTCACATTTATCTAACTTTTGTGGGCACTATGCTTTTGTCTCTATCACAGAGCCCACTAAGGTAGATGAAGCATTTCGGAGCCCGAGTGGATTCAGGCAATGCAAGAAGAATTACATCAGTTCGAGCTCAACAATGTCTGGGAACTGGTCAAACGTCTGATCCTCGCAAGCATAATATCATTGGCACAAAGTGGATCTACCGCAACAAGCAAGACGAAAATGGCCTTGTGGTGAGGAATAAGGCACGACTTGTAGCTCAAGGCTACACACCAGTTGCAGGAATTGATTTCGATGAAACTTTTGCACCTGTTGCTAGACTTGAGTCTATTCGCATATTACTTGCCTATGCTAACCATCACAATATCACTTTATATCAAATGGATGTGAAACGTGCATTCCTCAATGGTAAGCTTGAGGAAGAAGTATATGTTGCTCAACCCCGTGTTTTGAAGATCCAAAGAATCCCGACAAAGTCTTCAGACTCAACAAGGCCCTCTATGGCCTCAAACAGGCCCCCAGGCGTGGTATGATACATTGAAGGAATTCTTCGTGAAGAATGGCTTCACACCCGGATCACTCGATCCTACTCTCTTTACTAAATCATATGATGGTGAACTGTTTGTGTGCCAAATATATGTTGATGATATTATCTTTGGCTGTAATGACCAATGTTATAGTGATGAATTTTCCTATATGATGAGTGAAGAATATCAAATGTCTATGATGGGAGAGTTGAAATTCTTCTTAGGTCTTCAAATTCGTCAAGAAAACAATGGCATATTCATATCTCAGGAGAAATACCTCAAAGTTGTCCTGAAGAAATTCAGCATGCATGATTGCAAAGGCGTCAAAATTCCTATGCCCACAAATGGCCATCTATGCACTGATGAAAATGGTATTGACTTCGATCACAAGGTATACCGCTCCATGATTGGTTCTCTATTGTACTTATGTGCATCTAGGCCAGATATAATGCTTAGTGTTTGCATGTGTGCCTGATTTCAAGCTACACTGAAGGAATCACACCATAAGGCTGTGAATCATATTCTTCGATATCTAGCTCACACACCAACACTAGGATTATGGTACCCCAAGGGCTCAACTTTTGATCTCATTGGATATTCTGACTCTGAATATGCTGGTGATCGTGTGGACCGCAAGTCAACATCTGGTACTTGTCATTTCCTCGGACGATCTTTGGTCTGTTGGTCCTCGAAGAAACAGAACTGCGTATCACTGTCAACTGCGGAAGCTGAATACATTGCTGCTGGCTCTTGTTGTGCTCAATTGCTGTGGATGAAGCAAACTCTCAAGGACTACGGCATCAACGTGAAGAATGTGCCTCTCTACTGTGACAATGAGAGTGCCATAAAGAATGCTCACAAACCAGATCAGCACTCAAAGACAAAGCACATTCAGATTCGTCATCATTTTCTTCGTGATCATGTGTTGAAGGCGACATCTCCATCGAGCATGTGAAGACCGAAGAACAGCTAGCCGATATCTTCACAAAGCCCTTGGATGAGAAGAGATTTAGCAAGTTGCGGTGTGAGCTAAATATCTTAGAATCTTGAATGTTCTTTGAAAAGGACACACATCCTGACACTTATGCATAATTGATGACTTAGATGTGCAACACATGAAGAAACGTTTTTCTTCAATCAATGAAGAATAACACTCTAAGTGTGAAGAAATTAATAAAGAATTTGATTCTCAGAACCCTACAACAATTGTACGCGGTGTCTGAAATCATCATTCTTATAATTGGGTCACGCCACCACCAAAATTGAAAATCTTCAATTTGAGTTTTTCCTCAGTTTTGAAATTCTTCAGTTTTTCAAATTCTTCAACTTTGCAAAATCTTCACTGTTTCCGTTGTCTTTCTTCATTGACTATATATATATATATATATATATATATATATATATATATATATATATATATATATATATATATATATATATATGGATTTATGTCCTCTACATCATTCACTTATGGCTATTTCTTCAAGTTGCTTTTTCCTGCTAAGTGAATGTGATCGGACCCTTCCCCCTCTATGCTATACTAAACCCAAACTATTCACAAATTCTTCATGTGCGTTCTATTTGAAACTCGTTCAAAATCTTCACTGTGTCCTTGTCAGCTGAAGAAATTGCGAACGGAACTTTTAACTTATCTTATCCAAATTTTCGATTTTGCCGCTCAAACCATTCCGCATCCCACGATAGACTTATCTACTCACCCACGATCTAACACGATCTCCACCTTTCAGTACGTGGATGACACATGTCAAGCGAATGAGAAGGGTTAGGGGCACGTTCGTCCAAAATCTTCGGGCGAACAGTTTTTCACCGTGGCTATATATATACCCCCTCTCCCCTTCCTCACTTCCTTTACTCCGCTCGACCGCTCTCTCTCTCGCTTGAGCTTCTCAAACCCTAGCACCGCCGCTACTTCATCATCGCCGGTGAGGAAGAGCTTCACTGCCTCGACCTCGTCGCCGTCGTACTCGCGCCGACCGCGGAAATCTTCACTCCGCCGCCGCCGTAGCTGTCTTCCTCCGCCGAGTTAGGGCGTGGAAGATCTGAACAGACGAGCTTCAAATCTACACCTCACTGTTCGTCGTGTTCTTCAGTTCGGGTAATTAAAAGTTACTTTTATTACTCGCTTTGATTCTCAAACCTTCCTGAAAATCTTCAAAGGTGTTTATTCTTCAAATCCTCACACATATGAACACCTCAAACGAAATATGCTCTTGATTCTTTTCTCTAAGCAATGATTTTTCTTCAAGATTCCTTAATTGTGTGGATTCTCGATCTATACAACTCTGGAACCTAAGACAAAGATCGCTTAGTGAAATTCTTCAAGGCTCATTTGGTCAAATTCCTCAAACTAGTTCTTTTTGAAAAACCTTCTGAGAACGCATATGACCTCTCCAAATTCCTCGCAACTATACTCTGTCCGCTGCTGAATCACTAGGTTCTCATCAACTTAACTCATTTGCAGCGTTCCTCGAAGAAAAGTTGCATACTTCTTCATAGAATTCGATTGTTCAAATTCCTCAGCTGTAGAATATGGCAGAAGGAAAGAAGCCACAGAAAGGAGGAAAGTGGCCTGAGGTCATGACTGCGTCTGAAATTCCTGAGGACATCTATGCTGATTATTGCACACCTAATGAAGCCGAGTTCGGAAAAGAAAACAAAAATCAGCGCAAGGTGCGCATTCAAAGGATTGAAAGGAGATGGGCAAGGGAATGGAGGGAGTACATATATGTTACTCCAAAGTACATGAAGAAATTCGCACTGAATCCTCCATGCCCAAGAGCTCCATTGGCACCTGTTCAAGAAGCTGACCCCACCAGCATCAAGCGTGGTGAGGAATTTCCTGAAGAATGGGCCAAGCGCCAAGCCAAATTGGCAAGACAAGCCAACGAGGCAGTGAGGAAATTTAATGAGGACTCTGCTACTGCTGCTGCCACTGAGGCCTCTGTCAAGCCGAGAAAAACTATGGCAAAGAAGACCGCACACAAACCAAGTGCTTCACCAACAGTGCCCTCACGACCAAGTTCCTCAGTTGTGCCCTCACAGCAAATTCCTCATGCTGCTCCTGCTCCTCCCAAATCCTCAGCTCCTCCAAAGTCCTCAGCAGTTCCGACAAAGTCCTCAGCACCTGTCCATCTGGCCACGTGCCAAAGGACTGCACGCATCTCAATTGCCTCTGGTGTTTCAGCAAGTTCCTCAGCTGCACCAAATTCTTCATCCGCCCTACTCTTTGAAGACTAAGGCCACAGTGGACGAGGTCCTCGGCCAAGTCCCAAGAAGAAACAGGTCGCCTTCCAAGAGCCACCTGAAGATGATGAGGCTGATGATGATGAACTTGCGGAAATCATCAGAGACCGACAAGAAAGGGCTGCTAGAGCCAAAGGCACACATGTGCCACTGCTGTTGGATCCAAGAGCGATCCTAGACTACATTGATCTCTGCCACAAGGACCCAAACACTCCTATGCCTGACTTCAAGTTGACACCTGGCCAAAGTCACATGCTGACTCATTTCATCCAAGAGGAGAAATGGAAATTTGATCTGACGGAGAGATCAAGAAATCGCATGATCTGAAAAAGAGAAACTGCTGAAGAAAAATGTTGTCAAGATGACAATGAAGAACTTATCAAGACGCAGCGGTGACATCAAAGCCCTCAAAGAACAAATTTGACTCAGATTATGCTGATTGGCAAGGAGCCAAAGTCAGATTTGTCAATCTGACAAAGAAGTTCTCAAATGTTGCAGCCCCAACGCAACAAGAAATTCCTCAGGCTGGAGCCTCTGCTCAGCCGACTGAAGAACATGCCAAGACCGGGATGAAGTTCAAAGGTCAAGACAATGCTAGTTCCAGGGCTGATGATTCCATTCCACCATTGAAGAAATTGCCGTGGCATCCACTAGTGGTGCGCTGAAGAAATCAAGAAGTCGGGGCAATCAGCATCCATTGCGCTGAGGAAATTCAACCAGATTCTCGGCTCCTCCCGCGCCAACACCAACTCCAATCCTTCCATCTGCATCTGATGTGAAGAAGACCAAGGCTGCAGAACGAGCTGCAGTGAAGAAAAGGAAAGCATCTGCTGCTTCAAATTCTTCAGCCCCGAAGAAGATGAAGACTATGACAAGCTCATTTGAAAATCCCATTGATGTTGTTCCAATTTCCTCCATGCCATCAAAGGACCTTGTTCCTTTTGGTGAAGATTATGAGATCCCAAGCGGATCTGATGAAGAAAATCATTCTCACGCTTCACGAGCAGATTGATGAAGAAATTAAAGTGGAAGCAATCACTTCAACCCCAATCATTTCCTCACCTATGCCTCAGTTCACAGCTGAAGAGGCTGGTGTTGAGGAAATTGAAGAAGATGTGGATATTGGAAGCACAACGCCCGGTGATGAACGATGACTTTTGGGAAAGTCGACATCCAAATTCTCCACTCTTCATCCCAATCCAACAGATTCCTCACCCCTGCTCCAACAGTTCAGATGGGCTCAAGAAACTCATCCCACTTCATCTCAGACATGAAGAAATTCCAGCCACTAGCCGATGAACCTGTTGTCACGATCCTCGACTGCACATGAAGAGGAACCAGAAATTCCTCAGCCTGAAGAACCTGAGATTGCGATTCCAGAGGTCGTGATGCAAATCACTGACACTCCACTACCAAAGCCTAAGAATCCATTCTCAACGAAGCAAAAATTCAAGGCTGAAGACTTCTTTGGCGAGCACGTTTTCTTCACGGATTACAACCCATATGACTCTGCTCGCATAAGGAAGAGGCGTTTCTGGACTGCTAGTCAAGCCAACTTCTATTCCTCTGTGCTTTTCAATAAAGACAAAGTCTTTGATCATGCACATATTCCTCATGTGGACATGGAATCTCTGCCAGGCTTCGAGCCAGTCCTCAGTGTTCTTCACGATGCAGGACTTCTGAATTTCTGCACTGACATCTGTGATTGGAATGAAGAACTTATTCTTCAATTCTATGCGACGCTGCATATCACTGGAGACGCTGAAGATGTGAACTCATGGGTGTTGGACTGGATGTCTGAAAATACTCACTACAAGGCACCAACATCTGAATTGCTTCGTGCCCTCCCACTCAGTCCTCCCCTTGATGGTGCTCGTTGTATCTACAACGAACCTGAGCTTTCAAATCACTACATGCAAGTGCTGATGAAGCCTTTGAAGCCCGGACAGGCACCTCGAACCAAATTCCTCGTCAAGGAATTACTATATGTGCCTCGGACCGTCTTCATCGGATTCTGACGAAGACAATGAGTCCTATCAAAGGCCACGACTCAAATGATGAAGAAGTCGTTGGCATCATGAAGAATATGCTTTTCGATATCATTCATGGCGTTCCGGTCAACTTCCATGATTTCTTCATGAGGACTCTGGCAAACATTGCTATGTCACCTTTTGAGCTGAAGCCTTATGCACCATGGATTATGAGGTTCATCGGGACAAGGTCTTCACTCAATAACAAAGGCTGATACTACGAACCACTGCAGCTACTTGCCTCGATTGAAGTCCTCAAGCGGACATTTTCCTCACCGATGACAAGGGCAAGGCAACTGCTGTGATAGATGAAGGCATTCGTCCATTGGATGGTCAATTTCGCAAAGCTGCATCCTACTCCACCAATGATGACTCGCCACACATGACTCTGCCGCCAATACCTCAAATAAGCAAAATCCTCAAGCCACAAAGACCTGTGGTGTTGACTGATCGTGAGTTACTCCTCAGTCTTCATCAGAAGGTTGATCGCAATCATAAATGGGTCAAGCGTCAGTTTGGTTCAATTTTTCACAACATGACTTCAACACACAATGCAGTGAAGAAAAACCAATACTACCTCCATGAAACCTTCAACCGCACCTGGGCTGTTCTTTCTAATGTCTGCAACGCGGAAGAACTGAAGACAATGGGTCTCAAGGAAGAATTTGACTGGTCTGCACCTCCACCGAAGAAATATAAGAAGGTCAAAGTTCCTTCCTTGGTGGCCAGCTCCTATTCTTCATCGCGCGACACTGATGAAAATGAAGACTTGGACGACACTGCGGCAGGCCCTACTACGACAACCGACCCCGACAACACTGGCGCTCCTTCATCAACTTGATATTCTTTAGGGGCGTTAGTCCTCAGTTTCGATCCTTTTGGTCATTCGATGACAAAGGGGGAGAAATGTGAGTTAGTCTTCAAGCGGGTCTACTATAAGGGTGTTTTTTTGCTAAGTTACAACTCTCGTTCTTCTGAAACTTTTATTGGATCGAGTTGTAATCTTAAACCCGATGGTGCTCTGATACATTTGATGTGTTCCTCTGCATGCTTATTCCTCATTACTTGTCAATACACGCATGCTAAATTACATCAGTCACCATATTTCATCATGCATTTCAAATTCTTCATATTATATGTCAAATGCGGGTATGAATTACAAGATATAGGGGGACATCTCCATGATTGAACTCTTCAAATGTGCAATGCCTCAAAAGCAAATTCCTCACTATGCACATCTTTAGGGGGAGTTCTTCTATATCTTGCTATCAAATTCCTCAATATCAGTACTTACACTTCATATGTTTATCCCCGTTGAAAACTTAACCTATATTGTCATCAATCACCAAAAAGGGGGAGATTGTAAGTGCATCTAGTGCCCCTTAGTGATTTTGGTGTATTGAAGACTTATAGGTTAAGGGACTAATGTGTTTATGAGTGTACAATTGTCTATAAGTCTATGAGGAGTTTGATATTTACAGAGAAAGTCGACCGCTAAAAATGAAGTTCTTCGACTGAAGACTTTGATATTCTGAAGACTTTCTGAAGACTTTGAAAGTGAAGAAATTGGTGTGACCTTGAAGACTTGGTATTCATTTGAGGAACATGAAGCGTGAAGACTTTTGTTTTCGTAGTTTCGCTTTTCTCTTTCTTGAGTCATAGGAAACACCGTCTGTTAAAGGGGTCGAGGAAATACTAAGGAAAAATTTCCATGTGATGCTCAACTCAAAATCCTACACCTACCAATCCCTTGAGTGAAACCTTTGGAAATCTCATACAGCTTCAGTCAATTTCTTGATGTGAGACGAAGTTCTTCCGGTCAGCCGAGGACTTTGTTCGACCGAGGAGTTAGGAATTCACCAGTCTTGGATTGCCTACACGATGAGGAACATGATAGCCCCGAGGAATTTGAGAGTCAAAATTCCGACCCGTTCTTTGTCTTCTTGGCGCTGTCCCAAAATATCTTATCCACCTAACGGTCATATCATTGAAGGGCATTTATGTCTTATCATGTCGGGCTGCTCCCTAGGCTATAAATAGCCGCCCCCTACAACCACTAGCTGGTTGGCTGCTCCGAGAGAACTTGACACTTGTCATTTGAGAGCAACCCATCCTCCGAGGACTTTGAGCGAAAATCATCGAGTGAGGAAAATCCCAAACACCAAACCCCTACAAACCCAAAGTGATTGAACATCACTGAAGAGATCGATCCTGTGTGGATCCGACGCTTGTTACCTTTGAAGACTGTGCTTCTTCCAGACGGTTAGGCGTCATGGTCTAGAGCATCCAAGAGGAATTGTGGATCGCCGAGTGACCAAGTATGTGAAGGTTTGGAAGTCGCCTGAAGACTTACCACGAGTGATTGGACGAGGTCTGTGTGACCTTAGTTCAAGGAGAATATGGTGTTGACTTGGTGTCCTGAGCTGCGTGCTCAGCGACTGGGTGTCCGGGACTGTGTGTCCTTGAGTTTAAATACTCAGCCGCTCCAACCAGACGTTCAACTGAGACAGCAGTTGGAACTGGTCTACCAAATCATTGTCTTCACCAACCTAACTGGTTCTATCTCCTCAACTCTTTCATTTCCTCATTACTGTGTTGAGTGTTCTTGCATATCTGTGTTTGAAGACTTTGACTGAAGACTTTCTCAATTTCCTCAGTTCAATTTCTTCAGTCAGTTTTTCTTCATCTTGTGCTATCATGTGTTTACGCTTTCTGTACTCTTTGA
The DNA here is from genome assembly GCA_021605145.1 of Aegilops bicornis. Classification (NCBI taxonomy): domain Eukaryota; kingdom Viridiplantae; phylum Streptophyta; class Magnoliopsida; order Poales; family Poaceae; genus Aegilops; species Aegilops bicornis. The sequence continues at coordinate 635,777,774 of CM038673.1, read as the reverse complement.
TTGTCTTCATTTCATCATGATGACCATGCCCGCATTCTCTTATGCTTACTTCTGAGTACTTATTCCGCTGCAAGTAGTTCTTCACTTAGGAATTTCCTCACCGGAAAATTCCTCATTGAAGAACTCATAAAAATCCCCTATTCACCCCCCTCTAGTCGATATAACGCACTTCCACGGACACTGAAAAGTTTCGGATAGTGGAAAAGTTCCGCAGAGAGAGATCACTAGTTGAGTTTCGGTGAAACCAAAATAGTTGTTTCGGGGTATGCCATTAAGTCAAAATGGTTTCGGCACATGCCTGATAATTCTTGGAGGGTGCCAGAATCATTCTGGAAACTTTTTGGAATTTTCAAAAATAAAAACCGGAAATGTTCTGGAGCTGCAGGAACCGGTTCAGATGCTTTTCGCAGATGAAAATCACTAAACTGGAATTGTTCCAGAACGCGTTGAAAATTACTATGGTGGGTACTGGAAATGTTCTAATTCCACATAAATATTTTCAGTTCAAACGGACGCTGAAAAATGTCGTCGTGAATAGTGAAAGTGCTTTTTGGGATATTTTATGGAAAGCCACCTTTTGGGGCTTTGCCCAAAAGATCTAGAGATGACATGGATGGATTGGGAGGCCCTCATGGGGGGCCCCCAAGGGGTGTGTCCGGCCACACTTGGGGCTCCACCTTGGAGCCCCTCTTGTTCCTTGGTTTCACTCTTATGCCCTTGAGGAAGGACTTCATTCATGTGCATTTTGGATTTTTGTGTTAAACTACCCTACCCCTTGGGATTTCCTATAAATAGAGGTGGAGGGGCAGCCCTCCACACTCACTCTTTCTCACATACAAGTGCCATGCATGATCTGGTTTCTCTCTCCCTCCCTGCGAAATAGTTTCATAGAGACGTAAGGCTGTCTGGGTTCCGGCAGGAACTAGTTCTGGACGGCGAAGCCCTGCCGGATAGATGACACCGTAGGTGTGCAACTCTGTAGAGAGATTGTAGTTTCGGTCTTAGTTCGTGAGTGCCTCCCGAAGGGCTGTCCGTGTGACCGTTCAAGTTTCGAAGGTCCTCCCGAAGGGCTATCCGAGTGACCGTTCGAGTTTCTAAGGTCCTCCCGAAGGGCTGCCCGCAACACCGTCTAGGGGCTGTTCGACCTTCTCGTGGTTGGGAGGTTGAAAATCCTAGCTGCGGGGATTTGCACCGCCGATCGTCATCGACTCTACTTCCCGCTACGCTACGAGTCGGTAACGAAAAAGATCAAACCATGTATGCAGTCTCCATAGTGGTCCTGGGTTGGTGCGTAGGTCGGAAATTTTTTGTTTTCTGTCACGTTCCCCTACATCAGTACCTTGTGTTTCTCTCACTCTTTAATGAATCCTGGTGGCTAATTCACGTAAGTGTTTCCTTGTAACTCTTCCTTCAAAAACATGGATTTTACATCCATGTGATGTATCTTCCACGATTCCTGAACCACAAGAGCTCTGAGTAATCTCACCGATTTCATCCTTGCAACGGGAACAAACACTTCTTCGCACACCTTTCTCTTGCACAGACTCTTTGGCTACTAGCCTCGCTTTGTGCTTCACAGGCCCTTCAGCATCTTTCTTGATCATAAATTCCCACTTGAGATCCATGACTTCTTCATTATTGGGAAGATCCACAAGCTCCCATGCATTGTCATCGTGGATCAACCTCAACTCCTTTTCCATAGAACGAGCCAACAGTCCTCCGTGTTCGCATCCTCAAAATCAGCCGGTTCCTCGGCGTTTGGTAGACACCGTCGCCCACTCCTTTTCACCTTCTCCGGGTCAATCGTCCGAAGAGTTTTCTCCGTATATAGGTGTAACACCGATTATAGATATATTTGTGTAGGTAATAGTGTCCTTTTCTCTTGTACCATTCGTATTGGCCTACTCCATTGGTCCAATGGTATTAGCCCACCACGTGAGCTACACAACCCTCCTGACTCAGGCTGAAACAAAACATCCACTGTTGGACCTCCCACCTTACTATCTGGGCTGCCTGGCGAAGCCTTTTCTACTGGGTCACCATCAACCACTAGGCCTCATGGGCTGCTTCCAAAACCATGTGCGTCCGTTCCTGGGCTGCACGACGCGGATGGGTCTGGCTCTCCTTTCCGAGCGTTCCCAGCAGATGTAGGTACGAGTGCGTCGGCTCCCAGTGCAACTCCTGTCTTCGGTGGGATTCCATGTCTTCCTGTTCCTGGGCACCACGGCACCGCTGCTGCGCACTTTCCATCAAACACCATCGAGTTAGCCGCATAACTCAATGCACTAGCATCTTCCAGTGCGTCAGTAGTCACTGCAATCGTCTCCACTTTTGCACCAGCATCAACATCATTTTTTGTTTCTTCATGGATTTCCGGCTCCACGGACGCCTTTGTTTTCTCTAGACTCATCGCACAAAGTCTGCTCCTCCATGATCAAGCACATGCGGCAATTAGTGCTTCTGCTCCTGCGAAGATAGCTCTTACACCCGAAGCATCGGCGTAAATTTTGGAATCACCCCCCGCATCTGTAGCATCGACAGAAGTTTCCGAACCATGATCCTGAGAGTGAACTTTTTCTTCACGAAGCACGACATCAAGATCATGTCACCTTCATCCCCTAGATGGGTCATGAGCACCTTCACCTTCGGGGAATTCTTGCACTCCGATTTGAAGTGCCCGAACAGATTACAGTTGTGGCAGCGGATCTTCCTTTTATCGAATTTTTTCTTCTTTGGCTTCTATGACTAATCGTCCGCGTCTTTTGCGGGACGGTACTTTTCGCTGCTACTAGACGGCTAGTCGAAATTGTTCTCCTTGAAAACCATTGCCTGCCACTGAGCACGCGTTAGCATCAGGTACTCATCCTGTTTTACATCACCGTAACTCAGCTTGATTCGCTTGTCATGGGCCTTGAAGCGATCAAGCAGATCATCCCAAGTGAGAGTCTTGAAATTAACGCATTTCTCGATCGCTAACACAATCGGTATGTAGCACGGTGGAGCGGCGCGTAGAAAACGCCGAATCACAGAGATGTCCTCCAACTTCTCTCTGAGACCGCGAATCCCATTTATCATTGTTGTGACCCTTGCGGCGAAGGCGTCCACCGTCTCATCTTGTCCCATACTTTCAGATTCTTGTAACTCTTCAGCAAAGTTTGCAAGTTCGCCTCGTGCACATGCAAGTGCCCTCGATGCAATGTCTTGAGCGTGTCTCACACCTCCTTCGCTGATGTCATCGAGATTAGATGCTGCTGCACGTCCACCAACATCACCGAGCAGATAGCCGTGATAGCAGCCCTGTTGAAGAGGCAGGCCAAGTTGGCCGAGCGCACAGGGCTCCCAAATTTTTGGGGCCCCCAATCCAGCAAATAATACGCATATCTATACATTTATACATTTTACTAATAAAAGAAATAGGTATTCTTAGTCCGTCATTCTATTTTATGAACAATGTTTCTGACATTAAACCCGCAGTACATATCAAATGTTTTTTAAAATACTCATATCTTCTAAACCGTAACTTCAAATTTAATATATTATATATAAAATTTGATTAGGAAAATATGTAGAATTTGAATATGATCTTATTTTACCTATTAACAATTTAAATATACTATCTAGGCTGCAATGTTAATCGCCACACCAACGCTTCCTCGCCTCTGGCCATCAACCTGTCGCGTCGTTTACCATCTCTGGCGGCGGTACGATCCTCTACCTTTTCTCGGTAGGTGCGGTGCCAACATCAGCAAACGACCCAGTAGCCTACCGGCGTGCCACCATCGGCCTGTTAGACGACGCGCACCATAACCTTTGCTGAGCCGCTCCTCCCTATAGGCATCGAGTTCTGGCCACATCAAGACGAGCCGCAGTGCCGCATCGTCCTCCGCCGCCTGAAATGGGGTCGGCTGTTGGACGATGCGCATCACAAGATCGTTTGTTTTTGTCGTTTTTCTTTACTCACCCGTAAAAACACCTCATCCCGAACATGGCATGAACAAATGCATGATCACTTGCTCGTTTTTTTGTACGGATTAAATCTGCATGCAAGCCGTGATATTTTTTTCTCCCGTTACAACGCATGGGCCTTTTTGCTAGTCTTTACCTAATATTAAAAGGATGATTGTTTCACCATTTTTTTGGTCATCCTGGTCCGTTTCGTCCGTGTGGTTTCTCTGGTGTGATTTTTCATAAGTTGCCTTCTCTCTCACGTGCATCCCCATGAGAACACGAGTGGAAAACAAGTATACATATACAACTCAGATTATGAGTCCATAGGTTAGGAGTCCATCAGGCTGCATCCTCTTCGAAGATAATAAAAACGAGATCTCTAAACTACTTTTCGTCCCAGTGAAGCCGCCACCGCCACTGCAATGGCTGTCGCAACTTGGATGATCCGTCATGGAGGCCGCATGGAGCCGCTGACGAGGCGAGTGTCTCCTCGCGGTGAGGATCGTCAGTGTTGTGCTAGGTCGCGGCAGCTGCGTCTATTTAGACGTGGGGGGCGACGGATTTGGGTGTGAGACGGGGACGAGGAGGGCTCGGTGAAAGCATGGGGAATGAACGCATGGCTGGGGACCAAGTCATGGAGACGGCGACGAGGACGCAAGGACAGTTGCCTCATGTTCACAGCAACTAGATCATGATCGCGCGCGTTGCAGCGCCTGTTCGTTTCTAAAGAAGTTAGAATATCGTGTAAATATTGGGAAAAAGATCATTTTCACTGTTTCATAGGCATATACAACAAGTAACAATTTGGACAGTGGATAACATTTTTCTTACGACATAACACATAAAATGGAAACTAAGAGTATGGAAATTTTTAGTTTTTTAGACATATAATAGTGAGCGACAACTTTCACAGTGTTTGAGATTCCCTCTTTACACCTCATATCGGCTAATACGATTATGGCGTGGCTTGCATAAAAAGTGCAAGAGAGAACTGCGTACTTTTCGGGCCATCAAACTTTTCAGGGCTCAAAACCTCTCGGTGGTTTCTGAGATATCTGATGGTTCAATAACAAAATGCTCATCTAGACCTACATGCATAATAAATTGCACAAAGTAGCATGGTTAGTAGTGAAATGTGGCACTAGTGGAAAAACAGGCTTCCGTCCAGCCCCATAAGTCGCGAAGCTGTAGGAACCGCGACTAATGGGACCTTTAGTCGCGGTTCTGGAGGTGAACCGCGACCAAAGGCCTGGGCCTGTGGCGCTCGGTGGCCAGCTGGTGCACGTGAGGGGCTTTAGTCGCGGTTGGCGGGACAACCGCGACTAAAAGGTTTTCGAGCACCTTTAGTCACGGTTTGCCGTGCCAACCGCAACTAAAGCCCTCCCTATATATACCCATCCAGCAGCCAACACTTAGCCATTTGGAGCTATTCTCTTCACAAGTGGGTGTAGGTTTGCTTTTGGTTCCTCTTATGCACATAAGGTGTTTGATGAAATGCCCCAAGAGCATGAAACAAACATGACATGAAGTGTTGGAGCCACACTCTTCGATCATGGTTAGCAACTTGATGAACCTTTGATGTGTCAATATGCATGTGTGTAGTTCATTGTTTAATTTATATTGTTTGTAGCTAGTTAGTTTAACAAATGCATGATGGTTAATTATATATTTTATATTATAATAATGCAGATGAATCGGCAATGGATGTACGGTAACCGACTCTCCGGCGAGTTCACTACGGGTTTGAAAGATTTCCTCGTAGTGGCTAATGCGAACAAGCGGGGGTTTTGTTATCTGTCCATGTGTTATCTGTAAGAATGAGAAGGGTTACTCTTCCTCAAGAGTTGTTCACATGCATCTGCTTGAAGGGTTTCATGCCAAGCTATAATTGTTGGACCAAGCATGGAGAAAGAGGGGTTATAATGGAAGAAGATGAAGAAGGGGATGATTTCATCGATGAAAGCTATCTTGCTCATTTCGGTGATACTTTCATGGAGGATGCGAAGGTGAAGGGGAAGGTGAAGAAGAGGCACGTGATGATCCTGCTGATGATCTTGGTCGGACCATTGCTGATGCACGGAGACGCCGCGAAACTGAAAAGGAGAGGGAGAATTTGGATCGCATGTTAGAGGATCATGAAAGGCGCTGTACCCCGGATGCGATGATGGTCTGAAAAAGCTGGGCTGCACAATCGGATTTGCTGAAATGGAAGGCAGAGGCAGGTGTAGCTGACTCGGCATTTGAAAACTTGCTGAAAATGTTGAAGAATATGTTTCCAAAGGATAACGAGTTGCCCGCCAAAGATCGTCTGAAGCAAAGAAGGTTGTCCGCCCTCTAGGTTTAGAGGTTACGAAGATACATGCATGCATCAACGATCGCATCCTCTACCGCGATGAATACGAGAATTTGAATGAATGCCGGTATGCACCTTTGCATTGCGTTATAAGATCGAGGCGATGACCCCGGTGACGATGTTGAGGGCCGAAACCTGTGAAGAGGGTTCCCGCCAAGATGATGTGGTATGATCCTATAATACCACGGTTGAAACGTCTGTTCAGGAACAAAGAGCATGCCAAGTTGTTGCGATGGCACAAAGAGGACCGTAAGTCGGACGGGGAGTTGAGACACACCGCAGATGGAACGCAATGGAGAAAGATCGACAGATGGTTCAAAGATTTTGCAGCTGACGCAAGGAACATAAGATTTGCTCTAAGTACGGATGGCATGAATCCTTTTGGCGAGCAGAGCTCCAGCCATAGCACCTGGCCCGTGACTCTAAATCTACAACCTTCCTCCTTGGTTGTGCATGAAGCGGAAGTTCATTATGATGCCAGTGCTCATCCAAGGTCCGAAGCAACCCGGCAACGACATCGATGTGTACCTAAGGCCATTAGTTGATGAACTTTTACAGCTGTGGGGTGGTGTCCGTGTGTGGGATGAGCACAAACAAGAGGAATTTGACCCTGACGTTGCTTTTCGTAACCATCAACGATTGGCCTGCTCTTAGTAACCTTTCGGACTGTCAAATAAGGGATACAATGCATGCACGCACTGCTTACATGAGACCGAAAGTGTACATTTGCCAAATTGTAAGAAGAACGTGTACCTTGGGCATCGTCGATTTCTTCCGAAAATTCATCCAAGAAGAAAGAAAGGCAAGCATTACAACGGCAAGGCAGATCACCGGCGAAGCTCGCGAACGACCGGTGCCTGAGGTATTTGATATGGTCAAGGATTTGAAAGTCATCTTTGGAAAGGGTCCCTGGCGGACAATCAGTTCGAAGGGAGCCGACGGGCACGCAGCCATGTGGAAGAAGAAATCTATATTCTGGGAGCTAGAATATTGGAAAGTCCTAGATGTCCGCTCTGCAATCGACGTGATGCACGTTCTGAAGAATATTTGCGTGAACCTCCTAAGCTTCTTGGGCGTGTATGGGAAGACAAATGATACAAAGGAAGCACGGCAGGACCAGCAACGTTTGAAAGACCCCGATGACCGGCATCCGGAATGGTTTCAAGGTCGTGCCAGCTACGCTCGACCAAAGAAGAGAAGGTCATCTTTTGAATGCCCGAGCAGTATGAAGGTTCCGTCTGGATTCTCGCCCAATATAAAGGGAATAATAAACATGGCGGAGAAAAGTTCCAAAACCTGAAGTCTCCACGACTGCCACGTGATTATGACGCAATTGCTTCCGATTGCTTTGAGGGGCTCCTGCGGAAAATGTTCGAGTAGCCATTGTGAAGCTATGTGCATTCCTCAATGCAATCTCTCGAAGGTAATCAATCCGGAAGTTCTACCACGGTTACGTAACGATTTGATCCAATGTCTTGTCGATTTCGAGTTGGTGTTCCGCCATCCTTCTTCAATATTATGACGCACCTCCTGGTTCACCTAGTCGAAGAGATTTTCGTTCTCGGTCCTGTATTTCTACACAATATGTTCCCCTTCGAGAGGTTCATGGGAGTATTAAAGAAATATGTTCAGAACCGTGCTAGGCCAGAAGGAAGCATCGCCAAGGGCTATGGAAATGAGGAGGTAATTGAGTTTTGTGTTGACTTTGTTCCTGACCTTAAGCCGATTGGTCTTCCTCGATCGCGGCATGAGGGGAGACTAAATGGAAAAGGCACGATCGGAATGAAATCAACGATATGTATGGACGGCCATTCTCTGACTGAAACACACCACCTTTGTCTTGACCAATTCCAGCTTGGTGGCTCCGTACTTTGAGAAACACAAGAATATTTTACGTTCGACAACCCGGGAAGCCTGAATCCTGGATTAGGAAGGCCCACATGGAGACTTTCGGCAGTTGGTTGAGAAAACATTTAATGAATGACAATGATGTTGTAGATCAGCTGTACATGTTGGCCAAGACACCATCTTCGACTATAACGACTTTCCAAGGGTACGAGATAAATGGGAATACATTTTACACGATCGCCCAAGATAAAAAGAGCACCAACCAAAACAGTGGTGTCCGCTTTGATGCAGCAACCGAGAATGGGCAAGAGGTCACATATTATGGTTACATAGAGGAGATATGGGAACTTGACTATGGACCCTCCTTTAAGGTCCCTTTGTTCCGGTGCAAATGGTTCAAGCTAACAGGAGGTGGGGTAAAGGTGGACCAGCAATACGGAATGACAATGGTGGATTTCAACAATCTTGGTTACCTTGACGAACCATTCGTCCTAGCAAAAGATGTCGCTCAGGTTTTCTATGTGAAGGACATGAGTAGCAAACCGAGGAAACGGAAAGATAAGAAAGCGATCAAGACATCATGCGATGATCCAAAGCGCCACATTGTTCTTTCGGGGAAAAGAAACATCGTGGGAGTGGAGGACAAGATGTACATGTCGGAAGATTATAATATGTTTGCTGAAATTCCGCCCTTCAAAGTGAACACCGACCCAAGCATTAAGTTAAATGATGAGGATGCTCCATGGATACGGCACAATCGTAAGCAAGCGGGGACAGAAGGAAGAAAAATGATGTGTAATAATTTATTGTACCAAACTTTGTTGAATGGATCATGTGAATTATATTACCCGTGATGTGTTTGGTGTCCATTTTGAATGATTCGAGATACCACCGATGATACATGAAATTTGGAGTGATTTAGTCATACTCCTGCCTAGGCGTATAATATGCATACTCGTAGTCTTCATAGCCGCCGTCGTCGTTGTCTTTGGTAGTCGCCGCCTTCTAAGTTGCCGCCGTCGTGCCGCCGCCGTCATTGCCGCCGCTGCCGTCATTGCCGGGCGGCGCCGTGGCTCGAATCGAGGGTAGCGCAGCGGGGATATCGCCGCCATGATGTAGTCCATGACGCTCTGCGAGTCCGGCCATACCACCATAGCCGACGGCCGGCCTCGTGGAAGTTCCCAGAGGCGGACCGTCCTCCTCATACCGGCGGCGCCCTCTCACGCCGATTGATGAAGAAGGCGTCCCAAGTATGTTGGTTATCGGGATGCCGGTGATTCATCCGCTGCTCCGGCGTGAGGTCGAGGTAGTAGTGGTTCGTGATGGCCGCCCGACGCCAGCGGACTGAGGGACGGAGGGACTGCACGCCGGGCGCTTAGGCTCCAGCCGGTGGGGACGCGGTAGCCCGGTGGACAAAAAGGAGTAGTTCGAGGCGCAAAGCTCCTCCACCTGCTGGTAGGTTAGAGTGGGTGCGGTGGAAGCCATGAGAGAGTGATGAGAGATTGTAGAGATGTGATAATGCTGGCCAAGCCGGGCTACATATATGTAGTGAGAAATGGCGGGAAAAATGGGAGCGGGAAGACAGGAGGCGGGAAGAAAGTGGCGGGAAGAAAGAGGCGGGAAGACAGGGAAGAAATGGCGGGAAAACCCTAAACCTGCGGCGGCCTTTAGTCGCGGTTGGGCACGCGACCCGCGACTAAAATAGCAACAACAAGTATTTTGTTGTAAGTAGAAACAAAATAAAATAAATAAAGCAACAAAGAAAACAAAAAAAGTGTTTTCAAATTTGAAAACTAATGGCACTAATGAAAGTTTATAATTTTTCTAAAACTAAAAGCAATAAGAATTAAAAAATAAAGCAAAAAACAACAAAAAATAAATAATAATGCAGAAAACAAAACAAAAAACTGGAAAAAACTAGTGCCACCTACTGGACCCCCACGGCCTGAATACGACTAGAAACCCTACATGGGCCAGGATTCAGGCCCGCAGGAGGCCAAGTAGGCCCACAGGCACATAGCTAGTGACAGATTAGGCCGAAGCACTGCAGTTGAGAGGAGCTCGAGAGGGTGGGCGCAGCGCGCTTATAAACCACTCTCGAGCTCTCTCAACTAGCGAGGTGGGACTAAACTTTTGGGCGCTGAGGCAGCACAAGGCCTTTAGTCGCGGTTGGGCAGGCGACCAGCGACTAAAGGTGGGGCCTTTAGTCGCGGTCGCTGCACCAGCCGCGACTAAAGGTGGGGCGCGAACGCAAAAAACCCGCTTAAAAACCTTTAGTCGCGGTTGGGCGAGGCGACCATGACTAAAGGGTACCTTTAATCATGGGCCTCGTAGCCCACCGCGACTAAAGGGGGCTATAAATACCACGCCCGATCTATTCTCGTCTTCTCCGATCGGTTCGTCTGCTGCGCCCTCGCCGCCGCCCGCTTCGCCCTCGCCCCGTCGCCTGACTGCCCGTCCCGCCTCTCCTTTCGCCGGTCCTCCCGCATCGCCGCCTCTCCTTAGTGAGCTCCCCATCGGGCCCGTCCGCCGTCTCCCGGCCCCCTCCGACTTCGCCCGCCCGTCCGTCGCCGCGCCCGCCTCTGCATGGCGGCGCCAGCGTCGCAACTCCCCTGCGTCCGATTCTTGGCCTTTCGCCGGACCGGCCACTTCCCTCGCCCTGCCGCCTGTTCGGCCCGGCGCCATCAACCCTTGGCGCCGGGAGCTCGTGCCCGGCTCCCCCTCGCTCAGGCGGGCTACGGCCTCGGGCATGGGCACCACACCGCTGCCCGCTAAGCGCCGGCGCCCGTTAAGGCCCCCTGGCCCAATGACAATTGGGGCCCACGCCTGTAAACGATTTAAAAAAAGGAGAAGAGAATTTAGAAAATAAATAAATAAATATATTAATTAATTAATCAGTTAATTAAATTAATTAACTTAATTAATTGTGTTTAGTAAACCTAATTAAATAACTAATATAACTAATCTGTTAATTAATCTAATTAACTTGGTTAATTAGTTAATGCACAATTTAATTAATTCTGTTAATTCTAAAAATGATATAAAACTTTAAAAATTAATATAAAATAATCCGTAACTCGGATGAAAATACTTTGTACATGAAAGTTGCTCGTAGCGATGAGGCGGATCCGGATCACGCAGCCCGTTCGTCCGCCACACATCGCTAGCATAGCAAACACGTAACTGTCCCCCTCCGGTTCATCTGTCCGAAACGCGAAACACCGGGAATACTTTCCCGGATGTTTCCCCCTTTCGTGAGTCGACCCTACTGCGCGTTAGGGCACACCTAGCACCGCGTATTGCCAGGTTACGCTTTGTGATGCTTTGATTGCTCTGTTATTTATTGTGTTCCCCCTCCGTTACTTCTTTCCGGTAGACCCGAGACTGCCGGCGACCCCAAGTTCGACTACGGAGCACCTGCCTCGCGCTCTACCGCGACACCCTCTCCCACCCTTCCTCGCCTCCTTTTGCCACCGCCCTTTCGCCACCGCCACCGCCACCGCCCCTTCTTCACTTAATTAATTTGTTTTTACTACATGTTTTCAGGATCGACATAATGGCGGACGATAGAGCTGACCCGATTATGGACAACTATGATCCGGACGGTGAAGCACATATGTTCGGCATCATAAACGGCGATATTCAATATGTGCCAACCGGAGAAGAAGAAGATGATATCTCTTCTTATCTGAACCTTGACGGTGAAGATGAAGGGCGCCGTCAGCAAGAAGATGCCGAAGAAACGTCGATAAACGCAGCGATCTTCAAATGGAAGTAGCAACCACCTCCGTGCCGAGGTATATATATACATTGAGCCTCCGTGATACAAACTAACTGATTTGAATAAATATGTGTGTACTAACGCGCGACTCTCTTTCTTATTTTAGCCCTCGGCGGATCGTCGAAACAATCGAGTACGTCGTCAAAGCGTGGGCGCAACCAAGACGATGAAACAAGGAGAAACATGCACCATCGAGGTTGTCGACAAGGCAACCGCAGGCAGCCGGAGCCCCGCAAGAACGCCACCAAGTTTGTCAGCCAATGCGGAGCCATTGTTAGAGACAACGTCTCGATCACCGTCGAGGAGTGGAATGAGCCAAAGAAGGCACGAATTGATGGTTTCACTTTTGTCGATAAGAGAACAAAAAAGATTGCTTCAAGAAGCTTATGGAACATTTCGTTCTACCTCCGAATACAACAAATTCGATGAGGAGGGTAACAAGATTGAGGAAAACAAGGAGAGGAGGAGGCTAGTCAAACAGTTCGCTCTTCATAAGATGGCCGACGCATTCCGGAAATTCAAGCAAAATCTAGCCCGTGACTTTGTCAAGCGAGAACAAGACTCGGATTTCAAAGGACAATATGAGAAACTGAAACATGATTGGCCAGAATTTGTGAAGCAAAAGAAATCGGAGCAGTTCATTGAAATATCGAAAAAATAAGGAAAATGCGGCTAAGAAGGAGTACAATCATGTTATGGGGCCAGGAGGGTATCGCATTTTGGTGCCTAGGTTGGAGAAGATGGAGAACGAGATGAGGCGCGAGGAATCCGTCCAGTGCGGAGGATGGGACCCAAGGGCCAAAAGCTGGTGGTACGGGCATGGGGAACGCTGAACCCGGAGACAGGGGAGTGTGTTTACCGGGCAAATTAATTAAACCCACCCAAGCCCTTATTGACGCAATGAAGGATGCTCAACAGGGAAGATCAAGTTCAACAGAGAGAACGACGCTACCGACAAAAGCCCTCGGGAATCCTGAACACGGAGGACGTGTACGAGGCATGGGGCACATTCCGTGGAAAATAGGGTTCCCCAAAGCGATGACCCGTCACGGTTCTGAAGCCGTAAGAGAAAGATGGATCGGGAATCGGATGTTGTGGCGCGGTTGGCATCGGAAATGGATGTGATGAAGAAAACCATGAGTGTACTAGTAGCGAAAGAGACGCAGCTCGGGTGCAGCATGAAGATCATCCGGCGGATCTCGGAAGCCAGCAGCGGAGAAGCAGCGTGGCTTCCACGGAGGCCCCACCGGCTGGTGCAGATGCACCGACGATCGAAATTACTGCACCGGAGCCTCCGGTGGTCGAAATTACTGCACCGGAGCCTCTGGTGGTCGAAATTACTGCACCGGAGCCTCCTCGCTACCCGTGGGACGATATAAAGGAGATGAAAGAATGTCATCTGTATTATCCTATCGGGAACATGTCCATGAAGGTAGCCATCGGCAGTGCTTTACCATGTTTACTGGAGCACTCCACCACAACAACCCCATTCAAGATGGCTATGCTCGTGTCACGGTGGAGGACATAGTCCAAGGGTTTGAGGACACGGAGATTGACATTGCTACACCTGAAGGGGAGAAAAGACTTGGAGATGTCAAGCGCCATTTCATTCTATGGCAAAAGAAGTTTATCAAGTTTCGAGCGAGGCGCCAGGACAACAAGTCCACCCCTCACGGTGGTGGTGGTGGTGGCGGTGGTGGTGGTGGTGGTGGTGGTGGTGGATCTTCACCTACACCTCCGCCACGTCGGCCGACGCCGCCCCGATCCACAACGTCCGTGGGTAATCAGCCGCCGCCCCGATCCTCGTCCGTGGTGATCGACGCCGCCCAATCCACCTCCGACAAAGAAGCAGAAGCAGTCCTGGATTATTAACCCGGACCCTTATGTACCTAAGACCACAAAGGTACCGGAGCCATCACTTAAGCCTCTCCCCACAAGGCCTTGGGACCGTAGTGCCGAGGAAGTCGACGCGGCTGCTGCTCATTATGAGAAATGGAAGGCGGACTGCAAGAAGAAAAGAGAGCCCGAGCCCAAGCCGATATTACGATGAGCAAAAGAAGTGGGCTAAGTCATTTTTGAGCACACCGTCCCAAGCCGCCAAGAATCTGCCTAACGACTATGCACGTGAACTTGGCAGGCAGGCACTCATGTTCAACGAGAACAAAGAGCGGGAGAAGGCGAAAGTAAAATAAGCGGGAAACAAGTTGCCCAGCTCGGGGAACAAAGTAAACAATCGATTGCCCGCTTATAGTGGAAGCCCGGATGCCCCGAGATCATACAAGCTGCGACAGCACATGGATTGACCGTATGAGTGCCGGAGAACAAGCGGCCAACTTAAGTATTACTCTTCGTGAACTGTTAGGCCTTGATGAGGCGCCCGATGAAGGAGGTAGTAATTACATATGTCAAGAATGAGCCTCTCGTCGAGCTGCGCAGAAAATGATCGACCTGACCATATGAAAGGTCTGCTTAATTGGTACAAGGGTTACATAAAAAATAATTAAGCCAAAGAATATATTTATGCGGAAGTTAGACATGAGCATCACTTCAAACATTACTATGTACATATTGCACCTTTGAGTGAATTGTTCCAGCTTTTCAATCTGCGCGAGCTCGACAAATCTATCATCGGTTGCTACGTTACGTAAGTGATTTATTAATTTCTACCCCATCTCGTTCATATTGCCTGCACTATATATATGTCCTAACTATATTGTTGTGTCCGCTATTATACATGCAGAATGAAGATTAAGGAATGCAGAGTAAGGAACATCCATGATGTTGGGTTCATTGACCCACACATCGTTAATGGACATGTGTTGGGCGTCACCCGCCGACGTGGAGGCAGACCTGTGGCGGTTTCTTACAAAGCAGGAACTCAAAAGTGATATTCTATTTCCTTACCATTTTGGGTGAGTGTTTCGTCTTGAGCACATTCTCTTTTGTTTACTCCATGTGCATGGTATGTGGCGGCTAATCGATGAGTTATGCATGACGTCTTGTGCATGTATCGTGTCCGCAGGTTCCACTGGATTCTGCTAGTAATTAAAGTTAACACCTCAGAATGTCTCGCCCACGACTCTCTGAATATGGATCCAAAGCTTTGGGCCGACATGAGAAGAATGCTGCGTAAGTAATTATTTTCATTCATTTGCGCTCTATATCGATCGGCCTATTTCGTTCATTTCCTAATATCAAGTAACTAATAACTCTCTTGTTCATTTAATTTTCTTTGCCTCGTAGGGTTTGGAGACGGTTCGTAGATACAAAAGGTCGGTGAATTCAAAAAGAGTTAGAATTCAAAATGTTAAAGCCTAAGAATGCTGGGGATATTCAGCCACCGGAGACCAATCTATGTGGATACTATGTCTGTGAGAGGATCCGGAGATACACCTCTGAGCGGGTTCCGAGTGATACCAATGCTTAGAGGAATAACCTCCGGATGATGCTTAGTCTAGAAGCTCGCTTCCGACCACTTCAAGAGGAACTAGCTGGATGGTTCAGCAGGGAAGTCCTCCATCCTAAAGGAGAACACTATTACAAGGACGTAGAACTTTATATGGATTAAATCATGTATGGAAACTTGTTCAAAATTGTATATGGTCATCCGATGATATTGAATATATATTGTATATTCCTCTTGAATTCTTTTTGGTTCTAATTTCAAATTTATTTGAGATTGTACATTCATATGCATGTATGTAGTACCGTAGAATATATGAAACTCCTTCAAAATTAAAATAAAGCACAAAAGAAATAAAACAATACAAATTAAACAGAAAACAGGTTTAGGGGGGTGGCTAAAACACTAAACCTGTGGCGGCCTTTAGTCGCGGTTGGCCGAACCGCGACTAAAGGTCCTCCTCCCTTGACGGCCGCCTGGCGCCGTGGGACGGGCCGTTAGTCGCGGTTCTTAAGCAGCCGCGACTAAAGGTGGGGGGCTTTAGTCGCGCTTATTTGGTCGCGGTTGCGCAACCGCGACTAATGGCAGTTGCGAACCGCGACCAAAGGCCTTTTTTCCACCAGTGTGGGGGACTATTGCAAACCAGACCCATAGACTGATTCAAAACTTGTGTTTCTCACTTTTCGAGAATATACATCGAGAGGTAATTATTCACATAATGGGAGACTTTTTTTTGAAGAAAATAATGGGAGACGTTTTTTTGGAAGAAAATAATGGAATACTTTCTACAGGTACATATATGAGATAGACATCCCAACCTCACCAAGTGAGAGACAGAAAAACGATAAATTGACTATGTCAATGCCACTACCAAAGAAGCATCCAGACGGGACTAATGAATCATCCACAGTTGATTTGCACATACTTCTTGGCATGCCTGACTTAACCCCAACAAAAGGCGATGGGCATGTCTGCATGTGCATCGCACACAAGACGAGGTAAAAAATAAAACACATTTAACCTCATTCTATAGTGATGAAGAATCTCACAATTTAGCTCAACGGGGTGGATATAAAAGTGTTTCCTGGGACAATGTTTTTGGAGTTACTGTTTCCTGGCACAAATAAGTAAGAGCAATTATCTCACAAAAAAAGTTCAGAGATTAAAGCATTAGAAGTGCTCACGGCCGCTGGGGATGAAAGCACGCACTACTTTTTGGGTTACGATCACGTTTTACACTTCATGTGGTGGGCTGAACGCACTCACCCACCGGCCCAGTAAGCATTCGTGGCCCGATCAATCACAGCTCGCCCAGCTAGCTCCACGGAGCAGCGGCCCAAGAGAAATACCGCAACATCAAAAAAGAAAGCGATCGACTTAATTGCTAGCGATGGCAAACCGCTGTAGATCGAGCGATTTAATTGCTAGCGATGCAAAGCGCTCTAGATAATCGGACGGCTAGCGATGCAAAGCGTTGTGGTGGCTCCTAACTAGCTGAGTTATACTGTTTAGTAATATACATAGCAATGAAAGCTACCTCCTAGCTACTAGCTAGGGACAGAGTCTGGAGGAAGGGAGCGCAACTTCCACGGGAACTGGATGTAGCCAAGATTCACGTGGAGCTACACAAACAAGTTAGTGGTGACCATGCTCAATGGCGATGCAAGAATAGGCTTAAGTGATTTCCAGGCATACTATCTTGCATGTTATTTCCTCAGAGATACTTTCAATAAATAAAAAAATTGCGTTACCCTAAAGAAAGGGATGGTGCCTTTGCATGGTGTGTACTAGTAGCGTGTTAAATCTTACACTTTTTTCCTCTTATTGGGATGAACTTGAGTTATTCTATAATTGTTTGACTTCAAAAAAATTATTCTGTAATGGCTCTACACTAGTAGAAAAAGGGCCTATTGTCCCGGTTCGTAAGGCCCATTTTGTTCCGGTTTTTGAAGCAGGACTAAAGGTTGTTACTAATGCCTTAGACCTTTAGTCCCGGTTCTTACATAAACCGGGACAGATGGGCCTTCACGTGGCCCGTACGGCGAGCCCGGGCAGGAAGGTCTTTAGTCCCGGTTGGTGGCACCAACCGGGACCAATAGGCGTCCACGCGTCAGCAGCTGGCAGGAGCTGAGGTTTTTGTTTTTTTCTAAAAGGGGGTGGTTTAGGGGGTAATTTAGGGTGTGTAAGCTAGCTAACAGAGAGAAGTGTCCTCTCTTATTTTCGTGCTTGGTTAACCAACGCTACTGCTATGCCTAAACATGGCTTAGATTAAAATGAAGACAACATGTGGTGCATGTCGAAAGTAATATTAATCCTAACTTGATCAAGTTTGGATTAGTACTACTTTCGACATGCACCACATGCTTGTTGCCTTCACTTCAATCCAATCCATGTTCATTTCACCCACTGATATATAATAACTCTTCATGCCCGCATCATGCATCATCATAATAATAAGTCCTACTAATCATCATCAGACAACTTCTACTCGTTATTAATAACAAGTCATACCATCATCATCCTCATAGTCATCGAACCAACCGTACTTAATTGTTCTAGGCACATGATCATCAGTATTAGGTAGGACCTAAATACCCTCTTTAAGGTAAAATAGCATAAAACAATATAGACCCTGACTCTCCATTATGAAGAATGAAGATCATCCTGTCTCCAATTCTTGCGCTTCGCTTCCTTTTGCTTCCAAGAACCTCCTTACGACTGTCCATACATTTTTTCCATTCCTTGATTTTCATGTCTCCACTTCTTTTAGAAATCTGGTATGGACAGTTGAGATTCGTACGATGACCTGGACGTATGTTCAAAACATCAAGGCGACCACTCTGATACATCAGATGAGGCATACAATCCTCTGGGATTATCTGTTGAAAAACATAGTAATAACTTCATAGTTAGCAATGATGTACTAGTTTTAGAAGTATGAAAAAGATGCACGTATGTCGTAATAGTAAAAAATCTTACTAGGGTATCTCCATAGTAGTTACCGTAGTTCAACACGTGCACTAGTGGCACGTATTGACCATAATGTGGAGGAGTTTTACAATAGATATTGTAATTCTCAAGATCAATACAAAATCCGACCAGATGAGTTTTCTCCTTACAAGTTAACTCAGAGCCATCGGTGTAGTAGGTTCTTTCTACCATGTTCCGCACATTGTTTGAACAATCAAAATAAGCTGTCAATGGAAATAAGCTGTCAACTATTTTGAAATGAACAATATAAATTAGTTAATAACTATGTTTGAGAAACTCACATAGCGGTAAATTAGCGGTAAATTGGAGGCGTATCAACAATGTCCATATTGTCTTGCTCGATGTCAGGATCACCAGATCTATGGTGACAAGCATACCCTCATCAAAATCATACATCCTGCAAAATGCTTCCCAATTTTTGCAACCAAAATGGGTTACGCTCTCATAATTACATAGATTTGCTTCAAAATCCATATCATGGTGGGTCCTTAGGTGAATTTTCTTTGTTTCCATACTTTCATGGTCTTCAAAACCCATCCTCTCCAAGACATAGCGTCTTGCATGGCATGGGATAAGCTAGTCGAATTGTAAAAGATGAAAATTACACGTTGAAATAGTTGAAGTCGTGCTTAATTAGGAAAAAATAACACCTGTAAATGCGTTGCGTACAGTTTCAACATCGAAGGTCTCCTCCAAAGATAATGTCAAGCGCCGATCTTCGTCTAGGTGAGGCTGTCGCATGAGACCTCGGTCGTTGTGGCACCGATCGCACTCCCGGGAGACTTTAAATCGTCCGAAAATGCGACTTTTCCTATGTTCATAATTCAAATATTAAACTTGTACAATTAAATACATGTACTAAAAAACCTAAATTAGATCATTATTATTCAACACGGGTTGACTATCGGTCTGTCGAGTTTTTTCTTGAAAACACTCATCTCACGTGGTGTACATATTCGACCGTCGGTGATGGTAGCTCCTCCTTTCATCCCCGAGTGCATTAAACCAAGTTGTCTAGCACATGGGAATGAAGGAGAAGCTACCCCACGACAACAGTCGGGATTCTTCGTCCTCTCATATATATATGGTGGAGACTCTCCCTCACTGATTCCTCTCTACATTGCGACCGTCGGTGATGGTAGCTCCTCCTTTCGTTTCCGAGAGCATTACACCAAATTGTCTAGCACACGGGAACGAAGGAGAAGCTACCCCCATGACAACAGTCGGGATTCTTCGTCCTCTCATGTATGCTGGAGACTCGACAGACTTAAAGTCAACCCAAAATATCGTTTAATTATCTTTCTAAAAAATTAATATCGTCCTCTCATATATATATATATAGGACTCATATTGACATGGAGATTTGGCTGGTCTCACCTCGAGGTCGGAGGGGGTTCGGTGACGGGGACGACGGCGGGGATGATGGAGGGGCTCCTAGATTTCTGCAAAAACATAAACCCTACAAGCTATCAACTAATCAAATGCATACGCCTTGCATAGTGCTCTGCAATTTTAGCATTCAAAGTAGGAGTACTTTTCCAATTTGAGCATTCAATAAGCAAAACCAAATCGTAAAATAAAGTAGTATTGAAATTAGAATGCATTCAATTATAAGCAAAACTACATCATCTCTTGCGTCCGTACATTATCGAATATTACCACTAATACACCTCGAATACTATCATACATATAGCATCTCTAATACAGCTAGAACTGTAGCGCCTGACGGGTATCGGCGCGGGCCGTGGACACCCAAAAAGCAGGAACCATCACAGGATCATAGCTCCAGTGAGATCCCTGAAGAACCTGCCAGGTATTGTCGGGTCTGCCCTCCAACGCAACCATGTAACGACGGACGTGCTCGTTCTCCTCGCTGACACGGTGACGTACCACCTCCGCGGTGTCCGGAAGCCTCAGCACCATCACTGGCCCACGCGACCGCCACCAAACAAGGATCGAGTCAACGACGGGCTGGCTCCTCACCAACCTATACCCCCGGAAGGTAGCACCTCCAAATACCAGCCCGACGGAGCCCAGTCCCGGACATGGCCCCTCTGATCAAGACGGCCTCCTCCGCCGAGTCGACGACAAGGATGCGGGATAGGCATCGTCGACGTCGATGTGGGATAATTGCTTGAACTAAAAAAAATAAACCAGTTCTATTAATTTTCTTGCTAAAAATAAACTACTTCTATATATAGTAAAATAAAGTAGTTTTCTTAAATAAACTAGTAAAACTACTACTAAGCACTTAATTACTATAAATAAAATAAAGTAGTATTTACTAAAAATAAACTACTTCTATATATAGTAAAATAAAGTAGTTTTATTAAATCAACTAGTTCAACTACTAAGCACTTACTATAAATAAAATAAAGTAGTACTTACTAAAAATAAACTACTTCTATATATAGTAAAATAAAGTAGTTTTATTAAATCAACTAGTTCAACTACTAATTAAGCACTTACTATAAATAAAGTAGTTTTACTAAATCAACTAGTTCAAATACTAATTAAGCACTTACTATAAATAAACTAGTTTAACTAGTTCAACTACTAATTAACCACCTCCGCGGTGTCCGGAAGAAGAAAAAAAAAGAGGAGAAAAAGAAATGATTAATAGAGGAGAAGATTGAAGAAAAAAAAGAAGAAAAAAAGAGGAGAAGAAGAAAGGAATAGAGGAGAAGAAGAAAAAATAGAAAATTAAATAGAAAATTTTCTAATTCTTCTTCTCCTCTATTCCTTTCTTCTTCTCCTCTTTTTTCTTCTTATTTTTTCCTCTTCTTATTTATTTCTCCTCTTTTTTCCTCTTCTTCCTCTCCTCTTCTTGTCCTTCTTCCTCTCCTTCTTTTTCTTCTTCTTCTTCCTTCTTTCCCTCTTCACCTTTTCTTCCTTTTCCTTATTTTACTTTTTCCTCTACACTAACCTAAAATGCACTAACCTAAAATCGATATCTACTAACAACCTAAATAAAAAAGTAATACATATATAAACAAAAAAATGCTATGAACATTATATTCATAAATATATAGCCACATCCATTCATCATACTACCACATACATATATACATTATATATATGAAATGCAATGAACAAAAAATAATACAAATTATATGAAAAAATGAAAAGAGCCGTGGCGGCGGCGGCTCACATCGGGGGCAACCGACGAGGGTGACGGAGGGGGCGGCGGAGGGCGACGGCGTGGGCGGCGGATGGCGACGGCGACGGCGGCAGGGGGCGGAGGGCGACGGCGACGGCTCGGGGTGCCGGAGGGCGACGGCGACGCGGCAGGGGCGGAGGGCGACGGTGACGGCGTGGAAGCGGACGGCGTCGGCGTAGGCTCGGCGGCACGGGCGACGGCGACGACGGTGGGGCAGCCTGGCGGCGTCGATGAGCGCGCGGCGTCGTCGGGCGGGGGGCAACTGGCGATGAAAACTGAAATTTTTCACAAGTGTTTCTTATATAGTCGAAGCATTGGTCCTGGTTCATGGCATCAACCGGGACCAATGCTACACTTTAGTCTCGGTTGGTGCCACCAACCGGGACCAAAGGTCTCTTTTCAGCAGCCCAAAGGGCGGGAAGCAGAGGCTTGTGGTCCCGGTTCGTGGCACCAACCGGGACTAAATGGGGTGCATTGGTACCGGTTGGTGCCACGAACCGGTAACAAAGGGCCCCTTTAGTCTTGGTTGGTGCTACCAACCGGTACCAAAGGCCTTGCACAACGGCATGATGATGGGAGTTTAGTCCCACCTTGCTAGTTGAGAGGGGCGCGCAGTGGTTTATAAGCCCCACCGTCGCATCCCTCTCGAACTCCTCTCCATTGCAGGCTTACGGGCCTAATTGTGACTGCTATGCCCGATGGGCCTGAATCCTGGCCCATTGATGGGTTTCTAGTCGTATTCACGCCGTGGTGGCCCAGTAGGTGGCAAATTTTTTATTTTTCCCCAGTTTTTTTGTTTTCTTTTTTCCTTTATTTATTTTGTTTTGTTTCTACTTACCACAAAATACTTATTTGTTTTATTTTATTTTGTTTCTAATTACTTATTTATTTTATTTTATTTGCTTTATTTATTTTATTTTGTTTCTAATTACTTTGATAATTTTAGTTTCAAAAATTTTATTTATATTATTAAAGTTTATTTTATTTTATTTTATTTTGTTTCTACTTATATACTTTATTAAAGTTTATATTATTTTGTTTCTAATTACTTATTTATTTTATTTTATGATAATTCTTTTTGATATTTTATGATAATTCATACGGAAACTCGTCCGTTACAAAGGGATTTCATTTTTTTGAACTTATTTGAACTCCATAGTTTTTCTGTGTTCAAAATACACCATTCAAAGTCACATCATCAATTTTCAACCCTTTGTGACTTCATTTGTTATTTTTCATGCATTTATTGATTATTTTGTGCTATAAGACCTTGAAATTGAAAAGCATTTCAAATGAACTCTGAAAAGGTTGAAAGTTGGCATGGCATCATCATTTCATCCACATAGCATGTGCAAGAATGTAGAGATGGTTATGGGGAAAACTGGATGCACTTCGTGTACAAAACGGACAATCTCTTTCGAAGTATCAGGATTTCATACGGAAACTCGTCTGTTATAAAGGGATTTCATTTTTTTAAACTTATTTGAACTCCATAGTTTTTCTTTGTTCAAAATGCACCATTCAAAGCCACATCATCAATTTTCAACCCTTTATGACTTCATTTGTTCTTTTTCATGCATTTATTGATTATTTTGAGCTATAAGACCCTAAAATTGAAAAGCATTTCAAATGAACTCTGTAAAGGTTGAAAGTTGGCATGGTATCATCATTTCATCCACATAGCATGTGCAAGAAAGTAGAGAGGGTTATGGCAAAAAATGGATGCACTTCGTGTACAAAACGGACAATCTGTTTCGAGATATCAGGGTTTCAAACGGAAACTCGTCTGTTACAATAGGCATTTCAAATGAACTACAAAAAGGTTGAAAGTTGGCATGGTATCATCATAATAGTTGTGGAGAGAAAGTCATCACTTTTTCTTCGCTTGTGTCACTTGCTTATTGCGCCGTAACCATGGATAATCTTCATCGTTTATCAGGATGCTTGGGTCAGCCTTTACTTTGAAGGGAGGGATTTCATGAAACTTTTCATAATCTTCAGACATGTCTATCTTGCCCTCCACTCCCACGATGTCCCTTTTTCCTGAAAGAACTATGTGGCGCTTTGGCATATCGTATGACGTATTCGCTTCCTTATCTTTTCTTTTTCTCGGTTTGGTAAACATGTCCTTCACATAGATAACCTGTGCCACATCATTGGCTAGGACGAACGGTTCATTAGTGTACCCAAGATTGTTCAGATCCACTGTTGTCATTCCGTACTGTGGGTCTACCTGTACCCCGCCTCCTGACAGATTGACCAATTTGCACTTAAACAAAGGGACCTTAAAATCATGTCCGTAGTTAAGTTCCCATATGTCCACTATGTAACCATAATATGTGTCCTTTCCCCTCTAGGTTGCTGCATCAAAGGGACAAGGGAGGGAGAGGGATGATACGTCTCCAACGTATCTATAATTTTTGATTGTTCCATGCTATTATATTATCTGTTTTGTATGTTTATGGGTTTTATTAAACACTTCTATTTTATTTTGGGACTAACCTATTAACCCAGAGCCTAGTGCCAGTTCCTGTTTTTTCCCTTGTTTCAGTGTTTCGCAGAAAAGGAATATCAAACGGAGTCCAAACGGAATGAAACCTTCGGGAAAGTTATTTTTGGAACGGGAGCAATCCAGAAGACTTGGAGTATACGTAAGGGAAGAAACGAGGGAGGCACAAGGAAGGGGGCGTGCCCACCCCCCTCGGCGCACCCTCCACCCTCGTGGGCCCCTCGTGGCTCCCCTGACGTATTTCTTCCTCCTATATATACCAATATACCCTAAAACCATCGGGGAACAAAATAGATCGGGAGTTCTGCCGCCGCAAGCCTCTATAGCCACCAAAAACTAATCGGGACCCTGTTCCGGCACCATGCCGGAGGGGGGATCCCTCAGCGGTGGCCATCTTCATCATCCCGACGCTCTACATGACGAGGAGGGAGTAGGGACAATGCTAAAAAAATGAGAAAAAAAGAGAGAAGGGACAATGCTACTATCCTTTTACCACACTTGTGCTTCAAAGTAGCACCATGATCTTCATGATAGAGAGTCTTCTATGTTGTCACTTTCATATACTAGTGGGAATTTTCATTATAGAACTTGGCTTGTATATTCCAATGATGGGCTTCCTCAAAATGCCCTAGGTCTTCATGAGCAAGCGAGTTGGATGCACACCCACTTAGTTTTTTTTGTTGATCTTTCATACGCTTATAGCTCTAGTGCATCCGTTGCATGGCAATCCATACTCACTCTTGATATCTATTGATGGGCATCTCCATAGCCCATTGATACGCCTAGTTGATGTGAGACTATCTTCTCCTTTTTGTCTTCTCCACAACCACCATTCTATATCACCTATAGTCCTATGTCCATGGCTCACGCTCATGTATTGCATGAAAGTTGAAAAGGTTTGAGAATATCAAAAGTATGAAACAATTGCTTGGCTTGTCATCGGGGTTGTGCATGATTTAAATATTTTGTGTGATGAAGATAGAGCATAGCCAGACTATATGATTTTGTAGGGATAACTTTCTTTGGCCATGTTATTTTGAGAAGACATGGTTGCTTCATTAGTATGCTTGAAGTATTATTGTTTTCATGTCAATATTAAACTTTTGTCTTGAATCTTATGTAAGATCTGAATATTCTTGCCACAATAAAGAGAATTACTGTAACACCCCAAAAAATTAGCCAAGTTTTCAATATTAAAAATTTTGCCAGGAGTTTTAAATTTTTTATTTCTGTGGATTTTCAGAGCTCTTCTTTTATTGTTAAGGAGTTTTATCTTTTTCCCAAGTGAAGCTTTCCAAAAATATATTGGACTTCCTTGCCATCTCATTAAATTTTTTTTCTAAATCAGTAGAATTGTGTATTAAATTATTTCACCCTGAGCTATAATCATTTAAATGTCTTGTTTTAAATTGTTTTGAGCTCTGTTTGTACTGCAACCAGTTGATAACTTTAACTAATATTCCAACCAAAATTTGGAGATGTCAAGTGATGCCCCTAGATCACTTTTGTGTAATGATAAAACTATTTCATTGCTTATTTTGAGTGTTACACCTGTTTTTCAAATCTGGTCCAGTGGACACTTTTGCACTATAGCCTAATTAAATTTTTCCCTAGAGTATCCACCAAAATTATGGGATGTCAGTGGTAGCATGCCATTCAACTTTATGCAAAAACATAGTGATGTTCTTTGGAAAATTTGAGTGCAACAGCCTCTTTTTCATTCTGGACCAGACTTGTGTTTTCTACTGCAACTCTGTTATTCCTTGCTCTAGTGACCTTGTGTTTTCTCATGCTTGTAGTCAACCCTGCAAAACCCCTAAGTTCAGGAGCATGCACTCTTTGGAGCACTCTTGGCCCATGTAATGATGCCATTTACTCCCTGTCCAGAATTGTAGTTTTACAAAACTTGCACTAGCAAGTTTCTCCTTTTTGCAAACCAACCTCACCACCCTCTCTTATATCCATAGAGACACTAATCTGGAAAATTTGGCCACCCCAAGTGTTGCCTAGATGCCCTTGGCATTTTGTCAAACACCCTGAGTGCATAGCCAGATTTGGCATGACTTCAGGTTTACATGGTGAACTTGAGCCCCTGACCTATCCATCATGTCCCTTGATCCTCTTGCTAACCCTAACCTAGCCTTGTTTCTTGCCAGCCTCACCCAAGCCCTGTAGCAGGCCATGGCATTTCATCGAGCACCTTCCGTGCGTGCTCTGGGCGCGAGCAGAGCACGCCATTGCACGCGTTGCCGCCCGAGCCGACGCTGTCGCTACAGCTTGCCACCACTCCGCAGAGCCGCGCCACTCGCTTGGCCTCTCGCTACGTCGCGCCAAGGACCCGAGCGCCTCTGCAGCGTTGCCCGCAAGCTATTGGCGGCACGCCGGCGTCCGCAGCGCGCCTCTGCCGCGGTCGGCGCTGCCAAAGCCACCTCGGCTCGCCACCTGCCCCTGTGAGCAGTGCGTGCTCATCCGCAAGCGTGTCCCCTAGCGCTCGTCGCCGCCACGTCGCCCAAGCAACAGCATGGCGGTTCGCCGTCGTCCTTATCGCCGGCCGCCTCGGAACCGACCTCCATCGCCTATATAAGGAAGCCCCGAGCGTCTCCGAGCCCTCAGGTAGCCTCTCGCCGTCTCACTAGCGCCCCCATCGCCACCAATTGGAGGAGAGCAGGTCATCTTCAACCTCTCCGGTCAGTTCGGCCACCGCCGCCTCCCGGCTCCGTTCGGCGCAACCAGAGCTTCCCCCTCTCCAATCTCTTCACCAGAAGCCTTCTCTGCCTCCCCTGAACCCTTCCCCCTACTCCATTTTGATCGAGAACCACCGCCGCCCTAAAACCACTTCACCCCGAAGCTTTCCTCCGCCGCGAAGCTCGCCGCCGACAGCTCACGCCGTCCCCGCCGACCCAGCGACTACCAATAGGACCGCCCCAGTCTGGCAGATCCATCCCCGCCCTCCAAAGGCCGCGAGGAGCCGCCGCTCGCCGGCGTTGGTCGCCGGAGTCCCGCCTCCGCTCGGGACAGAGGGAGAAGAAGGAATGCGGACTAGTCAAACCAGACTAGTGGGTCACCTAGGACCCACTGTCAGTGACCACGCACGGTCCACGCGGAGTAAGTGGAAGCGTATTTCCAGATTACGCTTTCGACGTGTACGTAATTAATCGAACCGTTTTTCTGTTTTCTGTTTTATTTTTAAAATCAGATTTGACCAGAACTTTGACTGTCTATAACTTTTTAAATACAACTCCAAATGAATTGATTCTTTTTGCTACCTCTCTCAAATGTTGTCTAGTTTATTTTAAGATTTATTCTAAAAAATTTCAAAACAGCTTTTTGTGTTGTTTTTATTTTGTGTGTTAATTCAAATATATTCTTTTAAATAGGATTTTTGAAGATTTCAAGATGTTTTGGATGCACCCTTCTTTCCCATGACCTAAAGGCAAGCATTCTGAACCCTGGTGAATTTTTGTGTGTGCTGCATAGCACGGTGGCAACACCACCCCGACATATACATGCGTCATTTTATGTGAGGATGTGATCCTATTTATGGGTGCATATTAATGAGTTTATGCTAATGAAGTTGACATGATTTGTGATGGAAATCACCATCATACGTCTTTCATGCATACCGGAAGGAAAGAAGGGAAGACCTCTGTCTTGGGTAGACACGGTCTTGTCCCTAATCCCCCATCGAGACGGTCGTGTCCGGTATGGCATGAGGGGTATGTTGCGTGATGTTTCCATCTGTTGTTTGAAATATATGCATTGTTATGCTAATCATGCAGGAAATATTACAACCTCCTGAGTCGACCGTAGGTGCCGGTCCCAACGATATGGTCAACCGATGAAAGATCAAACGGCATGATGTCTCAGTATGAAGGCAAGTTTTAGCACATGTAACAGAACAACCGATTATCTGGCCGGTTCAAGAGTAAGAAGAAACATTCAATATGTGCCAGAAGAGTAACATCATCAAGTTAAACATGGGCATGAGACTATCGAAGTTAACCCGTGCCAGAAGCAAGGCAGCATCCACTACGGTCATACAAATAGAAAAACTAATTAGCTAACATTAAGTTCAGTAATATGAGCAGAAACATAAGAGAGAAAAAGCCAACAATGGCAATGGATGCGATAAAACTACGAAGCCATAGTTAGGCATACAATAGATAGCTTGGTTCAGTTGCCTCCGTGAGTGCCATTCCATATGAACTTGATGTAAATAGTTTGTGAGATTGATGACCACAAAATTATTTTTGTATAGGCAATGCACTTGAGATTTGCTTTTAAAGCATATGGAGAGTGAGCGATGGTTTCCCCCTTCTAATCTTGGAAGGCGAAGACCCAGATCTGTTATTCTTTGATCCCTGCCGCCTCAACAAAATTTTTAAGACCAAGAGGATTGTTGTCAGCTTGGACCTAGCAAGATATGTCGTAGTAATCATTAAGCAATCACATTGGTAAGCAACACTGGAGGGCACAGTAGAACCAAATATATACATGTTGACCATATCTTAATCATGATAGATCCAGTTTTCTGAAAATATAAACAACCAAGCTTCTATCAAGCCTAAACCCACTACTGGAAGCAAAGTAAATTTCCTTGTATACAGTGACTCTACCGGCAGTTTGGTTTGTTTGCCTGTGTGGGCATATAGTAACTTATCTCTCGGGTTTATGCAAGGATGCTTAAATGTTTTCCTCGGGCGTTATGACTGACAGTAATGAAAAAAAATATCATAATTCTGGCTACAAAAATACTAAAATAAAATGGTAAAATCTACGGCAAACAGTACACATGTTAGTAAAGAAAACTTGCCAGAACCTTTTATAGATGAACCTACCTCCAGCTACCTTCACTTGTCGTGACAGTTATTTCACTCTCCCTATACCTCATCTTCACTTGAGCACAGAAGAAATCATCATATACCCTCGTCCACACTTTGTTCTTTCAAATCACAACTCTTTCATTTGAACATTTCCATGTAGCATAGGTTTTTTATGGGAGGATAGTAATAAATAGGCTGCACGCATTACACACACACAAAAACATGGGAGAAGTTTGTCTTGAAAAAGGAAAACACACAAGATGTTTACCGGCAACGCAAGTAGTTTTTCTTGAATAGAAATAAATTGGCTGCACGCATATGACTTGGAAACCCTAACCTTGCCGCCAGCCGCCCCTCCCCGCTCCTCCCCCGCTTCGCCGCCGCCGGAGGGGACGCGCGAAGCCCACGTGGTCCCCAGGGAAGGTGGCGGCGGGGCGTCCTCGTCGTTCTCGCGCAGATCTCACGGTGGCCGGTGGCGCGCGGCGGAGTTCCGCCGGTGGCTGGCGCCTGCTGCCCGTGGGGCGGCGTCCCTCACGGCGGCAGGGCTGCCCCTGAACGGCGCTTGGTGGTGGCCACGTGGCGGCGCGCGGGTGGACCGGATCTGGGTTTCAGGTCTGCGTCCTCGTCGGGGCAGTGCTTGCCGTTGCCCTCGGTCATGAGGCAAGGTCCGGGACGGGTCGAGCGCCGGTGGTGCTGGCCAGGACGCACGCTGGCAGCACCCTACTTCATCTCGCGTGGTCTCGCTGGCCAATGGTGGTGGTCATCTTCTTCGTCAGAGATGGCCGGCCAGAGGCTTGGTGATCGGATCTCCGGATCCATCATCTAGTCCCGGCTGCGAGTTGGGGAAACATGGTTCCCGGTGAAAACCGAGCCGTTGGCAGGCGATGACGGCGTTCTACACCGTTACCTTGATGGAGGCATCGTCGTGTAATTACTGTCGACCCACTCGTGCTGCTCCGGGTGAAACCCTAGGATCTGGTGTTCCAGATCGGACGATGGCGGTACTGCGGTGTCGTTTCTCTCTTGGGAGCATTGTTTGTGGAGCAGCGCTGGAAGTGAGAGGCAGGAGGTGGAGCAGCTTCGTCTTGCACGGAGCTTCGGCGGAGATGTCAAGTCATGCCTGACCGACAGGTGGTATGCTTTGTCATGCCTGGTCGGTAGGTGCTACGCACGATAGATTCTCCAAAGACTTCAAGCTGTGTCGGCTGGTGGTACTTGGCAGCACAGTGCTGAGGTGTATCAGTGGCGACTGCGACGTGCTCAGCTGTTTGCGCGCAGGGAGGAGGTGTCGTTGGACGCCGTGGTGCCGTCGACGATAGCTAGACCGAGCAAGGTTGATGCATCAGTACAGTTCTGAAGATGGAGCGGTGGCAGTTGGCGGCGGCGGCCTCTGAAAGCACGCCGGACCGGCGAGACCCATGCCCGGCAGGCATCCTGGATGGGTCCTTAGGTCTTAGATGTTAGGTTTGACTGCGATGTCTGTTTGGTGTTAGGCCCAGGCTATCTACGCCCCTTCATCAACAGGATAGGTGTAGTGGCAGTTTGTTGTTTAGACGGCAACTTTAGGCTTACTATGGTATTACTTTATAAGGCCTTGTGAGAATAATTAATAAAGTGGCCGTACGCATCGCCCAGATACAGAAGCTGGGGGTCATCCTCCTTTCCTAAAAAAAACACATACGACTTGGAGGCATAGGGAAGGAAATAAATAAAAAAGATGAAGGTTCCAACACCCAGCAGGAGAGGTCATGTTCTGCGTCGTTCCAGCCGAGTAGAGCATAATAGCGATGATGGTAGCACCACAAAGCCTATGAGTTGTAAGTAGAATCTAAGTGTTCAGGTTACTTTCTAGCATCCAGACATTGCCCATTTTGTGGCTGCTGCCCCCTCTCAGTGTCGCTGTGTTTCCTCTGCTGCAGTAGCTGAGTTTAGGGCTACATCCCGGTCATGGCGACCCCGAGTCTCGGTCCAGGTCAAAAAGCAACATCCTAATCCTGTTGTTCCCCGCCATAAAGCCCTTCGAAATTGCCCCTTGTTTTGCGCTCGAGTCGATGAGGAACTGTTATGACCGGCATAAGGGCTTAGCCCAGTGGGTTATGGCCCAAGTATTTTAATTAGAGGCTTAGCCTAATTATTTTATCGTATTAAGATCGTTTACTTAAGAGTCAAGTAAACCTCTCTATATAAAGAGAGGAGATGTATCAATCTAATCAAGCAAGAAGCAATCATAATTTGCTCGGCTTCCCTTAGGGAGCTGGGAGACCTAAACCCTAGCCGCCTCTTGCCTTCGCCGCTGCTGCTCCCGTCGTAAGTACGGCGCCACGCCGCCGGCCGCCGCGCACCAGCCCTCGTCCTTCCCCCTCCTTTCCCTACAACCTACGCCCTAGATCCAGTAGGGTCCTAGCTCCTATCAATTTGGTATCCAGAGACTCGGGCTCGATCATGTCTTCGTCAACGCCAACGCCGCCGCTGCCAATCATCACCACCGCACCGCTGACCACCGCCGGTTCCCCACCGCCGCCGGCCCCGGTCACCGTCACCACCGCCGGTTCCCCCACGCCGCCGGCCCCGGTCACCTCCGCTGCGCCGACAACCACCGTTTTCACGCCGGAAGAAGTCACCAGCATCTTGCGGGATCTCGTGACGGCCGTCTAGGGCATCCATTTGTACCTGGCCGGGCCGCCCGCACCTCCACTGGCTGCGACTACCGCCGCCTACGGCCACCCCGCGCTGCCGTGGCCGTCCCGTATGCGCCGCAATGGGCGAGCCACCGTTGCCGCTGCCGTTCGGTGGGGCACCCAGCGAGCCGCCTCGCCGCTGCTGCACCTGCCACAGTACTCGGTACCCAGCGATCGCCGGGCCCATCCGTCGTTCGGCCCGGCGCCCGCTTGATGCCGTCACAGCCACGATGGCCGTGCGGTTCTCGCGACGCCATCCGTGCCGCCTAGCGCCCGCGATGGTCGCATCGGGCGCCGCCCCACGCCAACCGCGCCGTCCGCGCCGGTCCAGCTCCCACCACCGCCGCCCAGCTCCGGACTAGGCCAGTCCTTGCCGGGAGGCCTCCCGATCCAGCAGGTACGGTTTCCGCCGTCATCGTCCCAGATCCCGACCTGGCTAACCGGGACGTCGCCACCGCCAGTTTATACGGAGACCGGGGACCCACCGTACCACGCCTGCAGTCAGGGCCTCGTCCGGCTCCGCGGGGGCCTATGACGGTGTCCCCACCGTTGATCGGGCGCCGTCATCATCACTGCTCCGCACCGCCGAGCCGGTCGGCCATGGCGCGTCGACCCAGACGCCTCCGCGGTTCGCCAAGATCGACTTCGCCACTTATGACGGCATGGAGGACCCGCTTAACTGGCTCAACTAGTGTGAGCAGTTTTCTCGTGGACAGCGCACACTCGCGTCGGAGCGCACTTGGCTGGCATCCTACCACCGCTGCAGTGTAGCCCAGACCTGGTACTACGCCCTCGAGCAGGACGAGGGCAGCATCCCCCTTGGGAGCGCTTCCGCGAGCTCTTCCTCCTTCGTTTTGGGCCCCGATCCGCGGGAGCCGCCTGGCGGAGCTAGGCCGCCTTCCCTTCACCTCCACGGTTCAGGACTTCGCCGACCGTTTCCAGGCCTTGGCATGCCACGCGTCGGGCGTGACGGCGCAACAGCGGGCTGACCTCTTTGTCGGTGGACTTCCGGATCACATCCGCGTGGACATGGAGCTTCTGGGACCCCAAGATATCCAGACGGCCATGTATTACGCCCGCGCGTTCGAGCGCCGCGCGGTGGCCGTCCAGCAGGAGTCACCGTCCCGGGCCACTGGGTCGCTACCCTGGCCAGATCCCGCTCCGGGTCGGCCTGTTCAGGCTTCCGCGGCACCCCTCGCCGCGACCGCGGCGCGCCCGTTCCGCCGGCTCACCTCGGCCGAGCTACTCGAGCGTCGCCGCCAAGGGTTGTGCTTCAACTGCGACGAGCCCTACACGCCCGGCCACGTCTGCCCGCGACTCTTCTACCTGGAGGTTGCAGACTACATTCCGGAGGACGCCGTCGCCGCCGACGTTGCCGCCCCAGCTGTCACGAAGGTGTTTGACGCTGGTTGATCACCTCGAGGAGTTCAGCAAGCGTTTCCCCACCTTACAGCTCGAGGACGAGCTGTTTGTGCAGACAGGGAGAAGTGTTATGACCGGCATAGGGGGTTAGCCCAGTGGGTTATGGCCCAAGTATCTTAATTAGGGGCTTAGCCCAATTATCTTATCGTATTAGGATCGTTTGCTTAGGAGTCAAGTAAACTTCTTTATATAAGGAGAGGAGATGTATCAATCTAATCAAGCAAGAAGCAATCATAATTTGCTCGGCTTTCCTTAGGGAGCCGGGAGACCTAAACCCTAGCCGCCTCCTGCCTTCGTCGCCGCTGCTCCCGTCGCAAGGACGGCGCCACGCCGCCGGCCGCCGCGCACCAGCCCTCGTCCTTCCCCCTCCTTTTCCTACAACCTACGCCCTAGATCCGGTAGGGCCCTAGCTCCTACCAGGAACAGTGGGTTTGAAAAGTGGGCGAGTAACCCGGTTCCAAAAATATATAAAGCCCTTGGATGAGTAGCACTACATCTTCTCTGCCAATTTTGCACACATCCGTGTTCAGTACATTATGCACGAGCCAACGGCGGAAGGAGAGCCAAAGAAAATTAGTCACACACCGATTTCTTAGCATAGGACAATGATGTGTTAGGCTAAGCTGTTGATAAAGCACAAATGTACCAATGGAGAGAGATGCAACATAAGATTGGAAGTTATATCCTTTTGTGGTCTTTTTGCAACAATAAATGAGCTTACATGGCATTAGCCAGCGCACTGCATGGCATGTCAGAGATGGGTAGGATCTGCGATAAACTACTTTAAAATACTTTATGTCACATATGTGCATTTTCATGCTTATAAGACCCCTATGAGACACCTCGTATACTATTTAACACCTTGGACACATTTTACTTTGCAGAAAGTTCGATGAAGGAGATAGAAACTACATAACAACTTAAGCGCCATTCATTGATGGAAAAACAAATACATACTTTTAGGCATCACGAACCAGGGTCGGGCTGACAAAATTCAAGGTCCCGTGTTAAACTCTAAAATGATGCTATCATTATAAGAAATTAGACTATAAAAAAAATTAGATTGATTGGTAGAAGACACATGGCTTGTATTTTGGAACACTCGAAATAAAAGATGGAAATAACAAAATTAGCAACGAACTGTGACAATTCTAGGAGATATGCCGACCTCACCCTCATGGGATAACATGTCCTTGAGGAGGCCGATGGAGACGTCGAACTCAAACTGCTGCTGAACAAGGGATCGATCCGTAGATCACGCGGAGCCGCAGATGAGGACGAACATACATGCGTGTTTGATGGAGAGAGAACTTTCGATCATGTCGTGGTCCACGACTTCCGTGCTGCTAGCCTACTTGATCACGTCATTCCAGGCCTCACATCCTGAGCAACAGATCGATCCGGACTGGCGATCTTTTTGACACTATTCATTCCAGATTTTTCTTTTTTGTTTCTCAATGTACATTTTGAATTTTGATTTGAATGTTTTAGGGGTTATGGACATAAGTCTTCTGAACATCCATAATTTTTTTCAGAATCTTTTGATATATTTAAATATGACTTTCCAAAATCTGCATCACGGGAGCATGTAAAGGGTGGTATCACCTGATATCTACCCCCAAGATGACACACCTCGTACACATTTTAGCACCTCAGACACATTTTACTTTGCATAAAGTTTGATGAAGGAGATAGAAACTACATAACAACTGAAGCGCTATTCATTGGTGGCAAACCATACATACTTTTAAGCACCACGAACCAGGGATGGGCTGACAAAATTCAAGGCCCTGTGCCAAACTCTAAAATGATGCTATCTTTATAAATAATATAACTATAATTAAAAAAATAGATTGATTTGTAGAAGACACATGGCTTGAATTTTGGAACACTAAAAATAAAAGATGAAAATAACAAAATTAGCAACGAACTGCGACAATTCTAGGAGGTCCGCCGACCTCACCCGCATGGGATCACGGGTCCTTGAGGAGGCCGATGGTGACGTCGAACTCAAACTGCTGCAGAACAAGGGATTGATGATCGGTAGATCACACGGAGCCGCAGATGAAAACGAACATACATGCGTGTTTGATGGAGAGAGAACTTGTCGATCATGTCGTGGTCCACGACTTACGCGCTGCTAGCCCACTTGATCACGTCATCTCAGGCCTCACGTCCTGAGCAACGGATAGATCCGGACCGGCGATCATCGTCGGGCGCAGACAAAGAAGACGAACTGACGCTTGACGAACACAAAGAGACGCGTTCCGGCAATATGCCGCTAGAGGACTCGTCCCGGCCGGTTGGTCGAGTCATTTGTCCACGCCAGCCCCAAGGGCTTCTGAGCCATGTGAAGCATCGCAATGCGCGCAGGTCGAGATTGATCCCACGATGCATTGCAGCCCGCAGTGGTGATCCATAGATAGAGGAGCAGTCCTGTCCAGCACCTCGTCGCGTATGGGCTGGGGTGGAGTACACGGAAATTTGGGGCCCCTAGAGACTGGGGGACCTATGCCATCGCACAGGCTGCACACCCATCTGCCCGGGCCTGCCACCAACTTTTGGTTGCACATATTGTCAAGCAAACTCACCATCTAAATTCCCAATACCTTTCAGGCCTAAATTTTGCAAAATCTTTCTCATGGAAACAAAGTTTTACTATGTTCTTGTGGCCGATATACACCTTGCTTCGGAACGACGCTCCTACTTATAGGGGCATGGTCTGAGTGGCCTAGTAAATTATTCCAATGATGTGAGTGGCCAAGGAAATTTTCACCATGAAGTGATATGCAGAATGAATGAACAATTGAATAGCGCTAGTAACTACCACGCCAACAATAGTGCCATAATATAATCCCGTATCAAAATATAAGATGTTTTTGTAGGCTTGTTTAGGAGACCGGTTTTTCTACTTTCGGGTGTGTGCACACACCTTATCCCAGCCGCTGGTGGCAGGGTGTGCAGCCTCGAGATCTGAAATTAACTCTGACCACCGAGAGTGTTTACAGACGACCTGTACTATAACTCTGACGACCATCTTGATGGGCGTGGTAGGCCACTGTGCATGATGGCCAGGTCCCCATCATCTGACCGGTCTGAAAGGTAGACATGGCAGAGCATGTCGGCCCGTGAGTCTATTTCTTTTTATTTTAAATCCAGATCGATGGCCACTCCTCTCTATTCTTCTTCCTCTTTTTCTCAGACTAGCTGGTGCGCTGGTGCTAGATTCTCACTTCAGGAAGGTTAATGGACCGCTTTATGTTTCGTTCGATTTTCAAGCGATGATAAATTTTTGTTGTGCATAGAAGCACTCATTTTCTTTTCGTCGATTTACCTTTTCTAGCTTCTTGTTGTTGATCACATGAGCTCTACATCCAACATGCAACTTCCCCTCATTCGAACAAATATATTCGAAAATTAGGAAATGTCACTCAATGGCCATGTCCTCCAAACACGATGCATAGTTATGATACATGGGCCCACACACCACGTATACTTGAGTGGTCAACACTGTGGTTACCAAAAAGTAAAATAAAATATGGTTAACAATGTTCGATTTGCTAGTGAGACAAAGGCTGGCTCGAGGCATTAACATGTGATGTGATAAGGCGTGTCAGTTAGCACGGTGGCCCTTCTGATAGCACCGCCTCCCGAGGGCCTATGACCTAGCACTGCGCACCTAAGCAAGGAAAAGGGAAACTTGTCCAGTAACCAGTGATGTATCTGCAAATGACCTGCACCGTGCGAGCATGCAACACGAATCTCTGAGCATATGGATGGTCAGGATAAGGTGCGTGGGTGCATCCGAGAGTAGCGGCACCTTTCCGCTTGTTTAGCCTAAAGAACATCTTATATATTGGTAAAGAGGAGTATTATATTGACAGAACATCAAATCTGCATTAGTACAGATCACATGCTGTACCGAACGAGAAAGTAGCTCAAGGAGTTCATTGCAGGATTATGCAAATAATACTTGGTCAACCTCACAACTAACTCTCCAATAACAACAAGCATGTCTGCCAGACATTTTGCACCAAACACGTACACTAACCACTTCACCCACTTTTAGATGAACCCCTCCGGGGCTGAAGCTAAAATATATCTATTCTTAATTTAAATGAAAAAAATTCCTAACTGAGATATCTCACCCTATATTGGTCTTGGCTGGGACATATATACTTGTACATACATAACGTCACACCCCTCCTCGATATGCAATTCATCCTCGAGCTGGCCTAAGGAGCCCCAAATTCCAGACAACGCACGATGTTCCTGTACCTCGTGGCATGAAACAACTGGCAGATCTTTGGCCCTGCTCCTGAAATGGGTGCCATCCAAACTTAGGGGCTAGGGTAGAAGGCACTATGTTCATCCGTCCCAGCACGAGCAACCTAGTTGCTTGAAGATTTTGAAACGCCGCTGCTGAACTAGGAAAGGCCACCGCTTTAACATCTCCCATGGCCAAGTCGCGATGCCTGACAGCCTCCTTTGATGTGCAGATCGTCCACGAGCTGCTGGTTGGTGAAGGTGGTTGCAGGGTGTGATACGAGCACCAGAGCAGTGAGGTTGTCGTGTGAGCACGAATGCTGATTGCAGAAGCGTCTGGATAGGCTGCGACTGCTATGCCACGACTTGCTTTGCTCATGTTGCCTTCGGGGGCTGTAAGCATGTAACGATGGTTATTCTTCCAAGTCTTGTTTGATTTATTCCACACTGGGGCTCCTCTTTGTACAGAAGCACCTAAATAACAAATTGTAGATATTATCTCTATAATTGACTTAAGGCCCGAACCAAAAGGTATATTCCTAATTAAAATGATAAATCTCTTAACTAAGAGATCACGGGTATCCTCTCCCTAACTTGGAATTAATTAGTTATCTTGTACGTGTAACGCATGTCCAATCTGATAGTATCTTAACGAATTTTCCATTGTCATCTCCCATTCTCGCAACTCTCCCCAGTCGATGAACTGGGTTTTTCGTAAAGTTTGGTCACTCCGGAATCTAAGCTATGTTGTGTGGCAATATGCCCATGCTCACTTTGCATTGGTTGCATACCTGCAGAGTTGCCTCTCTTAAATGATATGCCGTGTCATTCTGTGTCGGCTTCTTAGCATGGCAAGGACCTTGCTGTATAGGGGCCGCCATTCAAGGCTATATATGTTGCTTCCAAGTTGATGCGGTCGAGCTCTACGTGTTGACCTCACATGAACCACCGGTAGGGTGGCTTGGCAATGTGCTACTATCGGACTGGTGGGGGATTTGGTAGCCATGTAGTCTGTAATACGGACTGTGTCGTTGCCAGTGTAGGAACACACTTCATCCCACCCATCTTTTTGGTAGAATTGGCCGCGGCCTGGTACAACTAAAGGGAGAAAGAGCGATGAGGAAATGTTTATATAAGGATGATTGGTGCAATTTATGCTGTTTTTAAGGTTAATAGCAATTATGATGTTTCCTACAGTATGTTAATTGAATTAATGCAATCAATATTGTTTCCAAACTTTAGTGATGTGATAGATACATCAATAATTGGAGTTGTGTGGGGCGTTGAATATAGTTGGTTGAATGGTTGAGATTGTCTGGATTCACCAAACTCGTACTTTTATTAGTAGTAGATAGTAGATTGATAATCCAAGTTAAAATAGGATAACTTGAATTTTATAGTTGCAACTTTCAAGTCCCAGGCAACTAGCTAGTGCTGACAAACATTTTTTGACTCCCATAAATATTCGTTATTCAAAGCAACATTTAGATCCATTCTTTTTGTGTAGCAATAGTCATGTACATGCAAGCTACAGCTTTGACATGTTCTTAAAATAATTGTAATTTTGACTCACACAAATATTAATTATTCAGGTCACAGTTAAGGTGTGCAACTGAGAACTAAATATCGTATCACCAACATAACGGCAGTATTTTGGTATATAATTAAGTCACTTGCACGGCATTAAGAAGACTATTATCCACAATATCAGTGGTCACTTGTTTTCTATTATTGCAGGACTTCCTATAGTAGTTTTCATAATCACAAAAGATTTGGTTCTTAAGCGATAATTCTTACAAAGAGTAGGATTAAACGTAGGTGTGCGTGTGTGCGTTCGTAGCGCTGAGTGTATGCATGTATGAATGAGCGCTTGCATATGTGTTGTGTTAAAAAAAGTAAATATTGCCGATTAAGTTGTATTGCTCACCGGCAAAATAAATTAGGACGCGGAGTTTTGGCTCCCGGGCTCATCTACACCCTCGCTTAGAAAAAAATCAAAATAAATACTAGAAAAATTTAAAAAATTCCAAATTTTTTTGTGGTGGTAGATAATTTGACGCGTGAGGTGCGCCCCAAAATTCAACTCATTTGAGCATCTGAGCAGCTCTCAGCAAAAAAGACAAAATCAGGGTCTGTAAAAATGTGTACTGTTCACGCACTGTTTTGACCTGATTTGTCTTTTTTGCCGAGAGCTACTCAGATGTCCAGATAAGTTGAATTTTAGGGCGCACCTCACGCGTCAAAATATTTACCACCATAAAAAATTTGGAATTTTTTAAATTTTTCTAGTATTTTTTTTGAATTTTTTGCTGGGCGGGAGCAGATGAGCCCGGGCTCCAGGATGAATTACCGCTCCTTAATGTTACTACTTTACCAACTGCTTAATTGTGTTTAGACTCCCATCATGATAGTAACTTCTCTCTCGGGTTTATGCAAGGATGCTTAAATGTTTTCCTCGGTCGTTATGACTGACAGTAATGAAAAAAAAATCATAACTCTGGCTACAAAAATACTAAAATAAAATTGTAAAATCTACGGCAAACAGTACACATGTTCGTAAGGAAAACCTGCCAAAACCTTTTATAGATGAACCTACCTCCAGCTACCTTCACTTGTCGTGGTAGTTACTTCACTCTCCCCTATATATTCTACTTCATCTTCACTTGAGCACGGAAGAAATCATCATATCCCCTCGTCCACACTTTACTCTTTCAAATCACAACTCTTTCATTTGAACATTTCCATGTGGCATAGGTTTTTTTATGGGAGCATAGTGATAAATAGGCCGCACGCATTACACACACATAAACATGGGAGAAGTTTGTCTTGAAAAAGGAAAACACACAAGATGTTTACCGCCAATGCAAGTAGTTTTCTTGAATAGTAGTAATAAATTGGCTGCACGCATACGATTTGGAGGCATAGGGAAGGAAACAAATAAAAAAGATGGAGTTTCCAACGCCCAGCAGGAGACGTCATGTTCTGCATCCATCCAGCGGAGTAGAGCATAATAGCGATGATGGTAGCACCACAAAGCCTAGGAGTTATATGTAGAATCTAAGTGTTCAGGTTACTTTTTAGCATCCAGACATTGCCCATTTTGTGGCTGCTGCTCCCTCCCAATGCTGTTGTGTTTCCTTTGCTGCAGTAGCTGAGTTTAGGGCTACATCCCGGTCGTGGCGACCCCGAGTCTCGGTCCAGGTCAAAAAGCAACATTCTGATCCTGTTGCTCTCCGCCATAAAGCCCTTCGAAATTGCTCATGTTTCTGCGATGGAGTCGATGAGGAACAGTGGTTTTCAAAAGTGGGGGAGTAACCTGGTTCCAAAAATAAAGCCCTTGGATGAGTAGTACTACATATTCTCTGCCAGTTTTGCACACATCCGTGTTCAGTACATTCAGTGGCGAATCTTGAATGAAAATGAAGGGCAGGCTCAACTTCTCGGTACAAGGGTTGGAACGTGTAAATAACAGGCTAGACACTAGAAAGTGGGCAGAGATGGGCTAAGAACTAGTAGTAAATTTTCGTTTTTCAGTTTCAGAAGGCAGGCTTGAGCCTGTTGAAGCATGCCCAGTAGAATCGCCACTGAGTACATTCTATTACCAAGTCTACGGGTAGTTTCGTGTGTTGTAATGTACTACCATATGGCAATGTGGTCTGCTATGACTAGTCGTGTGTTGTCTACGCCTCGCTGACAGGGTGGTCAGACGTGCGATCAATTCACCCATCATGTCTCTGCAGTGCTAGCAGCAGTGCACACACTAATGCACATGTGCACACGCATGCTCTCGAGTCATTGGAGCTGAGGCCACTAGCCATTGGAGCAAGCCATCTAGGATCCGAACGTTGAGGTTAATGATCAGACCGCTTGGAAATCCTCTACGTATACGGCACAAGAATAGCAATAGTCGTGTCCATTTCAGCACAACCAAAGCCTTCAATTCTTCTGAATCTCTCCCCGCAGCCAAATTACGAAAGCACAGAACTGTAGTCATTGCATCCTTCCTCCTTAGCTCGCTCCAGAGATAGACGGCAACACCTCCTGCTCATTACGTGCCCGAATTGTGGCGAGGTCAGTGTGGAGATAAACATCAGCGGTCAAGAAGGGCTGAATCTTGGGAAGCGTTTCTACAAGTGCCCGATCGACAGTGTAAGTATTTCTCCATCTGCACAATTTGATCCAGACGAAAATTAATGTCTCTACATCATCTGAAGTTACTGATCTTTGTTTGCAATTTTTGATTTGGCACCGGATTGACCAGGGACCAGATAGAGTGTTTTTAAGAACTCCATGTCATCCATGGCGAGAAAGCTTCAACTGCTCCGGTATGACCCACTTAGCGGCCGACTGCCCAAACACGACCACGCTCCGCTTAATGGTCACCTGTATGGTCGTCGCTGTCACTGAACGGGCCCAGCAGATACATTTATTTCTCAGCCAACTACCTGCACCAGCCCTCGCAGTGGACCAAATTCAAAGCCGTCCAGACTCCAGACAGAACATCCTGTTCGCAGGAGGCAGCACCAGAACCGTAGGCCCACGTACAAATCTCGAACACGAGTACACGACACCGCTGTATATGTATTGAATAGATCTCGTATATAGTAAAAAGGGCATAGACCACGCATCGTGATGCCAAAAGGACCGATACAGATAGCGGCCTCCATGCAGCTCGTCCGCCAAAACGCCTCTCTCCAGTATGGGTCGCTACAATAAAACCAATTGAAAAACGAAGAGAGCCAAAAAATCGTTCACAAGCAGAGTGAGCCGGCAATGCAAGTAGTTTTCTTGAATAGTAGTAATAAATTGGCTGCACGCATACGACTTGGAGGCATAGGGAAGGAAATAAATAAAAAAGATGGAGAGTCCAACACCCAGCAGGAGACGTCATGTTCTGCATCCATCCAGCGGAGTAGAGCATAATAGCGATGATGGTAGCACCACAAAGCCTAGGAGTTATATGTAGAATCTAAGTGTTCAGGTTACTTTCTAGCATCCACACATTGCCCATTTTGTGGCTGCTGCCCCCTCCCAATGCCGCTGTGTTTCGTCTGCTGCAGTAGCTGAGTTTAGGGCTACATCCTGGTCAAGGAGACCCCGAGTCTCGGTCCAGGTCAAAAAGCAACATTCTAATCCTGTTGTTCCCCGCCATAAAGCCCTTCGAAATTGCCCCTTGTTTTGCGCTCGAGTCGATGAGGAACAGTGGGTTTGAAAAGTGGGGGAGTAACCCGGTTCCAAAAATAAAGCCCTTGGATAGTAGAACTACAATTCTCTGCCAATTTCCCACATATCCGTGTTCAGTACATTCTATTCCCAAATCTACGTTCAGTTTCGTGTGTTGTACTGTAAAAACATATAGCGGTGTAGTCTGCTATGACTAGCAAGAGTCAACGGTCACCCGTCGATCCATACATCGTCGAAAAATGAAAAACATATCCATGGCTCAGCAGGGAAGAATTATCGAGGTTCTCATTCATTTT
Organism: Aegilops bicornis; assembly: GCA_021605145.1. Taxonomy (NCBI): domain Eukaryota; kingdom Viridiplantae; phylum Streptophyta; class Magnoliopsida; order Poales; family Poaceae; genus Aegilops; species Aegilops bicornis. The sequence continues at coordinate 635,735,112 of CM038673.1, read as the reverse complement.
TTTGACAAAGGTATATATTAATATCACGAAGATACCAGTTACACCCAGTCTCTGAACCAACAAGATAGCCAAAGACATCAAGCATGCACATAGCAAAGAACAAAAATAAACAAAAGAGAAAATAAAAACAAAGACCCCGCCGCGGTGTACAATACATCACAACAAAAGCACTCTAACCACCACCAATACAACACCCATACTACAACCTAGGCTCTCCAAAAGCAACGCCTTCATGAAGGAAACAATAGCGTTGTCGTCGCCCGATCGAAGATCTTGGTTTTCACCCCGGAGAAAGACCGAGTTTTCAGAACAATGCCTTCAACAAGGCCATTGCCAGGTACAACGAATGAAGGCTAGATCTTGGGGTTTTAACCTTGAAAATCAAGGCTAAGTACTCGATGAGCACCACCAAAGATGCAGTCCACCTGTGTTGCCACATCCGCTTGCCAAGGCTGCTGCTGCGAGTTGACGCGCACCTGACACACAGGGAGAACTTGTGCCGCGTTGTCTTCAACACAACCAACCAACCTCCGATCACAACCACCATGACATTCTCCAACTCTGTCAGATCCATGGAAATCTATACGAAGACATGTCCCATATCGCCGAACGATAGACGAAGCTTCACATCACGCCCCGGAAGGGTGCGCTCGACCGCATCGATTCCTCTCTAGATCTCCAGTAGCATCATGTGCCGGATTGTGGAGATCGCCAAGAAGAAGAGGGAACTCGTCGGCGGCCAGATCAAGGAGGTCGACATGAAACCGTGCCGAAACTCCGTAGGGCCTAACCCCCTATATTCGAAACCTAGCAAACAGCCCCCACGCTACTGGCCATCCCCGGCCGCCCATCCCACCGGAAGAGGCCGGGAGAAGGAAGGCGACCCTGGCCGCCACGCCCACAAGCGCCGCGATGAGCCACGCTGCGGTGGAGAAGAGTAGGAGACGGCCGCACGGGCGCTGCAGCCGTGGCCCTTCCGGCCCAGCCGGACCCAGACCACCCCCAGCCGCGCCACCGCCCCGATCTGCCACTCCACCGCAAGAACCCTCTGCCTCGCCCCATTGCGCCAAACTGTGCACGACCCATCAACTCCTCCTCTCCGCGCGAAGAAGAAGAACAGGGGTGCGCCGTCCTCACCCTCACCGCCTTCGACGGCCAGGGTGCCGCCACCACCACCGCCGACGGCCAGAGATGCCCGGTGGTTAGGTTTTTTTGGTGGAGGCGTGGTCGCCCCGGAGCCGCACGCGCGTGCGACCCGGTGGCGGTTTTCGTTTCATGGTATATCACTGGGAGCAACACCAATGAAGCACAGGCTGTGAATCAAGGTGGCAACGGGGACGGGGATGACCGGGGATGACTCCACCATCCCCGCCCCGATCCCCGCCAATCTCCATACCCGTGAGCCCTGTGAAGCTTCACGGGGACAAAACACCCCCCATCCCCGTCAATATCGGGTACCCGGTACCCATCGGGTATCCATGGGGATCTGAAAACTGACTGGGATAGGTGAGATTGGAGAGGGCATGGTTGTTAGGAGAGATGGAGAAAAATGATTGTGTGAAATATCTATGTATTAATCTATACATTATGTATTTGTAGTATGCATGGCATACTTTTTCGGGTATCCATGCAGTCCCCACGGGGATAATTTTATCCCCATCCCCGCCCCGCGAGACTAACAGGTACCCATCAGGCAATACCCATGGGGTGAATTTGTCCCCCATCCCCGCACAATGATGGGTAAATCCCTGCGGGTACCCGTCCCCACGGGGAATATTGCCAACTTGAGCTGCGAAGGATCGACGGAGCGAACGACTCGCACAGGGGAGGCGACGCGGAGCAGGCATTTGCGTGTGCAGATTAGTACTTCTCATAAATAATTAAATATAAGCATACATTCATATTTTCATGGTTTCACAATTTCCAACTTGGTAAATCCTCCAGCAACACGTGGGGTAGCATCTCGTAATACCGAGACAAACGTCCATATATAAGGATCTAGAATACACACACAACACAGAGGCAATATAATATGGGTCCCGATAACGCCCACATATGTGGGTGTTAAGGGGTCTGGCCACACGTTTCGTATGGTATCTAAAGAACCAGTCCACACGTCTACGTGTGGGCAAAACAAGTAATGCCCACACGTCCAATCTTTTGCCACACGGTCCCTCTCACACGCCTACGTGTGGGCAAAATAGATAGCGCTCACACGCCCGTACTCACGGTCCCGCACGCTCCGCGTGATAGTCACCACGTGTCCCACAGTTGCCATGGTCCGGACCTTCTTTCATGTTTGTTTAACTGCAGTTGTTATGTTGCTCAACTATAGTTGCCATGTCTGACAACAGTTGCCATGGTTGCTAAACTGCAGTTGCCATCTCAGGTCAAGTGCCGGATGCCATTTTTGGACAACTGCAGTTGTTGCCATGTATGGTCTGGCCTAATACAGTTGCCATGATTTAAAAACTTTAGGAGTTGCCACCTACAAACATTAAGCAGTTGCCATGTAGCACTACAAAAAAGGCATGGCAAAAAACATGTTCGGGTAACGAGAGAGTTGCCATCTGCTTACAAGCATGCTAGGGCAGTTGCCATGTACCCTGCAAAAACACATGGCAACTCGGGTAAAAGAGAGTTGCCATCTGCTTACAAGCACGCTAGGGCAGTTGCCATGTACCCTGCAAAACATATGGCAACTGTCAGCTTTGGGTGTGGGAGAGGAGACATGCGTGTGGGCGAACTGATAAACGCCCACACACAAGCCTCTCTGCGTGCATGAAATCTGGCGTGTGGGCGAACTGCTAAACGCCCACACACCAGCCCCTCCGTGTGGTGAAACAGACGTGTGGGCGACCGGATGAATGCCCACACACCAGCCCAGTCCTATGTGGCATAAAAAATCTAGCAAAACACGCCAAGATTCGTGCAAATAGAAACGAACGTTGATCCATGCGTGTTGGCGGGATGCAAACGCCCACACATGTGGGCGTTAGTATTAGGAGGGGATCATTCACATAAGAGATGACCCTTGTGAGTACACAGTTCCACTTGCAATATACTCAGACAGAAATACATACAACCAATACACGCAAGGTTTATCTTTTTGATGAAACGGGAAAATGGGTCCCGAGAAGAATCAAGAGTAAATGAAAGGAAAGGGAAATACGAATAGCCATTGAATGTCTCGTATGTGTTCATGTAGGCATTGATCAATCAGCACGAAGTTGTTGGTTTTTGATCGACGGACCAAAACACCGGGAGCAACCGCAGACGTATGTGCAAGCTAGCAAGCAAGCTGGCAGCTTGATTGATAAACAGTACACACACGTCACCGTACTTCACGTACGTGAGCTAGCGGAGCTAGCTTTGATCGATTCGATCGATCCTTCTGTCAACGGTAACGTCTCGGCGAACTCTCACACGAACACAACAAAGGCACGAATCGATGTATTGCCACAGGCCCGTCTCGAGCCTGGGATACGCTTTATTGCTTTGAACTTTTCGTTGTGGTTACAGGGCTGGGTACAAGCATATATATATACGTACGACTGCCTAGTAGCTAACCGAGTTGGTATATTACTACTAAGCCTACTCGGCTACTAGTTAGACTACGAGTCGGACATACGTCGTGTTTAGTTGTAACAGGAGTTGCAGGTTGCACCAGCTTCACGATAGTTTTAACATCACGACGAGTAATGCGATCGAGTTTCTGCCGCAGGTCTCGCACGAGATCGTCGCCATAGGAACCCATGAGCCAGACTTCCTAGAGAACAAGTAGCTTCTCTACACCAGAAACACGCAACCCGCTAGAGCAGTTGACCATCAGCTGAAGGACGGAAGGCCGCCCCTCGGCCGGGGGCGGGACTGGCGGCGTCCTTTGCCTCCCCTCGGTGCGGCAACAGCGACGACGGCCCTTGCCTCGGCTGGGGTCGGGACGGGCGACGGCAACCGAGCCGTCGACGACTTCCACACTCAGATCCATTCTCCCCGCTCCAATCCAGCTGGTGCCGCTGCCTCTGCGCTTGAGCCGCCATCGACGTAGGAGCTGCAGCAGCCAGTGAGCAGGGTGGTCGCCGTGGCTGAGGAAGGAGACGGGGACTCCCTGCTCGAGCACCACGGTGGCTCTGGTTCGGAGGAGGTAGCCGTCAAGATGCACGAGACAAAGCAACCACGTCGGCGGCCAGCCCGCTGCTCCCTCCCCTTGTCAGATCGGCGGGGTTGTGCCATACGGCTCGTCAGCGCGTGGTGGCGTCGGGCGCAGGTCGGGTACGGGACTTCGGGCTTGCGCCGTTGACCACGGGGGTAGGACGGGCGGCAGCGAGCTGGTGAAGATAAGGCGAGAACCAGATTTTTTTTATTTTTTGTTTCAGTGACAGGTGGACCCCACAGAGCTCCACACAAGAGGATAACGTCCCAAACATCGCCGTTACATGCGAGGTGTTAAGCGGTGCCACGTCAGCCTGACTGACGGGCCCCATCTGTCATAAACATACTCAACAGAGGCAAATCCGTTGATCAATGTTATTTGCAAAAAGATTACGGTAGACACGGTGTTTTTTGCAAAAAAAATGTATTGTAGTGGTTTTCGCAAAGCTTGCCTTCAAAGTGGTGGTTTTCTGCAATTTACTCTCTTGAAATCGACAAAGTCATCAAAGGCGCCTCGCGGTCGGCGGGAACGTCTCCTCCCACTAAACGCGCATCACAGAAAATCCTGAAACAAATCTAGAAATAAATGCGAGCACCATGACTTGAATGCTGATGGGCTGGGATATCACTGTCCTCCTAACCATCCAACCACATATTGGCTCGCTCTCTTTTCCTGGCCTGATCTGCACCTCTGGCCTCCTTCCCTCAGTCCCACACCCATCTGGATTGGCACTCACAGCTACATTACCGACACTTGTCAGCCTCTGTGGCCTCCAGTTTGCAAACCGTTTTTCATCAAAAAAAAATGTTTTTTTGTGAATATCATCAAAACAAGGTTACATGCCCCTAAAAAAATTCAAAACAAGGTTACCTTTTTCTTCTTGAAAACTAAGGTTTCTTTAATTTTGAACCAAAAGTTGTCCAATTTCCTTGACGTATTGATGCACATCTATGCTTCTTATAAAGGCATGGTGTGTGCGCCACACAAAAATATTCATCCTCAAGCGGTGATGTAATGAATAAATAACTTAATACACTAGTGACCTACCATATTGTGATGCTACATATTGTTAATTATATCCCAAAGAAAATAAGTTACGCTGACATGCTACACCAAACAAACATTGTATGCAAATTGTACAATAATACTGACCACATGTTATATGAATGGCAAAAAAGCTAGTAAAAAAACTCATTTTTTCACCAAAAAGGAAATTCGTTTTAAAATGGTGCGAAAATAAAGCATTTTGTATCAGTAACTAATACTCCATCCATCCCAAAAAGTTTGTCTTGGATTTGATTATATACGGATGTATCTAGACGCGTTTCGAGACAAATATAAGACAAACTTTTTGGACCGAGGTAATATTTGCTAGTGACTTTGTATTAAAGAAAACCTTACATGTACCACTCCACCCACTTTTTGATGGACAATATATGAGATAAACTTGGTACATATTACTGTTGAGATATAAGAAAAGCTACAGAGATGTAATTATAACTGAGCACCTTTCCAGCCCTCTCACGCATCCATACTTTCTGACCGTTAGATCGTGTTCGGCCGTCAATTGCTCTGTAATCCTGTGCTTTCTCGCGAACAGGGTAGAGGGCAGCTGCTCCAGTGGAAAAATCCGAGTTCTATGGTTAACTGGGCCATATGCACCCGCAGGCAGCCCATCTAGCGTCGGGTAAGCCCAGCGAAACAAATCACCTCAGGTGGGGAACAACACTGATCCATCTCCTCGAAGACCTCCCTTCTCTCTCAGAATCGCCCCACCATGGCTGCGCGTCGCCCCACCAGGCCGCCACCGCCAGATCCCATCGTTCATCATCCCATCTCTTTCACCGGTGGAGAGAGAAACATAGAGAAGGGGATCTGTCTACGAGGGAGAGGGTAGGTGACCCAGCCGACGCGGGGGACGCATGCATACATCCCCGTTCGCCCTTCCCCTTCCTCTACCTGGCGACGCCGCCGATCTCGTGGTCAGGGAAAATATTGGTGTGCCCGCTGGCCACCCTCCATCTTGGAGTCCTCCTTCCATCGATCGCCGTATCGACCCTCGGATCCACGATAGCGCTTCCTTGCTCCATCTTCACAGCGGCCAGCATGGGCTGTAGCGATATAGAGGTAGCTGCAGGGTCCGCTCCTAGCGGCATGGGAAGCAATCCCCTAGGTGCACCACCCAACACAGGGCGTTTGCTCTTTGCAATCCTCATCCAAGTGCTCTGCCTGTTGGTCGGCCGCCGCCTCCTTAACGGCCAGATTGGGGAAGCATGCCGCAAAGCCTTGCTATTTGGCTTTATGCAAGTGCTCCTTGTTATCCACCTTCACAACAGCCAGATACTGGCTATACAAAAGCTTCGGATTTGCCAAACCCTTGCTCATTACTACTTATTATTAATTACATTACCATGATTTGGTTATTTGTCTTTAGTAGTCGAAATGCAATTGATAAAGTGGGTCGTGCTTCTTATATTTCTCAGTTGGTCAAATAGAACTTATACAATTATGTGATGTACTAGGTTTATGTTGAAAAATATCAAGAGAACAATTATCCCATATCTAATTAAAAGACAGTCATAACGTAACTTCTGGCTCTCTTTTTCTTCTTGCTCCGTTGTCAGGCACTCGGGTCTGCATTTCATAACCAATCTTCTCATTTCTTAATCTACATTGCGATTATTGTAGACTTCTCGCAAAAAGGATTCCACTGGAATGAACACTAAATATATGGAAGAAATGCAAACAGTATGTGGTCATGATGCTTAGATAAATTTATTCTTATGGTGTTCTTTGACAGTTGGCAAAAGAATTGCTGATAAAATATGACCTATCCTATGTGGTATTCTGTTAATGAATAATCCTCTGTGTTGTGTAAATACATAGTAGCATTTTCACGGTGATCGCCGAGAAGAACTCCCTGCTCGATGTGTTTCTTTACTATGAGCGATGATGGTAGAAATGCTTAAATATCCAGACACTTTTAGCAGATGGGACAATTAGTCTTGAAGGGTTTGATCTACCAAAGTTTGCTACCAAAATTGCCGAATTAGAAATAAGGCAGCTAATGGATCCGATATGTTAGTATCTTACCCTTGATGTTTAATATTTCCGTCTTTTTTATGTTTCTGCACGATTACCTTATCTTCATTTTTATGCATTAAATAGTAGCTTGCTTATAATTATTATTTTTGCATAGGTACATAACGTATGATGAATTGGAAGATGCTTGGAAGAAGTATGATTTGTGCCACATTTGAGACAACAATCAAAGAAAAATAATTGCTGAAGCACATACAGATCTTGTGCGTAGCACCAACAATTTCCTACTTATCTGATCGTTTTAGGACTTTTTCTTTTCTTTTTTCTTGCCTACGTATCGCTTTGGTCTGTATTACTTTACTAGTTGCTGGCGTGTTTTCACATGTGTACATCTTAACTATGCAGAGGTCAGACATCCCCATATCCTTTTCATATTTACTATTGATATGAGGATTTGCAGACAACCCGGTCATATGAGGACAAAGTGGGGCATCCGCTTGGGTGGCTTTTTTCTTCTCTCTCCTGCCGGACAGTGTTCGGGTTGTCCGATGAGACGTTTGGAGGGTCCGGCTGCAGATGCTCTTATGTATTATTTTTGTGCTCTATTTTAAACCAATAAAATTCGCTGGAAAAATTACACACAAACACCACATGGGCAATAATATTATGAGGAGATCACTCACATACAAGATGAGCGCTGTGAGTACAAAGCTCCGCTTGCAATTTACCCCTCCGTAAACTAATATAAGAGCGTTTAGAATTCAAAAAACGCTTTTATATTAGTTTACAGAAAGAGGACTACTCCCGCTTGCAAGATGAGCCTTGGGAGCCTCTAAAGTAGTGATCTAAAACTGTCATATAAATGTTTACGGAGGGAGTACTTTGTACAAGCAACACACGTAGAGTTTATCTTTTCTATGAAAAGGGAAAAATCAAGAAGTATGTAAAGAAAAGGAAAGGGGAATACTTATCATTACTGGCTTTTGCCTCACAATAAATTATAAGGTGCTTTATTGCTGTCGGGAAGAGCAAGAGGTACAATATTGACATGATGTTGCGTGGTAGCAGTAACCATCTTCCACTGTTCCCATCATTCTTTTGTTCTTTACTCCTTTGGAATACTACATATCTACATTGTACCGAGTATTGATCGTGTAGGAGTCCGTCCTATGGATACTAAGTAATGAAATATTTGTAATTAATATATGATTGATTTTTTAACTTGCTACAGGTCCACATTTGGGACAGAGTACATGATATAACCCGAGATATGGAAATGAAATACATTAATATTTATTTTTGCATGTGGATAAAATGTCTAGGATCCAGTGATATGTTATTATTATTACCTCATAGCCAACACAAAGTTGCTAAAAGGATATTTGACGTCAGATTGAGATAATGCAGTTGCTGGTTGACTCAAGAAGTTGAGCATAGTTAGTTGACTAGACAGGCACAGGGGCATCGCTCCTATGACCATCTTAGTGGTAAGGTTATAATTCTCTGAGGGATATATTCCTTCATGTTTTTCGTTATAAATTAAAACCTACAGGTTCATGATGTGATTGGTTTTGACTAAGTAGAATAAGAGTGATTGCTAACATATATATTGGAGAATTGGGTGCATGTTCTTGAAATAAAGCTGATTCTTAAAGTGAACCATGATGATGCTCTTTGCTGCAGAGTCATGGTGATCTAGCTGAAAAGAAGGGAAAACAAACACCATTCTGCTGGAAACAAGGGTAAAACAAACACTGTTATGTCATTACACTGGATTCATACTTGTGGACAAAAATTAGACAGCGAACTGTTGTTGACATATTGAAATTCGTTCATCACTTCATGTATCTAGATTTGTTAGTGAAGTTGAGAAAAGCTGACCTGAAATCTTTGGAATAGGTCATTGGAACGTTGTTATTATGTGTTACAAATATAAAGAATATCCTAAACCTAAAGAAATATGCCTTGCCACTATATTGAGTCAGTGTCACTAGTAGAAAACGGAGCTTTAGCGCCGGTTCATAAGGGCCTTTAGTGCCGGTTCCATAACCGGCACTAAAGGCCCCCCCATCCCTTTAGTACCGGTTCGGCACGAACCGACGCTAAAGTGCCACCACGTGGCGTGAGCTCACGCCCTGGTAAGGGGGACCTTTAGTATCGGTTGGTAACACCGGTACTAAAGGTTTTTTTTTAATTTTTTTTTTGAAAATTTTGGAATTTTTTTTTGATTTTTTTATTTTTCTGAATTATTTGATGATTTAGTCTCTAATCACCTCTGTTAACTGCTCAAGTGTGGATCACTCATTTCAAATCATCTAACTTCCCGACCGGTCACCCATCCCTCTCACTACTCTAGCCCGAGCACGCTTAACTTTCGGGTTCTATTTTCCTTCGTTTCCAAGTCTGCACTTGTTGTTTTCCTGACAATAGTAAGATGTCAATCCTATTAACCCTCAGGAGTTTAGCTTGAGCATGAAGTCACACATTTCACCGTTTGAGTTTTTGAAACTATTATTCTAAAAAACAGTAATTATTTAGTAACGCTAATATTTCTTGAATAAGTTTGACCATAGTTTGACCATAGTTTGACCATAGTTTGACCAGATTTGACCAAAATTCAAAAAATTGAAATAATTATTTAGCAACACTAATATTCTTGAATAATTATGTAGTAACATTAATACTTCTTGAGTAAGTAGTTTGACCAGATTTAACCAAATTTTTTTAAAAAAACTGAAATTTGACCATATCTTTTTTCCTTTTGGAATTTGAGGATTCTAAAAAATTCCATACAGGCCGTAGGCGGTCTCCATCGGATGCGGATTTTCGTGCTGAATTTTTTGATATATTATACGTTTTTTTCCGACATCGTATGCAAAAGTTATAGCCGTTTACATTTTCCCTACACTTTTGCAAAACATGTCTAAATTTAAGTTTTTAATTTTCCTAACTAGTAGATGTAGTAATATAACTACATCTCGAAGAATATTTTTTTTTGAATTTTTATCATTTTCTTTTGTATTTTACAAAACTGAAATGGCGCGATAGGGGGGGGGATAGGGATTGAAAATTGCCCTTTAGTACCGGTTCGTGGCAAGAACCGGTACTATAGGTCAAACCCATTTAGTACCGGTTCGTGGCATGAACCGGTACTAAAGGTTAGCTTTTACCGGTTTGTGCCACGAACCGGTACTAAAGGTGATCATGAGGCCCCGGCTGACGCCTTGACCTGCCACCACCCCTTTAGTACCGGTTCGTGCCACGAACCGGTACTAAAGGTTCAACACGAACCGGCATTAATGCAAATCCGTTCGAACCGGCACTAATGGTACCATTAGTACCGGGCCAAAATCAAACCGGCACTAATGTGCTTCACGTTTGACCCTTTTTCTACTAGTGTGTATACGTAAACTATTAAATTGTATTGATTGTTGGTACCATTTGAATTTTCTTTAATATTTTTACCATCTTTACTCAATGGATGGGCAACACATATGGCAATACCCATCTTTTATTAACTAATATAAAGTACATGTAAATTTAACTTGGTTTTTGCCTCCATATTTGATGGAAAATCATATCAATAGACAGATGTGGGAATGCTCGATGGCAGGGACTCTTAGACGGATGCTTTTTATTTATCTCCCCTAATCGTCGCATCAAGACTCAATGATGGTGAGTTGACATACTATTGAGATGCAATTTTGTAATCAGCAATCAGAAAGCCAACTGATATGACCCTCTTAATTTTCTGCTATATAAATTTTATAAAGTATCAACTGTTTTCTAGATCTTGTGTATCACAGCAATGGCTAGCTTGCACGATGTTGATTACCTGCTGACTTGTTCACATACGGGTTTGACATTTTTTTTGGTTTTCTTATTGGGAATATCTTTTCAGGTTATTAAGCTCCTCTGAATGTACTACTGGCTGCATAGAATTATGGCCTATCCAGATCGAAACACACACATCATCATATGCATTTGGAAATCTCGTGTTTTTCCAAATGTTCCACAAGTTACTTCTCTTTGTTTTCTTTTTTGATATTTGAACAATCTGATGTTTAAAAGGTAAGTATTTGCTTGCAACTTATTTTAAGTTTCCACCCTGCAGTTTACTTGATCATATGTATGAAATTTACACAACCTGATAAGTTTAGTGTGTTGATTACGAAAATCATATATCCAGTAAAAAAATCTTATATAATTGTACCAACCGTAGATTTTAAGGTGCAAGTGGAACTATAGCCTATAGGAGATGGCTTGTACAACCACCACGCAGTTGGAGTACCACGTGGCAACCGTGAGCCAATTGATAGTGAATGGACAGGTTCCCTTTATAAAGATTTTACCATTGTACACTTTTCCAGTCCATTTTATGTTTTTACATGTAGACTTGAAAGCAGCCGAATGAATTCAAAAAGATTTTAGGCCAAGGGATCAATTTGTGTACTATCAAAATCTACAGGATTGGTCTCACTTGCCTGGAGATTTTTGGATAAATCCGGGAATGTCACATTTTTGTTTAAGTTGTTGGTTTAATGATCAGTTTATTCTTTATTTCATGCTTGTAGATTTTTCTGGCATGTCTATTGGGCTAGCTATGGATTGAGACATCACTTACTCTGATAGTGTATGCTTCTGTACTTAGCAAGTTGTATCACCAAAAATGAATAGTTGAACATGTATGCAGCTTGCTCGTGCATAGTTGACTTTGGTGCAAATTTCTATGATTCTTGGAGTTCTGTGAATAGTTCTTGCAACATTTTCGGCTAGAATCAAAGCCAAATTCTCTTCATAAGTTGAATAATTGAACATGTATGTAGCATGCTCGTGCATAGTAGGCTTTGCTGCAAATTTCTATCAATCTATCTCCAAAATGGACGGGCGCCATTCATGATCTAGTTAACTATTAGCGCTGCTGACAGTTCTATTAGCGCTGCTGAGGATGCGCTGATAGACCATGGTGGTGCCGCGGCATTAGACTCTGTGGGGCTGGAGCAAGACGGCCAGGGATCGTAGCCGGTGATCGCTTGAGCGGATACTACCTGTAGTACCTGTGTTAGAGCCTCCATGGTTGTCATGTTAGTAAACCAATCTGATGCTTACAAGGGTTCTGTTGCTGCTAATAGTTTGTATGCGTCTAGTTTGTACCTCTTCACTACATTCCATGGGTTATGTAACTGGGGCTGTGTCCCCCACGGGTGGGTGTTCGTACTTCAAATTTGGCCACGGGCCATGTACTGGGGTCTGGAATCCCACCTTGTTTGTGTTGATGCTTTATCCCATGGTAGTCCAAGAGCAACCCCTGTGCACCCATGACAGTACAACCTATCAATACCCTCAACTGGAACGTGAGAGGGCTTAATTGCCCGGACCGTAGAGCAACTGTCAAGGCTACCATCACTAGCACCTCTTGCCATTTGGTCTGTCTCCAGGAGACTAAATTAAGCAACATTGACAGTTTCATTGCTGCTTCTCTTGGCGGAAATAGGCTTCAGGGTTTCGCGCAACGCCCGGCCTCCGGAACCAGAGGTGGAATTCTTCTGCTATGGGATGACAGCCTTCTTGAGATTACCGACATCGCCACCTCGACCTTTTGTCTCTCTGCCATGGTGCGGATTCGTGCTTCCGACTCCTTCAAAATCACGTCTGTATACGGCCCCACTGACAACGCCTCCAAAGATGCCTTCTTTGCGGAGCTGCTTAACCAGAAGCCACCCCTGGGCGTGGCATGGCTCGCCACTGGCAACTTCAACCAAATTTACCGTGCCAGGGACAAAAACAAGCGCAATGTTAACCGCAGCAGAATCAATCGCTTTCGTGCCGCTTTGCAATCTTGCGAGCTCAAGGAGATCCATCTCCAGAATAGGCGCTTCACCTGGAGCAATGAGAGGACAAATCCCAACCTATGCAAGCTTGACTCATTCTTCTACAATGCTGAGTGGGACACCACCTTCAACACCCACGTGTTGCACGCCTTGTCCTCATACCACTCTGACCATTGCCCCCTTTTGCTTGCTGACGACAAAGGGCCCAAAAGGCCGCGGTCTTTCAAGTTCGAGAATTTCTGGACCTCCCTTCCGGGCTTCCACGAAGTCGTTCAAAAGGCTTGGACTGAGGGCGTGCCACACACGGAGCCTTATCTCATTCTGCATCACAAGCTCAAGAAGACCGCGCTTTGTCTTACGGCATGGAGTAGAAGCCTTTTCTCAGCAGCCAATATTCGCTTCCATGCGGCCCTTCTCGTGATCCTGAGGCTAGACATTGCGCAGGAGGCGCGCCTCCTATCGCCAGAGGAGCACGACCTCCGTGCCAGGCTAAAACGTAGGGTGATCAGCTTGGCTGTGCTCCAGAGGGCCAGAAAGAGCCAATGCGCTCGGATTGCCAACCTTAAAGAGGGTGATGCAAACACAAAGTTCTTCCATCGTCGTATAAATGGCCGGAGAAGGAAGAACCATATTCACCGAATCAAACTCGCGAATGGATGGGTTACTAACCATGGGGAAAAGAAAAGATCATCCATGACCACTTCTCTGTGGTCATGGGGAAGGGAGACACGAGCAATCTTGACTTCAATTGGGAGGAGCTCAACGTGCAGCCGGTCGATCTGCACACCCTAGATGACACTATTACCGAAGAGGAGGTTTGGGAGGCCATTAAGGTGATGCCAAGTGGCAAGGCGCCCGGCCCGGACGGGTTCACGGGCATCTTTTTCAAGAAATGTTGGGACGTCGTCAAAAACGATGTCATGAGAGTCATCCATCGTTTTGACTCCCTCCACACATCCAACCTTCAATGGTTGAACTCCGCCAACGTTGTGCTCTTGCCCAAAAAGGACGGTGCAGAGGGCATCTCTGACTATAGGCCCATAAGCCTCATTCATGCCATCGCCAAAATCATTACTAAGGTGCTCTCTTTGCGGCTCGCCCCTCATATGGATGCCCTCGTCTCCAACGCCCAAAGCGCCTTCATTAAAAAGAGAAGCATTCATGACAACTTCATGTATGTGCGGAACTTTGCTCGACGCCTTCACAAATGCAAGACCCCCGCCCTTCTTTTCAAGATGGACACAAGGAAAGCCTTCGACTCTGTCAGATGGGAATTCATCCTCGACCTCTTGCAACGAAAGGGCTTCCCTTGCAAATTCCGTGATTGGATTGCCACTCTACTTTGCACCTCTTCCTCACGTTTCCTGCTCAATGGTCTGCCAGGACCTCCCATCAAACATGGTCGCGGTTTTCGGCAAGGGGACTCGATCTCGCCATTGCTATTCGTCCTCGCAATTAATCCTCTTCACCAAATACTTGACTTGGCAATGAGGAAGGGCCTCCTTCATAAGATTCGGGGACGAGGTGCTATGATGAGAACTTCCTTATACGCGGATGATGCAACCATTTTTATGGCCCCTATCAAGAGTGACATCGACAACCTCTCCACCATTTTGAAGGGCTTCGGTGATGTCACAGGTCTATGCACCAACTTTCACAAAAGCTCGGTTGTGCCCATCCGGTGCTCCAATGTTGACTTGGATCATGTCCTCAGTGGCGTACCAGTGTCCAGAGCCACCTTCCCGATGAAATACCTGGGACTCCCACTCTCGGTCTGGCAGCTCAAGTCTGTAGATTTCCAATACCTTGAGGACAAGGTGGCCGGCAAACTTGTCACTTGGGACGGACAAAACATCACCACCGTCGGGCGCATGACACTTGTCAAATCAGTCATTGCCTCCCAGGCAGTGTATGCCATCACGCCCCTCATCATGCCACCACGCTCTATTCACAATATCAACAAATTGGAGAGGGCCTTTCTCTGGTCTGGTTCGGATAAGACGACCGGTGCCAAATGTAAAGTGAATTGGAAGGTGGTCTGTCGCCCCAAGGAGTATGGAGGCCTTGGGGTTCTAGACACCCGACAAGTTTGCTCGGCCTTACGTCTTAGATGGCCTTGGTATGAATGGAAGGCGCCGAACAAGCTTTGGGTGGGGCTTGGGAACCCCTGCACGGAGGACGACATGGACTTCTTCTATACCTCAACGACCATAATTTTGGGCAATGGAGCCAAAATACCTTTTTGGGACTCCCCATGGCTTCTTGGGCGGAGACCGAAGGACATTGCTCCTTTAATATACGATGCCTCCACGCGTAAAAATTGGAAAGTGCGTGAAGCCCTCGTTGGAAATGCTTGGATTCTTAAGATCAACCACAACATCGTCGCTTCCGTTGCCCACATCCGTCAGTTCTTCATGTTATCACTAGTAGAAAAAGGGGCTATCGTTGAGGCCTGTTTTGCCCATTAGTCCCGGTTCAATCCAGAACCGGGACTAATGCGAGCATTTATCCCGGTTCGTGAGCCCAGGGGGCCGGGCCACGTGGGCCATTGGTCCCGGTTCGTCGGACCTTTTGGTCCCAGTTGGTGGGACGAACCGGGACCAATGGTCCTGGCTCCTGGCCCACCACTATTGGTCGGTTGGTGGCATGAACCGGGACCAAAGGCTTCCTTTAGTCCCGGTTCATGCCACCAACCGGGGCTAATGGTGCTGCCTATATATAGCCCCTCACAGCAAGAGCAG
Source organism: Aegilops bicornis (assembly GCA_021605145.1). Taxonomy (NCBI): domain Eukaryota; kingdom Viridiplantae; phylum Streptophyta; class Magnoliopsida; order Poales; family Poaceae; genus Aegilops; species Aegilops bicornis. Next base: position 635,719,345 of record CM038673.1, on the reverse strand, counting down.
AGCACACCGCTCTGCTTTTTTTCCGGCCGAGGGAGGGGGCTTGGTGGTGCTCTAGCTCACCTCCTATGCACACAAGGTGTTCGATGGAATGCCCGAGCCACACTACTTAAGCTTTCTCCTCCAAGCTCGACCTCTAACCTCCATTTTCCTCAATATTTGTCTAGGTTTAGCGGTCCGTCACGCCCGTCCCGTCTTCACCGCCGTCGATCACCATGGCGATCTCATCGCCAAGACCACGGTGGTGAGCCTCTTGTTCATATCTTCTTTCCGAAAGGAAAAATATTCTTACTTGTATTATTTTCTTACTTTTATTATTGCATCTTATATAGTGCGATGGTTTTGGTATCCGCCCGTCGGCCCTCGTCACATCTATGATTCGGATGTGGTATATATTATCTTTTCATAACTATTGGTTCATTTATTGTTTATGAAAATTAAGCCGACCAACGTGACATAGATTTTATTTATCTAGGAGGTTGTTGAACCGAAATTCCAACCGACCCTATTGTCGAGAGGTTAAATTTAGTTGAAGAAGAAAACAATTTCTTGAAGGAAAAATAAAAAACTTGAGGAGGAGAAGATGATATTGGAGTTGCATGTTGCGGATGTCGCCGATGATCACAAGAACAAGATGGATGCAATGCGCTTGAAGATGAGAAAGATTAGAAAATATGTCATTCATACCGAGGCTTGGTATCATTATGCCGTTGGATCAGTTGTTACCTTGGTTGCGATTATGATCAGATTTGTTTTCACATTGAAATGTTTTACATAGTTTCAATGTATGGTTTAATTAATTTAGATGCTCTGCAGAGCTTTATGTTGTTAGATGAGAACTATGTATGTACTTTGGTTTTTATGTGATGATGAACTTCTATTAATTTGGTCATTTAATTATCTATTCATGATGTTCTGTAATGATTTTTGACACACTTAATTATATATAATGCACGCAGATGAACCGACAATGGATGTACGGTGACGTACACACCTCCGAGTACATTAAGGGCGTGCATGCTTTTCTCGAAGTGGCTGAGGCAAACAACCGTAATGGTTTTATGTGTTGTCCATGCCCTATATGTGGGAATACGAAGTCTTACTCGACCGGAAAATCCTTCACACCCACCTGCTTTACAAGGGTTTCATGCCACACTATAATGTTTGGACGAGGCACGGAGAAATAGGGGTTATGATGGAAGACGGCGAGGAAGAAGAGTACGATGACAACTATGTGCCCCTGAATACGGTGATGCTCTTGAACATCAAGTTGCACTGCAGACGATGTGCACGATGGTGCCGCAACGGGCTGCTGAAGATCAAGATGAACCAGACGATGTGCCCCATGATGATGATCTCCGCCGGGTCATTGTCGATGCAAGGACACAATGCGAAAGTCAAAAGGAGAAGCTGAAGTTCGATCACATGTTAGAGGATCACAAAAAAGGGTTGTACCCCAATTGCGAAGATGGCAACACAAAGCTCGGTACCATACTCGAATTGCTGCAGTGGAAGATGAGAATGTCAGGCTGATTAAGTATTTGAGAAGCTACTGAAAATAATGAAGAAGAAGCTTCCAAAGGATAACGAATTGCCCGACAGTACATACGCAGCAAAGAAGGTGGTATGCCCTCTAGGATTGGAGGTGGAGAAGATACATGCATGCCCTAATGAATGCATCCTCTACCGTGGTGCCTACAAGGATCTGAACGCATGCCCGATATGCGGTGCATTGCGTATAAGATCGCACGAGATGACCTCAGTGATGTTGACGGCGAGCCTCCTGTGAAGAGGGTTCCGCGAAGGTGATGTGGTATGCTCCTATAATACCACGGTTGAAACGTCTGCTCGTAAACGGAGAGCATGCCAAGTTGATGCGATGGCACAAAGGAGGACCGTAAGAAAGACGGGAAGTTGAGAGCACCCACGACGGGTCGCAGTGGAGAAAAATCGAGAGAAAGTAATCGGGATGAGGTTGCAAAGGACCCAAGGAACGTAAGGTTTGCTTTAAGCACGGATGGCATAAATCCTTTCGGGGAGCAGAGCAGCAATCACAGCACCTCGCCCGTGACTCTATGTATGTATAACCTTCCTCCTTGGATGTGCATGAAGCGGAAGTTCATTATGATGCCGTTCTCATCCAAGGCCCTAAGCAACCCGGCAACGACATTGATGTGTACCTAAGGCCATTAGTTGAGGAACTTTTACAGCTGTGGAATGGAAACGGTGTACGACGTGGGATGAGCACAAAAGGAGGAATTTGACCTGAAGGCGTTGCTGTTCGTGACAATCAACGATTGGCCCGCTCTCGATAACCTTCGTGACGGACAAACAAGGGATACCACGCATGCACGCACTGTTTACTTGACACCGATAGTATATACCGGAAGCTGCAGGAAGAATGTGTACCAGGCCATCGCCGATTTCTTCCGACCAACCATCAATGTCGAAAGAAAGGCAAGCATTTCAAAGGCGAGGCAGATCACCGGAAGAAGCCCGCCATGCGCATCGGTGATCACGCATTTGCTATGGTCAATGATTTACACGTAATCTTTGGAAAGGGTCCCGGCGGACTAGCTGTTCCGAATGACGCCGAGAATCACGCACCCATGTGGAAGAAGAAATCTATATTTTGGGACCTACCCTCATGGAAAGACTTAGAGGTCCGCTCTTGATCGACGCGTGATGCACGTGACGAAGAAGAACATTTGCGTGAACCTGCTAGGCTTCTTGGGCGTGTATGGGAAGACAAAAGATACACTGAGGCACGAGAGGACCTGCAACGCTTGCACGAAAAAGAGGGCATGCCTCCGAAGCAGTATGAAGGTCCTGCCAGCTACGCTCTTACGAAAGAAGAGAAAGAAATATTCTTTCAATGCCTGCTCAGTATGCAGGTCCCGACTAGCTTCTCGTCGAATATAAAGGGAATAATAAATATGTCAGAGAAAAAAGTTTCAGAACCTAAAGTCTCATGACTGCCACGTGATTATGACGCAACTGCTTCCGGTTGCATTGAGAGGGCTTCTACCGGAAAACGTCCGATTAGCCATTGTGAAGCTATGTGCATTCCTCAATGCAATATCTCGAAGGTGATCGATCCAGAAATCGTAGCAACGCTTAAGGAGTGATGTGGCGCCAATGTCTTGTCGATTTCGAGCTGGTGTTCCCACCATCCTTCTTCAATATCATGACGCACGCCCTAGTTCATCTAGTCGACGAGATTGTCATTCGGGGCCCGTATTTCTACACAATATGTACCCCTTTGAGAGGTTCATGGGAGTCCTAATGTTCAGAACCGTGCTAGGCCGAAGGAAACATCTCCATGGGCCATCAAATGAGGATGTCATCGAGTTTTGTGTTGACTTCATTCCTGGCCTTAATAAGGTAGGTCTCCCTAAATCGCGGTATGAGGGGAGATCGACCGGAAAAACGCGCTTGGAAGAGACTCAATAATATGCAGGGACGGATATTCTTGGTCTCAAGCACACTACGCTTCTACGTAACTCTACCTTGGTGACCCAGATGTCGATGAACACAAGAACGATCTGCGCTCCAAACACCCGGAGCAAGGCGACGATTGGATTACATGTGAACACATCAGACTTTCAGCGGTTGGTTGGAAACACGTCTCGAGGTGACAGCACTGTTTGTGATGAGTTGTACTTGTTGTCCAGGGGACCATCTTCGACTGTAATGATTTGGAAAGGATACGAGATAAATGGGAATACATTTTACACGATTGACCAAGATGAAAAGAGCACCAACCAAAACAGCGGTGTCCGCTTTGATGCAGCAACCGACAAGGGAAATGACACATATTATGGTTACATAGTAGACATATGGGAACTTGACTACGGAGTAGATTTTAAGGTCCCTTTGTTTAAGTGCAAGTGGGTCAATCTGTCAGAGGCGGGTGCAGGTAGACCCACAAGACGGAATGACAACAGTGGATCTGAAAAATCTTGGGTACAGCGACGAACCGTTCGTCCTAGCCAATGATGTGGCACAGGTTATCTATGTGAAGGACATGTCTACCTGACCGAGGAAAAGAAAAGATAAGGAAGCGAATACATCATACAATGAGCCAAAGCGCCACATAGTTCTTTCAGGAAAAAGGGACATCCCGGGAGTGGAGGGCAAGATGTACATGTCTCAAGAGTATGAAAAGTTTCATGAAATTCCCCTTCAAAGTCAAGGCTGACCCAAGCATCCCGATAAACGATGAAGATTATCCATGGTTACGGCGCAATAAGCAAACGACACAAGCGAAGAAAAGTGAAGACTTTCTCCCATAACTATTATGATGATACCATGCCAACTTTGTAACAGACGAGTATGATACCATTGTCCGTTTTGTTCATGCACATGCTATGCCAACTTTTTCAGAGTTCATTTGAAAACTATGAATTTGAAAACCTCGCCAACCGAAGGGCGCTCACACCGGTTTATAAGCCCGTCCTTCTACACACCGTTTTGTTGTAAGCAGAAACAAAATAAAATAAATAAAGCAACAAAGAAAACAAAAAAAGTGTTTTTCAATTTGAAAACTAATTGCACTAACAGAAAGTTATAATTTTTCAAAAACTAAAAGCAAAAAGAATTAAAAAATAAAGCAAAAAACAACAAAAACTAAATAATGAAGAAAACATAAAAAAAAAGAGAATAAAAAAAAAAAAGCAACAATAAGTATTTTGTTGTAAGCGTAAACAAAATAAAATAAATAAAGCAACAAAGAAAACAAAAAAAGTGTTTTCAAATTTGAAAACTAATGGCAGAAACAGAAAGTTTATAATTTTTCTAAAACTAAAAGCAAAAAGGAATTAAAAAAATAAAGCAAAAGACCAAAAGAAAAATAAACCAAAACCAAAATAAACTAACTAAAGCAAGAAATAAAACAAAAAAACAAAAAAAAAGTGCCACCTACTGGGCCCCCACGGCCTGAATACGACTAGAAACCCTATGGGCTGAGATTCAGGCCCGCTGAAGGCCTAGTAGGCCCACAGCACAGATTGCGAGTTAGGCCCAAAGCCTGCTTTAGAGAGGAGCTCGAGAGGGAAGCCGCACCGCACCTTATAAACATGTGCGGCTCCCTCTCAACTAGCGAGGTGGGACTAAACTTTGGGCGCGGGGCAGCAGAAGGCCTTTGGTCCCGGTTGGTGGCACCAACCGGGACTAAAGGGGGGCATTGGTCCCGGTTGGTGCCACGACCCGGGACTAATGCCCCCTTTAGTCCGGTTGGTGCCACCAACCGGGACCAAAGGCCAATTTTCAGCAGCCTTTGGTCCCGGTTGGTGGCAGCAACCGGGACTAAAGGGGGGCATTGGTCCCGGTTGGTGGCACCAACCGGGACCAATGCCCTTGCTATATAACCAGGACTTGTGAAAATTTCACATCTCCCTCGCCAGTTCCCCCCCGACGACGCCGAGCTCATCGACGCCGCCAGGCTGCCCAGATCGACGCCGTCACGCTGCCCGCCGCCGCCCGCCGTCCAGCGCCCCGTCGTCGCCCTGCCCGTCGCCGCTTCTGCCTCAGGCCGCCCGCCGCCGCCGCCGCCAGCTGTCGTCGCCGGCCACGCCCTGCCCGCCCGAGCCTGTCGTCGCCCTGCCCGCCCGTCCTCGTCGCCCTGCCCCGAGCCCGCCGTCCTCGTCGCCCTTGCCGCCCGCCCAGGCAGTCGTCGCCCCCCTGCTGCCCGAGCCGTCGTCGCCGTCGCCAGCGCCCTCGCCCGCCGCCGCCGCCCTGGCCGCCCCGTTGTGAGCCGCCGCCGTCGAGCCGCCCCGTTTTTATTTTTATTAGTTTATTTTTTCATATGTGATGTATATGTGTATGTGGCTATAATGTATATGTTTTTATTTTTATTAGTTTAGTTTTTGTTCATATATAGAAAGTTACAATTTTAATTAGGTTAGTGCATTTTAATTAGGTTAGTGTAGAGGAAAAAGTAAAATAAGGAAAAGGAAGAAAAGAGGAAGAAGGAAGAAGGAAGAAGAAGAAGAAAAAGAATGAGAGGAAAAAGAAGAAAAAGAAGAGGAGAAGAAGAAAAGAATAGAGGAGAAGAAGAAAAAATAGATTCTTTTCTTCTTCTCCTCTTTTTTTTTTCTTCTTTTTTTTTTCTTCTTCTTCCTTCTTCCTTCTTCCTCTTTTCTTCCTTTTCCTTATTTTTATTAGTTTATTTTTTTTGTTCATATGTGATGTATATGTGTATGTGGCTATAATGTATATGTTTTTTATTTTTATTAGTTTAGTTTTTTGTTCATATATAGAAAGTTACAATTTTAATTAGGTTAGTGCATTTTAATTAGGTTAGTGTAGAGGAAAAGTAAAATAAGGAAAAGAAAGGAATAGAGGAGAAAGAAGAAACTTTGACACGAGGGGGTACCATACCTCCCCGATAACATTATTTTCCCATGTATATGTATGTTGCGTCGTTGTCGATATAACGAGTGTGTGTAGAGGATCGCCGAGGGTCGAGGGTCGGGAACTAGGGTAGAGGGTCGAGGGTCGTTAAGGGGTCAAGGGTCGAAGGTTTCAGGGTCGAGGGTTCCGATAGTGTCAAAGTATTGAAGAAATCCATGGCTTCATCATTAGCCGGAAGTAACCATGGCATGATGATACGAAGTCCTCCAAAGTTGTTCTGGAATGGAGTTCCGGATAGGATAATTTGCCTTTTTGCTGAACTTTGTACCAAAAAGCGAATTATCCTATCTGGGACTCCGTTCCAAAACAACTTTGGAGAGCTTCGTACCATCATGCACCTGTTACTTTCGCCTAATGATGAAGAAATGGTTTTGTTGAATCCTTTGACACTAGGCAACCTCCCGACCCCTTGGCGATCTTCGACCCCTTGACCCTCGACCGCTCGGCGATCCACGACCCTCTACCCTACTTGTGGGACATAGATGTACTGTTCAACGCCGACCCCCTCCCGATAGCTTCAACACGTGGGGGGGGTCGATATTACGTACCCCCTCCTAGCTTGAAGCGTTCTCGAGGCCACCCCCTAACCCTTGAAGCGTTGTCGAGGCCACCCCAAACCCTAGAGAAGCAGCGTCGAGGCCACTAATATGATTCCTTATTGTGATTAGCTAGCTAGTTCTACGTTGGGACTAATATATCCATATCTGTCATGTTTGAATAATAATTGCCATGTTGTAAATATTTGTAGAAACTATGGACACCCCGAGACGAAGCACAAGAAGCGTTGTTGAGGGACATAATCGCACACGGAAGTGATGTCGTCTCCTCGATGATGTTTCTCAGCCGATAACGATGGTCCGGAAGGAGAGGATGAAGAAGCAGCTGGCTATGATTTACATGGTCTCCGATGACCCAATGCCGGTGCAAGAAGTAGACCGTGAGGACGGCTCCGGTGATCACCAAACCGAGTCCAGCCAGGTATATATATTAGTTAAGCCTGTCGGACTAGCTCTCGCCTTTGTTTTGGTATATATATATGTACACATATTAATTAACTCTCGCCTTTGTTCTTTTTCTAGCCTTCCGGATCGAGCACAACTTCGTAAAGAGACGAGGCCCAAAGAAAAAGTTGAGCTCGGATGAAAAGTTTGAGATCATAGAAATCGCGCTGACGGCCAACCGATTGAACCCTACCGGACAAAGAAGGCATTTGTTGCTCGGTCACGGGGTTCTGGTTAGGGACAAGATCCCGATCAGCATCCACCAATGGTATAAGCTTCAAGAACGAAGACCCCGAGGTGTCTTATGTCAATGATATGCGTAAAATGATCTTTGGACCGAAATTTGAAGTCAAAATTTACCCTACCGCCAGAGGATGATCCGGAGAAGCCAAGAATAGAGCCATTAATCAAGTCTTTTGCTCTTAAGAAGATGGCGAACTATTCAGGAATTGGAAGAAAGACCTCAATACGTATGTCGAAAAAATGAGACACCAGAATTCACGGGCAAATATGAGAAGATCGTAGATGATCGCCCGCATTTGTGGCCTACAAGACATCGGAAAAGAGTAAAAAGATGTCAGCGACAAACAAGAGAAATGCTGCGAAGAAGAAGCTTCATCATCGCACGGGGTCAGGTGGCTACCTCAGAGCCCGGCCTAAGTGGTCCAAAGCTGAGAATGATCTGCTTGATAAAGGGATCGAACCCGAGACAATGAACTGGCTAGACCGTTGCCGGACTTGGTTCTTCGGGGCCGGCGGATCCTTGGACCCTATAACGGGAAGTGCATTTGGACGGACGAACAATTGGACATACCAGTCAAGAGGCTTAAGCATTATATCGAAGCAGAAAGCAAGGGAAGTTCGTTCCAGGAGAAGGACGAGCTCACAATGGCCCTCGGGAATCTCGAGCACCCTGGACGGACACGAGGCACGCCAGCTCCCTTTCGTGGAAGGCTGGATTTCGGACGCAGGGAGTTACAAAACCCATGAGAGGAGGAAGAAACTAGAGCAGAGCCTAATGCAAAGGCCGCACGAAAGGGTAATGGGGCTAGAGGAACGAGAAGCAGCCGATCACAACAAACGACCTGCCAAGCTTCCCCGGTTACCCCGCCATCTCAGCGGAGAAGCAGTGTGGCTTCCACCGAGCTGCTTCAGCCAGAGCAGCATGCCTTGACGGCTCCTGCCAGCTATCCCGTGGACGCTATCACGGATGCTGAAAGTTGCCACCTTACGGCGCAATGGAGCAATTTAAAGGTCAAGGCGGCTGTTCGCTCTGTTTATCCCCCTAAACCCGACTCAACTTTTCACCGCCGCCGATTCCGTAGGATATGCTAAGGTGATGGTCGATGAAATAACAGAGGATTTGAGGAGCTCCGGCTTGACCACCCTACCGGTGAAGGGGAGTATCGGCTGGGTTCTGCTCAAGACTCCATGCCTATGGCGGAAGGATCTCATCAACCTTCCGAACTGGACGCCTCCGCCTCCTCCTCCTCCTCCGGCGAAGTCAGGCACTCCGCCTCCTCCACCGCCTCCTCCTCCTCCGGCGAGTCGGGGCACTCCGCCTCCTCCACCGCCTCCTCCTCCGGCGAGTGACGATCAGGGCACTCGGCCGGCTCCTTCTCCGGCGCGTGGCGGCACTCCGTCTCCTTCTCCGCCTGCACCGGCGCGTCCGGGCAGCCAGCCTCCTCCTTCTGCCTCGTCGGCAAAGGGCGGAAGAGACCGCCGCCGCTCCGGCTGCTCCGGCGTCGTAGTCCTTCTCCTCCGCCTCGTAAGCAAGGAAAGAAGACATCCGCTCCTGGCTGCTCTGCCGACGTCTAGCAAGACAGCCAAAGGCGGGAGGAGATACTGATTCGGTCCTTCTCAAGACTCCAGAAGTTACCGTCTGAGAGGAGCGAGGAGGAAAACGCGAAGATCGCGCAGACCGAAGTGGATGACTGGTTTCAAGGGTTGAAAGCAAAGAGACATCCACCTCCGGAGGAGAAGGTAGATCCGGTCAAAGCGAAGCGCACTCGCTGCCCCGACAAAACCACCCAAGTCTCCGCCAAAGGCAACTATGAGCGCATTATTGGAAAGGCATTTGCCGAGGCGGAGAGACCGGGAAGTACCGTCGTTGATCAAAGGATGAAAGAACGACGAGCTGGGAAACAAATTGCCCAGCTCGGCGAACAAGCTGGCGAATCGTGCCCCCGCTCAAGGTGCTGCTAGCGACATCGCCGATCCGAGGATGGTGCCCGGTTATGGCAATCCTGAAGATTACTTGCCCGACGATGTACAATTTGATTTCTTGGAGGTGCAGATACAAAGATACGAGTACGGGAAGCCTCTCGTCAAAGATGAAAGCTCTCTAACAACGATGATGCGAAGATTGCATGATTGGTACATGAAAACCTGCAAAGAGTCCGACGGGAGGAATACTTTGTATTTGAGAGTTAAAAAGGAGCATGACCTCCTTGGAATTGAACTGTTGCCTATTCCATTTGAGGAGTTCTATCAGTTTTTCAATCAATTGGCCCTCGATAAAGCAACGGTCACCTGCTACTGCCTGTAAGTAGTACTACTTCTGTCATTAAGTATCTCTATATAACTCAGCTCTTTCATTGCATGTATTTATAAATATCCTCACTATATTATGCAGATTAAAGATCGCAGAAATGAAGAAAAAACAAGTGGGTGATATTGGGTTCATTAACACATATCTCATCGATGCAAATGAGGTTAAATATCGTGCCAAGGAAACCGAGGCCAACTTGGTACGATCGTTGGAAATAAATGAACACAAAAATACAATACTCTTTCCTTACAACTACACGTGAGTGTTACTGTCTTGTGGCATATTCGGTTTCCCTTATTTAGTCCAGGTTATAGAAATGTAATATTGATGAGTTATGCATGCGCATGCAGGTACCACTATATTCTCCTAGAGATTAAGCTTGAGCAGGGAGTAGTAACTGTCTTAGACTCGAGACGAAAAGATCCCAAGGAGTATGCGGACATGACTGAAATGCTCGAGAAGTAAGTTAAATCGATCATTATCCACCATATCAGCAACTTTGTTCATTTCTGATATCAAGTAATTGTTTTCTTTGTATGGCAGGGCTTGGGGAAAATTCACCAAAAAAGCTCCGGGACTACCGAAGAAGCTGCAATTTAGACACCTGAAAGTAAGTACTATATAGTAGCATATTCCACGCGCATCTCCTAGTGATTCAAGCGCTAGTTTCATCAATACCATTTAGCATGTGCTTGCTAATTATCAGTTTGATTGACCTCTGTTTCTTGTAAAGTGGTTGTGGCAGGAACAAGGGAATGATTTCTGTGGATACTACGCTTATGCGAGTCCATCCGCCACACGACCTGTGAGAGGGGCTACTCCGACAAACAATTTGAAGGCGTAAATAAAAATATACACAATTTTATTTTATTACAATCATTTGTTTTGAGTTTCATTCATTCATATATATATATATATATATATATATATATATATATATATATGTATTGACCCCTTTCTTAAAATTAGATGTTTCGCAGCGGGATGAACTCCTAGCACCAGATCGCATGCGAGCAATTCAAGAGGAATTGGCGGCATTCTTTCTTGACTATGTGATCGCTGAAGACGGGGAATACCATGTGGACCACGCGTCCGTATTGTAAAAGATAATTATTGTATATATGTAGCCGGTAGTGTCGGATAGATATACGAGAACTTGTTGTTCGACCAATCTCTCGGAGAAGGAGAGGTGGTCGATATCACTTCTCTCTGTATGCATATATATGTTCATGACGATCTTCTGTTTGCTTAATTACTAGCTAGCTAGCATGTCTAGTTAGTCCTCTCTATACGTATGTATAGTACGTAGCGTCGACCAAGCACGGACAAAAGAAAGGACACTTTTCTCTATTAATTAGCTAGCTATAGCACAATATATGAAACACCTAAATTAACCCCCAAAACCCCCAAACCCCCCTCTTTTGAAAAAAAAACAAAACCAGAGCCAAAAAAATGCTGTGGCGTGGATGCCTATTGGTCCCGGTTGGTGCCACCAACCAGGACCAAAGGCCCTCCCGCTCGGGCTCAGCGGACAGGCCACGTGGAGGTTTGATCAGTCCCGGTTCTGGATAGAACCGGGACTAAAGGGTGAGCGTCTTAGTACCGACCCTTTAGTCCCGGTTCATGAACCGGGACTAAAGGCCCTTATGAACCGGGACTATAGGCCCTTATGAACCGGGACTATAGGCCCTTTTTCTACTAGTGTATGGATGTTGGTGCATGATCTACACTTGGACACACAAGCTGACGATGACATTATCTGGAAACATGCCAATAACGGGATCTACTCGGCGGCCCTTGCATACAAGGCACAGTTCCTCGGCTTGACGCTCTCGCCTATGGACTTCATGATCTGGAAGGCTTGGGCCCCTCCCAAGATCAAATTCTTTGCTTGGTTGGCTATCCAAGACCGGATTTGGACTGCCGAGAGATTAGAGCGGCGCGGATGGGAAAACTGTGGACTTTGCCCGCTCTGCAGGACTGAAGGCGAGACGGGCGCGCACCTCTTCTTCAAATGTCGCTACACTATTCGGCTATGGAACTCGGTCATCCTTGAATTCGGTCTTGCTCACATGGACACCTCTTCTTGGCACTTGGATGGATCCGTTTTGGAATGGTGGGACAAGCGAACCAGCTTGCAAAACCCAGATCGACGAGCCTTGGCCTCCCTTACAATGTTGGTTTCTTGGACAATCTGGAACGAGCGTAACGCTTGGGTCTTCCGTCGCAAGAGTGCACCACCCCCGGTCCTCCTTCGGACTATCATCGACGACGCCAAGCTTTGGGTTCTTGCAGGTGCTAAAAAACTGGGGTCCATTATTGTATGCGAGTAGTTGCCATGCCGTGTGTGTGGTCACTTGTAACACCCTAAAACTCTTCTCTCTTATTTAATGAATGAGGCAAACCTTTTGCCTCTGTTTTGAAAAAAAAAGAGTACATCACCAGCTCCCTGGATCTCCTGAAAAAAATTAGTCAGTGTCGCACCAGAACATACACAGTTATTGTATCTTGACTCTCCAAACATCCATAAATGTTGAATCGACAAAGCCATATGTTGCCAGTCCGTGCAGGGAGTCAGGTTGTAGGGGGGAGCTTGGACAAGAGGCCACCCTTTGAGAACGACCATGGGTGACTGCACGTCGACACACCTAGCAACAACGTATGGTAGAGCGGAAGGAGACGCCGGCTTGCGGCGTATCATGCATCCAGTTGTAATACCAACTTTATTAGGACTCCGTGCTAAATTCCCAATACCTTTCAGGCCTACTAATTGCATACCATTTTTCAAGAAAACAAGGTAACTTTGTTTTTAGGGCCAACAGTTTGTCAATTTTTTTTGGATGTATTGCTTCACAACTATGCTTCTTATAAGGATATGGTATGTGCGCCCCACGGAACTATCCACCCTCAACTATATGGCGTCGCATTGAATGAATAAGTTAAAACTCTCGTGATCAATCGTATTGGCGTGTTATTACCTGGAAAATAGAAGTAGGTTAAGATTTTATTTACTACACCCAATAAAAATGCTATGCCAAATGTACATTAATACAAACCATGCGGTGTACCAAGTGCAAAAGAATCTACAAGAATTCATAGTCAAATGACGCAAAAAAAGAAAGATATCCGTATTAATAACTAGATATTCGATAGAAACGAGTGATATTTAAATGTGAAAATACGTAATTAACCTTGCACAAACCACCGCCGCCACCATCATAGGCTTTCCCTTTTTGCAGCCGGGCAAAATTTGCTATAGTAGACAGTCCAGAAGTCTGTGTGCTAAGATTCCGTAGGAGCAGCGCTTCAGAACTGTAACCACGGGAAGTGTACATCGGAAAGATCTAATCGAAAAACACACAAACATAGACGAATGATGACCGTACCCGAGAAGATTCACCAAAGACAACTCCCGACGAAATCCTACGTGATCCTCTAGAGGCACACCTCCACACGCCCTGGATGCTGTTAGATGGAGCACCGGACGGTGGCTAGACGGGAAGAACCTTTTTCTATCCTCAGGGAGCCATCACCATCTCGCCTTCCTGAGCAGGACACAAATCGTAATAAAACTCAAACAAATATCTGAAAATTGACCCCTCCCGCTGGCAAGGACCGGGATTCACCACGCCCCATGGTTCTTAGGCCATAGGAGACGAGGCTTATCGCCGCCGCCGCCGACGGGGAGCAAAAACCCTAGCCGCCCTTTCCTTAAGAGGAGAGACGAAAGGGATGAGAGATGCGTACATATCTGTGTTTTTTACATTCTAAATCTAGGTTGTGCTTGAACTTGGTCCCAAAATGAAAAACATGCCATCCGAAACTGGTTGACCTGGTCCATTCTAGCGACTTCGCTGTAGGCTGCCCACTTTCCAGTCATTTTTTAGTAGAGATCCAGTCAGTGCAATGGAGTATCCCTCAAAATATGTTCATTTTGGGACCAAGTTCAATCAAATATTATCGACTGGTATATTGCTAACACCGTCCTGCTTGGGCTCAATGTATCTTCACCAGCTGCTGAATTGTGTTTAATTAGACTCCTGTCGACCTGATATTCCAAAAACACATTAAGCACGGATGAGATCGCAACCGTTATGCAAGGATGCTTAAATATGTTCATCGGCCTTTATATTTTGGTTGCAGCGCAAAAGATCAGAACTTGGGCCCCATACAAAGTATAATGTAATCGTAACATCTACAATGAAGACACATGTTCATAAACAAAAAACCCGCCTCAACTTTTTTTCAGATGAACCCGCCTCGTCCTACCTTCACTTGTCGTGATAGTGTCTCCTCTCTCTCTATCTCTCTAACCTATATACATTCTACCTCATCTTCACTTGAGCACAAAAGGAAGCATCTTATCTCCTCCCCCACCTACTTTACACTTTCGCATCACAACACTTTCATTTTGGACATTTTCGTGTAGTACTCGATAGGTTTCTTAAGAGAGAGTAGAGAATAGATCGCATGCATGTATTACACATATGCACGGGGAAAGTTTCTCTCAGAAAAGAAATACATGCGAGATTTTGACCCCCATGTCGAGATGATATTAGACACACATAGGACTGTGGGGGCATAGGGACATGAATATATACAGAAATCATGATTCCAACACCGTGCAGAAGTCGTGGTCCTCCGTACGTGCCCATGGAGAGCACGATTGTGATGATAGTTGCACCGCGACTGGACGTTTATATGTTGATCTATCTGTTCTTCTGGTTGATGTTACAGAGATATATGGCTGCAACTTTGCAGCATCCCTCGCTTCAGCTGAGGTTCCTGCTGCTCAATCTTCGGCACTGTCATTGTATCGCTTTTGCTATTGCAGCGGAGTTTAGGGCCAAATCCCCTTGGAGAAACATGTTCACATTCTTGTGCTTGTTTCCAAGAGATATGTTCTGGATCTATGTCCTGTTTCGTGTGGTTGGCTGTATATACGTACACTGATCTGCTGAATGTCTACATCTCAGCAACATTAATCAGCAATATATATACTCTTCAATATACCTCGTATACGCATTGATTATACCTCTTTATCATTCTCAATATACTTCAATAAATATTCTAAGATACCCCAATACAAGTTTTCCTGAAAAAAAATCATTTGCGACTTACTTTCTGTAGCATACATTTTTCACATGCGAACAACTCAGTATATATATAAACCTTCAAAAATATGTAGACTCACATTTTTTTATGAAGCTCATTTTGAGGTATCTACTAATTATTAATGAAGTATATTGAAAATAATAAAAAGGTACAAAAGATTCATCTACATGGTATATGAGGAGTGGTATATGAGGAGAAGGAGTACATACGCCTGACCCGTTGAAGCCCAACCAACCACTCATCTTTGTGGACCATGGAGGTTCCGACTGTGCGGTCGTCCACTCGCACGTGACCGTTGGGTAGTTGATGTCTGTTTGCGACAAGGTCGATTAGATTATCTTTGAGATAGAGCTTTGTAGCTTGATCACACGTTTGGAGGTAGCTAGCCCTGAATCTGGCAAGGTGGTTGTCCGGGTCACTCTCACGAGCAAAAGAAAGAAGTGTGACACCACAGAAAAGGCATCCGCAGCTATTGTTGGATGATCATCTGTCTGTTGGGTTGTCCGTATAGCCTGGCTTGCCTCAGTAGACTTGGTGGCGTCTGTGGTCTTCAGCTGAGGTACTCTCGTTGGGGGTTTATTTGCAATGTAGCTGTGTAGGGGTTGGTGATCATTGCCTGCTGGGTATGGTGGGCAGATCATGCGCTTTTGCATGCTATACAAGCAGTCTATATGTGTGGTTGATTTGTATTGGTTTTTTTCCTGGTTTTCCATTAATTAACCAGGTAATTCTCTTCAGATTAATTAATCGATGAGGCAAAACTTTTGCCTTCGTTTAAAAGAATCATCTTCGGCGAAGATGAAGTTTTAAGTTGAGTACAAAATTATACATTTGACTAAAAGTATATTACTATTTTAGTTTGCTAAGTAAAAGTTTGAACTCAAGTACATATTTATATATTTGGCAGAAACCAGATCAAAAGAATATACGTTATTTGAAGCTGGGATGCAAGTAAGGACAATTGGAATGAAAACTAAGCCCACAAATATAAGCACATGAACAACCTGGTTGTCCACAATTAATGCAGAAAGTTTTGGATATGCCTTTTGGCTCTGCGGTCCAAATGATCCTGAAATCTGGACCGGACGTCCTCGTAGAGATTTGGGCACTTAGTTGTATTACAATGTGTATTTCTGGCTTCTCTTCCTGTATTGAACAGTGGTCTAGCCCACGCCTGCAACTCATTAAATGGATGTAGGTCCGTTAGATGCCGGAGGAGACTAGTATAGGATCAGCCCTTTAGGTGAGATCGTAGGATCAACCCAAACATTTATATTTAGACAATCCAAAAAAATCTGAAAAAAATGTACAACATACATGCGAGGCATGTCTATAACGACCCAAAAATATCAGCTCAAAACTCAATCTACAGTTAGAGATTCGAAAAAGACAAGTTCGACTATGAATAGTGTCAGGATTGGGTGAATAGTATTTGATACTATTCACATCTGATTTTGTCTTTTTGGTCCAATAAGTATAGTTTGAATTAGGAGCTGGAACTTTTTAAGCTTGTACTTCACACATGAAGAGTGAAATGCGCCACTGGTCCATGAACTCAAATTGATTGCACAATTTAGGCCAACAACTCGAGAAGTGATCGGATTTAGTCCGCAAACTTGTTGATTTGATTAAATAAAGCCAAAACCGGCCCGACAGGGAAAAAACCGACCACGTGGATGCCATGTCATCATTCCTTTGACTGCTCGTGAATTCACTATTCTTTACGGGGGTCTATTTGTAAATTGGCCGGTTTTTCCTCATAAACCATGCTAACGTCGTTTGGAGTGAAAAAATATTAGAAAATTGTGTTGGCCAGGACTTGAACCTTGTCCGTTCGAAATATGCACTGTCTCAATGACCACTGCAACAACACCAGGTTTGCACAGTGCTATGCATCCCAGTTTATATATTTTCACGTAGAATCAGGAGAGAGGAAAAAACAGGCGTTCCCATCCGATCGTTTTTCAATCAGGTGATCTCTTTCCTTATGTTTCGCTTGACTGTTGCCTTACGAATGCTATTGACATTGAAGTCATGTTCTATATATATATTGTCTGAAATGTGAGTTATATATTTAATGTGACGTTTATATTGTCAACAAGATGTGTGTGTGTATATATATATATATATATATATATATATATATATATATATATATATATATATATATATTACTTTTATGTATATGTCTATTGGAACATAAATCAGTTCATAGTGTATATACATGTACATCAAAAGGTTGCTTATTGGAACATAAATTGCTTCATGGTGTATTGGTCTGGAAGCCAATTTCTGAACTAGACGGCCTGTGTTCAAAAATCCTCAGAACATGCGTTTTAATATTTATTTTTCTCCTGATTATATATATATATATATATATATATATATATATATATATATATATATATATCTACTACTTAAAAGAAACGTAAGGTTCCCTCTCCCCTCTTACGTCCCCCTCGCTTCGTCCAACCTGTAGTACGACCCCCTTCTCCCCTCAATCGATTTTCTTTTCTCCCCACCGGTTTTCTCCCTGCCGGTTTTGTCTTTGGTTTTCTATTCCTTTCTTTAATAAAAACAAATAATTCACGTATGGTAACCAAATGCAATCAATTCATGCATGGTAATATAAAATCTGATTTGATAACACAATAACTCATGATCAATCTCCTTCCTTCTTTAGATCAATTCCTTTCTTCTACACCGTGGTACAAATTCCTTTCTTCTATCACCGTAGTTTACCCGGCCGAATTCACACTCATGAGTTCTGTCGACCCCACCACTACTTTGCCTGGGCATCAACAAGCAAGTCTGACGCACCCATGAGATGCGCTTGCAAGGACAGACTCCGTCGACGGGAGGCATTGGAGAAGATCATGCATTGGGAGAGCGGCACACGCGATGGGGTTGGGCTGCAGGGGCGCGCGATGGGTCTGGTTGGGCGTGCATGTGCAGGGGTTGGGTTGGCCGCGTGTGTGTGTGTGTGTGTGTGTGTGTGTGTGTGTGTGTGTGTGTGTGTGTGTGTGTGTGTGTTGGGGCTTGGCTGGGAGGCATGTGATGATGTAGAAGGCAAGTGAACAGAGGGACTCGGTGGGAGAGAAGCTGGGCTCCGGTGATGCGACGGTCAGAGAGATGTTGTGGAGGAGTTGGCCGGCGCCTTGGACGAGTCCGTGCGTGCATGACCTGTGCCGCCGGGGAAAGCGAAGCAGCAACGTTAGTCCTCCCTTTGCCCTTCTCTTTCAATGTTATAAGTAGTCTTGGGCTATCAAGGTTTGACTAGCTAGCTTTTCATTGCCAGTTTAGAAATTAGTGGATTGTTTGAGCAGCAGATCATATGCGTAGATTAGACCTTCAGACGATCAAAGAAGTAAGTAGGTGCTTAATGGATGGGTGGATGCTGGCTTTAAATCGACTCTCACCTTAGTCTTCCTTATCACTGGTAAGCGAAGCAGTCTACCTTTGCTCTCTTTAATCTGATATATATGTTTTGTTGTGGTATGGTATTGGTGTCAGTTAATTTTCCATGGTTCTTTAGTAGGTGTTAAATAAAAAAGATATTTAAGAGCATAAAACAGATATTTGCTTATATGGGCGGAGGAAGATCTTTTTTTGTGGAGGAGGAAAGATAAGGCGTAGTCAGGATTGACTCTGACTCAACTCTATGTGTTAATAAATCAGACACTCTGTATCATCACGATAATAGATGCAGTGTTTTACCAGTTCTTAAGATCATATATGTGTGTTAAATCATGAACATGTCATATAACCACCTGTAATACATTCAAGCTTTTCATCCGTGCTATGTACTATTAATAGGCTACAATTTATGCTCTCCATCAGCATTGTTGTTTGTCTTTCCTTCTTCACGGGGGAGACATGTGGCATGTCTCTTTCCATTCTATACCATTCTCGTTGATTTTACGATTAGTCAACTGGGTCCGCTTACAGTTACGGAGATCTTTCTTATGCACATGGTATTCCAATGATAACGTCACATACTGCTATTCAGTTTTTATTTGTCATATCAGTGCTAAATGATTTATTTAATTCATGTATCTATATTGTTGCCCGGAGCAACGCACGAGCATTTAGCTAGTATATATGTATGGAAATGTGGTGTTCTAGTGGTCACTGAGGCATTGTCTAAGGTGAACGGCCAAGATTCAAGTCCTGGGAAACACAAATTTTTAATAGTTTTTCACTCCAAACGAAGTTAGCATGGTTTATGAGAAAAAAACCGTCCACTTTCCAAACAGACCCCTATAAAAATAATGAATTCACAACAGTCAAAGGGTAGATGACATAGCATCCACGTAGCCGGGTTTTTTTTTCCAGGTCAGGCTGGTTTTGGCCTTATTTGATCAAATCAACGAGTTTGCGGACTAAATACGATCACTTCTTGAGTTGTTGGCCTAAAATGTGCAATCAATTTGAGTTCGTGGACTAGTGGTGCATTTCACTCACACATGAATGTGTGTCTGCAATTTTATTCAGAATTTTTGAACATGTTTTGTATCTTTAAATTTTTTGATCACATTGATCTCAGCTAAGGAAAGATCCTATACAGGTCTTCCCCGTTAGATCCCGTTGGCACCGAAGAAAAGAAGGGGCCGGCTAGCCGAAAGTGGTGCTCTAATCCCAAGCTTACATTAGTTCAAGTGAACAGTACAATAAAAAATATATTCTTTTTTGTGTGAAACTTTGGCAAATGTTTTCATAGCTTGCAAAATTTCAACATCATATGACATTCGTGAAAAATGTGGCAAAAGAAAAAAAAATCCATGCTCCAAAATGTTATTTCGTCACATTTTAAATGAATGTCATCTGGTGATAAAATTTTGCAAGCCATGAAAACATTTTTCAAAGTTTCACACAAAAGAAATTGGAATTTTTCGATTTTTTCCAAAAAAATATATTACTTTTCACCGGAGCTCATGTGGGCTCGGGATCAGAACCGTTGTGTCCCTAGTAAGCATGATTTTGGGTTTTTATAACCCGGTTGTTAAAATAATATTGTTGGTGCGGAAATCCCTTTTGGAGCTCGGGCTCCAGTGAGGCCTCCAGATTCAGATTTGAAATTTTATTGAAATTCGTATTTTTACATCTCAAAAAATTCTGAAAAAAATCACAGATATACATGAAGGCATAATACACATGCGTGTAAATTTTCAGTTCAAAATACATTGAAATGAGGGCTGTGCAAAAAAGACAAATATGGAGCTGTTTAACACATGATACTATTCATCCTCCCGGGCCATGGATTTGTCTTTTTTGTACAGGTCGCAACTTAAGGTATTTCATCATGAATTTTTACACACATGTGAGTTACATCCTTACATACACGCATATTTTTTTTCAGAATTTTTTGAACCATAAAAATTTGAATTTGAATTTTTTAAAAATAAAGGCCTCCATGGAGCTCGGTCTCCAAAACGCCTTTCTCTTGTTGGTGCACTTTCTTACTTTAGTAGCAACTAGGTAGGAGATATATATAGGGCCGGGAAAGAAATAAATACATGGGTGGTACTTTGTTTCGACAAAAAAATGTGGTCAATTCCTCTTTCCTTATTGGAGCATCTACAGCCGGACTTGGCAAATCTGACCCTCTATACGTCTGCGGATGCGGTCGGGCACGCCCGCGGGCGCATCCGGAAGGGCCCTCATATTTCCGTCCCGGCATCCACATATCTCAAACCCGGACTCTAAAATCCACACAATTACATGCACGTCGATCATACAAGCCAAATATCGCACATAAATAGCAAATGTTGGTACCAAGCATAGATAGTGTTTACACAAAATTTATTTTAAGTGCCAAATTCAAGCACAGGCTCCTTGGTTGCAATTGTGGGTCCACATGTGCTACACCAGATCGTTGAGTAGCTACGTGTGCACCTGCTGATCTCGAAAATTATGATGCATATGCAGAAAGTTCATAAGCTGAGCCGCATCTTGATCTTCCGGGATTTCAACTTGTTCTCCAGGTGCTTTCGAAGTCATGGTTTTGGGCTACACCATCTTCGTTATCCTCGACAGTCATGTTGTGCAGAATAACACAACATGTCATCAGTTGCCACAAAGTTTCTGATTCCCACATCATTGCAGCGCTCCACACAATTCCCCAATGAGTCTGAGGCACACCAAATGCCCTCTCCACATTCTTCCTAGCTGCTTACTGCATTGTTGAAAAGTGGCTCTGTTTGTTGCCACGCAGTTCGGATATGGTGTTCACAAACGCCGCCCACTGAGAATAGATACCATCGCCAAGATAGTATCACATGTTGTACTCTTGGCCATTGATGGTGTAGATGCACGGCGGTGATTCTCCATTGCAAAGCCTCCTAAACACCGAAGATCGTTGAAGCACGTTGATGTCGTTGTGAGATCCCGACATTCCAAAGAAAGCTTGCCAAATCTATAAGTCATGTGATACCATCACTTCTAGTATGATGGTGGTCTTTTTGATGTGACCTTGATACATTCCCCGCAAAACTTTGGGGCCGTTCTTCCATTGCCAATGCATGCAATCAATTGATCCGAACATTCCTGGAAATCCCCTTGCCTCTTCAATAGCCAACAACTTCTCTGTGTCCTGCGCATTTGGTTCTCTGAGATACTCGGGACCAAACACCTCCACCACGACACGGGCAAACTTGACAGTAGTCTTCAAGCACGTGCTCTCCCCCATCCTGACCATCTCAGCAACAGCATCTGCAGCAGTACCAAGTGTAAGCTTCCCGAGAGCAGCCGTGCACTTCTGCTTGGCCGAGAAAGAGAGTTGGCCGACAATCTCTTGTGATCTTGAAGTAGTCGTCGTGTGCCTCCACACCCTCCATAATGCGCAAAAACAATGGTTTCCGCATACGAAAATGGCGACGAAACCATGGATCTTCCGGGAAAGTAGATTTGGGAGCAAAGTAGTCCTTGTGTAGTAGCTTAGCTCCAGACACCCTGTCCCGGTTGATCGCTCTTCTCCCTTTGATTGAGCCCTTGAAGTTGAGAATATTCTTCACTTTCCGGTCCATTTCCTCTTGCATGCTCATGAGCATAATCATGTCCACTTCTTCGTCTGAATCCGACGAATCGAAAAACTCATCTTAAATCATTTAGTCAAGCTCCGTCGGTCCATACTCCTCGTCCGATGAATCGTCGGGCTGATCATGCACTTATGGTGTTGCATGCTATATAGGTAGTCCATACGTGTGGTTGATTTGTATTGGGTTGCCTGGTTTTCATTAATTAACCAAGTAATTCTCTTCGGCTTACTTAATCGATGAGGCAAAACTTTTTCCGTCGTTTAAAAAAATCATCTTCGGCGAAGATGAAGTTTTAACTTGAGTACAAAATTATACATTTGACAGAAAGTAAATTACTATTTTAAACTAGTTCGACTAAGTAAAAGTAAAAAAAAATGTTCGGCGAAGATGAAGTTTTAACTTGAGTACAAAATTATACATTTGACAAAAAGTAAATTACTATTTTAAAATAGTTCGACTAAGAAAAAGTTTTAACTTAAGTACAGATTTATATATTTGGCAGAAACCATATTAAAAGAATATACATTATTCGAAGTTGGGATGCAAGTAAGGACAATTGGAATGAAAACTAAGCCCACAAATATAAGCACATGAACAACCTGGTTGTCCAAAATTAATGCAGAAAGTTTTGGATATGCCTTTTGGCTCTGCGGTCCAAATGATCCTGAAATCTGGACTGGATCCTCATATAGATTTGGGCACTTGGTTGTATTACAGTGTGTATTTCTGGCTTCTCTTCCCGTATCGAGAACAGTGGTCTAGCCCACGTCGGTGTGAAACTTTGTCAAATGTTTTCATAGCTTGCAAAATTTCATCACCAGATGACATTTATTTAAAATGTGGCGAAAAAACAAAATCAATGCTTCAACATGCGTTCGAAAATAACGTTTTGGAGCATGTGTTTTGTTTTTTTGCCACATTTTCCACGAATGTCATATGGTGTTGAAATTTTGCAAGCTATGAAAATATTTGTCAAAGTTTCACACAAAATAAATTGGAAATATTGATTTTTGTAACCCAGCTGTTAAAATCATATTGTTGGTACACTTTCTTACTTTAGTAGCAACTAGGTAGGAGATATATATTGGGCCGGGACAGAAATAAATACATGGGTGGTATTTTGTTTCAAAAAAAATGTGGTCAATTCCTCTTTCCTTATTATTACCTCAGCGGGGAAAGCTCCATTGGCATGAGCTGAAACTGTTAATTAGGTCAGGGTCAGGGAGCAATCAATTAATTTCTTTGGTTGGTGCTATGTACGGTGCCAGTGATGTTGAGAAGGGGATGATCTATTCGTACAAGATGGTGATCAGCATGCTACTTCAAGCTTTTGTACTCTGGTCATCAAGGAAGAAGACGTCTCTTCTAAGTACTCCCTCCGTTCTTTTTAGAGATTTTAATAGGAACCATGAATGGATGTATATAGACATATTTTAGAGTGTGGATTCACTCATTTTGCTCCGTATGTAGTCCGCATTAGAATCTTTAAAAAACTTATATTTAAGAACCGAGGGAATAGTAGGATAACACGTTGAAGTGTACTACTGTTTGAGTTGGAGCTTTCAGAGTACAAACATGACGAAACAGAGGAGGACTGTTGGTCTTTGGAGGATCGAGACGAGCAATCTTTGGAAAGTTTTAACTACACTGTCTTGTACGTACAATGTATCTCTTCATCTGAAATACTACATATGGAGTACTCCTATTTGAAATCTGCACTGTGTTGGGTGTGTTAATAAAATCTGCAATTGTTATCTGATGTGTTCAAAATCCTTTTTTATGCTGGGAAATGTGTTCAAAATTATCTACTCCTTAAAGTGTGCAATCTAGTGGAGTACAACAATTCTATAATTTGATGTCGCATCACAGTGTGGGCATGACCGTGCGCTTGTGCCATGTACGTGTGTGCCGAACAGAGCACCTCCGCGTCAAACACTGCGACGCCACGTACAACGCTGCCGAGCCATTGAGGGAGAGAGAGGGGGCTCTAGTCGCCAGTGTGATCCGGATTCTCCACGGCAGCCGCCAGTCTGCTCACCTCGGCCGCCGGCGGAACTCGGCCATGGCTGTCAGCTAGACCAGGGAATCCCCTGGGATCGTGCCCGTTGCGCTCGATTGTCCGTGTGAGAAGCTCGTACCCGACCGCCTGCAGCAATGGGCCTCAAGATTGGAGCCCAAAACACGAGGTTCGGAGCCTTCCGTCATTGTCTCTTGCTAGAGTGGAGGATCGATCTTCGAAGGTAGCTTGCGCAGCTGGGCACCCTGTCACGAAAAGGACCGTCGCTGGATGCGGATCGGCATATGTAGGTTGCTAGCTACACGGGCGGTGGGTGCATGAACGGTAATGCACGGTGGAGCGAGAGCACACGTCGGCATTACACATTCTTGGTGCTGGTAATGCCAACTGTATTAGGACTCAATGCTAGGTTCCCAAAGCCTCCCAAGCCTAGGGTTCGCATAATGCTTTTAATAAAACTAAGTTGCTTTGTTTTTAGGACCAACAATTTGTTGAATTTTCTTGTTGTGTTGCTTCACTACTATGCTTCTTGTAAGGACTTGGTATGGGGCTCCCACCAAACACGAGTGTCCAATCATATTGGCATGTTATATATTGTTATATCCATAAAAGCATCCTATGCCAAATATACATTAATACAAACCATCTAATAATTCAGAAAGAAGGCATTGGCATCAATAACTACATATTCGATAGCAACAGGACATATTTACAAGTTACTATGTGTAAATAACCTTACACGACCAAACACCACCCACTTTTTTATGAACAATTTTTAAGGCTAACTCGGTAGAAATTACTGTTAGGATAAAAACAATTGTATAGCTGCATAGTCCAGCAGTGAATGATCATAACCAATACAACACCAACTCCCTAAATCTTCCCAAAAATGTACTCGTGTGCACCAACACCTGAAGTTTATTATGGACACAACTCATTTTTCTTGACTCTCCAAAATTTCGTGATTACTGAAACTCGGCTAAGCCATATGTTGTGAATAGGCATTTTTTCAAGCGGATCATCCCTGGCACAAGTGCGTTCATCATTAAGGCTTCTCATCTTTTTTTGGATGGACGACTCAAGGCACTTTCACAAACCATTATTGGTAACGTTCGTGCGGGTGAAAGAGTGACAATATCGTTGCTCCAGTCCAATTGCAGCCTCTTTACCAAAGTCTTTGTAGTATTTCTTCGAGCAGGGATTGATACCGCAAAGAAGGTTCTTTCAAACGATTTCATTGTAATTCTTAGTCATATGAGTTACTTTGTATTTTCTTAGATCTTAAGTCAAAATCAGTGTACCTGTAATTGTTATGAGTATGAATAAAGTTACATGTATTTGTCAAAAAATATATAAATATGAGGTCCTCATAGTAGCTACACGTACCACATACAGGAATATAAATTGGATCATTTAGCATGGGACGACTAGTTCATATCATTCCATTGTTTTCGTGCGAATTCAGATCTTTTTTTTACATTCATCATCGCTGAGGCGCTTCTTCGCAGTTTTTTTCATCTTGGTCTAGTTAGTGAATATTTACATTTTTACCTTTAAAATGTTCATACATAAACTTTCCTTGGCAAAATGGAATTCAAAGTTAAAAGGCACTTTGGTAAAAACATTTTTACTAGGATAAAAACAATATTCACAAGCCAGTTTTATAAATTAAGCAAAAATATGGCATACCTGTTTTTAAAATTTGTAATTCGGCCTGTTATATTTCTATATGTATACAAAATAAATGCAGATGATAACTATGACCAATGTCATCACAGTATCACAAAATATGTCATGCACAGAATGTTGAAATCTTTTAGAAAACACTTCATAACTTTCAAATAGATTTTTTTCCATATTTAAGTATTTTTTGTCTTCTCAAAATATTCATGTAGTAAAAAAAGTAAAATAAAAACTTATACAATAAAAACACCAAAAAAACAAAAGAAAATAATGAAAATGAAAAAATAGAACAAAAACAGAGAAAAAAAATACAAACCTAGAAAAAGGCGATTTGCAACTACATGCACACGAAGCACGGGAGCGTAACTGGCAACACATATAATTTTCTTTAACTTTTTATACATGCAACGAACGGTAATAGAATGAACAACTAAAATGGAAGATCCCAACTAAAATGGATTGGTGCTTAATGCATACAGCAAGCGGCAAATAGCATTTGCCGGCATTCTCTACACTGCCTTCTCTCGCCTGTTTCGCCAAGGTAGGGAGTCTCTTTGAATAGTGAGTAGGCTATGGAGCTGGCATCATACAAGGAGCCAGAGCGACCGCGCATCAGCACATCACCAGCGCTCTCCACGCCGGCGGTGGGTGCATAAACCGCGACAGCGATGGAGTGGGAACAACAACCTTCGTAAGGCCAATTGTAATGGGATTCATTGCTAATTTCCTGACACTTCACATGCCTACACTTTGCGTTGCATATTTCATGAAAAGAAGCTTTATTTGTTGTTGGCACTAATAGTTTGTCAAATTTTCATGACATTGATTCACAACTATGCTTCTTATAAAGACATGTCGTGTGTGTGTCCCACCAAATTATTCACCTTCTCGTGCAAGGGATTGTAATAAAATAATAACTAAACACACTAGTGACCATATTTCCACGCTATTATTGTTGTATCTTGACCCCGAAAAAAGGTCGGCCGAGATACTGTACCCAACAAACATGCTATACCAAATCGTTCATTAATAAAACCACATGGTATACTAATTGTGGAAGTAGGTGAAAGAATTCATTGTAAAATGGTGCAATAAGAAATCACTTGGCATTAGAGCAACTCCAACAACTCCCCTAGAAAAACATCCCGTAAAAGTTGTTTTACAGAAAGTCTTCTGGTTGTCAATTTTCTCAGTTCCCGTAAACATCATCCTGTAAAATCTTTATTTCCTTTTACTTTCAATTTTAAAACTTTAGCTAAAAACATAGGGCCTGCAAGTTAGTGACAGATGCGTTAGGCGAGTGGCGGTGCTTGTCGACAGTGCTGCGGCGACGGTGGGGCAGGGTTGGCTGCTGGCCTCAAGGCCAGGGGAGGAGGCAGGGCAGAGCCGGCAGTGCCAACCTCAAGGGCAAGGCAGGAGGCGTTGCAGCTGGGGGTTTGTGGCAACGGCAGCCTCGAGGGCAGGGGAGGAGGCCGGGTAGGCGGTTTGGTCCTCCATCCAGCGATCTGCTCGTGAAGTTTCAGGCAGTTATCTGCCCACCAAAATTATACATAAAGGTCATCTTCCCGTAAAATAGCAGGATGAACAAGGTGATTATACGGAATCCTGTAAAAAAATTGGGTTTATGGGTGCTGCTGGAGGCATTTTTTAATTCCAACTTCCCACAAACGGTAGATTTTAGGGATACAGGAGCTATTACAGTTGCTCTTAACACCTAAATATTTGTAGGAACCTCTCCTATTGTTGCTATCTTAAAAAACATAAATATTTGATAGGAACAAGCGATATTTGCAAGAAACTTCGTGTAAATAAGGCCTTACATGAACCACCCCACCCACATTTGAATGAACAATTTTTAAGACTAATAAACGCGACGAGTTATTATTGAGATAAAATAATTTCTGAGATAGAATGCGATCACTAAAATATTTTAATCACAACAAAACACCCTTTCTGGAATCTCCTCGGTGTTTGCACAAATAATTGTTTCTATCCCCAGACAGGCCCTCGTCCCGCTTTATATTATAAAGCAAATCGGTCGAACAAGGGCACACGGTGTTGAGGAAATTATTGGAAGCTACAAAGAAAGAAAAGGACATTAAAACACACAAATGGCGCAAAAAAGACACATAAGTGCACTAGATAAACGCCTCTAGAGTGCTAACGAGCAGAAGCATAGCAGATTCACCGCCCAACTGGTAACCATCATAACGTGGAAACAGACAAAAAACCACCTTGACGGGGGACCACCACGACGAGCCATGAACTGTAGATCTAGATTAGGGCTAGGTCGGCACCGCGGCAATAACTTTGCCATGACCACCAGCAACCACGCACCCCACCACCCACATGGCCGAAGTACCCCACCACACCTGCCTCAATGCTGCTTGCCGGAGAGCCATCCGCTAAGCCCACCATCCAGGGTCGTTTCCCCAGCATCCATGGCTCGAATCATCCCCCGCCCCAGACTTGCAGCCATCGGCCACCAAAGAAACGGCCAAGATGACCTCACCTTCCCAAACCCCTGGAAAGCCCCCAGGCATGTGCCCATTCGGGCACAGTCAAATCTAGCAACCCTCAGGAAAAACCAACCATAGGTAGTGGGGTAATGACCCTCCCCTGCCACAGGCACTGGGCACACACCAGCATCGTCCGCTGCCATGCACCACTGGAGAAAACATCGACCAATGCCCCATTTGATCTGGCTACTCCAGATCTAGACGAGGGGCCACCCATGCATTTGACACCTCCAGCTTTCCCCATGAAGAATCCAACTAGTGGTTAGGTTACGTTTTTTAGTCCTTGCAGGGGCGACACTGGCAGCACATCATCTTTGAGTTGGTCTTCTAGGCACTGATCCTCCGTGATTTTGTCAGTTGGGACAGAGCCAGTGGAGCTCCCGCGTAGACTCTTGCCTTCTTCATGGGTGGCGAGATTAGAGTTCCTTGTTGTGCGTAAAAGACGCCGATATTTGGCGCCAAGCGCTTTGGGTAAATTCAAGGTTCAACGGCAAGGACAATAGGTCTGGTGCGTTGGTCCGTATAGGGACACATGTGCATGAAAACTTCTTGACTTTCATCAATAAGGTCAGGCCGACTCCAATAAAGGAATTATCTCATCGGCTTGTTTGGGCAACGATAGTGGTTGTCGGATGGTCTAGGGACCAAAATCCAATTATTATTATATTTGGGGTCCTTTTTAGAGAAAAGCCAAATCGAACACTCATCAACTTAACGAGTTGAGCTTAGTCACTCGTTATCTATCCCTAGTCGGTATAACATATTTTTTTCCTTTCTCTCTTTTATAAGAAATACTAGCAACGTACGGAAAACAGAAGGAGCACGTTGAAATGTGTCAAGCCCATATACAAAGCGGTTGTGTGGATCTATGTTAAATGCCTAGAACGAGTGACGAATAGCATTTGTGGGCACGCTCTGCGAGCAGACTGCCATCTCTCATAACTCTCACGGTCTCACTAGAGTGGAGGGCCAATGCACGCAAGTAGTAGAGGTCTGAGAAGAACTACTGTTGGATGTTGCACATCGCCACGTCTTCGTTGTTCCTCATGCCAGCCATGAGGGCATAAACAAGGAAGTGCGGTGGAACGGGGGGAGACGCCACCACACCGCCAACCATGCATGAGTAACGCCAACTATATCAGGACTCCTTACCAAATTCCCAATACCTCTCACGGCTACGGTTTGCATACCATTTTTCAATAAAGGCCTATGTGTTACTTTGTTTTTTGAACCAATAGTTTGTCAAAAAAATTCTTGATGTTTTACTTCACAACTATGATTCTTATAAAGGCGTGGAATGTATGCCCTACCAAATTATTCACCCTTGATGGCAGTGTGTCGCATTAAATGAATAACTTAGAACACCAGTCACCAATCATATCAGCATGATATACTACATGCAACAAGCATGCTATAGCAAATGTGCATTAATACAAGCCACATGTTATACCAACCATGGAATAAGCTAAAAGAGATAATGTGAAACATTGAAAAATCGATTGGTACCAATAACTAAATGCTTGATAGCACCAGGTGGCATTTACAAGTGACTTTGCGTAACAAAAAAAACCTTAAACGAACCACACCACCCAATTTTTGAGGAACAATACAAAATACTATTGGGATAATAATAAATGTAGATTTGTAGTGTCGAATAGTAAAATTTCATAATGAGTACAACCCTAGTTCCCTAGATCTCCTGAAAAATTAGGTCAATGTAGCATTAACATCAAAATATTACTATGAACACAACTCATGGTTTTGACTCTCCAAACTTTCCTAATTGTTTAAATTCAGTAAAGCCATAAGTTGTCAATATGCACTTCTCCAAAGCAGAAGAAAATAATAGTGCCACGATTTGATGAGAGGTAAATTTCAACTTAAATTAGGCTATGCTGCAAATTGCCTAGTCAAAGCTACCTCAATTAAGTGGAGGATCAATCCGATCAGTTAGTAGGCAATGGAAGCTTGCGCTGGTGGACACCGCGATTGTAGAGGGGCTATATGGTGTCTTGCATCTGCACATTTGCAACAGGCTGGCGGTGGGTGCATAAACGGTGAAGCGGGGTTGGAATCAATTGCAGAATTGCTGACACCTCTTAGGCCTATAGTTTGCATACCCCTCATGAAAAAACAAGGTTCATTTTTTTGGGACAAACAATGCTGTCAATTTTCCTTGGTGTATTGCTTCAGAACTATGCTTTTTATAAGAACATGGTGTGTGCACCCCACCAAATTATTCACCCTCTACCTTGAGGCGTTGAATTGAATGAATAACATAATACATTAGAGACCAACCATTATTGGCATGCTATATATTGTTATATCAAGGAAAATATAGTTAGGCCGAGATAATGTACCCAATAAACATGCAAATTGTAAATTAATACAAACTACATGTTATACCAGTCAGAGAAGTAGCTGAAAGAATTTATTGTTAGATGCTGCTAAAAAGAAATTGCTTGGCATCAATAACTAAATATTATATAGCGATAAGTAATAATTGTGAGAGGTATTGCATAGTAAAAAAAACCTTACACAGACAACTCCACCCACTTTTGGATGACAATTTTTATTACTAATAACTTGGTACATATTACTATTGAGACAAAAATCTAGTTGCACGGACGCAAAGTTATCCTATTCAATACAACACCAACTCCGCGGATCTCCTAAAATATTTCCTTAATATTCACACCAATACCAAAATTTATAAGGAGCACAACTCGTGTTTATTGAATCTTCAAACTCTGCTAATTTTATCATGGATGTGTACAACCAGATGATAATAACTTCCTCCATGAACTACGGCTGAACTATGTGTTCTCACTTTATCACTGGTAGTTAGCATTGGATGGTTTCAATTCTCAACTCTAGGATATCTCATGGAATGAATTACGTGATTGTTTCAGAAGGCATAGAACAGATGAGCACACATGGACGAAGAACAATTTTGGAGGGAAAACCTTGATCTTAAAGAGAAGAAAGCAAGAATATTTCTGGACGCCATTCGTTTATGGACGTGAAGCAGAGTACGCCGAAAGTGGGTGGAGTACCTCAGTGAGATACTTGAAGATCAAGAATATTTCTGGCGCCATTTTGTATGGAGGTGATTCCATTCTGGATTGTATGCAAGAGTTTTGCATTAGAGTACCAATGGAGTCACCTTGGAATCTCGGGTACAGCTGCTGGTGGCAATCAAGGGAAGCCACTGAGTTTTTATCGCAAATGACCAAAATTTGGGCACCACATTAGCATTTTCCCATGTTTCTTAAGGTCAATAAACTCACCTAGAAAAAGTTTTGAGTCGGCAACAATTGTTCGCTTTTTTTTCTAGTATACAACCTCAAATTTACTCCAAAATTAGAATCGCGTTTTGTTCGATGGACTTTTCTTCATTTGAGAGGATGGAATCATGGAGTGACCAAAGGCATAAACCGTTGCTCGGTTTACTGAACAATCTAGCATAGTAGTAAAATAAGAATGCTATTTTTTTTCTTATTTTTGTCGAGCAACCGGCATGAGCTCTCCCTACTGATTACAGATTTGATCGCTTTGAGCTTCTTTTCTCCTCGTCTGCACATAACTTTGGTCTTATATGACTTTGCTAGTTGTCGGCGTGTTTTTGTCTGCATGTGAGTTGATGTTGGTCAGTGACGGAGCCAGGAAAATCATACAAGGGTGGCCGAGTGATCTAAAGTCTTGCTGGGGAGGGCCGGTCTGTCAAAATACGTCATTTTATACATCAATTAAGCACTAGTAACATGGATATTAGCCTTAAGTCAAGAATGTTAGGGGAGGTGGGGGGGGGGGGGTGTGACGCCCCCGATTCAATCGTACACTAATCATGCACGCAAATGTGTATGATCAAGATCAGGGACTCACGGAAAGATATCACAACACAACACTAAAACATAAAATAAGTCATACAAGCATCATAATACAAGCCAGGGGCCTCGAGGGCTCGAATACAAGTGCTCGATCATAGACGAGTCAGCGGAAGCAACAATATCTGAGTACAGACATAAGTTAAACAAGTTTGCCTTAAGAAGGCTAGCACAACCTGGGATACAGATCGAAAGAGGCGCAGGCCTCCTGCCTGGGATCCTCCTAACTACTCCTGGTCGTCGTAGTGGGCAGCACGTAGTAGTAGGCACCTCCGGGGTAGTAGTCTTCATCGACGGTGGCGTCTGGCTCCTGGGCTCCATCGTCTGGTTGCAGCAATCGGGTAAAGAAAGGGGGAAAAGGAGGAACAAGGCAACCGTGAGTACTCATCCAAAGTACTCGCAAGCAAGGAGCTACACTACATATGCATGGATATATGTGTAAAGGGCCATATCAGTGGACTGAACTGCAGAATGCCAGAATAAGAGGGGATAGCTAATCACGTCGAAGACTACGCTTCGGCAGCCTCCGCCTTGCGATGTAGCGTAGAGTAGATCGACGTCCTCCAAGTAGCATCACATAGCAATAATCCTACCCGCGATCCCTCCTTGTAACCCCGAGAGAGAGCGACCACCGGGTTGTATCCGCACTTGGAAGGGTGTGTTTTATTAAGTATCCGGTTCTAGTTGTCATAAGGTCAAGGTACAACTCCAAGTCGTCTTGTTACCGAAGATCAAGGCAATTCGAATAGATTAACTTACCAGCAGGGGAGCAACACATAACCCAACACGCATGATCCCAATTTGCCGGACACACTTTTCTGGGTCATGCCCTGCCGCGGAAGATCAACACGTCGCAGCCCCACCTAGGCACAACAGAGAGGCCAGGCCGGTCAAAACCTAAGCGCACAGTGTCAGGCCCATCGCCTTAGCACACTTGCACGTTATGCGTCTGTGGCCGGAAGCGTAACTAGCCCCTTTATACAAGAGCAGGCCTACGTTCCAATCCGGCGCGCCGCCGATCGGCCACGACGTGCACGGCTTGCCGATACAACGACGCAGAGTGCCCATAACTTTCCCACGTAGTTGGTTAGTGCGTATAGACCAAATGGCCAGACTCAGATCAAATACCAAGATCTCGTTAAGCGTGTTAAGTATCCGCGAACGCCGAACAGGGCCAGGCCCACCTCTCTCCTAGGTGGTCTCAACCTGCCCTATCGCTCCGCCACAAAGATCCATCCAGAGGGCCGTCGGGACAAAGGTCCTTTCAGCCCCCAATCCGTGAATCACTAGCGGGTGCTCCACAAGCCGACCCGACTTTAGTCACCACATGTATCATGTATAAGTATAAGTATATACCCGTGATCACCTCCCGAGTGATCACGGCCCGATAGTATAGCACAGCAGAAGGACAAGAATGTAGGGCCACAGATGGAATACTAGCATCCTATACTAAGCATGTAGGATAGCAGGGAATGGTATCAACAATAGTAGCAAGGACAGGCTATGCATCAGGATAGGTATAACAGAAAGCAGTAACATGCTACACTATTCTAATGCAAGCAGTATAGAGTAGAATAGGCGATATCTGATGATCAAGGGGGGGGGGGGCTTGCCTGGTTGCTCCGGCAAGAAGGAAGGGTCATCTTCAATGTAGTCGAACAGGGGGTCGCCGGCAGTCTCGGGGTCTACCGGAAAGAAGTAACGGAGGGGGAACACAATTAATAATAGAGCAATCAAAGCAACACAAAGCATATCATGGCAATACGCAGTGCTAGGGGTGACCTAACGCAGTAGTAGGCGATACCGGTGAAGGGGGGAAACATCCGGGAAAGTATTCCCGGTGTTTCGCATTTTCGGACAGATGAACCGAAGGGAGAAAGTTGCGTGTTTGCTATGCTAGGGATGTGTGGCGGACGAACAGGCTGCGTATCCAGATTCGTCTTGTCGTTCTGAGCAACTTTCATGTAGAAAGTATTTTCATCTGAGCTACGGTTTATTTTATATGATTTTTAAAAGATTTAAATCATTTTAGGATTAATTTAAAGATTTTAATTCAACATTATCCGAATAGTGTTTGTTGACATCAAGATGACGTCGCCAGTCAATGTGAGGTGTTGACTGGTCGTCATTGACTGCTTAGTCTAATTAGGGTTCAATTAAACTAACTAGCTAATTAGATTAATTAAACATTATTAATTAACTTAATTCATTAATTAATTAATTATTTTAACTATTAATTAATTAATTAATTATATATTTATTATTATTTTAAATTCTTTTTTTAAAATTTTGGAGGCGGGGCCCCACATGTCATTGGCACAGGGAGCCATAGCGGGTGTGGGGGGTTCACGGGCGTCGGGCGCAGCGCCAGACGCCATGGGCGACCGGCAGGGCAACCCAAGCTGGCGCCCGGCGACCACGCAGAAGCGCCGGAGAAGAGGTAGGCGGTGGCCTAGGGCGGCCTGGGTGGGCGCGGGTCAGTGAGGGGAGCCGCGAGGGGCATGACACACTGGGGACGGGGAAGGGCGATGCGCGGTGCGCGAAAGGCGACCATGGGCGCGAAGCGGGAGGGGCGGCGGTGCGGTGCGGTGGCCGTGGTGCCGTTCGGCGATCCCGTCGACGCGACGGAACGGATGACGGTGACGGGGAGAGAAGAGGAGGCCGGGGGCCTCACCGAGGGAGCGTAGGGGACGGGGCAGCGGGGGGTTGAGGAGGAGGACGGGGACGAGCGTCGTGGAGGAGGCAGTCCGGCGAGGAGGGGCTTGACGAATCCGGCGAGGGCGGTGACGACGGAGAAGCTGCGGGGCGGAGGTGGCAGCCCACAGGCGCGAGCGTGCTCGCCGGGGCCGCGGAGAGCCGCAGTGGACGCGACGGAGACGGCGAGGCACCGGCACGGCAGGGGTGGTGGAGGCGGGCACCAGTCGATGAGGGGACTCCGGCGAGGGGAGCAAGGCGAGGGGAGGTCGGATCCGCGACGGGGCCTCCGGGATCCGTCCATCTCCGACGAGGAGGTGGCCTGGCGCGACACAGATGCGGAGGACCAGGCAGGTGCGGGCATGGCAGGAGCTTCTGCGCGGCGGTGGCGCGAGGACGACGATAGGTGGCGGATCCCCGGGCGCGGGCGCGGTAGCCGTGGTGGGGCTCCGGCACGGCAGGGGATGGGGATCCCTGGGCAATGGCGGGCGGCGCCGAGCCCGATCCCGATTGGATCGGGGGAGAGGGCGAGTGGGGGCGTGAGTGGAGCGAGTGGGGGTGGGGGTTAGGGTTTCGGAGGGGTGGAGGAGGCTTAGTAGGCCAAGGGGTGCGGGAGTGGGTCGGCTGGGCCGACTGGCTCCTTCAATAGCCCCAGGCCAAGGCCCGATCGGGGGCCTTGTCTTTTATTTCTTTTTTCCTTTTCTATAGTTTTTATTTTATTTTTGCTCTGGTTTGTTAATTGCTTAACCACCAAAGGACTTTTGTAAATCATGTAGCTTGTCACATGAACATCATTGCATTATATAGCAATGCCACAAAAAGCTGAAGGTCTTTCGAAAAAGTTTAATTATTTTTAGAAAGTGAAAAGGCCAAGTGATGTGCTGTTGGTCCACTGTTTTAATTCCTAGGGGCATTTCTGGAGTTTCTAAAGTGTTGGTTTTATTGTTATAACAGCTTATGTAATTTTTGCAATATTGTGAACATTTTAGTTTTTTAGCGTTTGAAAACTTTTGTTGTTTGTCTTTATTATAAATTTTAATTTGAATCGGTTTCGAACTAACACGAGATTAGCACAGAAACCGGGGTGACGTGGCATCGTTAACGTGGGATTACTGTAGCCTGATTATCCGGGCGTCACAATTCTCCTCCACTACAAGAAATCTCGTCCCGAGATTTAGGAGGTAGTGAAAAGGGGGGGGGGGGGAAGGTTTAGTTACGAAATTCTAACGGATCTACTGGCCTTGGTTACTCTTCTCGAAGAGGTCGATCCATTAAGTTGATGCCTTCATTCCTCTTCTTCGGGTCATCGTGATGAAGTCATGATCTTTTATTCGGAAATTTCATCGTACTTAAGAGAGGACAAGGGGTAACTTCGGAAGAACGGACCTTCAAGATTGACAATCTGGCAGATTACTCAGGGAATGTGGTAGAAAGTAACCCTTGAATAGATACTTACGAAAATATCAAAAGTAAAGTAAGAAGGTACCATGAGAAGTTTCCAATGGGCAAGCCATCGTTCGATGGCCTAATCAGAAGGTGAAAGGGGTTCAGTGCAATGAGAATAAGTATTGCGTCTGATACTAGATTAGATCACTAGGCAGGTGGCTCATGAATTACATACGAGTCCACGCGGGAGGGATAACTTTGGGAATAGGGGGTGTACATGAGAGTCAGGTTTCGATCCTGGGACCTGTGTGTTATGGGCCACCATGTGGGGTAAGAGTAGGAAGGGCGTTGACGTCTTGCACGATCGCATAAGAAAGACATGTCAGAGCATAGCCTGTCAGTTATGTTGGCAACAATGTCGGTACCAAGGGCGAGGGACGAAGAGAACCATTTTCCTGCTCGTTGAACGAGGCGGACCAATAGGCAAAGTTCTCGTCCATCGGCGGTTACCGGAATGTCATCAACAATAGTAACACGGTCTTACTAACAATGTGGTACCACAAGGTTCTTACCTAGGCAGGGGATTATCATTGCTTAGTTAAGTCGGATTACCAGAAAGGTTAAACAAAACAATGGAAAGGAAAATACGATTATCAGATTAAACAGAACAATGGAAAGGAAAATGTGTTTAAACACATTATTCAAGGGTATATCCTTTCCAAGGACAAGTAGAGCATGATATCCATGACAGGATATAATATAGAAAACCATTTAGGTAAGGGGGGGGAGAAACTTCATGACATTACCCATACAGCGGTGTTTGGATAATTGAGCAAGAAACATTTAGCATTGGGCTTCAAATGTTCTTGTTGAAAATCGGAGTACCATAGACATGCCTTGAGATAGCATTGACATGGTCTTTAGGCAAAGGTCGGATTTTGGGATACACAAGGGATTCATCAGGAACAACTTATATTATAAGTCTTACAATTTCCTCATGGAAGAATGGATAACCTTGCTAAAAAAAAGAACTTTAACAATAGGTACTTCGGCCAGGTGTGTTAGGCATGACATCACATTACCGGGTCATATAAATACCAACATTATAACTCTTGGAAATATGTTCCAACCATCATATCTGACCGAGATTCAGATCTGATTGGTGTCACGATACCTCAGACTTAGGATGCTTGAGCAGAAAAGGTGTGACACAATTTGACGTGATGACATTGTAAGATTCTCGGGAAATGAACTATGGGAGCGGGTTCCTGAAACAATAGTTCATCATTAAACCAAGGAGAGGAAGAGGAGGTGGCTGATGGACTCAACGACAATTCATTGAGATTTTCAAAAGATGGAGTTCCACACTTATGTGAACAAGGAGATAACATTTGTCAGATCAATTGATATAATGATGTATGTTCAAGGAAAACATACACAATTAAACATTTGTTGAAAGGTGCGCCCAAAATATGGGTTGGGCTGCACGACCAATGTCAAAATGGTGGTTCCATAATCAATAGTCTAAGAATGAATGGCCGACCATTAACTTCAAAGCAATAGGGTTGCTAGAAGGGTAGAATTCAAACAGCACCGTTCACTTGTTGGTACACCGGTCGGAATCAACACGGAGACCAAGAAAGAATGGTGATGGTGAGAAGCATCACAATACCAAGAATTCCTTAAGAGGTGGAGCAGTCCTCACAACATCCTTGATATTAAAAGATGGTAATACTCCAAGGTAAAGAAGAACAATTGCTGGATAGCAGGGAGCTCAAGGTATAACACAAAACACGAATAAGTTTGTGTTGAATGGAAGGCAATAAAGTGGTCAAAGATAACACAAATCATCGGGGGCAAGGATGGTATTTCTCATTATGAACTCAATTGATATCCTAGAAAAGCTCATAAGGTTGATGATGATCACGACACATTTGTCGATAGATTTCATGAAGATGTAATCAATCAGCAACGACATCAAGTCAAAGGAATGATGAAGCGGAAGGTTATTGGAACCATGGGTAGGACACAAACTTGAAACCAAGCTTGTTGTTTAAGGAGAAATGGTATGACAAGGAAGATCGACATAAGATTAGCTTACCATCTAAAGTTGTGCTCCGGGATTAAGGACCAGGTAGCACAGTTAAGGTTTAGCATGATAATGATATAGCCGATCAGGCTAGGAATGACATGATCGGGTACAAACTCGTAAGTAAAGAATATTAGTAAGAGTTGTTGAACCGTAATGCGGACTCGGTTTAGTTATCGTTGTCTTTGAGTGTTTAATAACTCAAAGCCCGTGAAAAATTGGGATAAATGAGAATGTAGCACTTGATGGAGAACTCATAGGAAGTTATGCATTTTCGTGATAATCTCGAGATACCAGGGGATGATACTTGAAGACAGATCAAAGTAGAGGTTGGACTGGGGTATTACTCTGTAGAAGAACATGGTCGGAAACCACGATCATAAATGATCAAATCCCAGATATAAGATGAACTTATACCAAGGGAATAGTTATTATTTCAAGAATCTTCCATGATAGGATCTACATCGTGTCCATGGGCATGAGCACAATGGTTCAAGGTCGACTCCCACTTCCTCAATGCAAAACCTTCCATTCACCTCTCGTATTTCGAAGATGACGTTAGTTGTTGAAAGTTTTACCTGGTGCAATACCAGATAAGTATGACTCGTGAAATCTTTCGGGTTCACACCGATGAGGGAAGGCGTTGGTTCAATCCCATTGGGGCTTCTTACGAACATATACCATAAGCTTCAAGAGTAAATATCACCAGCTCGAAAGCGAGCATGGTTGACAAAAGGAAAGGATACAATTTAACAAAGGCATTATGTATCGGAGAAGGACTCACAAGGTGATTAATTATGAAGGACACTGTCAGATATAATAATCCAACAGTGGATATGGCGATCCACAGTGGAGCTGAGGTGAGTATCGATACCCAATCAGAGGAAGAAAGAATACAAATGCAACAGGTTATGGAATCATCTGAATAATTCAAAGCTTAAATGCAAAGGAATTATTATTTCCATAACAAGTGATCGGCGGGCGTTACGATCAAGGATGGATCAATTGAATATACCGGAGGCAAAATCGACGACGAGATAGTTTGGTCGAGAACCAGCTCATGTTCAAAATGACGTGCGAGCCGGAAAGATAATCCTAGGACTCGACTGATGATTGTGAACATTCACAATGTATTGAATCAACGGACTCAAAATGATGGTGACAAAGGATGCCAATATGATTACTATACTTATGGGATTTATCATAATGAAATCAATCAAGAAATTCCAGAGCATTTGGTTGCTGTGGATTTTCGGAATATCGAATGGTATTTCGAAGACTTTTGTGCAACACATGAACAACTGGGGGATGAGGGGATACTTGATAAGTGCGAGAATTAACCGTAGGGGTATTCGGGTGATAAAGAACAGCACGGCGGTAAGCTCAAAGGATTATGAAAACAACGACGAGTTTTTCAGGGTATCTTGTAATAACAAGACCAACTGGGGATGAAGGTAAGAATAACAACTGCAGGTAGTTATCCATAAGGGTTTACGGTGGAAGGGGAATTGCAAACGCGATGAACACAAGTTCTCGAGTTAACAACGGAGAGCATCTTCAGGGTCTTACAGTGCAGCAGACGATCATCGCAATAAGGGGCTCTCCGGGTGAAAGTGATAACGAGATCCTAATGTTAGATTTAGTAAAATTCATTTAATCCGAATAGAGGAGAGATCGAGTCCCGAGTAAAGGTCGAGGAGTAAAAGATCCTAATACCACCCAATGGCGGCGTGGGCCCGTAAGCCACACAGCCATGCTAGTAAAAAGTTTTTCAACGACTAGACTCGACTTGACAATGAGTTGGAAAGCGGGATTCTCTGAGGCAATCGGCTCGATACCAACTTGTGGCGCCCTGATTCAATCGTACACTAATCATGCACGCAAATGTGTACGATCAAGATCAAGGACTCACGGGAAGATATCACAACACAACTCTAAAACATAAAATAAGTCATACAAGCATCATAATACAAGCCAGGGCCTCGACGGCTCGCATACAAGTGCTTGATCATAGACGAGTCAGCGGAAGCAACAATATCTGAGTACAGACATAAGTTAAACAAGTTTGCCTTAAGAA
The DNA here is from genome assembly GCA_021605145.1 of Aegilops bicornis. Taxonomy (NCBI): domain Eukaryota; kingdom Viridiplantae; phylum Streptophyta; class Magnoliopsida; order Poales; family Poaceae; genus Aegilops; species Aegilops bicornis. Next base: position 635,678,878 of record CM038673.1, on the reverse strand, counting down.
GGCTAGCACAACCTGAGATACAGATCGAAAGAGGCGCAGGCCTCCTGCTCGGATCCTCCTAACTACTCTTGGTCGTCGTCGGCCGGGCTGCTGCGTAGTAGTAGGCACCTCCGGGGTAGTAGTAAATCATCGACGGTGGCGTCGCTCTAGGCTCCATCGGCTGGTTGCGACAATCGAGTAAAGAAAGGGGAAAAGGGGAACAAGGCAACCGTGAGTACTCATCCAAAGTACTCGCAAGCAAGGAGCTACACACACATGTAAAGGGCCATATCGATGGACCGAACTGCAGTAATGCCGTAATAGGAGGGGATAGCTAATCACCGTCGAAGACTACGCTCGGCAGCCTCCGCCTTGCAAAGATGTAGCAGAGAGTAGACTAACGTCCACCAAGTAGCATCACATAGCAATAATCCTACCCGGCGATCCCCTCCTCGTAACCCTGAGAGTGAGCGACCACCGGGTTGTATCTGGCACTTGGAAGGGTGTGTTTTATTAAGTATCCGGTTTTAGTTGTCATAAGGTCAAGGTACTGTGACGCCCCCGATTCAATCATACACTAATCATGCACACAAATGTGTACGATCAAGATCAGGGACTCACGGGAAGATATCACAACACAACTCTAAAACATAAATAAGTCATACAAGCATCATAATACAAGCCAGGCCTCGAGGGCTCGAATACAAGTGCTTTCGATCATAGACGAAGTCAGCGGAAGCAACAATATCTGAGTACGCATATAAGTTAAACAAGTTGCCATAAGATGGCTAGCACAAACCGAGATACAGATCGAAGATGCGCAGGCCTCCTGCTCGGGATCCTCCTAACTACTCCTGGTCGCCGCCGGGCTGCACGTAGTAGTAGGCACCTCCGGTGTAGTAGTCGCCATCGACGGTGGCGTCTGCCTCTGGGCTCCATCGTGCAGTCGCAAGAATCGGGTAAAGAAAGGGGAAAAGGGGAACAAGGCAACCATGAGTACTCATCCAAAGTACTGCAAGCAAGGAGCTACACTACATATGCATGGATATATGTGTAAAGGGCCATATCGCTGGACCGAGCTGCAGAATGCCGTAATAGGAGGGCATAGCTAATCCTGTCGAAGACTACGCTTCACAGCCTCCGCCTTTGCAAAGATGTAGCGTAGAGTAGACTGCAGTCCTCCAATTAGCATCACATAGCAATAATCCTACCCGCGATCCCTCCTCGTAACCACGAGAGAGAGAGCGACCACCGGGTTGTATCCGCACTTGGAAGGGTGTGTTTTATTAAGTATCCGGTTCTAGTTGTCATAAGGTCAAGGTACAACTCCAAGTCGCCCTGTTACCAAAGATCACGGCTATTCGAATAGATTAACTTCCTGCAGGGTGCACCACATAACCCAACACGCTTGATCCCATTTGGCGGACACAATTTTCTCGGGTCATGCCCGGCCGCTGAAGATCAACACGTTGCAGCCCCACCTAGGCACAACAGAGAGGCCAAGACGCGGTCTAAACCTAAAGCGCCGCAGTGCAGGCCCATCGCCCTTAGCACACACACACGTTATAACACGGCCGAAGCGTAACTAGCCCCCTTAATACAAGAGCAGGCTTGCGTTCCAATCCGCGCCAAGACCGCCACCACGATCCTTTGTCGTCATGAAGTGCTTGGTGATACCACGACGTCAAGTGCCCATATCTTTCCCACGTAGTTGGTTAGTGCGTATAGACCAAATGGCCAGACTCGGATCAAATACCAAGAACTCGTTAAGCGTGTTAAGTATCCGCGAACGCCGAACAGGGCCAGGCCCACCTCTCTCCTAGGCGGTCTCAACCTGCCCTGTCGCTCCGCCACAAAGATCCATCCAGAGGGCCGTCGGGACAAAGGTCCTTTCAGCCCCCAATCCGTGAATCACTCGCGGGTGCTCCACAAGCCATTCGACTTTAGTCACCACATGTATCATGTATAAGTATAAGTATATACCCGTGATCACCTCCCGAGTGATCACGGCCCGATAGTATAGCACACAGACGGACAAGAATGTAGGGCCACAGATGGAATACTAGCATCCTATAATAAGCGATGGGATAGCGGTAAAGGTTACAACAAGAGTAGCAAGGACAAAGCTATGCAAAGAAGTATAGGATTAATCGAAAGCGAGAACATGCTACACTACTCTAATGCAAGCAGTATAGAGAAGAGTAGGCGATATCTGGTGATCAAAGGGGGCTTGCCTGGTTGCTCTGGCAAGAGAGAGGGTCGTCAACTCCGTAGTCGTCTTGGGTAGCAACAAGGCCGGTCTCGGTGTCTAAGCGGAAGAAGAGGGGAGAAACAATGAATACAATGCAAACAGATGCATAACGATGCAAGACAAGACATGTAACAGTGCTAGGGTGCCCTAACGCGGTATGAGGTGATCTGGTGAAGGGGAAGCATCAGGAAAGTATTCCGGTGTTTATTTCGAGCGGAAGGAGCGGAGGGAAAGTTGCAGTTCGAAAGGTTAGGGGGTGTGGCGGACGAGCGGGTTATGCGTGGCGGAATCATCTCGCTGCTCGAGCAACTTTCATGTTGAAAATAATTTAATCCGAGTTACGGATTAGAAGATATGATTTTCTAAAGATTTTATTAATTTCTGGAATTCAATTGATTATTTAATTAATTCAAAAATTAGATTAATGACATCAGCATGATGTCATGTCGACGCCGCCAGTCAACAGGGTTGATCGGTCAACCTGACCAGTGGGTCCCACCGTCGGTGACACATCTTAATTAATGTATTAATTAAACTAATCATAATTAATTAGGGGGTGGGCCCCACTGTCATTGTTTGATTAATTAACTAACAGTTAATGAGGTTAATCTAATTGTGATTAATTAACTTAATTAATTCGTTAATTAATTAATTAATTTAATTTTTTTAATTCTTTTTTTTATTAAAACGTTCTGGGGGACGTGGGCCCCCACTGTCATTGGCCCACAGGGGCATAACGGGCGCAGGCGGCGAGTTTACGAGCACTGACGCCACCGATTAGGCGCTCGCCACACGGGTGGCGCCATCGCCGAGCGACGGCAGAAGGCCTGGCGGGCCGAAACGGCAACCCCGGCGAGAGTGGCGGACTTCAGCGGGCAGCGGGTCATGCGAGGGGCGGCGAGGCAGCGGCGAGAGGAAGGCGGCTAAGCGGGGTCGGGCGCGGTCATGCACCGGGCGCGACGGCGAAGCGTATGCGCGGGCGATGGCGGCGGGCAGCGGCCGTGTGGCGGCAAGCGCGCGGCACCGCGAGGAGGCCGGGCGAAGCGTCTGAAAAGACGCGGACGCGCGGCGTGCGTGCACGCGGAGGATAATGGTGGCCTTGAGGCGGCCTTGTCAGCGCCGGCGACAGAACGAGGGAGAGAGGAGGACGGGCTCACCGAACCACAGTTGAGCAAAGCCGGCGCGAGGAGGAGTCGGACTGGCGGGACGGGGCGGAGGAGTTCCTGGCGACGAGCAGCGACGGCAGGGTGGTCCGGCGAGAGTGAGGCCTTCGGGCGGCAGCACGGCATCGACGGGGTTCGGGGCGAGTGACGGGGTGACGACGAGGTGGCCGTGGCGGAGGCATTCCGCGCGGCGTCTAGACGGTGGGGAAGGTCGACGGGGTCGGGGGCAGCGACCCGTGGGGAGGAGATGAGGAGGCGTCGGTGGTCCTGCGGGGAGGTCCGGTGAGGGGAGAACTCGGGGCGGCGAGGCGCGGTCGTCGATGGGGTCGGGGCGCCGTTGCCCCGATCTGGATCGAGTAGAGGGGGCGAGGAGCGAGGGGAGTGGGGGAGGTTCTCCCCAATCCCGATTGGATCGAGAGGGGGAGGAGGAGTGGCGACGTGGCGGAAGTGGGGGAAGGGGGGAAGGTTTGGTAACGAATCTAACGGGTCTCCTCATTCTGGCTTGCTCTTCTCGAAGAGACCGATCCAATACATTGATGTCTTCATTTCTCTGCTTCTGGTCATCATGATGAAGTCGACATCCTTTCTGTGGGATCTTCATCGTACTTACGAATAGGTAACGAGGCAGATCGGCAACGACAGAATGCTATAAGGGTAATAATCTGGGATTAACCCATGAATGAGCATATGAGTACCTCTCGAGCTGAACAAATAAAACACATCTAGAGTAAAGTTCGAAGGTACAATAAGAAGTTTCAAGCAGCCAGGCAATCGTTCAATGCCTAGTCGAGGAAGGTGAAAGGGGTTTCAAGCGGCGGAATAATTATTGTGTTCGATGCCAGAATTGATGATCTCATCGGAAGGTGGCTCATGAATTATGTACGAGTTCACGCGGGAGGAATAACTTTGGGAACATGGGGTGTACAGGAGAGTCAGGTTTCGATCCTGTGGAACTGTGGGTTATGGGCCCACCATGTGGTTGAATGTAGGAAGGGGGCCGACATCTTGCATGGCCACGATAGCAAGGCGTGTCAGAGGGTAGCCTGTCAGTTATGTCAGCAACAACATCGAAACCAAGGGCGAGGGACGAAGAGAACCATTTTCCTGCTCGTTGAACGAGGCGGGCCAATAGGCAAGGTTCTCGTCCATCGGTGGCTACCGAAATGTCATCAAAAATAGTAACATGGTTTTGCTGACGAAATTGTCCACCGAGGTGTTTACATAAGCAGTAGAATATTGCTGCTTAGATCATATAGATCACAAGAAAGGTTCAAACAAAACAATGGAAGGGAAAACGTGATCACGAGATTAGACAGAACAATGGGAAGGAAAATGTGTTTAAACACACCTTTCAGGGATATATCCTTCCCAAGGACAAGCAGAGCATGATATCCATGACAAGATATAATGTAGAAAACTCTCTAGGTAAGGGAAAAGAAATTTCATGACATTACCCATACAAACGGTGTTTGGGTAGTTTTCAACAAGAAACATTTAGCATCGCGCCTCTAATGTTCTTGTTGAAGAGCGGGGTATCATAGTCACGCCCCAGGTCATGACCGAGGGCGGGTATCTCACTCGCATATCTAGAGCCCAGCATCAAGGTAGCAATGATATGGTGTTTCAATCAAGGGCCAGGTTTTGGATACACAAATGATCCATCAGGATAAACTCATTAAACAGGCATTCAGTTTCCTCATGGAAAAATGATTAACCTTGTTACAAAGAAAACTATAACACTAGGTCCTCTGGTCCGGTGTGCTAGGCATGACATCACCTTACCGGGGCATATAGGGACCAATGTTATAACTCTTGAAAATATGTTCCAACCATCATATCTGACTGAGATTCAGATCTGATTGGTGTCAAGATACCTTAGACTCGGGATGCCTGAGAAGAAAAGGTGCAACACAATTGACGAGTTGACAATGTAAGATTTTCAGGAAATGAACTATGGAAGCGAGTTCCGAAACAAGAGTTCATCCATTAAACCAAGGAGAGATGAGGAGGTGGCTGATGGATTCAGCAACATTTCGTCAAGATTTCCAAAAAAATGGGTTTCCACAATTATGTGAACAAGGAGATAACATTAGTCATATCAAATGATATAACGATGTATGCTCGAGGAAAGACATACACAATTAAACATTGGTGGAAGGGTGCACCCGAAATATGGGCTGGGTTGCACGATCAATGTTAGAATGGTGACTTGACGAACAAACGAATTAGAATGAAACTCGACCATTCACTTCAAAGCAATAGGGTTGCTAGAAGTTTTGAATCCACACATCATACTTCAATTGTCGGTATTCCGGTTAGAAACAACACGGGTACCAAGAAAGAATGGTGAGGGTGATAAGTAGCACCATACCAAGAATTCTTAAGACGTGGTGAAACTTACTTCAAGGTAGGACATAAGACAAGATGGATAGCCAGGAACTCGAGGTACAGCCACAACACGAACATTTTGTGTTGGAAAGAAGGCAAGGAAGTAGTCGATGACAACACAAATCATCGAGGGGCAAGGATGGCAATTCTCATCATGAATTTCATCGATATTCTGGAAGAGCTCAGAATGTTGATAATGATCACGACACATTTGTCGAGAGATTATCTGAAGATGTAATCGATCAGCGATGACATCAAGTCAAAGGAATGATGAAGCAAGAGGTTATTGGAACCATAGGTACCACACAAACTCGAAATCAAGTTTGTTGTTCAAGGAGAAATGATATGACGAGGAAGATGGACGTAAGCTTAGCCCATCGTCAAAATTGTGCTAGCCGATCAGGCTAGGAATGACGTGATCGGGTACAGACTCGTAAGTAAAGAAGATTTCTAAAAGTTGTTGAACCATAGTGCGTACTTGGTTCAGTTATTGGTGTCTTTGAGTGTTTAATAACTCAGAGCCCGTGAAAAATTGTAATCAGTGAGAATGTAGTACTTGATGAAGAACTCATAAGAAGTTATGCAGATCCATGATAATTTCGAGATACCAGGGGGGTAATACTCGATGACAAATCAAAGTAGAGGTTGGACTAGGTTATTGCTCTCCAGAAGACAAGTGCTTGAACTTGTCCGAGAAATTGGATCAAAGAAGAACAATATGGTCGGAAACCACGATTTCAAAAGACCAAATCCCAGATATAAGATTAAATTATATCAAGGGGATAATTGATGTTACGAGAAGCTTCCATGACAAGATCTACATCGTGTCCATGGGCATGAACACAAAGTTGAAGGTCGACTCCCACTTCTCCAATGCATAACCTATCATTCACTCCTCATTTTTCATGGAGTTGTAGTGTTGAAATTTTATCTGGTAGATCACCAGGAGAATATGACTCGTGAAAACTTTCGGGTTCACACGGTTTTAGAGAAGGTATAGGTTCAACCCATCAGGGCATCTTAGAAACATATACCACAAGCTTCAAGAGTAAATATCACCAGCTCGAAAGCAGAGCAAGGTTGCGAAAGTAGAGGATACAATTTACCAAAGGCATCATGTATCCGAGAAAAGACTCACAAAGTTATTGAATATGAAGGACACGGTCGGATAATAATCCAACAAGGGGTCTTGTGGTCTATAACGGAGCTGATGCGAGTATCGGTACTCTATCAACGGAAGGAGGATCAAAAGGGCATCGAATTATAGAAACACCTGACTAATTCAAAGCTCAATTGCAAAGGAATTATGATCTTCAAGTCAAGGGATCAGAAGCAAACACTCTGATCAAGGATGGATAAGTCGAATAGGCTTAGGGTACCATCGATGGCAAATTTGATTGGTCTTTAAAAAGATATCTGAGCCGGAGGGATAATTTTCAGGGAATAACTGATGATTGTGTGCATTCACACACATGTTGAATCAACACGATCAGAATGTCAATCACAAGATTTTAATGGTTATTGCTATACAAATGGAGTTGTCTAGACTGCAAGAAGACAAGTATTTGCGAGGCAATAGTTGGCCAGGATTACCGTAAGATCGGATAACCTCTCTATGTATCTTGTGAAACATATGAACAACGAGGGAAGAATGGATACTCGGTAAGTGTGAGGAATTATCCGTAGTGGGTATTCTGGTGGCAAAGAACCACAAGGTAGTAGGCACAAAATATTCTCAGAATAATAGACAGGATTTCAAGGCATCTTGTAATAACAAGATCAACAGGAAATAAAAGCAAGAACAACAGGTGTAAGTATTTATCCATAAGGGTTTACGGTGGAAGAGGAATTGCAAACGCGATGAACACAAGTTCTCGGGTTAACAGCGGAGAGTATCTTCAGGGTCTTCACGCAGCAGCATTTATCATCGATAATAAGGGGCTCTCCGGGTGAAAGTGATAACGAGATCCTAATGTTAGATTTAGCAAAATTCATTTAACCCGAATAGAAGAGAGATCGAGTCCCAGAGTATAGATAAGGAGTAAAAGATCCTAATACCACCCAATGGCGACGTGGGCCCATGGGCCACACAGCCATGTTAGTAAAAGTTTTGTAAAGTCTAGACTCGACTTCGGCCAAGGAGTTGGAAGGGGGATTCCTACAGCAATGGCTCGATACCAACTTGTGACGCCCGATTCAACAGACACTAATCATGCACGCAAATGTGTATGATCAAGATCGAGGACTCACGGAAGATATCACAACACAACTCTAAAACATAAATAAGTCATACAAGCATCATAATACAAGCCAGGGCCTCGAGGGCTCGAATACAAGTGCTCGATCATAGACGAAGTCAGCGGAAGCAACAATATCTCGAGTACGTACATAAGTTAAACAAGTTGTCATAAGATGGCTAGCACAAACCGAGATACAGATCGAAGAGGCGCAGGCCTCCCGCTGGGATCCTCCTAACTACTCCCGGTCGCCGCCGGGCTGCACGTAGTAGTAGGCACCTCCGTGTAGTAGTAAATCATCGGACGGTGGCGTCAGCTCCACAGGCTCCATCGTGCAGTCGCAGCAACCGGGTAAAGAAAGGGGAAAAGGGGAACAAGGCAACCGTGAGTACTCATCCAAGTTACTCGCAAGCAAGGAGCTACAATGACATATGCATGGATATATGTATAAAGGGCCATATCGGTGGACCGAATCGCAGAATGCCAGAATAGGAGGGGGATAGCTAATCCTGTCGAAGACTACGCTTCTGGCAGCCTCCGCCTTGCAGCATGTAGCAGAGAGTAGACTGACGTCCTCCAAGTAGCATCACATAGCAATAATCCTACCCGGCGATCCCCTCCTCGTAACCCTGAGAGAGAGCGACCACCGGGTTGTATCTAGCACTTGGAAGGGTGTGTTTTATTAAGTATCCGGTTCTAGTTGTCATAAGGTCAAGGTACAACTCCAAGTCGCCCTGTTACCGAAGATCACGGCTATTCGAATAGATTAACTTCCCTGCAGGGGTGCACCACATAACCCAACACGCTTGATCCCATTTGGCCGGACACACTTTTCTGGGTCATGCCCGGCCGCGGAAGATCAACACGTCGTAGCCCCACCTAGGCACAACAGAGAGGCCAGCACGCCGGTCTAAACCTAAGCGCACAGGGGTCTGGGCCCATCGCCCTTAGCACACCTGCACGTTATGTGACGCTGTCCGGAAGCGTAACTAGCCCCCTTTATACAAGAGCAGGCCTACGCTCCAATCCGCTACGCCGCCGGCCGCCGACATCACGAAGTGCTTCGGCTGATACAACGACGCCGAGTGCCCATATCTTTCCCACGTAGTTGGTTAGTGCGTATAGACCAAATGACCAGACTCAGATCAAATACCAAGATCTCGTTATGCGTGTTAAGTATCCGCGAACGCCGAACAGGGCCAGGCCCACCTCTCTCCTAGGTGGTCTCAACCTGCCCTGTCGCTCCGCCACAAAGATCCATCCAGAGGGCCGTCGGGACAAAGGTCCTTTCAGCCCCAATCCGTGAATCACTCATGGGTGCTCCACAAGCCGACCCGACTTTAGTCACCACATGTATCATGTATAAGTATAAGTATATACCCGTGATCACCTCCCGAGTGATCACGGCCCGATAATATAGCAATGTAGAAGGACAAGAATGTAGGGCCACAGATGGAATACTAGCATCCTATACTAAGCGATGGGATAGCGGTAAAGGTAACAACAAAGAGTAGCAAGGACAAGCTATGCAAAGAAGATAGGAGTAATCGAAAGCAGTAACATGCTACACTACTCTAATGCAAGCAGTATAGAGAAGAGTAGGCGATATCTGGTGATCAAAGGGGGGGCTTGCCTGGTTGCTCTGGCAAGAGAGAGGGGTCGTCAACTCCGTAGTCGTACTGGGTAGCAGCAGCGTCGGTCTCGGTGTCTAGCGGAAGAAGAGGGGGGAGAATTAATGAATACAATGCAAACAGATGCATAACGATGCAAGACAAGACAAGTAACGGTGCTAGGGGTGCCCTAACACGGTATGAGGTGATACCGGTGAAGGGGGGAACCATCCTGGAAAGTATTCCCGGTGTTTCGCGTTTTCGGGCAGAGGAGCTTGAGGGGGAAAGTTGTGAGTTCGAAAGGTTAGGGGGGTGTGGCGGATGAACGGGTTGCGTAACTGGAATCGTCTCGTCGTTCTGAGCAACTTTCATGTTGAAAATAATTTAATCCGAGTTACGGATTAAAAGATATGATTTTCTAAAGATTTTATTAATTTCTGGAATTCAATTAATTATTTAATTAATTCGAAAATTAGATTAATGACATCGACATGATGTCATGTTGATGTCGCCAGTCAACAGGTTGATCGGTCAACTGACCAGTGGGTCCCACTGGTCAGTGACACATATTAATTAACAGATTAATTAAACTAATCGTAATTAATTAGGGGGTGGGCCCCATTGTCATTGTTTGATTAATTAACTAACAGTTAATTAGGTTAATCTAATTGTGATTAATTAACCTAATTAATTCGTTAATTAATTAATTAATTTATTATTATTTTTTAATTGTTCTTCTTTTTTTTTATTAAAAGCGTTACGGGGCGTGGGCCCCACTGTCGCTATTACAGGGGGCATAGCAGGCGCCAGGCGGCGAGTTTCTGAGCACGACGCCTTGACCCGATTAGGCGCTTACCCGGCCAATTGGGGCGCCATCGCGGCGACGACCTGGCGAAGCCAGGCCGGAACGACACCGGCGAGAGAGTGGCGGACTGCAGCGAGGCGGGTCATGCTGGCGGCAGGAGCGGCAGCAGGAAGGCGGCAAGCGCGGGGTGGGCGCAGTCACGCAACGGGCGCGAACGGCGAAGCGTGGCGCAGGGGCGTGGAAGCGGCCAGGGCCTTGGCTGGCCGTGTGGCGCGTCTTGAGGCAGCGTGCACCACGAGGAGGTCGGGCGCGAAGACGCGGACGCAGCGTCTTGAGCACAGGGCGGAGGATCATGGTGAGGCTCAGGGCCGAGCGCGGTCGGCGCCGGCGACAGAGAACGAGGGGAGAGAGGGAGGACGGGGCTCACCGAGCCCTGTAGTTGAGCAAAGCCGGCTCGAGGAGGAGTCGGGGCTGGCGCGACGGGGCGGAGGAGTTCCTGGCGACGAGCAGCGACGGCAGGGTGGTCCGGCGACAGTGAGGCCTTCGGGCGGCAGCACGGCATCGACGGGTTTCGGGGCGAGCGGCGGGGTGACGACGAGGTGGCCGTGGCGGAGGCGTTCCGTGCAGCGTCTAGACGGTGGGGAAGGTCGACGAGGTCGGGGGCAGCGACCCGTGGGGAGGAGATGAGGAGGCGTCGGTGGTCCTGCGGGGAGGTCCGGTGAGGGGTGAACTCGGGGCGGCGAGGCGCGGTCGTCGGTGGGGTCGGGGCGCCGTTGCCCTGATCTGGATCGAGTAGAGGGGGCGAGGAGCGAGGGGAGTGGGGGAGGTTCGCCCCGATCCCGATTGGATCGAGAGCGGGAGGAGGAGTGGCGACGTGGGGGAAGTGGGGTGCCGGTGGTTTAGGGTTTCGGGCAGTGGGGGTGGATAAGGGAGCGGGGGTGGGCTGGCCGGTTGGCCTTTGCCAGGTTAGGCCGGCCTGGTGGGGTGGCCGACTGGGCCGGCTGGGTCGAGGCCCAGTGGGGGAAGCGGGGGTTCTTTCCCTTTTATTTTTATTTGTTTTGTCTTTCCCTTTTCTTATTTTTTTATTTGCTATTTTTGCTTTCTTTTAGTTTCCTTTTATATTAGCTTTAGTAAATTACCAAAGTGGCACCTCAATAGATTTTACAAATTTATGCCACTGCCACAATAGTTTAATACTTATGACAATTTAGTTTTGAAAATGTTTATTATTTTTAAAGCATTTAAATAATTGTATTAGCTACTGTTTTATTCATTTTAGAGTATTTAAACATTTTATAAAAGTGTGGTTTCTCCACCATAATACCTATGCATTATTTGGCTCACTCCGAACATTTTAGTTTTAATATTTGAAAACTTTTATTGTTTGCTCGATTCTGAATTTGAATTCGAACCAGTTTCGAACTAACACGAGATTAACAACAGTAACCAGGGTGACGTGGCATCGTTAACATGGGATTACTGTTGCCTAATTATCCGGGCGTCACAGGTACAACTCCAAGTCGTCCTGTTACCGAAGATCACGACTATTCGAATAGATTAACTTCCCTGCAGGGGTGCACCACATAACCCAACACGCTTGATCCCATTTGGCCGGACACACTTTTTACGGGTCATGCCCGGCCGCGGAAGATCAACACGCCGCAGCCCCACCTAGGCACAACAGAGAGGCCAGACGCCGGTCTAAACCTAAGCGCAGTGGTGGGCCCATCACCCTTAGCACACACACTGCGTTTCGCGTCTGTGGCGGAAGCGTAATCTAGCCTCCTTAATACAAGAGCAGGCCTACGTTCCAATCCGGCGCGCGCCGCTGAGTCGCTGACATCACGAAGTGCTTCGGCTGATACCACGACGCCGAGTGCCCATATCTTTCCCACGTAGTTGGTTAGTGCGTATAGACCAAATGGCCAGACTCAGATCAAATACCAAGATCTCGTTAAGAGTGTTAAGTATCCGCGAACGCCGAACAGGGCCGTCGGGACAAAGGTCTATACGCACAAAGATCCTGCCCTGTCGGGACAAAGGTCCTTTCAGCCCCCAATCCGTGAATCACTCGCGGGTGCTCCACAAGCCGACCCGACTTTAGTCACCACATGTATCATGTATAAGTATAAGTATATACCCGTGATCACCTCCCGAGTGATCACGGCCCGATAGTATAGCACAGACGGACAAGAATGTAGGGCCACAGATGGAATACTAGCATCCTATACTAAGCATGTAGGATTGCGGTAAAGGTAACAACAGAGTAGCAAGGACGGGCTATGCATCGTGATAGGTATAATGTAGCAAGAACATGCTACACTACTCTAATGCAAGTAGTATAGAGTAGAATAGGCGATATCTGGTGATCAAGGGGGGGGGGGGGCTTGCCTGGTTGCTCCGGCAAGAAGGAAGGGTCATGTTCAATGTAGTCGAACAGGGGGTCGCCAGATCTCGGGGTCTCTGGAAAGAAGTAATGAGAGGGAACACAATTAATAATAGAGCAATCAAAGCAACACAAAGCATATCATGGCAATACGCAGTGCTAGGGGTGACCTAACGCAGTAGTAGGCGATACCGGTGAAGGGGGGAAACATCCGGGAAAGTATTCCCGGTGTTTCGCATTTTCGGACAGATGAACCAGAGGGAGAAAGTTGCGTGTTTTCTATGCTAGGGATGTGTGGCGGACGAACAGGCGGCGTATCCGGATTCGTCTCGTCGTTCTGAGCAACTTTCATGTAGAAAGTATTTTCATCTGAGCTACGGTTTATTTTATATGATTTTTAAAAGATTTAAATCATTTTAGGATTAATTTAAATATTTTAATTCAACATTATCCAGAACAGTGTTTGCTGACATCAGCATGACGTCAACAGTCAACAGAGGTGTTGACTGGTCGTCATTGACTGTTTAGTCTAATTAGGGTTCAATTAAACTAACTAGTTAATTAGATTAATTAAACATGATTAATTAACTTAATTCATTAATTAATTAATTATTTTAACTATTAATTAATTTATTAATTAATTATATATTTATTATTATTTTAAATTCTTTTTTTAACATTTTGGAGGCGGGGCCCCACATGTCATTGCCACAGGGAGCCATAGCGGGTGTGGGGGGGTTCACGGGCGTCCGCGAAGAACTCAGATGGACTTGGCGCCGACCGGCAACCTAATCGGGCGGCGGCGACCACGGAAGAGCGCCGGAGAAGAGGTAGGCCGGTGGCCTGGGGCGGCCTGGGTGGGCGCGGGTCGGCAATGAGGGGAGCCGCAGCGAGGCGCGCACAGTGGGGGACGGGAAGGGCAGAGAGGCGGTCGCGCGAAGGCCTGCGACCATGGCGCGCAGCGAAAGCGAGCGGGAGGAGGGGGGAGGCGGTGCGGAGCGGTGGCCGTGGTGCCGTTCGGCGATCCCGTCGACGCGACGGAACGGATGACGGTGACGAGGAGAGAAGAGGAGGCCGGGGGCCTCACCGAGGGAGCGTAGGGGACGGGGCAGTGGGGGGTTGAGGAGGAGGACGGGGACGAGCGTCGTGGAGGAGGCAGTCCGGCGAGGAGGGGCTTGACGAATCCGGCGAGGGCGGTGACGACGGAGAAGCTGCAGGCGGAGGTGGCAGCCTAGCGCGAAAGGCAGCCGTGCTGGGCCGCGGAGAGCCGCAATGGACGCGACGAAGACGGGCGAGGCACCGCACGGGCAGGGTGGCGGAGGCGGGCACCGGTCGATGAGGGACTCCGGCGAGGAGCAAGGCGAGGAGGCCGGATCCGCGACGGGCCTCCGGATCCGTCCATCTCCGGACGAGGAGGTGGCTGGCGCGACATGAATCACGGAGGACCCGAGGCAGGTGCGGGCATGGCAGAGCTTCTTGGCGGTGGCGCAAGGACGACGATAGGTGGCGGATCCCCGGGCGCGGGCGCGGTAGCCGTGGTGGGGCTCCGGCACGGTAGGGGATGGGGATCCCTGGGCAATGGCGGGCGGCGCCCGATCCCGATTGGATCGGGGGAGAGGGCGAGCGGGGGCGTGAGTGGAGCGAGTGGGGGTGGGGGTTAGGGTTTGAGAGGTGGAGGAGGCCTAGTAAGCCAGGGGGGTGCGGGAGTGGGTCGGCTGGGCCGACTGGCTCCTTCAGCCAACTGGGCCAAGGCCCAGTCGGGGGGGGGGGGGGTTGTCTTTTATTTCCTTTTCCTTTTCTACAGTTTTTATTTTATTTTTTCTCTGGTTTGTTAATTGCTTAACCACCAAAGGACTTTTGTAAATCATGTAGCTTGTCACATGAACATCATTGCATTATATAGCAATGCCACAAAAAGCTGAAGGTCTTTTGAAAAAGTTTAATTATTTTTAGAAAGCGAAAAGGCCAAGTAATGTGCTGTTAGTCCACTGTTTTAATTCCTAGGGGCATTTCTGGAGTTTCTAAAGTGTTGGTTTTATTGTTATAACAGCTTATGTAATTTTTGCAATATTGTGAACATTTTAGTTTTTTAGCGTTTGAAAACTTTTGTTGTTTGTTTTTATTATAAATTTTAATTTGAACCGGTTTCGAACTAACGCGAGATTAGCACAGAAACCGGGGTGACGTGGCATCGTTAACGTGGGATTACTGTAGCCTGATTATCCGGGTGTCACAGGGGGGCAGGGCCCCTGCTGGTCCCCCTCTCTCCGCCACTAATGTTAGTTGTGTGCATTCTAGTTATCCAGATGTCATGTATATGGTCATTGTGTTATGTATCTTTTTTTTAGAACCGCCATCATGGCACTTTATTCAATGTTTGGCCGAACAGAATCCCATTGAACAGCCTCAGTCAGATACTCAGGGATTACAAAAAATTTAACTGAGTTAACAGAAAGATTAGGAGCCTCTCTAGCACACAGATGTGCTACTGAATTTGCAACTCGCCTGACATGCTGTGGCTTAAAACCCTGAAAACTTTGGAGATATTTCTTCATCTCCTTGATCACACGTCTCGTTTTGATGCTATATTTTGAGCTAATAGAATCCATCATTTATAAAAAAAACATAAGTATATATAAAAGCCGAGTTAGTAGTCCTATACATATACGATGACTTGTTCCTGTCTAAACCAGACTAGGACTCGTGGGTAAACACAACGCCAATTATGGGCAACTACACCTGATGTTATCGTCTGGTTTTACAGAGGGTGGTGAAAGGCTCAGGTAGTTATAAATCAAGATCCTTGGTGTAGCTATTTTGACATGGTTGGAGAGCAACAATGGAAATAGCCATCCATCTTATCATAAGGCAGTGGACGTGCAATAGAAGTTGGTGATGTTTCTGTAGGTTTAACAAAACTGTTTTGACATGCACCGTGAAAGTCGGTAATATTCCATGATGATCATGCTGGCGTCTGAAAGAAATGTTGATTCTGCATAAAAGAGAAGCACCATGCGGATTGCCCCGTATATTTTGGTATATATTTGGTGCTTGCGCTTCGGCTTTCATCCAGGCATGCACAGGTACCTGCAACTTAAACATGCGGAAGCGACATCGAACAGAGTTTGTTTTAAGCTTACGTCTGCCAAGTAGGGCACGTTGCCAAGAGCTGCACTCGGCTTATGTGGTTTTTGCCAGGATCCCATGATTTGACTCTCGACAAAGCCCATTTTTTCAATTGTGAAGTGGTCTTCTTCTGAGTGGTTAGTTGGAAACTGTATGACAAATATTATAATTGATATCAAAGTCACTTCGTATTCCACGCGGACTGAGAATGAAGCAAGATGTTGACATCATACGTGTCTTTGTGACATCACATGTGTTAATCTGGTTGTAAACTTGTAATATGGATGTTCTACTGTAATATTGATCAAAAAAGGCTTTTACAAGTTTGACAAAGAGAAGCATAATTAAGTCCCATCTACCTCAACTTGCACATGAAAAGACAACCAGTAGTGGTCTGTCTCTCGTCTCCATCACAAGGGAGATCCTTTTGTTTGAGCAGGAGGCATTCATTCTGCAATTTTGATTTTGCCATGTGGGGCCCTCCACCAGCGCGCTAACGGATGGCGCAGGAATCGTCGGTATAGTCTAGAACAAACGGCGTGACTTGAGCCTCGCCGGTATGTTGCCATCATCATCGACGGTGGAAGGGTGAATGGACGGGGAGTCAGCCCTCGTTGAATTAGTTAGGTTGGTTGTAGGCATCACATGATGCAAAAGCTGGGGGCATTCCTCTTTTTTGAAAATAATATTATGCCATGTACTGAAAGTGACACTGAGTAAACTGGATGCAATTGAGTGGAGTATGTGAGAATTTATTTCACAAAAAGAAGAGTATGGAAGAATTTGATATTTTTAGGGCTAGGATATTATTTGACTAGCGTGAGAGTTTGCGCCAAAAGAGCCTGAGTTGTGCGCATGCAGCTGAATTTTTTGGCGTCACAATATTTTCACTGGTGGGCCGGACGAGCAGTATTCGCTTCTTATGTCTGTGTGGGCTTCAGTACGACACGGATATAGGTTATTTTCTGTCAGCTGCACCTCACCTGGCTCAAAATTTGTTATTTTTGTTGACCCCTTCTCGATGTAGAGGAAAAATACAAGTATCTCTGTCATCCAACAGCCCATTGACAGAGGAAACTAATTTTCGATATAGAAGTTCCATTGTGGAGGACAAGGAGCTTCCACGGGTGGCCACGACAGCAGCTGTTGGACCTTTGGGTGTCACCCAGTGGCATATCCCTAGCATGCACTATGCCGACAGTGGTTGCATAAACAGCAATACACGGCGGAGTGGGAGGAGGGTAGTTCCCAAAACAGGTAGGGCTAGTTGTACGGCGACTCATTGCTGAATTTCTGATACCTCTCAGGCCTACAGTTGGCATAGCATTTTTCAAAGGTTATACTTTGCTTTTGGGACCAAACAGTTTTGTCAAAATTTCTTGATCTATTGCCTCACAAAGGATGTTTCTTATAAGAAGTTAAAAACATGCATGCATGGTGTGTGCATCCCACCCAACTGTTCACCCTTTTCTGCAAGATGTCGCATTGAATGAACAATTTGACACACTATAGTGACCAACCATATTGCCACGTGATATATTGTGATGTCCTGGAGAAAATTTAGGTCCAGATACTACAACCAATAAACATGCTATGAGAAACGTACATTAATACAAACAACTTGTTATACTAGTTGCGGAAAAAATTAAAACAATTCACTGTAGAATTATGCAAAAAGAAACTGTTTGGTATCAGAAAAACAATATTACCCTTTTTGATTGAAGGGGTAACTTCTAATCTTCATCTTTAATTTGCATCGAAATCTGTAAACTTTTAAGGAGAGGGGGGAGGGGTATCGAAGCAAAACTCATATTGGATCACAACAGCCAGCAAGTGATGTTTGCAAAGAAAAACCTTACACCGCCATGCGGCCCACTTTTTGTTGAACAATTTTTAACACTAACTCGGTGCAGGGCGAGTCCATAGCCATGCTTTAATCTCCGGTGCTGCAGGTCATGCCCGAGCTTCTGGGAGCTATGTTGGAGCCCTGCTTCACGCACTCTTTGATTAATAATATTTAAGACTAATAACTTGATAAAATTACTATTGAGATAAAAGTAACTGAGATGCAATGTCGAGCCGTGAAGTATCATAATCAGTACAACACTACCTCCATTTATCACTGAAGATTATCCTAAATGTCACACCAAAACCATAAAATTTAATTATTAGGGACCCAACGCATATTTCTTGACTCTCTGAACTTTGCTGGCGTGAACATGAATAGGGACTACATAGAAACCACCTCTTCCAACACCAACTAGGCCTGAACTACATGGTTTCGTTGATAATCAGGAAGGACTCGCGACTCGATCCTGCGTCCCTCCTCCGACCCGCGCCACTATCCTCTCTGCCGCCGCCAGGGACGAGGCCATGGCGCCATCATCATCGACGATGGAAGGGTGAATGGACGGGGAGTCAGCCCTCATTGAATTAGTTAGGTTGGGCATCACATGACGCAGAAGCTAGCGGTTTTCCTCTTTTCTTTTAAATAATAGTATGTGCGCCATGTACTGAAAGTGACACGGAGAGTAGAATGCATATGATGGAGTGGAGTATGTGAGTGTGAGAATTTATATCGCACAGAAAAAGAGTATTATGGAAGAAAAAGAGTGATAGCATGCAGTGGAAAATTCTAAACCTGCGGTCTGTTACGGGTTTGTAATTTCACCAGTGGGGCGTACGAGGAGGGACGTGCATCTTATGTCTCTGCAGCTCACCCGGCTCAAAATTTGCTATTTTTGTCCGCATGTATTCGATGAACAGAAAAATACAGGCACCTCTGTCATCCAGCAGCCCACTGGTAGCAGAAACAAATTTTTATATACACGTTCCGTCGTGGAGGACAGGGAGCTTCCAGGGGTGGCCATAATGGGAGCCCTCGGACCATAGGGCGATGGCATAATCTAGTAAGGCTAGTTGTGTTGCCACTCATTGCTAAATTTCTGACGCATATCAGCCCTACAGTTGGCATAGCCTTTTTTTTAAGGTCATACTTTGCTTTTGGGAACAAACAGTTTTGTCAAAATTTCTTGATGTACTGGCTCACAAGGATGCCTTGTATAAGAAGTTAGGAACATGTTGTGTGCGTTCCACTGAATTGTTCACCCTCTACTGCAAGACGTGGCTCGCAATGAACAACTATTTGATACACTAGTGAGCAAACATATTGCCATGCTATATATTGTGATGTCCTAGGAAAAAAAGTTAGGTTCAGATACTACAAGCAATAAACATGTTATGACAAATGTACATTCATAAAAACCACATGTTATACCAGTTGCGAAAGAAGCTAAAATAATTTAGAGTAAATTCCTTTTTTATGGAAAATGATTAGCATCAGCCGACCAATCATGCGTAGCGTTCCGCCACTCGTGCAGCCGCTGGATCCGAGTTCCATCGGACGGTGCACAACGTACATCTTAGTGCAAAACATCTTATTCGTGGCACCATATGACTCAGTCCGCGCGCGGCGCGTGCCCCTGCCACCTTATCAATTTTTCTGCAACACTATATGTTTAAAAAATTTAAGACGAAAAAATATATTCCGCAACATCCTTTATGTAGCAGAAGTCGTTTCGCAAAAACACCCATGTGCAAAAAAGTTAAGACGAAAACAAATCTGCAACATCATCTGTGTTGCAGAAGTCGTTCCGCAACAACATCAATGTTGCAAAAAAATTGAGATGAAAAAATAACAATTCTATAACAGAATTTCTAATGTGAATGTTTCTGCAACATATGGTCTGTTGCAAAGAACGATTCTGCAACAATGCACTTGTTGCAATGGTGAGGAAAGATCCGCCGGCCGACGCGCAGCGTCCCCCTTTTTTTACCCCGAAAATGTGTGCTTGTGAGAGAGAACATCACAAATCTGGTTTCTGTCAAAATTTTACCACTAATTTAAAGATACCGTCCACATTTTGCCCCCTCTGTGACACAAATATCGTTCATCTCGATTTAGTGCTGATTTGGCATGCCACGTGTGTGATTTTTCTTTGTTTCTAGGTTTATTTCTCTGTTTAGACCGAACCGGACAGACAATGTGCAAAGAGGTCCCTGGCATATTACAAATAAGTCCCTAGCAACGTGCAAAGTGGCCACCAGCTCACCACGTGCCGATCTGGAGGGTCGCCTGGTCGGCCACCCCGCCTCCACCTCCGCTGCATGGCATTTGCCACTGGGCAACACCTCCGGCCGCCTCCACGGTCCATTGCCTCCCCATTGGCCACCTCCAAGCGTTGGAGAAGGGCGTCCCGCCGTCGGGCCATCTCTTGCTTCGCACAGCTCCTTGACTCGAGCCGACAACCGTTCCTGCAGTTCCTGGTTCGTTTCTTCTCCGACGAAAGAAAGGTCTGAATTTCTGAACTCTCTGACGAATACACACCTTTTGCACCGCTAGAACGACGGTGCATCTTAGCTTCTAGACTCTTGACATGACAAGGTGCAGCGGGTTTCGTCAGAGAAGGAAGGCGGAAGCTAGCTGGAGAGGAGGGAGGAAGGGACGAGGGGTTGCTATGTGCAACAAACTGTCTTCTCTCGTCTATCTCGCCACAGTGGAGGGTCCATCCAAGCAGAGGGGAGGTAGCACTTTTTCCCTTCATCAGTGAAGAAGGATCGTTAGGTGTCGCCTGTTGGCACGTCTTAGTTGTTCCCCACACCTGCAGTGGGTGCGTAAATGGGGATGCATGTCTAATCTTTGGATAGCTTCGAGTCATTGCTAAATTTCCGACACCTCTCATGCCTAGAGTTTGCATGCCATTTTTTATGATAAACATGGTTACTCTGTTTTGAGACTAATAGCTTGTCAAATTTTCTTGATGTATTGCTTTGCTTCACATCTATGATTCTTATTGGGACATGTTGTATGAGATTGAGCCATACTAAATTATTCACCTCTACCACGAGGTGTCACCATGAAAATGAACAACTTGAACACTACTGACCAACCATATTTCCATGATATATGTTGCGATCAATATCCTGAAAATAGTTAGGTTGAATACTACACCCGACAAACATGCTATGCTGATTGTATATCAATAAAAACCACATGCATGGTATACCAATTGTGAAAGAAGGTAAAACACATGATAAGATGATATAAAAACACTAGTAGAAAAAGGGGCTATCGTCCATCCCGGTTTAGCCCATTAGTCCCGGTTCAATCCAGAATCGGGACTAATGTGAGCATTTATCCCGGTTCGTGCGGCTAAGGCATTAGTCCGGTTCACTGTGCCCTTTAGTCCGGTTTGTGCCTCAAACCGGGACTAAAAATCTCGATATCCATTAGTCGGTTCATGCCTCAAACCGGGACTAAAGAGTGAACCTTTAGTCGGTTTGAGGCACGAGCCGGACTAATGAAGTTAAGACCTTTAGTCCCGGTTCGTGCTACGAACCGGTACTAAAGGTCATATTTTCAAACTCTCCACCCAGCGTGGATCGCCTTTTCGATTTTAAAAAATAAAAGAAAATGATGGAAATGTCAAAAAATAAAAGAAAATAAGTTTCCCATGTGATATGTGGTCTACTTGTTGGGAAAATTTGCAAATGTGAATTTCGACTTTATTTGCAAAATCTCTCTCTGAAAGTTGTAAATATGGGCATAACTTTTGCATACTAACTCGGATGAAAAAGTTTTTATATGAAAAATCATCTACTCGAAAAGTTACATCCAAATTTAACCGGGGAACCCTGTTAAACATTTTCAAAATCCTCAAAAACCTAACAGAAAAAAAAGTTACGGGGCTTTTAATATATAGAGTGGAAAAATCGAAAAAATTTCAAACTGTGGTCAAACAATGGTCAAACCATGGTCAAACTGATTATTCTAGAATATTAGTGTTACTAAATAATTTATTCAGTTATTTTGAATTTTGGTCAAATCTGGTCAACCTGTGGTCAAACTATGGTCAAACTATGGTCAAAACATGGTCAAACCATGGTCAAACCATGGTCAAACTAATTATTCTAGAATATTAGTGTTACTAAATAATTTGTTCAGTTATTTTAAATTTTGGTCAAATCTGTTCAAACCGTGGTCAAAGCGTGGTCAAACTATGGTCAAACCATGGTCAAACTAATTATTTAAAATAACTATTGTTTTCTAAATAATTATTGTTTTTGAAAACAATAGTTTAAAACTCAAACAGTGAAATGTGTCAATTCATGCTCAAGCAAAATTCACGAAGGTTAATAGGATTGACATCTTACTATTGTCGAGGAAAACAACAAGTGCAGACTTGGAAAGCGAGGGAGAATAGAACCCGGAAGTTAAGCGTGCTCGAGCTGGGGAGTGGGAGGATGGGTGACCGTTCGGGAAGTTAGGTGATTTGGAATGATGAGGGTGATTAGAGAAGAGGATAAATTGAGCAGTGATGAGGGGTGCTGATTAGAGATTAGGGGTTAAAATAATTCAGAAATTTGAAAATAAAAAATTATTCAAAAAAATTCAAAAAAAATTCAAAAAAAAATTTCATAAAAAAATTTCATAAAATTTCCATTAGTCCCGGTTGGTGTTACCAACCGGGACTAAAGGTGGAGCCCCACGTGGCCGCGGCCTTTAGTCCGATTCGATTGAACCGGGACTAAAGAGGGGAGGTATTAGTACCGACCCTTTAGTCCCGGTTCACCAACCGGGACTAAAGGCCCTTACCAACCGGGACTAAAGGCCCTTTTTCTACTAGTGAAAGGCACCGGTTGGTATCACTAAGAGACTTTATGTAAAGAAACTTATGTGGACCACACCACCCGCTTCTGGATGAACAAGTCTTAAGATTAATAACTCAACCCAGATTATTATTGAGATAAAAATAGCAATAGAGATGCAATGTCAAGCATGAAAGTATCATAATCACACCATATCCATGGACTCCTAAAAAATTTCCTTTGTGTTCACACCAACGCCAAAATTTATTATGAACACAAATCACGTGATTTGGCTCGCCAAAGCTTCCTAACTAGACATGAATGAGTACAACAAGACGAAACTCGACTTCTTCTACCGTGAACTAGGTCTGAAATACACGATCCTTTTCGTATTTAGGAATGGTAATTGGTTGTTTTGGAAGACACATAACATAACAAATGAGCACACATAAAGAAAACTTAGCAGGCATCATAGGAGATGAGTGTGGCAAAGCTCAATCAAGCAGCGGGTCAGGCTTGGCTCAAGTTCCACTAGTAGAAAACAGGGCAATGGTCCAGGCTCGGCCAGCCCATTAGTCCCGGTTCAATCCAGAACCGGGACCAATGGGGGCATTGGACCCGGTTCTTGAGCCCCGCGGGCCGGCCGGGCCATGTGGGCCATTGATCCCGGTTCGTCTGGACCTTTTGGTCCCGATTGGTGGGACGAACCGGGACCAATGGGCCTCGCTCCTGCCCACCATCATTGGTCCCGGTTGGTGGGACGAACCGGGACCAAAGGCTGCCTTTTAGTCCCGGTTCGAGTCACCAACCGGGACCAATTAGTTGCCTATATATACCCCTAGCCCGCGAGCAGAGCACTCCCAGTGCTCTGTTTTTCATGGCAGGCGAAGGGAGAGCTTTGTTGTGCTCTAGCTCACCTCCTATGAACACGAGGTGTTCGATGGAATGCCCGAGCCACACTACTTAAGCTTTCTCCTCTCCAAGCTCGACCTCCAAGCTCCATTTTCTTTAATATTTGTCTAGGTTTAGCGGTCCGTCACGTCCCGTCCCCGTCTTCACCGCCGTCGATCCCCCGTGCCGATCTCGTCGCCAGCACCACCGTGGTGAGCCTCTTGTTCTTATCTTATCTTCTTTCTGAAAGGAAAAAATTCTTACTTGTATATTCATATAGATACTTGTATAATTTTCTTATTTTTATTATTGCATCTTATATAGTGCGATGGTTTTGGTATCCGCCCCCGTCGGCCCTCGTCCTGTCTATGATTCGGATGTGGTATATATTATCTTTTCATAACTATTGGTTCATTTATTGTTTTTGACAATTATGCCGACCAACGTGACATAGATTTTATTTATCTAGGAGGTTGTTGAACCGGAAATTCCAACCGACCCTATTGTCGAGAGGTTAAATTTAGTTGAAGAAGAAAACAATTTGTTGAAGGAAAAAATTAGAAAAATTGAGAAGGAGAAGATGATATTGGAGTTGCATGTTGCGGATGTAAATGCGATGATCACAAGATCAAGATGGATGCAATGTGCTTGAAGATTAGAAAGATTAGAAAATATGCCATTCATACCGAGGCTTGGTATCATTATGCCGTTGGATCAGTTGTTACACTGGTCGCGATTATGATCACATTTATTTTCGCATTGAAATGTTTTACATAGTTTCAGTGTATGGTTTAATTAATTTAGATGCTTTGCAGAGCTTTATGTTGTTAAATGAGAACTATGTATGTACTTTGGTTTTAATGTGATGATGAACTTCTATTAATTTGGTCACTTAATTACCTATTCATGATGTTCTGTAATGTTTTTTGACACACTTAATTATATATAATGCACGCAGATGAACCGGGAATGGATGTACGGTTCAAGACACACCTCCGAGTACATTAAGGGCGTGCATGATTTTCTCGAAGTGGCTGAGGCAAACAAGCAGACTGGTTTTATGTGTTGTCCATGCCCTATATGTGGGAATACGAAATGCTTTAATGTCTTATGGTTCGTCCCTCGTAGTAATTAAAAATAGCAACAATAAGTTTTTTGTTGTAAGTAGAAACAAAATAAAATAAATAAAGCAAGAAAGAAAACAAAAAAACAAAAAAAGTGTTTTCAAATTTGAAAACTAATGGCACTAACAGAAAGTTTATAATTTTCCTAAAACTAAAAGCAAAAAGAATTGAAAAATAAAGCAAAAACCAAAGAAAATAAATAATGCAGAAATCAAAACAAAAAACAACAATAAGTATTTTGTTGTAAGTAGAAACAAAATAAAATAAATAAAGCAAGAAAGAAAACAAAAAAACAAAAAAAGTGTTTTCAAATTTGAAAAGTAATAGCACTAACAGAAAGTTTATAATTTTCCTAAAACTGAAAGCAAAAGGAACTAAAAAATAAAGCAAAAAACAAAAGAAAATAAATAATGCAGAAAACAAAACAAAAAAATTGGAAAAAAAATAAAAATAGCAACAATAAGTAAAGAAAACAAAAAAAAACAAAAAAATTGCCACCTACTGGGCCACCACAGCCTGAATACGACTAGAAACCCATCCATGGGCTAGGATTCAGCCCAGAAAGCCAGCAGGCCCATCGTGCATAGCAGTAACAAGTAGGCCCGTAAGCCTGCAATGGAGAGGAGGTTGAGAGGGGTGCGGCAGTGGGGCTTATAAACCACTGCGCCCTCTCAACTAGCGAGGTGGGACTAAACTTTGGCCCCGACGCGTGCAGCACAGGGGCCTTTGGTCCCGGTTGGTGGCACCAACCGGGACTAAAGGGGGGGCATTGGTACCGGTTCGTGGCACCAACCGGTACCAAAGGCCGCCGCTTCCCGCCCTTTGGGCTGCCGAAAAAGAGGCCTTTGGTCCCGGTTGGTGGCACGAACCGGGACTAAAGGGGGGCATTAGTCCCGGTTGGTGCCACGAACCGGGACCAAAGGCTTTGCTATATAAGCAAACACTTTGCAAAAATTTAGAATCTCATCGCCAGTTGCCCCCCCGATGACGCCGACCCTCCTCGACGCCGCCAGGCTGCTCCACCTCGCCGTCGCCGCCACCGCCGCCAAGGCCGTCGCCGCCCAACCCACGCCGTCCTCGTCATGGCCTCCCAAGCCAGCGCCCGTCCCGCCCAGCGCCGCCCGAGCCCCTGCTGTCGCCCCGCCCAAGCGCCTCGCCGCCCCCACCGTCGCCATCGTCATCTAGCCGCCCCCGCTGTGAGCCGCCGAGCCGCACCGTCTCTGATTTTTTCACTTTTATTAGTTTAATTTTTTTGTTCATATATATATATAATGTATATGTGTATGTATGTGGCTATGTGTATGTAGATGTTCAAAATGTAAAAAAAAATGTTCAGAGCATGTTTTTCTTCATATATGTATTTTTCGTTCATATTAATGCTTTTTTCTGTTCATAGATTTTTTTTGGTGATATTAATTATTGTCGAAATATGCAAATGTTTGTATATTCATATGAACAATGCATTAGGCAAGACCTTTGTTTTTTTTCGAAATTTTCTATTTGAATTTTTTTTAAACAAGCAATACTAAAAGAATGAGAGGAAAAGGAAAATAAGAAGAGGAAGAAAGGAGAAGAAGAGGAGAGGAAGAAGAGGAGAAATAAATAAGAAGAGGAAATAAGAAGAAAAGAAGGAGAAGAAGAAAGGAATAGAGGAGAAGAAGGAAAATAGAAATTTTCTATTTTCTTCTTCTCCCTATTCCTTTCTTCTTCTCTTCTTTTTTTTCTTCTTTTTTTCTTCTTCCTCTTTTCTTCCTTTTCCTTATTTTCCTTTCTCGCGAGAAGAAGAAAAAGAAGCGTAGAAAAAGAAGAAAGGAATAGAGGAGAAAGAAGAAACTTCAACACGAGGGGGGGTACCGATACCCCTTCCCCGATAACATTATTTTCCCATGTATATGTATGTCGCGTCGTTGTCGATATAACCCCCTCGAGATAACTTCGACATGAGAGGCGGTCGATATATATACCCCCTCTCGACCGTGATAACTTATACAACGGCAGCACCCCCCCTCGGCCCTCTTGCTCGACCAAAACTCTCGAGGACACCCAAACCCTAGAGAGAAAACGATGTTGGTCTCCTACCCCCTCCCGCCGCGCCACTACCCGACAAATTAACTCTCTCGAGGCCACCCAAATTAACCCTTGAAGCGTTGTGTCGAGGCGACCCCAAACCCTAGAGAGAAAGCGATGTTGGTCTCCTACCTCCTCCCGCCGCCCCTACCCGACAAATTAACTCTCTCGAGGCCACCCAAACTAACATGATTCCATATTGTGATTAGCTAGCTAGTTCTCGTTTGCCACTAATATATATATTTATATATATATATATATATATATATATATATATATATATATATATACATATATATCCATCTGTACCATGTTTGAATAATAATTGACATGTTGTAAATATTTGCAGAAACTATGGAGCACTTCCGAGACGAAGAAACAGAAGCCATGTTGGGGCACATAATCGCACAAGGAAGTGATGAATTTGCGTCATTTCTCAACGACACCGTACTGGGTGAAGAAGAGGGCTATGTTCATGATGGCTTCGACCCATTAATGCCGGTACAAGAAGAGGACTATGTTCATGATGGCTCCGTGACACAATGGAGGTACAAGCGAAGGAGACCGTCTTGGATTGCTCCGGCGACCGAACCGAGTCCGGCCAGGTATATATATATATATTAGTTAAGCCCGTGCTGACTAGTTAATTGATGCATCCATTGTTTTGGTATATGTACACATATTAATTACTCTCGTCTTTCTTCCTTATAATTTCTAGCCCTCCGGATCGAGCACAACTTCGGTAAGGAGACGAGGCCCGAAGAAAAAGTTGAGCTCGGATGAAAAGTTTGAGATCATAGAAATCGCGCCCGACGGCGAACCGATTGAACCCATGCGGACAAGGAATGCATTTTCTGCTCAGTGCGGGGTTCTTGTTAGGGACAAGATCCCGATCAGCATCCATCAATGGTATAAGCCTAAGGAGGAAGACCCTGAGGTGTCTTATGTCAATGATATGCAGAAAGAAGATCTTTGGACTGAGCTGAAGGCAAATTTCACCCTACCGCCAGAGGAGGATCCAGAGAAGCCAGTTAAAGAGCAATTAATCAAGTCTTTTGCTCTTAAGAATATGGCCACCCTAATGAGGAGGTGGAGGAAAGAGCTGAACCAGTTTGTCGAGAAAGATAAGACACCAGAATTCATCGCCAAATATGAGAAGATCAAAGATCACTAGCTCGCATTTGTGGCCCACAAGACATCGGAAAAGAGTAAGAAGATGTCGGCGACAAACAAGAAAAATGTTGTGAAGAAGAAGCTTCACCATCGCACGGGGTCAGGTGGCTACCTCAAAGCACGGCCTAAGTGGTCCAAGGCTGAGCATGATCTGCTTGATAAAGGGATCGAACCAGAGACAATGTACTGGCTGACCGTTGCGGACTTGGTTCTTGAGGCTGGCGGAACCTTGGACCCTATGTGAGGAAGTGCCGGTGGGCCAGACGAGCAACTGCAAATACCAGTCGAGGAAGCTTCGACACTATATCGATGCAGCAGCGAGGGGCGTTCCTTCCGAACAGGAGAAGGGCGAGCTCACAATGGCCCTTGGGAATCCACAGCACCACCGGACGGACACGAGGCACGCCAGATCCCTTTCGTGGAAGGTTGGTTTTCGGACGCAAGGGGTTACAAAACCCACGAGAGGAGGAAGAAACTGGAGCAGGACCAACTGCAGGCGCTGCGAAAGGGTAATGGGGCTAGAAGGCGAAGCGGCAGATCGCAGCAAAGCGACCTGCGAAGCTTCCCCCAAGCTACCCCGCCATCTCGGCGGAGAAGCAGCGTGGCTTCCACCGAGCTGCTTCAGCCGGAGCATGTTTTGACGGCTCTGCCCGGCTATCCCGTGGATGGTATCACGGAGTCCCAAAGTTGCCACATTATGGCGCGATGGATGACTTTGAAGGTCAAGGCGGCTGTTGGCCAAGTTTATCCTAGTGGACCCGGCACAACTTATCACCGCCACCGATTCGGAAGGATATGCTAAGGTGATGGTGGATGAAATAACGGAGGGATCTGAGGACCTCCCGCTTGACCACCCTACCCGTGAAGGGGAGACTAGGCTGGGTTCTGCTTTGAAGACTCCATGCCTATGGCGGAAGGAGCTCATCAACCTTCCGAACTGGACGCCTCCGCCTCCTCCTCCTCCTCCGGCGAGTCAGGGCACTCCGCCTCCTCCACCGCCTCCTCCTCCGGCGAGTGACGATCAGGACACGCGTGGCGGCACTCCGCCTCCTTCTCCGGCGCATGGCGGCACTCCGCCTCCTTCTCCGGCGCGTGGCGGCACTCCGCCTCCTTCTCCGCCTGCGCCGGCGCGCCCGAGCAGCCAGCCTCCTCCTTCTACGCCTCATCAGCAAGGGCGGAAGAGACCCGCCGCCGCTCCGGCTGCTCCGGCGCGTCGTAGTCCTTCTCCTCCGCCTCGTAAAAAAGCAAAAAAGGAGACATCCGCTCCGTCTGCTCTGCCGGCGTCTAGCAGTACAGCCAAAGGCGGGAGGAAATCTGAATCACGGTCCTTCTCTCAAGACTCGGAGAAGTTACCGTACGAGAGGACCGAGGAGGAAAACGCAAAGATCGCGCAGACCGAAGTGGATGACTGGTTTGCAGGGTTGAAAGCAAAGAGACGTCCACCTCCGGAGGAAAAGGTAGATCCAGTGAAAACGAAGCGCACTCTGGCTGCCCTGAGGAAACCACCCAAGTCTCCGCTGAAAGGCAACTATGAGCGCATTATTGGAAAGGCATTTGCCGAAGCGGAGAGGTCGGGACGTACTCAAAGTGATCAAAGAATAAAAGAACGACGAGCTGGGAAACAAATTGCCCAGCTCGGCGAACAAGCAACAATCATGCCCCCCGCTCAAGGTGCCTGCTAGCGACATCGTCGATCCGAGGATGGTGCCCGGTTATGGCAATCCTGAAGATTACCTGCCCGACGATGTACATTATGATTTCTTGGAGGTGCAGATACAAAGATACGAGTATGGGAAGCCTCTCGTCAAAGATGAAAGCTCTCTATCAACGATGATGCGAAGATTGCATGATTGGTATATGAAAACCTGCAGCGAGTCTGAGGGAGGAGTACTTTGTATGTGAGAGTTAAAAAGGAGCATGACCTCGTTGGAATTGAACTGATGCCTATTCCATTTGAGGAGTTCTATCAGTTTTTCAATCAATTGGCCCTCAATAAAGCAACGGTCACCTGCTCATCGTCTGTAAGTAGTACTACTTCTGTCATTAAGTCTCTCTATATAATTCAGCTCTTTCATTGCATGTATTTATAATTATCCTCACTATATTATGCAGATTGAAGATCGCCGAATTGAAGAAAAGACAAGTGGATTTCATTGGGTTCATTAACACATATCTCATAGATGCAACTGAGGTTGAATTTCATGCCGAAAATACCGAGGCCAACTTGCTACAATTGTTGGTAATAAATGAACACAAGGATATAATACTCTTTCCTTACAACTTCAAGTGAGTGTTACTGTCTTGTGGCATATTCGGTTTCCCTTATTAGTCTAGGTTATAGTAATGTAATATTGATGAGTTATGCATGCATGCGCAGGTACCACTATATTCTCCTAGAGATTAAGCTTGAGCAGGGAGTAGTAACTGTCTTAGACTCCAAACGAAAAGATCCCAAGGAGTATGCGGACATGACTGAAATGCTCGAGAAGTAAAATCGATGATTATCCACCATATCAGCAACTTTGTTCATTTCTGATATCAAGTAATTGTTTTCTTTGTATGGCAGAGTTTGGAGAAAATTCACCAAAAAAGCTCCGGGACTGCCGAAGAAGCTGCAATTTAGACACCCGAAAGTAAGTACTATAGTAGCATATTCCACGCATCTCCTAGTGATTCAAGCGCTAGTTTCATCAATACCATTTAACATGCTTGCTAATTATCAGTTTGATTGACCTCTATTTCTTGTAAAGTGGTTGTGGCAGGAACAAGGGAATGATTTTTGTGGATACTACATTTGCGAGTCCATCCGCCACCACGACCTGTGAGCGGGCTACTCGACAAACAATATGAAGTGCGTAAATAACAATATTCACAATTTTATTTTATTACCATCATTTGTGTTGAGTTTCATTCATTTATATATATATATATATATATATATATATATATATATATATATATATATGTGTGTGTGTGTGTGTGTGTGTGTGTGTGTGTGTGTGTGTGTGTATTGACCCCCTTCTTAAAATTAGATGTTTCGGATGCGGGATGAACTACTAGCACCAGATCGCCTGCGAGCAATTCAAGAGGAATTGGCGGCATTCTTTCTTGACCACGTGATCGCTGAAGACGGAGAATACTATATGGACCACCCGTCCGTATGTTAGGAGATTATTCTTGTAAAAGATAATTATTGTATATATGTAGCCGGTAGTGTCGGATAGATATACGAGAACTTGTTGTTCGACCAATCTCTCGGAGAAGGAGAAGTGGTCGATATCACTTCTCTCTGTATGCATATATGTTCATGACGATCATCTGTTTCCTTCGTTTGCTTACTAGCTGGCTAGCGCGTCTAGCTAGTCCATAGTAAGTAGCGTCGACCAAGCACGGACAAAAGAGAGGACACTTCTCTCTATTAATTAGCTAGCTAACACAATATATGAAACACCTAAATTAACCGCCCAACCCCCCTTAAAAAAACAAAACCCGGCCACTGAATCTTGTGGCGTGGATGCCTTTTGGTCCCGGTTAGTGCTACCAACCGGGACCAAAAGCCCCCCTGCCTGGGCTCGGCGCACCGGCCACGTGGAGGACTATCTGTCCCGGTTCGTGTTAGAACCGGGACTAAACGGAGGAGGTATTAGTAACGACCCATTAGTCCCGGTTCACGAACCGGGACTAAAGGCCCTTACAAACCGGGACTAATAGGTGTTTTTCTACTAGTATTCATTGAAAATCACATCATTCATGTGCTTCCAGAGATGCTAGTAAATAAGCAAGAAAATTAAGCCTCATGCATCACAACATAGTTTTTGGGTTGGTAGCATTTGTGCTACTCTCTCGGATACTTTTGACCTACTTCTACTTGTATGAGGGTTTCCTAGCCACACTTTGTATCGTTTCGGCCCTTTGGGCTTTAATATAAAGTTGGGCAAAAGCCTGTTTCAATAATTATGAATGGAAACGTTTTTATGACATTGCCCTTGCTGCTAAATTCCCACTACCTCTCAATCCTACATGCCACATACTATTTCCCTGAAAAACGGTTGTTATGTTTTTGTGACAACCTTTATCAATATTTCTTAGGATATTGTTTCAAGACTATGCTCGTTATGTGGATATGTGGTGTGTGGGCATTATTCACCCTCAACCATGACATTACGAGTACACAATGAATGGATAATTGAATAGGACTAGAGGCCATATCAACCATATTATCATGATATACATTCTCCATAATAAACTAGGCAGACCAACATAGTACACCCAACAAAAACATGGTATATATACTAAATATGCACTAATACAAACCAATTGCTCTTGGAAGGGTGAATTCATGGGGGAATCAGCCCTCATGAAATTAGTTAGGATGGTTATAGGGATCACATGATGCAGAAGCTAGGGGTATTCCTTATTTTTTAAATATAATAGTATGCCATGTGCTGAAAGCAACACGGAGAGTAGAATATATATGATGGATTAGGGCATGTGATAATTTGTTTCATAAAAATAAAAAAGAGGATGGGAGAATTTGGGGGTTTTGGGGCTAGGATACTATTTGAGCGGCACGGGAGTTTGCACCAAAAGAGGCTGAAATTTTTGGCGTGGAAATATTTTCACCGGTGGGGCGGACAAGTAGCGGCATGCTTCTTATTTCTCTATGGGCTTAAGACCGACGCGGATATAGGTCATTTTCTGTTAGCTACACGTCACCCGACACAAAATTTGTTTTTTTTCTGCCCGTTGTTGACGCACAGAAAAAATACAGTTATCTCTGTCTTTCAGCGTCCCATAGACAGCAGAAACTAATTTCGATATACAAGTTCCGTGTGGATGATAAGGAGCTTGCACGGGTGGACACAATGGGAGCGCGTGGATCATTGGATGTCACATATTGGCACATCCCCGTCGTTCCCCATGCCGACAGTGGTTGCATAAACAGCAACACACGGTGGAGTGGGAGGAGGGTAGTCCAAAAAATTGGTAAGGCTAGTTGTACTGCGGCTCCTTGCTAAATTTCCAACACCTCTCAGGCCTACTGTTGGCATAGCCTTTTTTCTCAAAGTTTATACCTTGTTTTTGGGAGCAAACAGTTTTGTAAAGATTTCTTGATGTATTGCCTCACAAGGATACTTCTTATAAGAAGTTAGGAACATGGCATGTGTGCAGTTAACCAACCCAATTATTTACCCTCTACCGCAAGACGCTGCAATGAATGAATAATTTGATAGAATAGTGACCAACCATATTGCCATGCTATATATTGTGATGTCTAGGAAAAAAGTTAGCTCCAGATAGTACATTAAAATAATTCACTATAAAATTAAGAAAAAATAAAAGCAAATGGTAACAATGAGAGAATATCATGTGGAACCAAAGTTACGATGGAAACCACGTTGAAATTTTGAAGTTTCAAAAAAAATCTCAAAAGAATATATTATGTGAAGAAAGTGAGGTTCTGCTAGCATGTAAAATTCGAGGTTCAAACATTAATTCAAAACAAATTTGTTACTCCCTCTCTAGCTTAATATAAGACGTTTTTTGACACTGTCATGGATCTAAAAATATCTTATAAAAAGTTACAGAGATAATAATAAATAGTGCCAACGGTAAATTAAAGTCCACTATTCATTGCTGAATTTGTTTTTTGCGTACCTAGTAAATGACTTTGTGCTTGAACTTGAAATTTCACATGATAATAGAATATCACCATCTTAATGTACTATATTTTTTGATAGAATTTTTGGAATGAATGTGGTTTCCACGGAGTTCTAATTGTAACTTTTCTTTGAAAGGAGGCAGAAGACTTGCCATTTTCATTGATTAAGAAGAGAGCGAGAATATCTGGTTAATTGGCGGAAAACTGGGCTAAAGCCCATACAACCAAACCTGGTTTCACAGGATATTCTCTCGGTATCAATAACTAAATATTTTATCGCAACAAGTGATATTTTGCAAGTGACTTGGCAAACTAAAATCTTACACCAACTAGTAGAACGCCCGTGCGTTGCCACGGGCTTTTTGAAGAAAAAAATGCTACTCATGATGCTAAAATAACCGAGAACAGCTACCACACATCTCAGATCCTCGGTTCTCAGGTAACACGCTTCTTCAATCAATTACAACTATCTTTTTACAAATTAAGAAAGTTTGACTCAGCTACTAAAACTACATAAAAACATATAATCATGTCTTCTTCTGAATAAAAATATTGTAGTACACAACAGATTCAGTTATTGTGACCACTATAAATATCTATCTTCTAGTGCAAATATTTATATCCCCGGTTATAGTGACGGCTATCTATATTTATCTTCTAGAACAGATACTTATATCCAGAAGACATACATTTGCAAGTGTTTCTTGCTGCCAAAACCTACGTTTAGCTAAAATAAGTAGACGTATCATAAAATTTGAGATGA
This sequence comes from Aegilops bicornis, assembly GCA_021605145.1. Classification (NCBI taxonomy): domain Eukaryota; kingdom Viridiplantae; phylum Streptophyta; class Magnoliopsida; order Poales; family Poaceae; genus Aegilops; species Aegilops bicornis. The sequence continues at coordinate 635,644,605 of CM038673.1, read as the reverse complement.
GCATAGCACAACAAGGCCAGCTTGGCTCCTTGTCAGAAAAAAAACAACTTGTTTGCTCCTACTTTCGGAACCCAACATCTGTGCTAGTACATAACTAAGAGGACTACGAAAAATGACTGATGATCGCTCGACAGCCGCCGATGCACATTTTTTACATCGCTTCAGTTCTTCAAAGAATGAATTGCTGCCGTGTTCACCATGCAAAGAACATTTTTGATGCAAACAACATACGACAACAAATACAACATAGATGTGCGTTCTCGTTTCATACTGACCTGGGTGGATGCGATAGAAACGCCATGGACAAAGCGGTCGCTAGGATGGAGATATGAACACCAAATGAACCATAGATAATTCCCAATATTAATATGTGACAGCATCACTACTAAATAGGAAATAATTATCTCTATCAATAAGCAGAAGCAAACAACTGAAAGAAGATAACTATCTCATTTCAATCCTTACATTCACACGCCCCTCACCTCCGCGCCCCAGCCTCACTTTTGAAAGCCTGCAAGAGAGCGAGAGATGGGAGTAAGCACAATATTCTTCAATCAAATGACAGACAGTCAGGGAGCAATTAGCATTTTTGCCGTGCTCCCCTGCTCAGACCATATCGGTGCCGCCACATCTCGTTCAGAAAAAAAAAGCAGTAGCAACAACACCCAATCCCCATCGAGATATCTCAAGCAAGGTGCCCCTTCTCTTCTCTACACATCACCACTCCTTACCATCCAGCACTGGTGGAGCCTCATAGAGGCCAAACAGATCATGATCCCGCCTTCCAAAACTGCAAACAAAAAATTACTACTATGCATACTAAGTGTTTGAGCCAACCCAATTGTGAATAATACTCCTCCCAACCCCATTATTATTAGATGAATACCCTCGAAGGATACACACATGCATATTCGTGTGTGAAGCCAGCTAGCTACTCCATGCAACTTGATTGAATGTTGTACGAGCAGCTTCCTGCTGCATGTGCACATAATGCTTGCTTACTGCTAGTACATTAGATGGATTCACCCGGCTGGTGGCTGCCTGCTGCATATGTTGGCATTAGGTCGATTCGCCCCCTGCTTGCTGCTGCGCCTACACGGACCATCTCGTGCTATGCGCGCAATCGCCAAGACGATGAGCCGACGACCGTTGATGAGCCAAGCTGCCAAAGGTGGAAGGACCAAGATATGTTCGATTACAGTGTAATTTTACTTCTAGGCTATTTTGAATTGAAAATTTGCTTTGAGTTGAAAATTTGCCCCCCCCCCCCCCCCCCCCCCTTGATTGCTTGCCATGCTCCGCCACTGCCATCCAGCGCTGCTCCTCCTCTTCTACATCCATCTCCCACAAGTGGCTTGCGTCACCCCTCCCCCAGCTCCCTCCTATCAACAGATGGTCGTGCTCGACCCGCACCCTCGTCGCGACGCCCGTGCTCCAGCCGCACTTATGAAGCCGCATAAAGAGCTCAGGCTCCCTTCCTCTTCCCTGACCGTGAAAAGGGTGAAGTTGCCGCCCCGTGCTTCATAAGATTCACGGAGAGTCAGGGAGGGAGAGGAGGGGATCCAGCAGCGCGAGATCCATGTCGATTTGGGGAGGGAGGGGAGCAGCATGTGGGAGGAGGGAAGCACACTGCGCGGCTTGTGGAGGAAGAGGGATTCAGGGAGAGATGCGAAGATCGGGGGCTGGTTAGGGTTACCTAGGCTGCCACGTGATCCAGCATGGTGGGAGGGGCTGGCCTTGAGGAGCGACGATCCGGCGCGTCCATCGGCCGGGGGCCTGGCAGCGCCAATGGCTCCCTCCATCGTCGCCGCCGTCCGGGGAGGGACGCAGGCACCGCGAGGCAGACGAGGCTGGCAGCGCGATTCAATTCGGTGCGCGGCTGCATCTGAGGGAGACGACAGCGGGATTCTTGGTCGAGGACTCTCTGGGCGCCTCGCTGCTCGCTCGCTCACTCGTGCGAGTAGTCGAACATTTTTCACTGGTTTAATTTCATAGGTTTTATTTCGTCCGTTTTTCTGGCGTGCGAGAGAACTACATGGACGTGGTTTTGGTTGGGTTTTTTTAGAACTGGGAGGTAGGAGGGAGGACGAAAAAAAACCATGGTAGGTGGGACGAAAATTAACCTATGAACAGAGACTACCAACTAAGACATTAGGAGTAGAGACTATTCCTAAAAAAATTAAACAAGCAACTCCACCTACGTTTGATAAACAATATTTTGACCAACTTGATGCAAATTACTATTGAGATAAAAATAACTCTGAAGATGGAATGTCGAGCAATAAAGTATCATAATCAGTGCAACACTAGCTCCACGTATCCCTGAACATTATCCACAGTGGCACAACAAATTTATTAGGGACCCAGTCACCCAGCTGATGTTTGTTGACTCTCTGAACTTTGCTGACATGAACATGAATAGGAACTACTTACATAGAAACCACCTCTTCCAACACGAACTAGACCTCAGCTGCATGGTTTCATTGATAACTAGGATTGGACAAACTCGGCTCAAAACTCTGGGTTATCTCATTGAATTGATCAATTGATTGGGTCGAAATACATCGGATATGTGTGCACACGGTCATATAAAGAAGGAAGGAAGTATATTTTGAGGACACCATTCTTTATGGAGGTGAAGGAGCAGAGTGCCGAAGATGAGACCCTCGAAGTCTGGAGCGAATAAAGAGATTATTTTTCTCGTCTCCTCCTGAGCTTTTTATTAGGAACGGGAACTGAGGATGGTGAATCATCTTTCTCTTATCTCTTTACCCTTTCTATTTTAGCAGAAAGAAAAGCAGGAGCTTTCCATTGGGAGTGCCAATGGGCAATGGAGTCATTGTGGAACCTCGGGCATGACTGTCAGTGATAGTCGAGTGAAGTCAATGAAGTTTTGATGCAAACAAGACCCAAATTTGACCACTACGTTTGAATTTTACTATGTTTCTTGAGGTGAATGAACACACTGAGAAGATGTTTGAATTCAGCGCTTAGTGTTTTATTTTCAAGTGTACTATCTAAATTTGCCCTCAAAATTACAGATACATTTTCTAGGATGTTCTTTATTCAGAGCCTGAGTGGTGTGCATGCAGCTGAACATTTTTCTCCAAAAGAGCCTGAGTGGTTTGTATGCAGCTGATCTTTTTTTCCTTGGCATTATTTTCACCAGTGGGGCGGACGAGCAGCGACGTGTTTCTTAGAGTATCTCCAACCACAATGAGCTAATTCAAGTCCATATACGTCCGCGGATGTGCCCGGTCAGTGACAGCCCTTTAGCAATTGGCCCATATATGCAGTAAATCACAGCCCGAACCAGAAGATACATGGTCTGAATGTGATCAAATCACAGTTTCATCCCCCATGTCACGCGGTTTTAAGAAATCAAGAGCAACTGTACTCTAGTAATGAAGCACATATACCTTTATCACTCATAATGTCTGGGTGATCAGTTCAGTCCCTGCAAAAAAAGTTTCAGAACTTTGATGTCTTCTCCAACCGTAACGTGTTCTAAGATTTTGACACATAGGAGATTACAAAAGTAGTACACAGAGAAATTTTCTGAATTCACACCAATTAAACTATACCCGTCAAAGCTACTTGGATTACATAGATATTTTATTCCATTTCAGACGAGGGACAATAGCTTCCTCTTCCCAGTTTGGACTTCGAATTTGCTGGAATCATGCAGGAGCTTTTTTTCTTTCGAAAAGGAGTTTTACCCCAGCCTCTGCGTCAGAAAGATGCATACGGCTTATATTATTGATAAAAATATTCAGCAACAAGTCTCCAAGTCTTAAAGTATGAAATAAACAAACGCTCATAAGAGCTAAACAGAAAGCCACAACTGGCTGGCAAATAAAAATAGGAGCACTACATGCCTATCCTATTCCATGACCGCCATCCAAACCGGTTGAAAATATCCCGAGCTACCATCTCCCATCGGGTAGACGCAGTAACCAAACGCTCCCTGGCCTCCGTCGGAGTGAGTAGCGACCACATACGGATCAACGCTGTGGCCCTGAAGATAACCTGCAAAAAATGAATGTTTGTTGATCTGTTAAAAACCAAATCATTTCTACAGTTCCAGACTGCCCATAATAAAGCATAAACGCCAACACGAATGTGCCTTGCTGTATCGGAGTCAACCCCACCAAGCCACCTTCCAAATAACATGTTGATGGAAGTAGACGGATTAATATTAAAAGCAATATGAATCGACCGCCATAGAATCTTAGCGAGCGGACAATCAAGAAAGAGGTGTTTGATAGTTTCGTTATGGTCACAAAAACTACATCTAGCAGAACCCACCCAATTGTGTTTTGCCAGATTATCCTTAGTCAAAATAACTTGTTTATGCACAAACCACATAAACACTTTAATTCGCAAAGGTACCTTTACTTTCCAAACGTGCTTCGAGAAAGGAATGACGCTAAAGTTTATGACGTCCAGATAAATTGATTTGACCGAGAACACGCCGTTCTTTGTTAGTTTCCAATACAACTGATCTGGCTGCTGAGACAGTTGGACATCCATCAAACGTCTTACAAGATGAAGCCAGGCCTCCCAACGATTTCCAACTAGCGTCCTCCGAAAACTAATATTGAGGAAAGTGGATTGTAGAACGGTTGCAACGTAAGCTTCTTACGTTGAACAACGTTGTACAGAGTAGGATATTGAAGTGCAAAGGGAGTCTCCCCAAGCCACGTATCCTCCGAGAACCTCGTATTAGCTTCATTTCCGACTAAGAACCTTGTCCTGTTGAAAAAGAGTGGCTTGACTCTCATCAATCCTTTCCAAAATGGTGAGTCAGTCGGCCTCACTGTCGCCCGGGCCAAGGTTTTAGACTGAAGATACTTATTCCGCAAAATCTGAGCCCAAGTAGCCTCCGTCTCGGATGAAAGTTTAAACAGCCACTTGCTAAGGAGACATCCGTTTTTGACTTCCAGATTTTCAATACCTAGACCCCCTTGGTCCTTCGGCCTACAGATTATATCCCATTTAGCAAGCCTATACTATCGTTTAAGCTCATCACTCTGCCAAAAGAATCGAGATCGATAGAAGTCTAGCCTCTTCCTGACACCCACCGGGACCTCGAAAAAGGATAGGAGAAACATAGGCATACTGGTGAGGACCGAATTAATCAAAATTAATCGCCCTCCATATGACATGAGCTTCCCTTTCCAACAGCTCAGTTTCTTCTCAAAACGATCCTCGATGCATTTTCACTCTTTGTTAGTCAGCTTACGATGATGAATGGGTATACCTAAATACGTGAACGGTAACGTGCCCAATTCACATCCGAACAATTGTTTATACGCCTCCTGGTCATCATTAGCTCTTCTAAAACAGAACAATTCGCTCTTGTGGAAGTTAATTTTGAGTCCGGACAATTGTTCAAATAAGCATAACACAAGCTTCATTTTTCTTGCTTTCGCCAAGTCATGCTCCATAAAGATGATAGTATCATCAGCATACTGAAGAATAGAGATACCGCCATCAACTAAAGCTGTAGGAACTCCTAAATCGAAATGTTGCTAATATGCATTGGTGTTGGGATTTGCCCTCAGAATCGATCACATCAAAGTGGGCGATGAACATGCGCATGAAAAGTTTTGGCCAAAGGCACGTGTCGTGCCTCTTTCTTCTTCTTTTCTCTCACGATACAACCTGCGGTACAGCCTTGGCTGTATATATATACACAGCCGATGCAACAGACCGATAGACTATATTCTACACAGACTAAAGTTTCCTAATCTAATTACACGGCGACCTTGATCGTTTACATAAACCTCAAGTCCTAAACTGACTCGTAGACGTACCATGACATGCAAAAGCAACTCCAACAGGTACTACTAGCACGTACGGCAGCTAGCTTTTGCAAAATCTGCACCACATGAAAACTAACTTGAACTTATTAAATTAACTCTAGACTATTTCTAACAATTGGGAAGATGTTACAGAATAATAGTTACACCAATCAAATAAGAGGTGCATTTCACACTACAGTAAGCTAGAATGCCCCGATTCCCTCCGCAGACACGGGAGGGAGGAGAGAGATAAAGAGATGAAAGCACGTGCACTACACATTTCCCTTTTTGGCCCACGCTCCCATCTCTATTAACCCGAGCCAATACGAACGGCACTGGTTTTGTTAATTTTCTTTGGGCCTGCCTCCATCCGTGGTATGGGTTGGATACTTTGCTGCAAACGGCACTTCCTCATCCAGCTCACTAGAGTGGAGGGTCAGACCCGAGCAGTGGAGAGCTTGCACTGGTTTCCTCCGTGCTTGAAGAAGGACCATGTGGTGTCGCGCGTCGGCACATCTTAGTCATTCCCGACACCGGCGGTGAGCGCATAAATAGGGATGCATGTGGCTACTGTTTGCTTAGCTTCGACTCATTGCTAAATTTCCGATACCTCTCAGGCCTAAAGATTGCATGCCATTTCTAATGAAAACATGGTTACTCTCTTTTGGGACCAATGGCTTGTCAAATTTTCTTGATGTATTGCTTCAGAGCCATGCTTCTTATTGGGACATGTTTTATGCGCCCCACCGAATTATTCACCTCTACCACGACGTGTCTCAATGAATGAATTACTTAAAGCACTATGACCAACCATATTGCCAAGATATATGTTGCGGCCAATATACTGAAAAAAGTTAGGTCGAATACTACACCCGACAAACCTGCTATGCTGACTGTACATTAGTACAAACCACATGCATGGTAGACCAATTGTGAAAGAAGGTAAAAAAAAACATGATAAAATGATATAAAAATGCACCGGTTGGTATCACTAGCTAAATATCCGATAGCAACAAGCGATATTTGTAAGAGACTTTGCGTAAAGAAACTTATGTGGACCACACCACCCGCTTCTGGATGAACAAGTTTTAAGATTAATAACTCAACACAGATTATTATTGAGATAAAAATAGCAACAGAGATGCAATGTCAAACATTAAAGTACCATAATCAGTGTAACACCAGCTCCATGGATCTCCTGAAAATTTTCCTTCGTGCTCAAAGCAACACAAAAATTTATTACGAACACAACTCATGTAATTTGACTCTCCAAACTTTGCTAACTGAACATGAATGTGTACAGCCAAACGAAACTCAACCGCTTCCACCATGAAATAGGTCTGAACTACACGACCTCGTTGGTTGTTATGACTGTTAATTGATTGTTTCAGACGAGCATAGGAGACGAATCCGCCAAAGCTCTAATCATCGCGACAAAGCACAATTGCGCAGCAAAGGTCATGCATGACTCGAGCTCATGGGAAATCACAGCATTAATGTGCTTCCAGAGATGCTAGTAGAGAAGCAAGAAAGTGAAGCCTGATGTAATTAAATTTGGTATGCACCGTCTAGTTCCTGCATAATTACAACAGTGCCAAATTACCAATTCTCTGGCTGTCACGACTCATGAGCATGGGTTGAGCGTAGGCAGTAATTGTGATAGTACATATGATTAAATTCTTCTGTTTCCTGCATAAGTACAACAGTACCAAAATACTGATTATCTGTCTGACTGGTTAACATTAAGAATTTTCTCTCTCATATCTGAAGTACATTCCAGTCTTATAAACTACAAGTCCCCAGTAATTTGTTGCATTTACTAAATTACTAATAATTTTCGCTCCACAAATGGTTTTAAAAGTAGAAAGTTTTACTCTCAGTTACTCGATGCCATGTGGTGGTGGTGCATGTTTGCCATTTCCTATGAATCTGCAGTATAGACATTGTGTACTACGATTTAGCTAGTAAAGAAAATGGCGGAAATGCAATTCGGCTCTCGGGTCAGGCTAAGAATTTACTGGCCATGAGGGTGTAGGGACACCCGGGAGCTACTACACCTTTCTCTTCTCTAAAATTCAAAAACACTAGAACTGAGTGAAGTGGCAAAGAAAAGTGCATCACTTGGCACTTATTTGGAACTGAGTGAAGTGGCAAAGAAAAGTGCATCACTTGGCACTTATTTGGAACTGAGTCTGGGCTCCCGTCTAGATCCGTCGTCCGTGGCCTTTGGTCAATGACGGCGCGGTTGGGAGGCTTGTGCGGAGCTGATCTGCACGACTCGGCCATGATCCAGCCGATTGGGAGGCTTGTGCAGAAGTACGTAGCCGATCTGCAGGTCTGGATCGAGAGGAGGGCGGCGTGGGGGCTGGTGGTTCCGGCCTAGGTGGTTTGCCCCTAGCACTCTTCTTCCTGATCTAAGGGCGTGGTCCCAGGGTTCCTCAAGTGACAAGATGAAGATCTGCCTGATGCCTGTCCTTCTTGATCTGGTCGGGGTGTCGGGTTCCGAAAGGCTCCGCCAGTGAACTCCCATGGGCGCGTTATGCCTGGAGATTGCTGGATCGTGTGGGATTCGATCGTGCCCACTGGTTCTCTGTTAAGGAGGGAGCGGTGCGAAGCTCTGCTATCTGTTGCCATCATGGGATATGTCTAGTTCCATGGTGAAGTCAGAGGCGGAGAATGTCATGGAAGCCGAGATCGGAGGACTATTAATAGTGGTTGGAGCCTTTGTGGCGATGAGGAACTTGCTTGGAGTTTCGGATTTTGTAGCAGCGGTATGTAAGTGGGGTCGGCAGCACAGGTGTAGTTCAAAGTCTTACCTCTCAGGTGAAAATCCAAGGTCTGGCCTTAATTGGTTGTGCCTGGCAATGGTTTTGTTGAAGGCATTGTTTTGAGATCGGGGACTATCTTCGGGGTGAAAACCCATGATCTATGATCGGGTGACGACGGCGCTTGTGCACTGTTTCCTTCTTTGAGGCGTCACTTTTGAAGAACTTGAACTTTAGGTGTTGTTTTGGTGGTGGTTGTATTGTTGCTGCATGGACTGGAATTCTGTAGCGGGGCTTTTCTTCTTTTTTAGCTTCTTCTTCTTCTTCTTTTTTGGCTGTGTGCATCCGCAATGCCATTAGGGGTATTGCGTTGTTGCAGAGGCTGGGTGTAATTGGTATCTTCGCGATATTATTATATTTCCTTTATCGAAAATTTGGAATTGAGTGATAATTCTAGAGGAAACTGTACACACTATTACACGAAATGTTCAGACAAACAAAGGTAAACAGGCCATCACTCTACTGTAAAATTGTGGACAAGTTGTCACTAATATCCAAAGGAAGAATTCTTGGTTGGTCCTCCCCTTCTCTTCTAGTCAGCATCGTGATCTGAAAATAGTCGGCCGTGCCCTGTAACCGAGTGGTAGAGGTGAGAGGGTTAGCAACAGTAAGCAAAAGAATCCAAGTCCTATGCTCTGACGGTGTTGCAAATACCACTACTTCTGTCAAAACCCAACTGCTCTTGTTTCAGTATAAAGTATGTAAGTTATTAAACATTTCATTTACATCTATACAGACGGCTGTCTCTGTATACTGGCTAGCTGGATATATTTGACCGTCACTAAACTTTAAACTACTACCTGCAGCAGCAAAACTGAATACATGCTGCCTTCGATTGAGCGTATGGGGAAACTGAAATAGTTAACATCTATATGGGGCGGGTCGGTGAACAGATAAAATCATAAAAAGGCTTTTTGGAAAACTTGAGATCAAAATGAGAAATGTGTAAACACTTTTGTGATTCCAAATAACCTTGATGCATGTTGATCGCACCAACCAGGCATCATTAAATTGTTCTTGGCACTTCAAGCGCACTTGAAGTAGTAGATCCTATACTAGGACCAATGCTCCCCATCGGCTCCATGCATCATGGACTGCTTGGTGCAAATGAAATACACAAGGAAAATATTTAATTTAAACCGGATGAGTTTCTGTCTTCATAAGCCGTCTGGTACGCGTGCCATGTGCCCCATCAGCCCATGTTTTTCCTCCCCACCTTATCATCCACTCGTCACTCTCCTCATCTTCTTCCTTTGCTTTTTCCCCCTCCACCGCTGCTGCAAGGAAGAGGCGACGCCGGTCAAATCCACATCACTGTGTGGCGGCGGCAGATGATGAAGCCTCCACCATCGCCTCTGCACCGTGCCGTGTCGCAGCACCCCCCGTTGTCATCATGCTGCATCGCAGCATCCGCCGGTCGCCGGCGCGTGCTTCTTTGTTGCAACCGCGTCGCCATCTTGCTGCGATGGAGCACCAACAACAGGTGGGGCACTGCAGTGAAACTCTGCCTGCGGCGCCGTCAGGGTGCTGCGGTGGAGTCCACCGTACAGGTGTAGGCTTCAGCGAAACATCGCTAGCGGCGTCGGGTGCTGCGATGAAGCATCGATGGACCGCCGCCGCAGCGGCGTCTGCGCTGTAGTGAAGCATCGCCCGCCATGGCGCATGCTGCGATGGAGCGCCACGGGACCGTTGAAACTTCGTCGGGGTTTCATTGAAGCACCGTCGGCGCTGCAATGGAGCGCGTTCGGGGTCATTGGAGCTCCGCTGCGGCCGCAATGGACCTCTACTACTGTTTCAATGGAGCTTCATCGGAGCTCCAATGGAGCGTGGCCTGGGCTGCAATGGACCTTTGCCTGGCCTGCAATGGAGCGCTGCTGTGGCTGCACTGAGGCTTCATTGGACACGTCGTCAGTTCGGCATCGATGGTTTTTTGTGCTTGGTGTTGCCACGGCCATAGCTGCAATGGAGCAGCATGCCGGTGCTCCCGGTACTGCATGCTGGTGCTACCGGAATGCTACCCGGCACTATAATGGAGTGTTGCCAGTGATGCAGCGGTCGATGGCAGCACATGGAGATGCATTGTAGCGCTCGCCGAAGGCTCTGTTGCCATGGCGGGTGCTACGTTGCTCTGGTGGAAGAGGATCAGAGCAAGAAGACGTAAGGTGGGGCTGTGTCGCTTGGATCGAGAAGTTTGAAAGCCAATGGAGCAACATGACCCCGCACATCCTTCACAAACCGGACACGTTTTTCTGTCGATACCCATAGACTAGCTCATATATGTTGCAGCTTATTTCAAATGCGCCCAAAATTTTACCACACCCTTCAGGGGCCATGTGATGACATCGTGCCAAATCCCGAGGATTTTCAGCATCGTATGATTTTTTGAGGATTTAAACGGTTGGATCAGGCATGCTGACGAGGTAATTTCATCCCCCGTTGGTGGGCCTGCCCCTCCCTCATCCGAACAAGGCCTACACATGTCACAAAGACATCAAATAGGATTTTTCATTCAGCTTCTAGGCATAATTTCATGTGTCGCCTTATAGATCTGCAATTTTCGACACTGAAACTCTAACAATGCAATAAATGTCTCAAATATTGCATGCGAGTCCGGAAAATGCAGGGGCCTGGCACGCGTTATGCGATGACCTCCTTTGAGGGCACGAGAAGTTTCGAGGCCCACGGAGCAACATGACCTGCACTTCCTTCACAAACCAGACACGTTCCCTCTCGATACCCAGAGACTAGCTCGGAGATGTTGTAGTTTACGACGGCCTCAGGTTTATATCCAAAACGTGCCCAAATTTTTTACCACACCTACAGGGGCAGTGATGGCGTCGTGCCAGATATCGAGGATTTCAGGTATCGTATGATTTTTTTAGGATTCAAACGGTTGGATCAGGCATGTGGACGACGTAATTTCACCCAGCGGTGGCAGGGCCTGCCCCTTCCTCATCTGCACAAGGCCTACGCATTTTGCAAAGACATGACATAGGATTTTCCATTGATCTTCTGGGCATGATTTCATATGACACCCTGCAAATCTGCATATTTTGTCGCTGAAACCCTAGCAGTGCAATAAATATCTCAAATATTGCATGCGGGTCTAGAAAATGCGGGGGCCTCGGACGGGTCATGCGATGACCTCCTTTGAGGGCGCGAGAAGTTTCATGGCCAACGGAGCAACCAGGCCCACACTTCCTTCACAAACCGGACACGTTTCCTCAAATATGACTTTTATTCAACTTCTGGGCATGATATCATGTGCCACCTTGTAGATTTATCATTTTCGGCACTGAAAGCCTATCAGTTCCTTATAAATGTCTCAAATATTGCATGCGGGTCCGGAAAATACGGGGGCCTGGCATGCGTCATGCAACGACCTCCTTTGAGGGCACGAGAAGTTTCGAGGCCAACGGAGCAACATGACCCGCACTTCTTTCACAAACTAGACACGTTCCCTCTCGATACCCAAAGACTAGCTCGGAGATGTTGTAGTTTACATAGGCCTCAGGTGTCTATTCAAAGCATGCCCAAATTTTTACCACACCCTAGAGGGGCCATGTGATGACACCGTGCCAGATATCGAGGATTTCAGGCATCGTAAGATCTTTTGAGGATTTAAACGGTTACATCAGGCATGCCGACGAGGTAATTTCACCCCCGGTGGCGGGGCCTGCCCCTCCCTCGTCTGCACATGGCCTACTCATTTCACAAGGCCATCAAATAGGATTTTCATTCAACTTCTGGCATGATTTCATGTGTCGCCTTGCAGATCTGCAATTTCCAACCTTAGCAGTGCAATAAATGTCCCAAATATTGCATGCAGGTCTGGAAAATGCGGGAGGTTGACACATGTCATGCGATGACCTCCTTGGAGGGCATGGAAAGTTTCAAGGCCATCGGAACAACAGGACCCGCACTTGCAGATCTGCAATTTCCGTCGTTGAAACCTTAGCAGTGTAATAAATGTCTCAAATATTGCATGCAGGTCTGGAAAATGCGGGAGGCTGACACATGTCATGTGATGACCTCTTTTGAGGGCACGGGAAGTTTCGAGGTCAACGGAACAACAGGTCCCGCATTTCCTTCATAAAATGAACCCATTCTGTTTCGATACCTAGAGATGTTGTAGTTTACAAGCGGCCTCAGGTGTGACCTAGCCTATTTGAAACGTGCGCAAAATTACTACTCCCTCTGTATTATGGGACGGAGGGAGTAACCCGAAGTGCCATGATGTGGGTTACTCGTCGTATTAGGATAGGCACTAGTAGTAGCTAGCAGCCATGACGAGCTCCCAAACGGCTCAACCCACATCAAGGCACTGCGGGTCTGATACGCGTCATGTGATGAACCATCCTACCATTTAAACTACTCTTGACGCTTATCCTTAGGCGAGGTGAGATTAAACTAAGCTCCCACAACGAAACAACCATTTGCTGAGAGCCAAGTCACGGGCTCTCGGCAAAGCATTGCCACCGTCACCGAGCCGTTTGCCACTGCCGGATGTGCCACGTGGCATCACTTTGCCGTGGGTTCATTGTTTGGTATTCGGCAAAAATAGAGTTTGCCGAGTCTGCCTTCTTCGTCGTGTCCTATTCTTGGCAACAACATTACCGTTGTCGTGTCCTCGTCTTTGTCGTGAGCTACTCTCGGCATTGGTGTTTTTGTCGAGTGCGCGCGCTTTGGCTCTCGGCGATGAGCCCGGAATTCGGTGTATACTGAAATTCCAGTAGTGTGATGAGAGTATCGTCGAGACAGAGACAGTTTTATACATGCAGCTTTTCGCTGCAAAAAATGCACATTTTTGGAGCTATTATGGCACGTCAAGAATTGGAAGCCATTATGGCAGGCTTCCAATAATTAAGGGTGGACGAATATTAACTCAACAATCTTACATTCTAAACTAGTTTTTTTTTCGACAAACACTATGAGATTGGAGGATAAACTAACCAAACAGAGTTCGGCTCCTCCCATTTGGGTTGCACTTCCCGGTGAACAGGCTGCGGGCAAGCCCGATGTACAACTCTGGGCTTCTCCAGAACCACCAATGGGCACGGCACCACAGTTGGAGGAGGCGGATCGAGCACAGACCATTGCTACCGCCACAAACAACTCCGCATGTACCGCTAGATCAAGGTCAGAGCCATGGTGTTCTGCTCAAGCAGCTCAGAGAGGTACCGCCCGAATGACACCAATTTCCCTAGCGCTGCTATCCACTCCTAAAAAGGGGAAAAAAAAGGAAAAATCACAAAAATGAGCACCAGAATACGACCAGATGCTGACGAAGTATGGAGCCAATGTTGCCTACCCAATCTCAGTCGGCTCTAGAGACGGCGGGAACAGATATGTCTCATCTCCCATGGCACTGTTGAGAGTCCCGATCAGATCTAAGATTAGATTCAGCATGCCTGCAGTTGCCTGAGGCTGTTGGGGGCTAACAAGAACGGGACGGGCTTTCGCAAAAAAAAAAAGACAAGAACAGGACGGGCACGCAAAAAAAGAGAGACAAGATCCAATATTGGCCGGCGGCGGTTGCGAAAAATTCGAATATAAATGAGACGGAGACAACAAAGGGATATGCACCTGTCCTTGAATTACATAATTACCGAGGGTGTATGTTGTATATTTGACAGCATGTATTGTTGGTATTCAACCCTGTTCCTACAGTCCAGATCCAACAAATCACGCCATACGGGAGGAGGAGGAGCATATCCTGTATGGTATCACCAGATATGTTCTCCATCCGCGACAATATATTGGGTGGGACGATAAGATGTACACCGCTTCCCGACCCGATCTGCATATCCGGTCTCCTTCCCACAATTCCGCGACCCTTTGGAGTAGCACTCATTGCTACATTACCGACACCTCTCACGCCTGCAGATTGCAAACCGTTTTCCATCAAAACAAGGTTACATTTTCTTCTTGAAAACAGAGGCGACTTTGGTTTTGAACCAACAGCCGTCCAATTTTCTTGACATATTGATACACAACTATGCTTCTTATAAAGGCATGGTGTGTGCGCCCCACCCAAATATTCATCCTCAAGCGGTGACAAAATGAATGAATAACTTAATACACTAGTGACCAACCATATATATCCCGAAGAAAATAAGTTAGGTGAGACGCTGCACCAAACAAACATGCTATGTGGATTGTAAAATAACACCACCCACATGTTATATGAATTGCAAAAAAACGAAAATACTTCATTTTAAAATGTTGCCAAAATAAAGCAATTTGAGTAACTAAATATTCGGTAGCAACAAGTGCTATTTTCTGGTGACTTTGCGTTAGGGAAAACCTTACACGAACCACTCCACCCACTTTTTGATGAACAACATTTGATAAACTTGGTGCATAATACTGTTGACATATAAAAACTACAAAGATGCATTCAAGTATGAAAATCAGCACAACACCAGCTCCATGAATCTCCTAAAATATTACTCGGTGTCACACCATCACCAAAAAGTTATTATGAACAAATTCATGTTTTTTTTGACAAATAACACAATTCATGGTTCTTGATCCTACAAACTTTCCAACATGTTGAAACTCGGCAAAGCCATATGTGGCCAACATGCAATTTTGCCAACTTGAACAAAATAATAGTTAGACAATCATATAATAGGTGTATTTCACACAAAAAAATCATAATTGATAATAGGTGCCTGGTTTCCTCAAATCAACCAGGAAATTCTCTTCTCACAAAAAAAGATCTAGGAAAATCCCACTCTCTTCTCAATTAATGAAAATGATAAGTCTCTTACTTTGTTTCAAAAAGACTTAAGCTAGCGTGCCCGGATTCTCTCTCTCCCTCTCCCTCCTCGGACCAATATGCATGCACACCACATTTCTTTTTAGATCCACACTCCTATCTCTATACAAACCAGGCTAACACAAATTGACCTTGTTGTGTTATTTATTTCATCCACAGCTGAATTGGGTGGGGTTTGCTCAAAATGAAAAGCTGAATTGTTTGGTATGTTGTGTTGTAGCCTTATTTCCTCTCTTGCAGTATAGTGGAGGATCGATCCGTGCAGGGAGCCAGGGAGTAGAAGGGTGCTCGCACATGTGGCGACCGTTTGAGAAGGACCATGGGTAACTGCACCTCGACACATCTAACGACAACGCACGACAGGGCGGAAGGAGATGTTTTCTTGCAACAGAGAACCCATTGGTAATGCCAACTGTACTAAGATCCCGTGCTAAATTCCCAACTTCTCTCAAGTCTATTGATTGCATACCATTTTCTAGAAAACAATGTTACTTTTTTAAGGCCAACAATTTGTCAATTTGTCTTGATGTATTGCTTCACAACTATGCTTCTTATAAGGACATGGTATGTGCGCCCCCACTATTCATTCACCCTCTACCGCAAGGTATATCATTGAATGAATAAGTTCAAACTCTAGTGACCAACCATATCGGCTTGCCATATATTGTTATGTCCAGGAAAATAAAAGTAGGTTGAGATTTTATTTACTGCAACCCAAAAAATGCTATGCCAAATGTACATTAATACAAACTATGTGGTATACCACATACCCATTGCTAAAGAAGCTACAAGAATTCGTTCTCGAATGACGTAAAAAGAAAGCGATTTGTATCAATAACTCAATATTTCATGGCAACAAGTGATATTTACAAGTGAAATTGCGTAAATAACGATGCATGAACCATCACCACCCACTATTCGATGGAAAATTTTGAAGACTAACTCAAGTACAAAGTATCGAGCAGTGAAGTATCATAATCAATACATTATCAACTCCATAAATCTCCTGAAAAAATTACTTTGTGTTCACCAAGACCTAGAAATTATTATGAACACAACTCATTTTTCTTGAATCCCCAAAATTTTCAAATTGTTGAAACACGTCAAAGCCATATGTTGCCAATATACATTTTCCCCAAGTTGAATAAAATAATAGTTACACAATTAAATTTTTTTTTGGAGAAAAGACACCCAAAAGGAAAACGGTAACCAAAATGTAAAGAAAACAACACACAATTGATCGGCAAAAACTAAAATTACATCAAAATCCATACTGGTCATCTTTCTTTGATTGGACACTGCATACCGAAGTTTAAAATTACACTTAACCAATATTAATGGAAAGGAACACATGCAAACGCCCTTGACATATAAGGTTTAATTTGAAGACCTCATTAGCCACTTGGGGCTAGAAATGAGATTTCATAATAGTCAGAGGAACATCGGTCATCACCGCACACAACACAAAGTTGTAATCCTTCACCGTTTGTCTAGAGGGTTGGAGAAACTAGGCCATGCCATACAACAAAAGGAGGATGTCAAATTAGCCGCACCAACATAATGAGCATCTTCAAACTCCTCCTAAGAGTGTGTTATGGTTTAAATTGTATAGGGAGAAACTATTTTAGGGAGCAAAAAGTGAAAGAGAAGGGCCAATTGGTATGCCTGGAATAAAATGACAAGGCCAAATAAACAGGGGGCTTTGTGATGGTCTTCCATATGGGCGGCTCTCACCATGTCGTCTCCCAGATATGTTGGCCGGGCCGAGGACCCCCTTGTCGGTTCGTGAGTGGGCCACATATAGGGTGGCCCATGACGTATAAATACAAGGCCCAGAAGACTATTCATGTACTCCAAGGTGATGGATTCGTCGCCGAAGACTCGCTTTCCTTGTACATAGCCGACTAGTATACTGTAACCCTAGAGACCCCCTTGTACTTATGTAAACCGAGGGGATGGGTCATAGAAGAAATATTACAATATCAGGGTAGACATATGTAATTTGTATTCAATCAAACGCAATGAACACATGTAGGACGTGGAGTATTATCTCCCAGGGGATCCCGAACCTAGGTAAAACCTCGACCTGTTATCATTGTGCTTAAACGCTTAGCTCGGGATCCATACCACGAGATCTGTCGGATTTATCTCCATCATTGGTGGCCCATACAGGACCCCACAAACAAATCATCGCGGTAAGATGGGAGTTCAGATCGTATCGGGCACAATTTGCACGTAAGCTGGAATAGATCTTCATCTTGAGCGCAATCTAGTTCATCGCCAACTCGACTGGTCAACTCTACCAGGTCAAGGACTACGCCCCATGTTAGATCTGTTACAGATTTGACGGGCGTCTTCATCATCAACAACTTCAATGTAGCCAGGATCATGGAAAAAAATTGATGGAGCTTGGGGGCTCAACATCAACTTTTCCCTCGCGCGACCGTGCATAACTATCTAGACATCAGATTCATTTTCATCGTCATCACCTCCTTGTGCATCTTTTCGAGTCCGCACACATTTGGAAGAAGGAGGCCAACGGCCAACTCCAGCGTCCTTTGGAAGATCCAACCATTCAGATCATGCGGAATTGTCATGTCGAGAACCCCTCAAAATTTGAGCTCGATCTGACGATTCGAACTCCACAAGGAGCTTGAGAAGTGCATCAATTTTTGAATATGTTTCTACAAAAAAAACCCGACTTGTGTTCATCTTTATTCATGAACGGATTATTGGACAACCTCTGACTGAGGGGAATTTTTCTGCGTTGGGGATGTTGTGTTATGTTCTCAAACACATACCCGCAGAATTTGATCCTATTCCGAGGTGCTCTTCGTGGTCGAGCCATTATCGATTGAGGACTACCTTGTCGCTTTGGGTATTCTGACCTGCATCGACATCTTCACGTCAACACTCCGGCATCGTTACCTCATAGGGCAAAACTCATCGCTCTGCAGCACTTATTTGTCCCATCACCTCGGCTGGCTTGGGGCCTTCCACACCATCACTTCATCAACCTGCTTCGGTTGCTCCAGCATCAGCCCACCGACCTGCCTCGTCATGTCGGCTTGGCTAAGGGCTTCATCTTGTCGCGTCGACCGTGCATGTCGTCACATAAACGAGATGAGCTCCTCGCTCCGCCACATCAGGATCGGCTTAGGGTCTAGGACCTCGTCCCGCCACGACCCAGACAGTGTCATAATTGCCTAGAATATAGAAAGCAACTAAGTGATTCGTCCCAAATATATCTACAATTTTTTATTACTAAATGCTATTGTGTATCACTTTTTATATGTTTTTATACCATCTTATTATGTTTTTGGGACTAACATATTAATTTAGTGCCTAGTGCAAGTTTCTGTTCTTTTTCTTGCATGTTTTTGATTTCACAGAAAATCTATACCTAAGAAAGTCCAAACACGATGAAAATTTACAAGAATTTTTTCTGGAATATAAGAAACAACAGAAGCTTCAAGGATAGAACAGAAGACTCATGATCTTCCCACGAGACCAGGGGGTGCGGCCCGGGGGTCACCGTCTAGGCTTTGAAGGAAATATGCCCTAGAGGCAATAATAAAGTTATTATTTATTTCCTTATATCATGATAAATGTTTATTATTCATGCTAGAATTGTATTAACAGGAAACATAATACATGTGTGAATACATAAACCTACAGAGTGTCACTAGTATGCCTCTACTTGACTAGCTCGTTAATCAAAGATGGTTGTGTTTCCTAACCATGAACAAGGAGTTGTTATTTGATTAACGGGATCACATCATTGGTTGAATGATCTGATTGACATGACCCATTCCATTAGCATAGCACCTGATCGTATAGTTTGTTGCTAGTGCTTTTCTTCATGACTTATACATGTTCCTATGACTATGAGATTATGCAACTCCCGTTTGCCTGAGGAACACTTTGGTTGCTACCAAACGTCACAACGTAACTGGGTGATTATAAAGGTACATTACAGGTGTCTCCGAAGGTACATGTTGGGTTGGCATATTTCGAGATTAGGATTTGTCACTCCAATTGTCGGAGAGGTATCTCTGGGCCCTCTCGGTAATGCACATCACATAAGCCTTGCAAGCATTGCAACTAATGAGTTAGTTGTGAGATGATGCATTACGGAACGAGTAAAGAGACTTGCCGTAACGAGATTGAACTAGGTATTGGATACCGACGATCGAATCTCGGGCAAGTAACATACCGATGACAAAGGGAACAACGTATGTTGTTATGCGGTCTGACCGATAAAGATCTTCGTAGAATATGTAGGAGCCAATATGGGCATCCAGGTCCCGCTATTGGTTATTGACCGGAGAGGTGTCTCGGTCATGTCTACATAGTTCTCGAACCCGTAGGGTCCGCACGCTTAACGTTTCGATGACAGTTACTATGAGTTGTTATGATGTTTCTGTACCGAAGGTTGTTCTGAGTCCCGGATGAGATCACGGACGTGACGAGGAGTCTCGAAATGGTCGAGACATAAAGATTCATATATTGGAAGACTCTGTTTGGACATCGGAAGTGTTCCGGTGAAATTGGGAATTTTACCAAATGCAGGGAGGTTACCGAACCCCGGAATACTAATGGGCCAACATGGGCCTTAGTGGAAAGGAGAGAAGGGGCCCAAGTGCTGGTCGCACCTTCCCCTTCCCTAGTCCTATTAGGACTAGGAGAAGGCGCCCTCTCTCTCCCTTCCCACTTGGGGAAACCTAGTTGGACTAGGATTGGGGGAATCCTACTCCTAGTAGGAGTAGGACACCCTGGCACCAAGCCTTGGCCGCCAGCCCTCCCTTCCCTCCTTTATATACAGGGCAGGGGCACCCCATGACACACAAGTTGATCCTTGAGATCTTTCCTTAGCCGTGTGGTGCCCCTTCCACCATATTACACCTCGAGAATACCGTGGCGGAGCTTAGGCGAAGCCCTGCGCCGGTGGAACATCATCATCGCCACCACGCCGTCGTCTTGTGAAACTCTCCCTCAACACTCGGCTGGATCGGAGTTCGAGGGGCGTCATCGAGCTGAGCGTGTGCAGAACTTCGGAGGTGCCGTGACGTTCGGTACTTGGATCGGTTGGATCGTGAAGAAGTACGACTACTTCCTCTACGTTGCGTCAACGCTTCCGTTGCTGGTCTACGAGGGCGTGAGACAACACTCTCATCTCGTTGCTATGCATCACCATGATCTTGCGTGATCGTAGGAAAATTTTTGAAATTACTACGTTCCCCAACAGTGGCATCCGAGCCTGGTTTTATGCGTAGATGTCATATGCACGAGTAGAACACAAGTGAGTTGTGGACGATACAAGTCATACTGCCTACCAAAGCATGTCATACTTTGGTTCAGCGGTATTGTTGGACGAGACGATCCGGACCAACCTTACGCCAGACGCTTCACGCCGAGACCGGTTCCCTCGGCGTGCTTTGCACATAGATGGCTTGCGGAAGACTGTCTCTCCAACTTTAGTTGAACTGAGTGTGGCTACGCCCGGTCCTTGAGAAGGTTAAAGCGGAGTCTATTTGACAAACTATCGTTGTGGTTTTGATGCGTAGGTAAGAACGGTTCTTGCTCAGCCCGTAGCAGCCATCGTAAAACTTGCAACAACAAAGTAGAGGACGTCTAACTTGTTTTTGCAGGGCATGTTGTGATGTGATATGGTCAAGACGTGATGCTAAATTTTATTGTATGAGATGATCATGTTTTGTAACCGAAGTTATCGACGGCTGGCAGGAGCCATATGGTTGTCGCTTATTGTATGCAATGCAATCGCGATGTAATGCTTTACTTTATTACTAAGCGGTAGTGATAGTCGTGGAAGCATAAGATTGGCGAGGCGACAACGATGCTACGATGGAGATCAAGGTGTCGCGCGGTGACGATGGTGATCATGACGGTGCTTGAAGATGGAGATCACAAGCACGAGATGATGATGACCATATCATATCACTTATATTGATTGCATGTGATGTTTATCCTTTATGCATCTTATTTTGCTTGATTGACGGTAGCATTATAAGATGATCTCTCACTAATTATCAAGAAGTGTTCTCCCGAGTATGCACCGTTGCGAAAGTTCTTCGTCTTTGAGACACCACGTGATGATCGGGTGTGATAGGCTCTACGTTCAAATACAACGGGTGCAAAACAGTTGCACACGCGGAATACTCAGGTTATACTTGACGAGCTATGCATATAAGATATGACCTCGGAACACGGAGACCGAAAGGTCGGCGTGAATCATATAGTAGATATGATCAACATAGTGATGTTCACCATTGAAACTACTCCATCTCACGTGATGATCGGACATGGTTTAGTTGATTTGGATCACGTGATCACTTAGAGGATTAGAGAGATGTCTGTCTAAGTGGGAGTTTTTAATATGATTAATTAAACTTAAATTTATCATGAACTTAGTCCTGGTAGTATCTTGCAAATTATGTTGTAGATCAATAGCTCGCGTTGTTGCTTCCCTATGTTTTTATATGTGTTCCTAGAGAAAATTGTATTGAAAAATGTTAGTAGCAATATTACGGATTGGATCCGTGATCTGAGGTTTATCCTCATTGCTGCACAGAAGAATTATGTCCTTGATGCACCGCTAGGTGACAGACCTATTGCAGGAGCAGATGCATACGTTATGAACGTTTGGCTAGCTCAATATGATGACTACTTGATAGTTTAGTGCACCATACTTAACGGCTTAGAATCGGGACTTCAAAGACGCGTTTTGAGCGTCATGGACCATATGAGATGTTCCAGAGTTGAAGTTAATATTTCAAGCAAATACCGAGTTGAGAGATATGAAATCTCCAACAAAGTTCTATAGCTAAAAGATGGAAGAGAATCGCTCAACTAGTGAGCATGTTCTCAGATTGTGCAGGTACTTCAATCGCTTGAATCAAGTGGGAGTTAATCTTCCAGATAAGACGGTGATTGACAGAATTCTCTAGTCACCATCACTAAGTTACTAGAACTTCGTGATGAACTATAGTATGCAAGGGATGACGAAAACGATTCCCGAACTCTTCGTGATGTTGAAATCGTGAAGGTAGAAATCAAGAAAGAGCATCAAGTGTTGATGATTGACAAGACCACTAGTCTCAAGGAAAAGGGCAAAGGGAAGAAGGGGAACTTCAAGAAGAACGGCAAGCAAGTTGCTGCTCGAGTGAAGAAGCCCAAGTCTGGACCTAAGCACGAGACTAAGTGCTTTTGCTGCAATGGAACTGGTCATGGAAGCGGAACTACCCCAAGTATTTGGCGGATAAGAAGGATGGCAAAGTGAACAAAGGTATATTTGATATACAGATTATTGATGTGTATTTTACTAGTGTTCGTAGCAGCCCTCGGTATTTGATACTGGTTCGGTTGCTAAGAGTAGTAACTTGAAACGGGAGTTGCCGAATGAACAGAAACTAGTTGAAGGGGAAGTGACGATGAGTGTTGGAAGTAGTTCCAAGATTGATATGATCATCATCGCACACTCCCTATACTTTCGAGATTAGTGTTAAAAGCCAAATAAATGTTATTTAGCGTTTGCGTTGAGCATAAAAATGATTTGATCATGTTTATTGCAATACGGTTATTCATTTAAGTAAGAGAATAAATTGTTGTTCTGTTTACATGAATAAAACCTTATATGGTTACACACCCAATGAAAATGGTTCATTGGATCTCGATCATAGTGATACACATATTCATAATATTGAAACCAAAAGATGCAAAGTTAATAATGATAGTGCAACTTATTTGTGGCACTGCCGTTTGGGGTCATATCGGTGTAAAGCGCATGAAGAAACTCCATAAAGATGGATTTTCGAAATCACTTGTTTATGAACCGTTTGATGCTTGCGAACCGTGCCTTTTGGGCAAGATGACTGAAACTCCGTTGTTCGGAACAATGGAACGAGCAACAAACTTGTTGGAAATAATACATACCGATGTATGCGATCCAATGAGTGTTGATGCTCGTGGCAAGTATCGTTATTTTCTGACCTTCACAAGATGATTTGAGCAGATATGGGTATATCTACTTGATGAAACATAAGTCTGAAATAGTTGAAAGGTTCAAAGAATTTCAGAGTGAAGTGGAAAAACATCGTAACAAGAAAATAAAGTTTCTGCGATCTGATCGTGGAGATGAATATTTGAGTTACGAGTTTGGTCTTCAATTAAAACAAAGTGGAATAGTTTCAACAGCTCACGCCACGGAACACCACAACATTATGGTGTGTCCGAACGTCATAACCGTACTTTATTTTGATATGGTGCGATCAATGATGTCTCTTACCGATTTACCAATATCGCTTTGGGGTTATGCATTAGAGACAGCTGCATTCACGTTTAATAGGGCACCATCTAAATCCGTTGAGATGACACCGTATGAACTATGGTTTAGCGATGAAACCTAAGCTGTCGTTTCTTAAAGTTTGGAGTTGTGATGCTTATGTGAAAAAGTTTTCACCTGATAAGCTCGAACCCAAATCGGAGAAGTGCGTCTTCATAGAATACCAAAGGTAACTATTGGGTACACCTTCTATCACAGATCCGAAGGCAAGTTTTTCGTTGCTAAGATGGATCCTTTCTAGAGAAGAAGTTTCTCTCGAAAGAAGTGAGTGGGAGGAAAGTAGAAACTTGATGAGGTAATTGTACCTTCTCCCTTATTGGAAAGTAGTTCATCACGTAAATCAGTTCCTGATTCCTACACCAATTAGTGAAGAAGTTAATGATGATGATCATGAAACTTCAGATCAAGTTGCTACCAAACCTCGTAGGTATTCGAGTAAGATCCACATCGAGTGGTACGGTAATCATGTTACGGAAGTCATGTTACTAGACCATGATGAACCTACGAACTATGAGGAAGCGATGATGAGCCCAGATTCCGCGAAATGGTTTGAGGCCATGAAATCTGAGATAGGATCCATGTATGAGAACAAAGTATGGACTTTGGTTGACTTGATAGGATCCATGTATGTGCAAGCTTCAGCAATCCATCTATGGACTGGTGCAAGCATCTCGGAGTTGGAATAAACGCTTTGATAGTGTGATCAAAGCATATGGTTTTATCTGAGACTTTTGAGAAGCCTGTATTTACAAGAAAGTGAGTGGGAGCACTACAACATTTACGATAAGTATATGTGAATGACATATTGTTGATCGGAAATAATGTAGAATTATTCTGCAAAGCATAAAGGAGTATTTGAAAGGAGTTTTTCAAAGAAAGACCTCGGTGAAGCTGCTTACATATTGAGCATCAAGATCTATAGAGATAGATCAAGAGGCGGCTTGATAAGTTTTTCAGCAAGTACATACCTTGTCAAGATTTTGAAGTAGTTCAAAATGGAACAGCCAAAGAAAGAGTTCTTGCCTGTGTTACAAAGGTGTGAGATTGAGTAAGACTCAAAACCCGACCACGGCAGAAGATAGAAAAAGAATGAAAGTCATTCCCTATGCATCAGCCATAGGTTCTATAAAGTATGTCATGCTGTGTACCAGACCTGATGTATGCCTTGCTGTAAGTTTGGCAGGCAGGTACCAAAGTAATCCAGGAGTGGATCACTGGACAGCGGTCAAGAACATCCTTAAGTACTTGAGAAGGACTAAGGATATGTTTCTCATTTATGGCGGTGACAAAGAACTCGTCAGAACGGTTACGTCGGCATAGCTTTGACACTGATCCGGACGATTCTAAATCGCAAACCGGATACGTATTTACATTAAACGGAGGAGCTGTCGGTTGGTGCAGTTCCAAACAAAGCGTCGTGGCGGGATCTACATGTGAAGTTGAGTACATAGCTGCTTGAAGCAGCTAATGAAGGAGTCTGGATGAAGGAGTTCATAACCGATCTAGGTGTTGTACCTAGTGTATCGGGTCCAATGAAAATCTTTTGTGACAATACGGGTGCAATTGCCTTAGCAAAGGAATCCAGATTTCACAAGAGAACCAAGCACATCAAAAGACGCCTCAACTCCATCCGGATTTGGTCCAGGTGGGAGACATAGAGATATGCAAGATACATACGGATCTGAATGTTGCAGACCCGTTGACTAAGCCTCTTCCACGAGCAAAACATGATCAGCACCAAGACTCCATGGGTGTTAGAATCATTCTTGTGTAATCTAGATTATTGACTCTAGTGCAAGTGGGAGATCAAGGAAATATGCCCTAGAGGCAATAATAAAGTTATTATTTATTTCCTTATATCATGATAAATGTTTATTATTCATGCTAGAATTGTATTAACAGGAAACATAATACATGTGTGAATACATAAACCTCTGAGTGTCACTAGTATGACTATACTTGACTAGCTCGTTAATCAAAGATGGTTGTGTTTCCTAACCATGAACAAGGAGTTGTTATTTGATTAACGGGATCACATCATTGGTTGAATGATCTGATTGACATGACCCATTCCATTAGCATAGCACCTGATCGTATAGTTTGTTGCTAGTGCTTTTCTTCATGACTTATACATGTTCCTATGACTATGAGATTATGCAACTCCCGTTTGCACGAGGAACACTTTGGGTGCTACCAAGCGTCACAACGTAATCGGGTGATTATAAAGGTACATTACAGGTGTCTCCGAAGGTACATGTTGGGTTGGCATATTTCGAGATTAGGATTTGTCACTCCAATTGTCGGAGAGGTATCTCTGGGCCCTCTCGGTAATGCACATCACATAAGCCTTGCAAGCATTGCAACTAATGAGTTAGTTGTGAGATGATGCATTACGGAACGAGTAAAGAGACTTGCCGGTAACGAGATTGAACTAGGTATTGGATACCGACGATCGAATCTCGGGCAAGTAACATACCGATGACAAAGGGAACAACGTATGTTGTTATGCGGTCTGACCGATAAAGATCTTCGTAGAATATGTAGGAGCCAATATGGGCATCCAGGTCCCGCTTATTGGTTATTGACCGGAGAGGTGTCTCGGTCATGTCTACATAGTTCTCGAACCCGTAGGGTCCGCACGCTTAACGCTTCGATGGCGAGTTACTATGAGTTGTTATGATGTTTCTGTACCGAAGGTTGTCCGGAGTCCCGGATGAGATCACGGACGTGACGAGGAGTCTCGAAATGGTCGAGACATAAAGATTCATATATTGGAAGACTATGTTTGGACATCGGAAGTGTTCCGGGTGAAATTGGGAATTTTACCAAGTCACGGAGGTTACCGAACCCCGAATACTAATGGGCCAACATGGGCCTTAGTGGAAAGGAGAGAAGGGGCCCAAGTGCTGGTCGCACCTTCCCCCTTCCCTAGTCCTATTAGGACTAGGAGAGAAGGCGCCCCCTCTCTCTCCCTTCCCACTTGGGGAAACCTAGTTGGACTAGGATTGGGGAATCCTACTCCTAGTAGGAGTAGGACACCCTGGCGCACCAAGCCTTGGCCAGCCAGCCTCCTTCCCTCCTTTATATCTGAGGGCAGGGGCACCCCATGACACACAAGTTGATCCTTGAGATCTTTCCTTAGCCGTGTGCGGTGCCCCTTCCACCATATTACACCTCGAGAATACCGTGGCGGAGCTTAGGCGAAGCCCTGCGCCGTGGAACATCATCATCGCCACCACGCCGTCGTCTTGTGAAACTCTCCCTCAACACTTTCGGCTGGATCGGAGTTCGAGGGGCGTCATCGAGCTGAGCGTGTGCAGAACTCGGAGGTGCCGTCGTTCGGTTCTTGGATCGGTTGGATCGTTAAGAATTACGACTACTTCCTCTACGTTGCGTCAACGCTTCCGTTGCTGGTCTACGAGGGTACGTAGACAACACTCTCATCTCGTTGCTATGCATCACCATGATCTTGCGTGATCGTAGGAAAATTTTTGAAATTACTACGTTCCCCAACAGGCTTGTGGGGACCACAAGCACCCGTTTGACCTAACTCTTCGCCTATAAATTCCGTAATATCCCCAAACTCTAAGAAGCGAACCAAAAAGAATTTTATGGGCGCCGCAAGCTTTTGTTCCAAAGAGATCCCATCTTGAGTCCTTTTTCAGTGCTCCGCCGGCAGGGGAAACCATTAGGGAGGCCATCTTCATCAACCTTGTTGTCCACATGATGATGTGTAAGTAGTTCTATTACAACCTACGGGTCCATAGTAGTTGCTACATGGCTTTCTCTCTCTCTCTCTCTCTCTCTCTCTCTCTCTCTCTCTATCAGCTATCTATCTTCAATACAATGATCCTCTTTAAGCTCAATACGATGTAATCTTTTCTGGTGCGTTTGTTGGGATCTGATGAATTGTAAATATATGATCAGATTATTCATTGAATTTACATGAATCTCTTGAACTTTCTTTACTGCGTAATTTTATAGCTTTGTATTTCTCTTCAACCTATATGTCTACTTTGGCCACGTTTGATCGATTGATCTTCTGTGGGAGAGGTGCTTTATAGTAGGTTCAATCTTGCGGTGATCTCGTCCAGTGATAATATGTATGAAGGCAAGTATTGTATTGTTGCTACTAAGAATAAAATGATGGGATTAATCTTATTGCTAGGTTTTCTTCTATCAACATTATATCATCTTTCTTATTGTGTTACTCTATTTTTTATGAACTTAATACTTTGAGATGCATACTGGATAGGATTTTGGCGTGGAGTAATAGTTGTAGACATCAGTAAGTTTATGGTATACTTATCACAGAAGTAATGCCTATGTGAGATTATGCCATGAATGATCAGAATTATAATTTGCGCTATTCTGTCAATTGTCCAAGAACAATTTGCCTACCATACTGTTGTCATGCTTTCGAGTGAGATGACACTAGTGAACTATAGTCCCTGGGTCTATTCTCCATTAAATAGAAAACTCCTACAATTGCCCTTTTACTCTTTTACTTTTTGTTGTTTCCTCTATCAATATATATTTGATTTTCATCTTGTAAATGGCAAGAACAAGAATATTGATAGCCCCCTTGTAACACCCTGAGTTTTGATTCTCTTTTATTTCCTTCTGCGGTTAAATTTTCATTTGCTTTTATTCCCTAGATTTTTCTTGAATCAATTTTCTTGGACTTAGCAAACTAAAACACTTAAAATTTGGCTACCAACCAGCAACCACTAGTTCTTAACCCTCTGACACCTCTCTCTCTCTCTCTCTCTCTCTCTCTCTATCTCTCTCTCTCTCTCTATCTCTGTCTATCTATCTATCTCTATCTCTCTCTCTCATGTTGTCCCATTTCTTCAATTTTCCCCTTGAGGTTTATTCTTTTTCAGAAAATATTAAAAGCACCCTAGTTACTTGAGTTGTGAAGCAACCACCTCTTCCCATCTTGTGGAAATTCCCAAACAATTCTCATAATTTTTTAGGTCCTAATTCAACCAGAAATGCACCCAGGACCCCCAGAAGTTTTTGCATTGAGCTCCTCTTTCTCCAAACCAACTCTGACCCAAACCCTAGGTTACACAACAAGTGCCTTTGACCCTGCTCTGTTGTGACTGAAATTTGGTGAAGTTGATCACCTTAGGGACTATCTAGACTCACCCAAAATTCATACCTAAACCCCACTCCTCTCCTCTTAGCACAACACAAATACCTAGGTAACAAAAACTTCTAGAAGGTCCAGTTGGCAATACAGATGTCCCTGGCCTCAGCTGTAGCAACACACACACACACACACACACACACACACACACACACACACACACACACACACACACACACACAATATACCCCCCAGTTCATGGACAAGGTCATGCACGCTCGTGAACACACAGGCCATAGCTGCCTCCGTGACCAAGGGACTGGCATGCCAGAGCGCATGCTCTACGCAGCGCCCGACCTCCTGGCTACACGGCCTCAGCACGGAGCGCATCCCTGGCACTTAGATCCTGCACAACACTCCCCTCGGACTCCCAAGCCCCTCCCCGCGTCCAGCCAATGCCGCTCCAGCAGACCCCTCTCCCCAGAGCGTGTCCGTGGCTCCGGTCTCTGTTCGACTGTGACACTACCTAGAAGCGTCGCGGAGCGTAGGCTGGCGTAGAGGAGGTTTGGCTCCTTTCCTTTGACCCCTTGGACCAGCCCAAGCCCCAGCTAGGCTAGCGCAGACCCAGCTGGCCGTCAGTGCTGAGCACGGCGGCATCCCCGGCAACCCCTCCCGGGCCTATAAAACGCACCCGAGCATCGTTGCTCTCCACACCAGCCCCATTCCCTCCCCTAGCTACCCCGCACTCGCAAAGCCTCGCCGTCACAACCCCTATCTAGCTAATATGGCCAAGCTTCGCCACTCGGACCTCACCACCGGCAGCCCCACCCATGGCTCCTTGAGCCTAGCCTCCACCACCAATAGATCTGCCACTACCTCCTGACCACACCAACATCCTTAGACAACCTAATTAGAGCCTCTTCGCCACAGTTCCTCCTCGCCAGAAGAACATCGCCGCCCGAGCAGAAGAAAGCGACGTCGTCCCACCAATGATCGCCAGAGAGTTGTTGTCCCCGTGGATCAACCCACTCGACCCCCAAGCCCTCCCCTCACCGGAGAACCACCACGCCTCGGCCATCGTTTTAAATATAACCAGACGGGCGGCCCCACCTGTCAATGACTCACTTAGCGCCCGAAGCAGTACGCTGGCGAGGGCATATTCTGAAAATACGCCTTCGACCTGGCCCGCTCTGGGATATTTCCTCAATTGATTTAAAACTATTTTCAATGGTTCTGTTGACCCAAGTTTGACCAGGAATAACTCCTAAACTGGGTTCGGCGAGGAAATAATGATTTTCTCTGCCCTTCTTTGTTCTTCTGATGATGAACTGTGTATTTCGATCGGTTCGGTGACCGGGCCGGTGATGTTTTTGGCCATTCATTGATCTATGTTCATATGTTGCTTTGTTTGGTATGATCATCTACGTAGTTTCGTACACGTTTCATGGATTGCATGGATTAAAAAAAAATATGTTTTAAGGTACACAGATGTGGACACGGGCATTTGAGAGGTGACTGGTCATTCTCCGCGGACATAGAGGTTGGATTAGCTACCATAGATGCTCTAACAGATGGAGTATGATTCCTCGGTGGAAGGGTGAATGGACGGGGGAGTCAGCTCTCATTGAATTACTTGTTAGGTTAGTTGTGGGCATCACATGATGCAGAAACCAGGGGCATGAAATAATAGAGTAGAATGGATAAGATGTACTGGGGTATGGGAGAATTTAAGAATTTTTTGGGCTAGGGAATTATTTGATTGATGCGCGCGCAGCTGAATTTTTGGCAAGGCAATATTGATCTGTTGTTGATATACAGAAAAAAATACAGGTATCCCTGTCATCCAGCAGCCAATCGACAGCAGAAACTAATTTTACTATCGCTAGTTGTGGCACCACAACAAGCTCTTTTAATCTTTTATGGTACCCTGGTACTACTCCATAGAGAGGATCGGGAACAGAGCGCACTAGCAAAATCAGACTCTGTGTATTTTAGATCTTTTTCTTACTCCATCCTAAAATAGCAGTAAATGAATCTTCTTTGAAAAAATTAATTTTCCTCATGGGAACCGTTCTTGATAGATGTCGTGAACTCGTGATCCACTGCACTATCCATCCTCTCATGTAGTGTGTGCGCAGCGCCCTCGCCACCCCACCGTTGCAAGTCAGCATCCCCTCGACGGCAGACTGCCCCAGTATCCAAAAATCGCCTATGCATGCGAGAGGTGACGACCACACAAGATCGTAATTGCAGCCATGCACGGGGTGCCCGTACCGGTGAAAGAATTTTCTTTTAGAGTATCCTAACGGTGATCTGGCATTGACCGTCGACGCAATCAAAAGGCCCCGTACATCCGTGATTGCACAACGCCGCGACACCACCTGTGTCGTGAGGCGCATTCGAAGGGACACATGAGTTCAAGACGGCACCACGGCACCTCTGTGCCACCGGTGTAGTCGAATGGCATAGCCTAGCAAACCAGACCACGACACTGCATCGTCGGCGTAATAGAAAGCCACCACGCAACCGAGACTGCACAACGCCACGACACCACCTGTGTCAGGGTACATTCCGAAGGTTGCGTGAGGCCAAGTCGACGCCACGGCACCTGTGTGCCACTGGCGTAGTCGCTGGGCATAGCCTAGCAGAGACACACCAAGGAGCACTCAAGCACGACACGCACCACCGTTGACCCCAGACCGGCCACACCACCACCACCGTCCGCACCAACCCACAACCACCGACCTCAACCCGGCAAAACACCATCATCCTGGACCTCAGGCGAGCAACATGGAGCAGCGTCTCCAAGACAGGCGCCACCAAGGTGGTAACGACGTCGAGGGCGCCACAGTCGTCCAATCCAGGAGCTGGATCAAAGGCTTTCACCCAGAGAATGAACAGAGTAGGCGAGGAACCAATGCATCACACGACCGCACGTCCAAGGAGGGATCCAACGCCACAGGGCGGTGCTGCCGCCGGTGCAGACCGGCCGACATAGAGCTTTCGCCCTTTTGCATCACCCTCGCCACCCAGACTGTATCTTCGTACAGGATGAGGGTGTATCTTCGTCCGGGATGCGAACAATTGATCGGAGTGTTGCAAACAATTGATTCTGCGCACGAAGTGCACACACATCTGAAAGGGGTAGGGCTGAAAACTATTTTCTAATTGCACATTTGACTATCTCCTAGTTACCATTTTACCCTTGGAACAGAGCTACTCCCGGAAGATAGGTGGTGGTATCAAAATTGGGCTGGAGTACCAGATGTATTTAATCGTTGGATAGAATTAACTGGACGGCACGTATCAACTTTGGGGTATTAAGAGAACTCCCCACAAGACACACAGAAATATTTGGGTTTCTGGTAGTGGATGATGTGCCGCGTACACACTCCCCTCCCTTGCCTGTGTCCCTAGTGGAGGACAGGGAGCTGGCCCGGCTGGCCACGAGATGAGTGCTAGGACCATTGTGTGTCGAACATTGGCACATCTCCGGCATTCCCTACGACGATGGTGGTTGCATAAACAGCGACGCACGGTGGCGTGGGGGGAGAGTAACGTGAGAAACTAGTAAGGCTGGTTGTATTGCGACTCTGCTAGATTTCCGACGCCTTTCAGGCCTATAACTGGCATAGCCTTATTCAAAGGTTACTTTGTTTTTGGGACCAAACGGTTTTGTCAAATCTTCTTGACGTATTGCCTAACAGCTATGCTTCTTATAAGAAGTTAAAAACATGCATGGTCTTTGCATCCCACCCAACTGTTCATTGTCTACCTCAAGACGACGCAATGAATGAATAATTTGGTACACTAGTGACCAACCATATTGCCTTGCTATATATTGTGATGTCTTGGAGAAAAGATATGTCCAGATACTACAACCAGTAAACATGCCATGATAAACGTACATTAATACAAACCACATGGTATACCAGTTGCGGAAGAAGCTAAAATAATTCAATGTGAAATTATGAAAAAAATAAATAAAGTGATTGGTATCAATGAGAGAATATCAGGTGGAACCAAAGTTAAAATGGAAACCGATGAAAACCACTTGGAAACTATATATTGAAGTTCCAAAAAAATTCTCAAAGAATATATTATGTTTATAAAGTGATGTTCCATTAGCATGTAAAATTCGAAGTTCAAAGTCTAATTAAAAAAGGGTAATAAATAGTGCAAAACAGTAAAAGCCACTATTCATTGCTGAATTTGCTTTTTTTTTCATACCTAGCAAATGACTTTGTGCTTGAACTTGAAATTTCACATGCTAATAGAACACCACCATCTTCATGTACCGTATTTATATTTCCATGAAGTGTAACTTGGTTTCCACGTGATATTCTCTCGGTATCAGTTACTAAGTGTTCGATCGCAACAAATTATGTTTGCAAGGGACTTTGCAAACAAAAAAACATGCACGAACTGTTCCTCAACAAAAAACTTACATGAACTGTTCCACCCACTTTTTGATGAACAAATTTTAAGGCTAACTCAGTGCAAATTACTATTGAGATAAAAATAACTGCGGAGCTGTGATGTCGATCAATGAAGTATCATAATCAGTACAACACTAGCTTCCTATACCCTTGAAGATTATCCTCACTAACTAACCCTGTCGATTACTTTTTGATGAACAATTTTAACTAACCAATGCAAGGTGAGTTGGGAAATTGTATGTCAGTTGTACGAGTATGGTGGCCTTGGGATTCTAAACACTGACAAGTTTGCTCGTGCTCTGTGTTTGCATTGGCCATGGTACGAGTGGAAAGACCCAACCAAGTTGTGGATTGGCATGGGCAACCCGTGTGATGAACAGGATCTCAACTTCCTCTATGCATCCACCACCATCATCATTGGCAATGGCGCCAAAGCACGATTCTGAGACTCTCCTTGGCTTTTCGGGCACAAGCCAACAACATTGCTCCCCTCATTCATGATGCTTCTACAAGGAAAAGTTGGAAGGTGCAAGAGGCTCTCCACAACAATTCTTGGATTCTCAAGATCACCCCTTCTATCATGGTTACCGTCGACCACATCCAGGAATTTTTACTATTTTGATGCTTATGAATAACTTTCACCTTGGCGACCTTGCAGAAGACGATATCACTGGAAGCACACGATGAACGGTATCTACTCGGTGGCCTCCGCTTATAAGGCACAATTCTTGGACAAAACACTCTCCTCCATGGACTATATGATCTGGAAGGTTCGGGCACCACCTAAGATCAAATTCATTGCTTGGTTGGCCCTCCAAGATAGATTTGTAGAAGAGTTGGACCTCCAAGATCAAACTCTTTGCTTAGTTGGCCCGCCATGTGAATTTGGGCCCCCGATAGATTTGCCAAGCGGTGTTGGCCAAATTGTGGTCTTTGCATGGTTTGGAGGAGTGCAAATCTCACTTCACCCTGAGACTTTAGTGCTTGGTTAAAGATTTGTACACCTAGAGAATTCCGATCCCGCTTCTTGGCATTTGGAGCGATCTGTAGAAGAGTGGTGGAACAACCGGGCCGGCTCTAGCAAACCTCATAGAAAAGCAATTGCTTCCCTCACGATGCTTGTTAGTAGGACAATTTGGAATGAATGGAATGCAAGGGTCTTCAAGCATAAGAGTGCACCACATCGAATCTTTCTCAACACCATTAAGACCGAGGCGAGGCTTTGGGTCGCCGTGGGTGCCGAAAGACTAGGGGTCATAGTTCGGGAGAGTAATCATTCAATGTAAAGGGGTATCATTTGTAACAAAACTCTATTTTCTTCTTAATTAATGGATGAGGCGAATATTTTGCCTCCATTTCGAAAAAAATCACAACTCAGAGTTATCTCATCGAATTGATTAACTGAATGTGTCAAAAGACAGAGCACACGTGCACAGCCGCACATAAAGAAGAAAGGAAGAATATTTTGTGGACACCATTCTTTACGGTGGTGAAAAAGGGGAGTACTCCCTCCATTCCCTTACAAGGTCACTTCATATTTTTATGTCCAACTTTGACCATTAGTTTTATCACAAAAAAATTGAGTTATGGGGCTATTTGTTTAGCGTCTAGGAGTGCCCCGCCAATTGAGGGCGTGCTGATTTTTCGCGGAGGATTCTGCCGCCGCTGCCAAGCCAACACATGGGTGCAAAAAGGGAAGAGGATGTGTACTGGTGACCAGAAAATTAGCAAGGTAAGGAAATGCTGGCACAAATCCAAATGCCCCCCAGGCTGGTGGTCAACACCAAAATATTGGCATGGCAGCTCTCGACTGCTATCCAAACAGACCCTATATGCCATCAAAAACATTTAAATGGACGCACATTAATTTCAAAGAACTTTACGATGATGTATCTTGAATGCCATTTAATACATATTTTGTTGACCAAAATTATAAGTCAAGATTTGACAAGAAAAACAAAGTGGCCTTGTATATAAAAATTGAAATGTTTCCTTTTTGGCCCACGCCCCCGTCTCTATTAACCCAAGCCAGTATGAACGGGGGTGAGTTGTGTTATTTTTCTTTCGGCCTGCCTCCATCCGTGGCATAGGGTGGGACATTGCGCTGCAAACTGTCTTTTTCTCGTCTATCTCGCCAGTGGAGAGATGATCCAAGCAAAGGGGATCTGGCCATGTTTCCTTCATCATTGAAGATGGACCATGATGTGTCGTGTGACGGCACATCTTAGTCGTTCCCCCCACCGGCGGTGGGTGCATAAATGGGGATGCATGGTTACTTTTTGCACAACTTTGACTCGTTGCTAAATATCCGACAGCTCTCAGACCTAAAGTTTGCATGCCATGTTTAATGAAACACACGGTTACTCTATTTTTGGGGCCAATAGCTTCCCAAATTTTCTTGGTGTATTGCTTCACAGCTATGGTTCTTAGTGGGACATGTTGTATGCGCCCCACCAAATTATTCACCTCTACCACGAGTTGTCGCAATGAATGAACAACTTAAACACTACTAACCAACCATATTGCCATGATATATGCTGCCATCGATATCCTGAAAAATGTTAGATCAAATACTACACCTGACAAAAATGCTACTCCCTTGGTGACCTAAGAGGTCTTACAAAAGTTTACAGAGGGAGTACAAACCATATGGTATACCAATTGCGAAAGTAGGTAAAAAAACATGATAAATGATATAAAAAGGCAACGCCGGGTATCACTAACTAATTATCCCCTAGCAACAAGCGATATTTGTAATAGACTTTGTGTAAAGAAACTCACATGGACCACACCACCTGCTTCTGGATGAACAAATTTTAAGACTAATAATCGACCGACACAGATTATTATTGAGATAAAAATAACAACAGAGATGCAATGTCAATCATGAAAGTATCATAATCAATACAGCTGCAGATCCATCGATCTCCTGAATAATTTCCTTGGTGTTCACACAAACACCAAAATTCATGTAAATTTGACTCACCAAACAATGCTAACTGAACATGAATGAGTACAACCAGACGAAACTCGGACTTCTTCCACCATGAGCTAGGGTTGGTAGTTAGGAATGGTAATTGATTGTCAGAAGACACATAACACATGAGCACACAGAGAAAAAACTTAGCAGGAAATCGTTGGAGACGAATGTGACAAAGCTCTATCATCGCGACAAAGCTCAATTGAGCAGCGGGTCAGGCTTGGCTCAAGCTCATTGAACATGACATCATCCATGTGCTTCCAGATATGGTACTAGAGAAAGTGAGATAGTGAAGCCTGATGCATCGCAGCGTTGTCGCTTGGGTTCCATTTTTTCTTTTGACCTACTTCTACTTGTATGAGGGTTTTCTAGCCACTCTGTACCGTTTCGATCCTTTGGGCTTTAATATAAAGTTGGGCGAAAGCCTGCTTCGAGAACTCTTAGTGGAAACGTTTTTATGACATTGCCTTCGATACTAAATTTCCATTACCTTAACTTTTAGATAAACAGCTTTTAATCCCAACTAGGTAAAAAAATTATTTAGGTACAAATGGAGATGCAATGTTGAATTGTAAAGTAGCATCCTGAATGGAATCTTCATTACAACACACCTCAGTGTGTCCCATTGCAACGTGTATTGGAAGAACTCAAAGATGTGAAGTACAAACAACTAAGGGTTGGCAAATCAAACCATACTGTTGATATATACTGTTATCCTGGCAAAAAAGATAGGCCAAATTATGCAACAAAACATGCTCTATTGGGTGTGCATCAATACAGAACATGATATATACTTGAGAAAGCAGCTCGGATAGTACGTGAGATGATGCAAAAAAATCTTTCGACTCATGAGAGACTTCCTCTGAGCAGCTCAGTGGAGCTCCTGATATATGTCCTTGTGTGTTACTAAAACAGGGAAATTTCATATGAACACCTGGCATTTCTTGACTCTCCAGAACTTCTCTTATTCGAACATGAACGAGTACAACCA
This sequence comes from Aegilops bicornis, assembly GCA_021605145.1. Taxonomy (NCBI): domain Eukaryota; kingdom Viridiplantae; phylum Streptophyta; class Magnoliopsida; order Poales; family Poaceae; genus Aegilops; species Aegilops bicornis. The sequence continues at coordinate 635,607,322 of CM038673.1, read as the reverse complement.
GATGAAATGTTTCATCTGGTTGTACTCGTTCATGTTCCAATAAGAGAAGCTCTGGCTGTACTCGTTTGTACTCAGAGCGTTGAGGAAGATGTCTCCGTCAAGGATTAAGATCATTAAGCATGGCCACAATTAATCGTACGACTGTCTCGATCAAAGCTTTCAGGGTAGAAAGAAAAATGCCGACACAGAGGACTATTGCGCACTTTTGGGGCACGAGATAAGCAGTCTTTGCAAAAAAAAAAAGGTACTATGTAGACTTACAGCTGCGTGTTCGGTTCCTCCGCTCCCTCGACAGCACTCCTGGAGCGGAAAAGGCTGCAGCTCATTTTCACGGAGCGGCTCAAACCGAGCTCCATGGAGTGGAGGGATTCCGAACACGGCCTTAATTTTAACCTTCCTTAACACAAATGATAGTTTTAAATAGCCTGCTATAGCTTCGCTATAGCACATTATAGCGTTTACAGAAGGTCTTGCGCTAAAAGACTTTGGTCCAAACAAATGAACAAACTTTTTAAATAGCGCGCTATAGCTCCGCTATACCACACTATAGCATTTAGAAGAGGTCCGCCGCTAAGAGGCTTAGCGTGCTATTTAAAACTATGAAAAATTTCTATTCGAAAATGTTATGTGAACTTTACCAGCTTAATGAACTACAACTAGCCATCCTTGTGCACCACCAGGTGGCAAGCGGAAGGATTACAATTTCTATTACTGGCTTTTGTTTTGCTTTTGAGGAAAAACCTTGTTGGCTGCTAGTAAACAAAATTAGAGGTTTGCTTTGCCAAAAATAAGAAAGCTTTTGTAGAAACATTTTCCTCAGTTTTTCTCTAAAAAGGAAGTTCTTCAGTCATTTTCCTCGACCCCAGAACTCTTGACATCTTAACTGAGGTATCATGACTAAATCCTCAAGTGAAGATATGTGTTTATATCACTTGGTTTATATAGAATGTAAGCTGTCACCCAGGCTGCTGTGACCTACCTCCAGTTGTCTAAACAGTGTTTTCTCTCTGTCCCATATATTCCACCCTATCTGAGCCCATCGTCTCTCCTTCATCTACGCTTTAGACACTTTGATAGAACTCTTATCATCCAAGCACTTCCACATAGTAAATAGGCCAGGCACAAAATGGAGACAATCCGCCAAACATGCATGTATGACTAGGCGGCATGGGGAAAGAAGCATGTACAAGTTCAGCGTATTGAACACCTAGAAAGAGTCATCGTCTTGTTGATACTCTGATTGAGCGATCCAACATGGGTGGCACCCTTTAGCCGACACCGACACCGTATGGTATAGCTGCTGCAGCAGGTGTAGCTTGCAATCCATGTTACGTTCGAGTATCCGGAGTATCAAACCAGTGAAGCCTCGTATAAACATGTGCTCGCTGGTTCTGCATATCTCGTCAAACACCTATTCCTGGCAGCGACTTATAATTACCTGCTTTACTATGGAATAGCAACTTAATTCTTACAGTATGAGTCCGGACTCGAGACAATGGTAGAGTGCAGCGATTCCGTGCCCGGGCTCATCTGCATCCGGTTAGAAATAAATTCATAAAAAATCAAAAAACTCTAATTTTTTCCATGACTGACAATTTATTGCACGAGGTCCGTTTCAATTTTTATCTCATTTGGACATCTGAGTGGCTCTCTGCAAAAAAGACAAATCTGGTCAAAACAGTACATGAAAAATAAACTGTTTTATCGACCCCGAATTTGCTTTCTTTTTGCCGAGAGTTGCTCAGTTGTCCAAATGATTTGAAAATTAGGACGGACCTCACGCATCAAATTGTCTACTATGCAAAAAATCTATTTTTTTTTGAATTTTTCTAGTATTTATTTTAATTTTTTTGTTAAACACGGGTGAAGACGAGCCTGGGCTCAGAAAAGGATTTTTGTTTTTTCTTGAATACACACGAGTGTGCATACTATATTATAAAGAAATGAGTGGGGTAAAGAGCCCCTCCACGTCAGTGTTTACAATTTACATGTACACGACACCACCCTTACTTCCACCTTGCGCATGACCCAAATTATTATTGTTGTTGTTCTAGCCCGCATTTATACTGCATTAAAGAAGGTGCTCATGTCTCCTTTTAGTAATCCCGCTTACTTCCACGCTCTTCCCTCCTTGCCTATCCGAAGTATGACGTAGTTCTTAGACAGCGATGCTCCATCAAAAATCATGGCGTTGCGATGCTTCTATAGTTCCCACATGGCAAGAATGAGTACTTCCGCTCGGTCTTTCTTTTGCCGCGTTGCACCTCCCTTGTCCGCGCACCACCCCAAGATGCTTTGTCCACCCGTTGGCATCCATTACGTCTTGCCCAGTGATTGCAGAATCGCTGCCCACACCTCTCTTGCAAACACACAATGCAGCATGATATGGTCTATGGTCTTTTCCTCTTGATCGCATAGAGGGCATCTATCTTGATGGTCCAGTCCACCTCTTGCTAGCCGGCCGGACGTCCAGCACCTGTTGCGGGTGGCAAGCCATATAAAGAATCAGCATTGCATTGGTGCCTTGGATGAACTACGCTGTTGGCACCACCTCACGCCCCCAGAACTTGGCGTCCTAGGCCGATTTTGTGGTGAATGATAGATTGAGATATTGGAGAAGTAATTGTTGTATTGATTGGGGCCTCAAGGGCTGTTTATATAGATTACAAAGCTTGGGCTCCAAGACTAGACTAATAGAGATAGATTACAATACGAATAGACTTTATACTCTAAGACCCCCCCGCAGTCTCAACGTCAGGTGAAACAATGTTGAGACTGGAGCGTATGTCGGTGAACGATGCAGTCGGGAGTCCTTTGGTAAAAATGTCAGCAAATTGGGCACTTGTAGGAACATGAAGAATGTGAACCTCGCCAAGAGCCACCTTTTCACGAACAAAGTGAATGTCAATCTCAATGTGCTTTGTGCGACGATGTTGAACTGGATTGGAAGCCATGTATACTGCAGAGATGTTATCACGGTAAACAATGGTAGCACGTGGGAGCGGACAATGAAGTTCAACGAGAAGCTGGCGTAGCCACACCGCCTCGGCCACAGCGTGAGCAACCGCCCTATACTCAGCCTCAGTGAAGACACAGAAACTGTTACCTGCCTTTTAGAACACCAAGAAACAAGATTATCACCCAAATAAATGCAAAATCCGGATGTAGATCGTCGAGTATCTGGACAACCTGCCCAGTCTGCATCGAATAAACTGTCAAGCTTGTAGGTGAAGAAGAATTAATAAGGAGACCGTGATCAAGAGTGCCTTTTAAATAGCGGAGAATGCGTCGACATGAGCGGATGAGGAGCACGAGGATCATGCATAAAGAGACAGGCTTGCTGAACAGAATAGGAGATTTCAGGACGAGTAAGAGTGGCATATTGAAGAGCGCCGGTGATGCTACGATATAAAGTAGGATCAGAAAGAGGATCACCATCAGCCGACAATTTAGCACCAACGCCGGCTGGAGTACGAGAGGGTTGACAATCAGACATACCGAGCGAAAGCAAGTCCAAAATGTATGACCGTTGAGAAAGAAAGAGAGGAAGATTTTGTGCGAAACATGAATACCTAGAAAATGATGAAGAGGACCAAGATCAGTCATGGAAAACTCCCGATTGAGAGAAGAGATGGTATGTTGAAGAAAAGAATCAGAACTAGCCGTGAGAATGATATCATCAACATAAAGCAAGAGGTAGGCAGTGTGAGTACAAGACTGATAAACAAAGAGAGAAGAATCGGATTTGGAGGGAATAAAGCCTATGGTTTGAATAAAAGTAGCAAAGCATTGAAACCATGCACGAGGAGCTTGTTTAAGGCCATAAAGAGATTTGTTGAGGAGACAAACAAAATTTGGAGATGAGGATTCTCAAAACCAGAGGGTTGCTGACAATAAACAGTTTCATTGAGAGTGCCATGAAGAAAAGCATGTTTAACATCAAGTTGATGAATAGGCCAAGAAGAGGAAACAACAAGACTAAGAACAACACGAATAGTGCTTGGTTTAACAACAGGAGAAAAAGTCTCATCAAAGTCAATACCAGGCTCTTTGGGAGAAACCACGACACACCCAACGAGCTTTGTAACGGCGAGAGTGCCATCGGAATGAAATTTATGACGAAAAACCCATTTGCCGAAACAATGTTAACACCAGGAGGTTTGGGAACAAGAGTCCATGTATTATTTTGCTGAAGAGCTTCAAATTCATCGCGCATAGCGAGAAAGCCGTAGAGGGTCAAGAAGAGCTCGCTTATAACTGGTTGGAATAGGAGAGATGGTTGGGGTGGCGGTAAGATTGAGACGTTTGGTGGGGAGAAGAAATCCTCGTTTTCCACGGGTGCACATGACATGATCATTGGTGAGCGGTGGTATAAGAACGGCAGTGGGTGGCGATGGGTTTTCGGTTGAAGAGGACGGTGAGGAAGAAGAATCAGAGGTGGTGGGTGTCGAGGGATTGCCGTGGCAGGATGTGGTGAGGGAAAGACGGCTGGGGTAGAGGATGCGATTCGGAGAGGTGGGGGGCAGGGGCAGGAGGGTGGCTAACGTTGGGCGATTCCGGTGAGAGACGGAACAAGATTCCATGGCAGCAGAGATGACCGAAGGCCGAACTAGGGAAGGGTTTTGGTGGTGGCGGATTGTGGTGGAATTGGTGTTGTGGTTGTAGTGACAGAAAAAGGGAAAGTATTTTCATCGAATGTGACATGACGAGAGAGAATGATACGACCAGAAGATGGTTCGAAACAACGCTATCCTTCGTGATCATCAGAAAGACCAAGGTGAATGCAAGGTAGTGAGCGTGGTTCTAGTTTGTTGGAGGCGGTAGAGGCGATGTTGGGAAAGCATAGACAGCCAAAAACACGCAGAAAAGAATAGTCAGGGTGGGAGAGAAAAGAGATTGGAAAGGCGAATAAAGAGGGCAAGTTTTAGTTGGTCGAATATTAAGAAGGAGTGTGGCGGTGCGAAGGGCTTCAACCCAAAAGCGGGAAGGAAGAGAGAGGCTTGTAAAAGCAATGTGCGAAGAACATCATTAATAGAGCGAAGACAACGTTCAGCTTTACCATTTTGAGAAGATGTATAAGGGCATGAAAAGCGAAGAAGAATGCCTTGGGAGAGAAAGAAGGTGCGGTTTTGGGTGTTATCAAATTCACGACCGTTATCACATTGAATAAATCGAATTGGCAAGCCAAAGTGTGTGATTACATATTGTCGAAAATTGAGAAAGATTGCAGGTACTTCAGATTTAGCGCGGAGAGGAAAGGTCCAAGTATAGTGAGAATAATCATCCAAGATCACAAAATAATATTTATAACCAGAAACACTAGGGACTGGGGAGGTCCATAAATCACAGTGAAGTAACTCAAAAGGAAAAGTACTAATGGTAGTAGAGGTTCCAAAAGGTAATCTAACATGTTTGCCGCATTGACATGCATTACAGAGAGAGGGATTATGGGGACTGCTAGAACTAGCGATACAAAATTCTTGGAGTAAAGACCTCAAAGTGTTTTTGCTGGGATGACCGAGGCGACGATGCCATAGATCAACGGATGCGAGCATGGCACGAGGGGTGGATGTGGGCGCGCCATGAAGAGGATAAAGATCGCCCGTGCTATTGTACCGAGCGAGGACCGCCCCTGTTGTCAGATTCTTCACAGACGAACCAAAAGGATCAAAGGCCAGGATAACTTTATTGTCAATGGAAAATTGTCTAACAGAAATAAGATTTTTGATGATGGAAGGAACCACAAGAATATTGCGGAGAAGAAAATTGGCATGAAAGGAAGGGATGTAAGAGTGACCGGTGCATGAAACAGGGATGGTGGAGCCATCGCCAATGGTGATAGTGGAAAAAGCAGAAGGAAAACAAGCTGACAATAAATTCATATTTGAAGGCATATGCATTGATGCACCAGATCGAAAATCCAATCCGTACCTGCGTCGTTGAGGACAAAATTGTTCATGGCGTTGATGAAGGCGGCTTGGTCCCAAGCCGGCTGTTGGGGAGGAGCAGAGAGGCCAGGAGCTTGCATGTTGGCGTGGGGATAGCGGATGGGTAGTATGCGATTGGGGCCTGCATGTTGCCGTAGAAGACCGGCATGGTGTTGGAGGCGACGGCCGGTCCTGGCGTGCTGGTAGGCGGAGTGGGAGTGGCGGTGTAGGCGTCGCCGGCCTGGGTCCAAGGAGTCCCGTAGAGCCGGTGGCTGGGACGAAGACCGGGGCTCCACGTGCCCGTGTCTGCAGGAGGGGCACCATCTGGCGAGGGCCGACCAAGGCATCGACCAAGCCTGGACGAGGCCAGTCCAAGGATCATACTGAGGAGGCCATGACGACGGAGCTGGTGGCGCGGGAGCAGTGGATGACGGGTTTGGGGGTGGAGGTGTTTGGGTAGTTGTAGAGGAAGAGATAGGGGATGGGGCGCCGGCGGCGCGGAACTCGGCCATGGAGAAGAGGGGCCGAATCGGCCGGGGCGGCGGCGCGGGTGGCGGAGCCATACCAGGTACGGAAAACCTAGGCGTCAGATACCATGATAGATTGAGATATTGGAGAGTAATTGTTGTATTGATTGGGGCCTCAAGGGCTGTTTATATAGATTACAAAGCTTAGACTCTAAAACTAGACTAATAGAGATAGATTACAATACGAATAGACTTTATACTCTAAGAGTGAACTCTCCATTCCTTCCCCATGCCCAAATAACCGAGTCATGATCCTCCTGCACTAGTTCCACCTCCGTGATCCTCATCCATAGTTGCATATATTCGTTTAGTACGCCCACTGAAACCTCTGGTCCAACATCTCTTGCCCACGTGTGCTCGCGCAAGGACTTTCGTTGTTCATTGAGTGTATTTAACCGGGTCCCTAAAGAAGGAGTTTGTCGCTATCAAAGTATCAAGGGTCTGGGTTTTTTACCAAGATCATATTTTAAATGTAATATTGTCTGGGGCGGATCTTTCAGGGTAGAATATGCCTAAACAGAGCAAAGTATTTTGCAGTTCCGAGAAACGGACGCGATGAGACTTTAGATCTACATCTCATCAGTAAGAACTGCCTGAAATCACGATTCTTCCAGCCGTACGGCAGGGAGAAGGGTCGATCTCAGGCCTGGAAGGCAGGCTCCGGCAAGGCGCCTGTCTCAGGGACAGGGTATTGTGGACGCGGGAGGTGGAGATGGGAACGGCCACAGCATACAGAGGAGCGGATCTATCTCTCTACCAAGTTGCAACATCTCCCACATGCCACATGTCTTCCTGAAAGGATGAGCCATGGTCGGGGATCATAAGAACAATCTCTAAAAATAACGATCAGACTAGTGATAGTTGGTTTCCCATCAGACTAGTGCTCCATATATAGCTGGATTGATGTCTCTAGGCCTGGAACGTCTGATCTCATACATGGGCCTAGCTAGGTAATTAGGAGTAGTAGTTTGCATGTAGCTAGTGTGCTAATTGTCATTCTTTTCCGTCAACTAGTCCCCAAAAATTCCGTCAGTAGAACTAGCCGCTTTCGTGCTGCTTCCTCTGTGCCTCATCAAAGTCTACACTAAACTAAGGGAAACGGTGTATATGGGATACTGGGTGAATCTGATGCATGCTATTGGTCAAGTTTCAGGATAGGAAGCACAACATGTTCTACTAACAGTTAATGATATAAAATTCTAAAATTCGTCTCCGCCCAACACTATATTTAATCTTGGGATGTTGTTGTCTCAGTTTCCAAAATTGCTGGATCTGCTAGTTGTTACAATTTACTCCCTCCGTAAACTAATATAAAAGCGTTTAGAATACTAAAATAGTGATCTAAACGCTCTTATATTAATTTACAGAGGGAGTAGTTGTTTTTTGAACAAGTTACCGATTCCTTGGAAATTTCTTGCTTAGTTAATCTACAATTCTAAAAAAAAAAAATTCAAAGGTGCTATCCAGAGCTATAAAAACCAAGCTTTCAACATACAGGAATAACCCATCCAATGCTTTGTCTTTGACAACATGACCAGAAATGTGGTCATACATATGAAGCTAATCAACTAGAGTAGGTTACTTTATCATAATTATGAAATGTATGTCGAAACGTTAAGCTGAAATTTTGTGTGTTTACTTTTGCGGCAAGTTGGAAGCTTTCAGTACTCCCTCCATCCAAAATAAGTGTCGCAGACCTTAGTTCAAAACTGTAACACTTATTTTGGATCTGATGGAGTAATTTTAATTTTTAATAAATAGATATACCTATAATAAGTATATTGATATTCCTAAGAAATAACTATTGCACCAGTGTATCCAACATTAGCGCCATATACCATGGAAATAACTATTATTATTATTATTATTATTATTATTATTATTATTATTATTATTATTATTATTATTATTATTATATTTATTACTACTACTACTACTGCCGCTGCTGCTACTACTACTACTACTACTACTACTACTACTACTACTACTACTACTACTACTACTGCTGCTGCTGCTGCTGCTCCTGCTCCTGCTCCTGCTCCTGCTACTACTACTACTACTACTACTACTACTACTACATCGACGATTACAGCCGTTTGGCAGTGGGTGCCGCGTCCCTCGCTGCATTGGCTCTTTTGTTGCCAACACGGCGCCCTTGTGCCGCTGCCGGGGCAGGCGCGTTCGGGTTGTAGGTGTCCTTGGTGTTGGCGAGAGCGAGCTGGCACTCCATCCATTTCTGCACGTCTCGATCCTGGTGAACACATGAAGGAACTTGAACACTTGGTCGTTGTTGTCCCGGCAAAACATGTTGAACATCTGAACCATCTGCATAGCTGAAGAAAAAAGTGTCGGCGAAGTACACGAGAAGAACTGGGCCAGCGATAGATGGCCATACCTGACCGTCGATGTTGGCGCCGCTTTCCGGGCCAGCCACGACCTCGTCTTGAATCCCATGCCACTTGTTGCAGGCCGCCTGGATGGTCCCCCAATGGTTCGCCATGGCCTTCTCGCCGCGATCCATATGGATGTTGGCGAAGTCGGGGTGCGACCAACTTGCACTTGTCGAACACCGTCTTGATCCTTCTCCAGTATGTGTCGGCGTTCTGATTCGAGCCGGTGATCGGGTCGATGCTGACGGTCTTCCATGTTTCGACGAGGTACTCGTCTTCCTTGGACGTTAATTTGATGCGAGGCTTGCATGGCCTGGCGTTGGCCGCCCTCTTCTTCTTTCTACCTTTGGGTGCTGGCTCCGCCTTCGCCTGTTCTTCCTCCTTCACCTCCTCCTCGGCGTCGTCAAGCTCGTGCTCCATGTCGACGGCGGCGTCCAGCGTTTCGTCTTGCGTGCGGAACCCGGGACATGAAGCGGCGGCAACAGAGACGCTCGTGATGATCTCGTCCATGTCGCTGTCGGTGCTGCTGAATGGTGGCGCCGAGCCATATGCGAAGGGTAGGGCGACATGGAGCAGAGGTGGCGCATGCGAGTCTAAGTAAGTCGGCGGCGAGTAGTTGTACTGGGTGTTTGAGGCCTGTGGCGAACGCGGGGGAGGGAGTGCGCGGGTCGGAGTTGAAGCCGGAGGGGGACGCCCGCGGCGCCGCGCCATGCAGGAAGGTGATGTTGGGGTTGAAGCCGGCATGCGCGTCGCCGTCGGTGTAGTCAAGCGTGTGCATGAACCCCACAGTGGCGGCGAGAAGTTGGCCGGCGACGCAACGCTCTGCTGGCTCCCCCCACACGGGTTGCGGGCACTGTTGAGGTGGAAGGTTCGCCATCCCCGCGTGAGACGCCTCCTCCTGCTCCGCCACCTCCACCGCCACGTCCCTGGCCTTCTTCATGATGAGCATGCTCCACCAATCTGTGGTGACCGCCTCCCGGCGATCAACGTCGGCCTTCCAGTCGGCATTCGGTAAGCCCGGGGGCCTTGCCATCAGCGCCCTCGACTTCCTCTGCTTTGGCTGGACGGAATCGGTGCCTAGGCGAGGGGGCGCGTACTTCTTCGGCGGCATGGCGGGCGGATCTGGGGAGAGAATGGAGGGAGCGGCATGGGAGAAGGGGCGGCACTGGGGAAATGGAGGGAAAGGGGGAAAGAGGCGGGAAATCGGCCAGTGTCGCTGGCAGAGCGGGCCACATGCCTTTTCGCTTCAGCCGGTGCCCCTGATGTGCTGGGTTCGGCTTGGGTTCGCTGGTTGTAATTTCGGCCAAACCGGCGATAAATGAGGATTCGGGGAATCAGCTTGGCCGTTTTTTTGCCATCGGCGCTACGCCCTGGGCTGTTTGGGGGGGGGGGGGGAGGGGGGGCTGAAGATGCTCTAAGACCCCACATTCCATACACATAAAAATTATGACGTCATTCTTTTAGGCTTGTCAATTTGTGGCTCTCATTTTATTAAACTAATCTTAGACAAATTTGATAAAGAAAAAGATATGTGACAAAGTGTGGCAATCCAAGGGTAGAACCAAACAGCCCCGAACGGGCCTGACGATCCTACGGGCACGAGCGAGCGTGGGCTGCGATTTCTTGGTCCTGACAAGTGACAACAAGAATGGGTGGGATGATGTGACGTACAATTCTGTCGACATAGGCACCTCCGGCCTTCTTCCCTCGGTCCCACACCACACTGATTGGCACCTCCGATCTGATTGGCAATCACTGCTACATTACCGACACCCCTCAGGCCTACAGTTTGCAAACCGTTTTTCATCAAAACAAGATACATTTTTATTCTTGAAAACTGAGGTTACTTTGTTTCGGAACTAACGGTTGTCCAATTTCTTTGACGTATCCATGCACAGCTATGCTTCTTATAAAGGCATGGTATGTGCGCCCGACCAAAATATTCATCCTCAAGCGGTGACGTAATGAATGAATGACCTAATACTTTTCTTTGGTGACGTAATGAATGAATAACTTAATAAACTAGTGACCAACCATATTGCCATGCTATATGTAGTTCTACCCTGAAGAAAATAAGTTACAGTGAGACGTTGCACACTACAACATGAACCCCATATAGCAACGCCTTTTTCCGTATCTAAAAGTCCATATATGCGTTGCTAGTGTCTTTACCAACGGTTTGGGATGCGTAGCCTTATCCAGTGTTGCTAGCGCATAATGCAACGCTTATATTGCCGTTGGTAAAAGGAGTGTTGCAAGACTACAACAAATAAAACGGACTTCTACAACACTTATATATGTTGGTCCTTAATGTATAGGAATCATTGCTTGGCTAGGGAGAATTTCCAACACTTCATGTGCTGGTATGTATATAATGTGAATAATAATTTTAATCTATATATAATTGCCAACAATTAAATTAATGATCCACGATAATGGTAATAATAATTATTAAAAAAGAGAATATACTCAAGAGATGAAAAGAATCATATATTAGATGAAATTGTTGTATTACAATAGTGTATATTACAGGAGGAACATCATCCAAATGTGATGCATAATATAACTATTTTCTTCACAGCAAAACTTGAACCAAAAGCATCCATCACACTAGTAGAAAACAGGGCTTTCGTCCAGGCCAGTTTAGCCCATTAGTCCCGGTTCAATCCAGAACCGGGACCAATGGAGCTATTTGCCCCGGTTCGTGAGCCCAGGGGGCCGGCCGGGCCATGTGGGCCATTGGTCCCGGTTCGTCCGGACCTTTTGGTCCTGGTTGGTGGGACGAACCGGGACCAATGGTCCTGGCTCCTGGCCCACCACTATTGGTCCCGGTTGGTGGCATGAACCGGGACCAAAGGCTTCCCTTTAGTCCCGGTTCAAGCCACCAACAGGGGCTAATGGTGCTGCCTATATATAGCCCCTCGCGCAAGAGCAGAGCACACTTCTCTTTTTTTTGGCCGAGGGGGAGAGGGCTTGGTGGTGCTCTAGCTCACCTCCTATGCACACAAGGTGTTCGATGGAATGCCCGAGCCACACTACTTAAGGTTTCTCCTCTCCAAGCTCGACCGCCAAGCTCCATTTTCCTCAATATTTATCTAGGTTTAGCGGTCCGTCACGCCCCGTCCCCGTCTTCATCGCCGTCGTCACCCGCGCCGATCTCATCGCCGTCACCACCGTGGTGAGCCTCTTGTTCTTATCTTCTTTCTGAAAGGAAAAATATTATTACTTGTTTGTTTAGATAGATACTTGTATTATTTTCTTACTTTTATTATTGCATCTTATATAGTGCGATGGTTTTGGTATCCGCCCCGTCGGCCCTCGTCACATCTATGATTCGGATGTGGTATATATTATCTTTTCATAACTATTGGTTCATTTATTGTTTATGAAAATTATGCCGATAACGTGACATAGATTTTATTTATCTAGGAGGTTGTTGAACCGGAAATTCCAACAGACCCTATTGTCGAGAGGTTAAATTTAGTTGAAGAAGAAAACAATTTCTTGAAGGAAAAAATAAAAAACTTGAGGAGGAGAAGATGATATTGGAGTTGCATGTTGCGGATGTAAATGCGATGATCACAAGATCAAGATGGATGCAATGCGCTTGAAGATGAGAAAGATTAGAAAATATGCCATTCATACCGAGGCTTGGTATCATTATGCCGTTGGATCAGTTGTTACCTTGGTTGCGATTATGATCGTATTTGTTTTCGCATTGAAATGTTTTACATAGTTTCAATGTATGGTTTAATTAATTTAGATGCTCTGCAGAGCTTTATGTTGTTAGATGAGAAGTATGTATGTACTTTGGTTTTTATGTGATGATGAACTTCTATTAATTTGATCACTTAATTATCTATTCATGATGTTATGTAATGATTTTTGACACACTTAATTATATATAATGCACGCAGATGAACCGGCAATGGATGTACGGTGACAGACACACCTCCGAGTACATTAAGGGCGTGCATGATTTTCTCGAAGTGGCTAAGGCAAACAAGCAGAATGGTTTTATGTGTTGTCCATGCCCTATATGTGGGAATACGAAGTCTTACTCCGACCGGAAAATCCTTCACACCCACCTGCTTTACAAGGGTTTCATGCCACACTATAATGTTTGGACGAGGCACGGAGAAATAGGGGTTATGATGGAAGACGGCGAGGAAGAAGAGTACGATGACAACTATGTGCCCCCTGAATACGGTGATGCTACTAAACATCAAGATGAACCAGACGATGTGCACGATGGTGCTAGAACGGGCGAAAGCTGAAGATCAAGAGGAACCAGACGATGTGCCCGATGATGATGATCTCCGCCGGGTCATTGTCGATGCAAGGACACAATGCGAAAGTCAAAAGAAGAAGCTGAAGTTCGATCGCATGTTAGAGGATCACAAAAAAGGGTTGTACCCCAATTGCGAAGATGGCAACACAAAGCTCGGTGCGTACTCGAATTGCTGCAGTGGAAGGCGTAGAATGCTGTGCACGATAAAGGATTTGAGAAGCTACGAAAATAATGAAGAAGAAGCTTCCAAAGGATAACGAATTGCCCGACAGTACATACGCAGCAAGATACATGCATGCCCTAATGACTGCATCCTCTACCGCGGTACATACAAGGATCTAAACGCATGCCCGGTATGAGGTGCATTGCGGTATAAGATCAGACGAGATGACCCCGGTGATGTTGACGGTGAGCCTCCCAGGAAGAGGATTCCTACGAAGGTGATGTGGTATGCTCCTATAATACCACGGTTGAAACGTCTGTTCAGAAACGGAGAGCATGCCAAGTTGATGCGATGGCACAGTGGGGACCGTAAGAAAGACGGGAAGTTGAGAGCACCCGCTGACGGGTCGCATGGAGAAAAATCGAGAGAAAGTCTGGGATGAGTTTGCAAAGGACCCAAGGAACGTATGGTTTGCTTTAAGCACGGATGGCATTAATCCTTTCGGGGAGCAGAGCAGCAATCACAGCACCCGGCCCGTGACTCTATGTATGTATAACCTTCCTCCTTGGATGTGCATGAAGCGGAAGTTCATTATGATGCCAGTTCTCATCCAAGGCCCTAAGCAACCCGGCAACGACATTGATGTGTACCTAAGGCCATTAGTTGAAGAACTTTTACAGCTGTGGAATGAAAGCGGTGTACGTCGTGGGATGAGCACAAAAAGGAGGAATTTGACCTAAAGGCGTTGCTGTTCGTGACCATCAACGATTGGCCTGCTCTCGGTAACCTTCGTGACGGACAAACAAGGGATACCACGCATGCACGCACTGTTTACTTGACACCGATAGTATATACCGAAGCTGCGGGAAGAATGTGTACACGGGCCATCGTCGATTTGTTCCGACCAACCATCAATGTCGAAAGAAAGGCAAGCATTTCAAAGGCGAGGCAGATCATGGAAGAAGCCCGCCATGCGTACCGGTGATCACGTACTTGCTATGGTCAATGATTTACACGTAATCTTTGAAAAGGGTCCCGGCGGACTAGCTGTTCCGAATGACGCCGAGAATCACGCACCCATGTGGAAGAAGAAATCTATATTTTGGGACCTACCCTCTTTGGAAAGACCTAGAGGTCCGCTCTTCGATCGACGTGATGCACGTGACGAAGAACCTTTGCGTGAACTTGCTAGGCTTCTTGGGCGTGTATGGGAAGACAAAAGATACACACGAGGCACGGAGGACCTGCAACGCTTGCACGAAAAGAGGGCATGCCTCCGAAGCGAGATGAAGGTCCTGCCATTACGCTCTTCTACGAAAGAAGAGAAAGAAATATTCTTTCAATGCCTACTCAGTATGAAGGTCCCGACTGGCTTCTCGTCGAATATAAAGGGAATAATAAATATGCTAGAGAAAAAGTTTCAGAACCTAAAGTCTCATGACTGCCACGTGATTATGACGCAACTGCTTCCGGTTGCATTGAGAGGGCTTCTACCGGAAAACGTCCGATTAGCCATTGTGAAGCTATGTGCATTCCTCAATGCAATATCTCGTAAGGTGATCGATCCAGAAATCGTAGCTACGCTAAGGAGTGATGTGGCGCAATGTCTTGTCTGTTTCGAGCTGGTGTTCCCACCATCCTTCTTCAATATCATGACGCACGTCCTAGTTCATCTAGTCGACGAGATTGTCATTCTGGGGCCCGTATTTCTACACAATATGTACCCCTTTGAGAGGTTCATGGGAGTCCTAATGTTCGTAACCGTGCTAGGCCAGAAGGAAACATCTCCATGGGCCATCAAACAGAGGATGTCATCGAGTTTTGTGTTGACTTCATTCCTGGCCTTAATAAGGTAGGTCTCCCTAAATCGCGGTATGAGGGGAGACTGACTGGAAAAGGCACGCTTGGAAGAGACTCAATAATATGCACGGATATTCTTGGTCTCAAGCACACTACACAGTTCTACAGAACTCTACCTTGGTGACCCCGTATGTCGATGAACACAAGAACAGTCTGCGCTCCAAACACCCGGAGCAAAGGCGACGACGATCGGATTACATGTGAACACATCAGACTTTCAGCAGTTGGTTGGAAACATCGTCTCGTAGGTGACATCACTGTTTGTGATGAGTTGTACTTGTTGTCCGAGGACCATCTTCGATCTGTAATGATTTGGAAAGGATACGAGATAAATGGGAATACATTTTACACGATTGACCAAGATGAAAAGAGCACCAACCAAAACAGCGGTGTCCGCTTTGATGCAGCAACCGACAAGGGAAATGACACATATTATGGTTACATAGTAGACATATGGAAACTTGACTACGGAGTAGATTTTAAGGTCCCTTTGTTTAAGTGCAAGTGGGTCAATCTGTCAGAGGCGGGTGCAGGTAGACCCACAAAGCGGAATGACAACAGTGGATCTGAAAAATCTTAGGTACACTGACGAACCGTTCGTCCTAGCCAATGATGTGGCACAGGTTATCTATGTGAAGGACATGTCTACCAGACCGAGGAAAAGAAAAGATAAGGAACCGAATACATCATACAATGAGCCAAAGCGCCACATAGTTCTTTCAGGAAAAAGGGACATCCACAGGAGTGGAGGGCAAGACAGACATGTCTCAAGAGTATGAAAAGTTTCATGAAATTCCCTTCAAAGTCAAGGCTGACCCAAGCATCCTGATAAACGATGAAGATTATCCATGGTTACGCGCAATAAGCAAAGCGACACAAGCGAAGAAAAAGTGAAGACTTTCTCCATAACTATTATGATGATACCATGCCAACTTTGTAACACACGAGTATGATACCATTGTCCGCTTTGTACTCACACCGGTTTATAAGCCCGTCCCTCTACACGCCTTTGTTGAGCTCACAAACTTGTGATTCACACAAATTTCAAAGAAAACTAATGGCATAAACAGAAAGTTTATAATTTTGCTGACCTAAAAGCAAAAAGAATTAAAAAATAAAGCAAAAACCAAAAGAAAATAAATAATGCAGAAAACAAAACAAAAAACTTGAAAAAAATAAAAATAGCAACAATAAGTATTTTGTTGTAAGTAGAAACAAAATAAAATAAATAAATAAAGCAAAAAAGTGTTTTCAAATTTGAAAACTAATGGCACTAACAGAAAGTTTATAATTTTGCTAAAACTAAAAGCAAAAAGAATTAAAATATAAAGCAAAAAACAACAAAAAATAAATAATGCAGAAAACATAACAAAAAACTAAAAATTATAAAAATAGCAACAATAAGTCTTTTGTTGTAAGTACTAACAAAATAAAATATATAAAGCAACAAAGAAAACAAAAAAGTGTTTTCAAATTTGAAAACTAATGGCACTAACAGAAAGTTTATAATTTTTCTAAAACTAAAAGCAAAAAGAATTAAAAAATAAAGCAAAAACAACAAAAATAAATAATGCCGAAAGCAAAACCAAAAACTGGAAAAAATAAAAATAGCAACAATAAGTATTTTGTTGTAAGTAGAAACAAATAAAATAAATAAAGCAACAAAGAAAACAAAAAAACAAAAAAAAGTGCCACCTACTGGGCCCCCACGGCCTGAATACGACTAGAAACCCTACCATGGGGCAGGATTCAGGCCCGCGAGAGGCCCATTAGGCCCGAAAGCCTGCAGTTGAGAGGAGCTCGAGAGGGTGGGCGCAGCAGCGCTTATAAACCACTCTCGAGCTCTCTCAACTAGCGAGGTGGGACTAAACTTTTCGGCACGGGGCAGCACAAGGCCTTTGGTCCCGGTTGGTGGCACCAACCGGGACTAAAGGGGGGCATTGGTCCCGGTTCGTGCCATGAACCGGGACTAATGCCACCCTTTAGTCCCGGTTGGTGCCACCAACCGACCAAAGGCCGCCGCTTCTCGCCCTTTGGGCTGCTGAAATTTGGCCTTTGGTCCCGATTGGTGGCACCAACCGGGACTAAAGGGGGGCATTAGTCCTGGTTTGAGCCACGAACCGGGACTAATGCTCAGTGTATATAAGCAACACTTGTGAAAATTTTAAGTTTAATCGCGCATTTGCCCCTGGCCCAACCTCCCCGACGCCGCCCAGCTTGCTGCCCGACACCGCCCGCCGCCCGTCACGCCCGCCGTCGTCACCATCGCTGCCGTCACGCTTCGTCGCCGCCGTCGTCTATCGCTGTCGCGCCGCCTTCGTGCCGCCGTCGTCGCCGTCGCCCGCCGTCGTCGCCGCACCGCATCGCCCTAACGCCGTCGCCCTGCCTCGTCGTGCCGTCCCGCCCGTCACAGCGCCCTGCGTCGCCGCCCGCCTCCGTGACCTCGCCGTCGTCCAACGCCTCCCCGACCTCGCCGTCGCCTCCGCCTCCCCGACCTCGCATTCGCCTCCTCGCGTCTTCCCCTGCCCTGCCTCGCGCGCGCCACCTCTGCATCAGGTCGGCCCCGACATCGCCGTTGCCGACGCCGCCCACAGTGAGCCCCCGCACCTGCCCTGCCCCTGCCACGCCGCCACCGTATGATGTTTTTGTTCATAGATGTGATGTTTTTTTCATAAATGTTCATGTATATATATTGATGTACGGATATATGTATGATGCTTTTTTGCATATGTGTTGATCTAATGTTTTTTTCTGCATATATATGTGATGTTTTTTTGTTCATAGATGATCATATGAATTTTTTTGTTCATAGATATGATCATATATATGATGTATGCATGGATCGATGTGGATGGAATATATATGATGTTTTTTTGTTCATAGAATATGATGTTTTTTTTATTCATAGATTTTATTTTGTTCATGAGAGAGGCGGGGCGTCGAGGAAGTTGTACTGTTTAGAGTTAGGGTCACGAGGAAGAAGTAAAATAAGGAAAAAGAATAAAAGAGGAAGAAGGAAGAAGGAGAAGAAGGAGAAGAAGAGGAGAAAAAAAATAAGAAGAGGAAGTAGAAGAAAAAAGGAGAAGAAGAAGGAATAGAGTCGAAGAAGAAAAATATTCTATTTTTTCTTCTTCTCCTCTATTCCTTCTTCTTCTCCTCTCTTTTTTTCTTCTATTTTTTTTCTTCTTCTTCTTCTTCTCTTTTTTCTTCTTCTCATTTGTTCTTCTTGTTGTTGTTGTTCTTCTTCTTCTTCTTTTTATCGGGAACGAGGGTGTCGATGATCACTGAGGGTCGACGGTGGAAGTGGGCTAGAGGGTCGCGAGGGTCACAGAGGGGTCGAGGGTCGTCGAGGCCGGTCGAGGGTCAATGTTTTGAGGGTCGAGGGTTCGAGGGTTCTAGGGTCGAGGGTTTGAGGGTTCTCGGGTTCGAGGGTTCTAGGGTTCGAGGGTCATCGAGGGTTCGAGGGTTCGAGGGTTCGAGGGTTCTAGGGTTCAAGGGTCGAGGGTCATCGAGGGGCCGAGGGTTCGAGGGTCGAGGGGTCGAGGGTTTGAGGGTCGAAAGTTCGAGGGTTCTAGGGTCGATGGTTCGAGGGTTCAAGGGTCGTCGAGGGGCCGAGGATTAGGGTCGAGGTCGTCGAAGTCGAGGATCACCGAAGGGTCGAGAGGTTGCCTATTGTCAAAGTATTGAAGAAATCCATGGCTTCATCATTGGCGAAAGTAACCATGGCATGATGATGCGAAGTCCTGCAAAGTTGTTTTGGAATGGAGTCCGGATAGGATAATTTGCCTTTTATGCGAATCTCAGCAAAGGACTTTCAAATAACGATATTCGGAAGGTTCTTGCTGAACTTTGTACCGTAAAGTGAATTATCCTATCCGGGACTCCGCTCCAAAATAACTTTGGAGACCTTCGCACCATCATGCACCTGTTACTTTCGCAATGATGAAGACATGGTTTTGTTGAATCCTTTGACACTAGGCAACCTCCCGACCCCTCGGCGATCCTCAACCCCTTGACCTCGACCGCCGGTGATCCACGACCTCTACCCTACATCATGGCGTCGATGCCCACGTCACTTGTGGGACATAGATGTAGTGTTCAACGCCGACCCTCTCCCGATAGCTTCAACACGTGGGGCGATATTACCCCTCCTAGCTTGAAGCGTTCTCGAGGCCACCCTAACCCTTGAAGCGTTGTCGAGGCCACCCCAAACCCTAGAGAAGCAGCGTCGAGGCCACTAATATGATTCCTTATTGTGATTAGCTAGCTAGTTCTCGTTTGCCACTAATATATCCATATCTCTGTCATGTTTGAATAATAATTGCCATGTTGTAAAAATTTGTAGAAACTATGGACACCACCGAGACGAAGCACAAGAAGCGTTGTTGAGGTACATAATCGTACACGGAAGTGATGCCGCCTCCTCGATGATGTTTCTCAACGACAACGATGGTCTGGAAGAAGAGGGTGAAGAAGCAGGTGGCTATGATTTACATGGCTCCGATGACCCAATGCCGTGCAAGAAGGAGAGGGTGAAGAAGTAGACCGTGAGGACGGCTCGGTGATCACCAAACCGAGTCCGCCAGGTATATATATTAGTTAAGCCTGTCTTGACTAGCTCTCGCCTTTGTTTTGGTATGTACACATATTAATTAACTCTCGTCTTTGTTCTTTTTCTAGCCCTCGAATTGAGCACAACTTCGGTAAAGAGGCGAGGCCCAAGAAAAAGTTGAGCTCGGATGAAAAGTTTGAGATCATAGAAATCGCGACGGCCAACCGATTGAACCCTACCGGACAAAGAAGGCATTTGTTGCTCGGTCACGGGGTTACGGTTAGGGACAAGATCCCGATCAGCATCCACCAATGGTATAAGCTTAAGAACGAAGACCACGAGGTGTCTTGTGTCAAAGATATGCAGTAAAATGATCTTTGGACCGAGCTGAAGTCAAATTTTACCCTACCGCTAGAGGATGATCCGGAGAAGCCAGTAATAGAGCCATTAATCAAGTCTTTTGCTCTTAAGAAGATGGCAGAACTATTCAGGAATTGGAAGAAAGAACTCAATACGTATGTCGAAAAAAATGAGACACCAGAATTCAAGGGAAAATATGAGAAGATCAGAGATGACTGGCCCGCATTTGTGGCCTACAAGACATCGGAAAAGAGTAAGAAGATTTCGGCGACAAACAAGAGAAATGCTGCGAAGAAGAAGCTTCACCATCGCCACGGGGTCGTGGCTACCTCGTAGCCCGACCTAAGTGGGCCAAAGGCTGAGATTGATCTGCTTCATAAAGGGAACGAACCGGAGACAATGAACTGGCGGACCGTTGCGGACTTGGTTCTTCGGGCGGCGGATCCTTGGACCCTATAACAGGAAGTGCATTTGGACGGACGAACAATTGGACATACCAGTCAAGAGGCTTAAGCATTATATCAACGCAGCGCAACAAGGGAAGTTCGTTCCAGACAGGGAGAAGGACGAGCTCACAATGGCCCTCGGGAATCCTGAGCACCCTGGACGGACACGAGGCACGCCAGGCTCCGTTTCGTGAAAGGCCGGATTTCCGGATGCAGGGGGTTATAAAACCCATGAGAGGAGGAAGAAACTGGAGCAGAGCCTAATGCAGGCGTTGCACGAAAGGGTAATGGGGCTAGAGGAACGAGAAGAGGAACGAGAAGCAGCTGATCACAACAAACGACCTGCCGAAGCTTCCCCCGAAGCTACCCCGCCATCTCAGCGGAGAAGCAGCGTGGCTTCCACCGAGCTGCTTCAGCCGAGCAAGATGCCTTGACGGTTCCTGCCGGCTATCCCGTGGATGCTATCACGGATGCTGAAAATTGCCACCTTATGGCGCAATGGAGCAATTTGAAGGTCAAGGCGGCTGTTGGCTCTGCTTATCCTACTAAACCCGACTCAACTTTTCACCGCCGCCGATTCCGTAAGGATATGCTAAGGTGATGGTCGATGAAATAACGGAGGATTTGAGGACCTCGGCTTGACCACCCTACCGGTGAAGGGGAGTATCGGCTGGGTTACGCTCAAGACTCCATGCCTATGGCGGAAGGATCTCATCAACCTTCCGAACTGGGCGCCTCCGCCTCCTCCTCCTCCTCCGGCGAAGTCAGGGCACTCCGCCTCCTCCACCGCCTCCTCCTCCGTGAGTGACGATCGGGGCACTCGGCCGGCTCCTTCTCCGGCGTGGCGGCACTCCGCCTCCTTCTCCGCCTGCACCGGCCGCCCGAGCAGCCAGCCTCCTCCTTCTCCGCCTCGTCGGCAAGGGCGGAAGAGACCCGCCGCCGCTCGGCTGCTCCGACGCTGTCGTAGTCCTTCTCCTCCGCCTCGTAAGCAAGGAAAGAAGACATCCGCCTCCGGCTCTGCCGGCGTCTAGCAGTACAGCCAAAGGCGGGAGGAGATACAGATTCGGTCCTTCTCTAAAGACTCCAGAGAAGTTACCGTACGAGAGGAGCAAGGAGGAAAACGTGAAGATCGCGCAGACCGAAGTGGATGACTGGTTTCAAGGGTTGAAAGCAAAGAGACATCCACCTCCGGAGGAGAAGGTAGATCCATCAAAGCGAAGCGCACTCGCTGCCCTCGACAAAACCACCGAAGTCTCCGCCGAAAGGCAACTATGAGCGCATTATTGGAAAGGCATTTGCCAAAGCGGAGAGGTCGGGAAGTACTGCTCGATGATCAAAGGATGAAAGAAGGACGAGCTGGGAAACAAATTGCCCAGCTCGGTGAACAAGCGAAGCAATCGTGCCCCGCTCAAGGTGCTGCTAGCGACATCGTCGATCCGAGGATGGTGCCCGGTTATGGCAATCCTGCAGATTACCTGCCCGACGATGTACATTATGATTTCTTGGAGGTGCAAATACAAAGATACGAGTACGGGAAGTCTCTCGTCAAAGATGAAAGCTCTCTATCAACGATGATGCAAAGATTGCATGATTGGTACATGAAAACCTGCAAAGAGTCTGAGGGGAGGAGTACTTTGTATGTGAGAGTTAAAAAGGAGCATGACCTCCTTGGAATTGAACTGTTGCCTATTCCATTTGAGGAGTTCTATCAGTTTTTCAATCAATTGGCCCTCGATAAAACAACGGTCACCTGCTACTGTCTGTAAGTAGTACTACTTACATCATTAAGTATCTCTATATAACTCAGCCCTTTAATTGCATGTATTTATAAATATCCTCACTATATTATGCAGATTGAAGATCGCCGAATTGAAGAAAAGACAAGTGGGTGATATTGGGTTCATTAACACATATCTCATAGATGCAACTGAGGTTCAATTTCGTGCCCAAGATACCGAGGCCAACTTGCTACAATCGTTGGTAATAAATGAACACAAAGATATAATACTCTTTCCTTACAACTTCAAGTGAGTGTTACTGTCTTGTGGCATATTCGGTTTCCTTATTAGTCCAGGTTATAGTAATGTAATATTGATGAGTTATGCATGCGTGTGTAGCTACCACTATATTCTCGTAGAGATTAAGCTTGAGCAGGGAGTAGTAACTGTCTTAGACTCGAGACGAAAAGATCCCAAGGAGTATGCGGACATGACTGAAATGCTCGAGAAGTAAGTTAAATCGATCATTATCCACCATATCAGCAACTTTGTTCATTTCTGATATCAAGTAATTGTTTTCTTTGTATGGCAGGGCTTGGGGAAAATTCACCAAAAAGCTCCGGACTACCAAGAAGCTGCAATTTAGACACCCGAAAGTAAGTACTATATAGTAGCTTATTCCACGCGCATCTCCTAGTGATTCAAGCGCTAGTTTCATCAATACCATTTAGAATGATTGCTAATTATCAGTTTGATTGACCTCTGTTTCTTGTAAAGTGGTTGTGGCAGGAACAAGGGAATGATTTCTGTGGATACTACGTTTGCGAGTCCATCCGCTACACGACCTGTGAGAGGGGCTACTCCGACAAACAATATGAAGTGCGTACATAAAAATATTCACAATTTTATTTTATTACCATCATTTATGTTGAGTTTCATTCATTCATATATATATGTATTGACCCCCTTCTTAAAATTAGATGTTTCGGATGCGGGATGAACTACTAGCACCAGATCGCTCATGAAAGCAATTCAAGAGGAATTGGCGGCATTCTTTCTTGACCACGTGATCGCTGAAGACGGAAAATACTATGTGGACCACGCATCCGTATTGTAAAAGATAATTATTGTATATATGTAGCCGGTAGTGTCAGATAGATATACGAGAACTTGTTGTTCGACCAATCTCTCGAAGAAGGAGAGGTGGTCGATATCACTTCTCTCTGTATGCATATATGTTCATGACGATCTTCTGTTTGCTTAATTACTAGCTAGTTAGCGTGTCTACCTAGTCCTCTCTATACGTATGTATAGTACGTAGCGTCGACCAAGCACGGACAAAAGAGATGACACTTTTCTCTATTAATTAGCTAGCTATAGCACAATATATGAAACACCTAAATTAACCCCCCAAAACCCCCCAAACCCCCCCCTTTTCAAAAAAAAAAACAAAAACCACAGCCATAGAAATGCTTGTGGCGTGGATGTTTATTGGTCCCGGTTGGTGCCACCAACCGGGACCAAAGGCCCTCCTGCCTGGGCTCAGCGGACAGGCCACGTAGAGGTCCATCAGTCCCGGTTCTGGATTGAACCGGGACTAAAGGTCCAGGGTATTAGTACTGACCCTTTAGTCCCGGTTCATGAACCGGGACTAAAGGCCCTCACCAACCGGGTCAATAGGCCCCTTTTCTACTAGTGTCAACATCCCTAGAACTTAACTAAAACTGAACCGAGGAACAACATCCAAGAGAAACGTCATCCCTACTACTTAACTAAAACTGAAAGCATCGATCATCATCTTCATCATGAACTGCAACATGAAGATCATCATTGCAATATACTTGTCATGCACCCATATACTCATCCATTTGTCTTTTGAATCTACATACAAACAAGAAAATAGAATGAATTGTTAGCACACAATGCATTGACATGATGCAAGTAGTAACAGAGTTAAGGTATCAGCACGTACAAAGGTTGAAGGCCATGCAATCTTCGTTTTTCTGCATTACCGAGAGTATTGCAGTTTTTGTGACTCTGTACTAAATTTTCAGTTTTCACAAGTGACATATCGACATGAAATGCCCATAATTCATTTCTAATTTCAGCACCATCAAGTTTAAATTTAGGATCACAACTTACAGTTCTAGCAAGAGCTACGTCGCTGTTATGGTTTTGCAGGCTCTTCAAGAATACTTTAGTTCCTGCCTGATAGAGAAAACCAAAGTTACCACTGGCAGAATCATCCTCACCACCCATGACAAAACAAAGACAAAACATGGGAACATATGAAATGAATTTGAGCACTCTTACATGTACTTCACTAGCACCCAACAAACTCAGAGAACCACCTTGAGCACTCTTATAGGCTATATCAGCACCTTTTATTGTTGTTTTTTCTTTGTCTGGACAACACTCTTGATAGCAAAATATAAGCGTAAAGAAATCAACAAGCCATCAGTAAAGTTTGAACACAAATTTGTATACGATTATGAAAATATACCAGCTTGTTTGCACTAGAAGTTTTTCTCCCTGACATGCACCCGCATTCTCAAGCAAAGTTTCTTAGTTCTGAACAGCATTATGATAGCAAGACGACCAGTAGATACATAAACATTAGAGCAATATATTCCAACATTTTGTGTAAGGTAATGGAAATATACCTTGTGTGCAGCAGAATTTATTTGGAAGGTCATTGCAACGAACCATTATCCTTTTCTCTTTTGAAAGGTTCCAAATATATTTCAACTTCCTCTTCTTACAGTCTTTTGTTACTTCATTTTCAGCTGAATACATAGAACCATGAATTATACTGTATATGTTATTTGGTGATGAATAAACATATATTGAAATCAGTAAGGAATGAGCAACAAACTTATCATCTTCATTTTCATCGTCACCAGGATCATCACAATCTGTGAAGTCTTCTTCAACATTAGTAGTTATTTCTTAGACATTAGATGATCCATTTATAGCATCCACTGACATAAGGCCCAAAACAAGCCGAAATATGGGGTCCATTTGATCCAAGACACCTATCTCTCTTTTTTTGACAAAATCCAGGACACCTATTTCTGCCTGCCATGTTAACCATAACAGAGGTAACCGAATAGGTAGACCAACAACCTCCACCTGCCAAAAAAAGACCAACAACATCATAATACAAAAGTTTGAGTAAAAAAATGATTTTTATTCCTAGGGGTTTGATTATTTCGCAACTCAGGCAGTTTTACAAGTTACATTTCTCCTTATTGGTTTTGCCTCCTTTTCACACATTATGTGACTGGAATGCAAACTACAGGCAAAGATGTGGCACATACAACATCTCATGAACCAAAGCATGAGCTTGCCTTCGCAATCAGTGATTCTTGCTTCACGCCCGGATCATGCCTACCCGAGCAATCCGGACAGTCCACATGGAACCCGATCCCTGGACATCTACCAACTGTTAAAGATATCCACGTCGTTTGATGTCGCAGAGGAAGAAATTAGGTGAACAAAATATCGGTCTATTCGACCAAGCTGAGAGCAGCGATATGGAAAAGCAATAGATTTATTCTGCTTACCTCCTCTGCTCAATAAATGAATAATCAATCTTAGCTATTATAGTTGCTTCCTCATGCTCCGTTGTAGCAATCACCTCACCAAACTAGAAACCAAATGCCAACAGTTAAGCGTGAGATAACCATCCCCATCACTGAAATAGAGTTTACAGAATGCGTGTATGAAACAGCAAGGCTCAAGGCAAAATTACTAGCAATAACATACTATTACTTGTGTTAGTCCGGAGCACAAAAGATCTGGAGGTCGCTGCAAACTACAGAATTACTGGCATCCTAAAATCTGTAATCAGCTCACTGGTCCAACAAGAGTGGAATTAATGTCCCTCATACCTGGTTATCAGTAGCCCTGGCATCATAAAGATATATTCAGAACATAAGCAAAGATGCTTCAGATAGTACTTATAGAAAAAAAATTGGTAGAAGCGTTGATCTCTTCATTGGATTCATATGTTCGGTTTACTCATTGCAAAAGTTATCATTGTTTTATTACTGATGAGATAGACAAATTCTTATGTCCAGTGTCTTAAGATTACCCCTTCCCATGGATCCTATGCAAATTCTTATGTTTGGTGTCTCTCCCGGCAGGAATTGAAGCAATGATATGGGATAAGGAGCAGCGCACTAACTACATGAACTCGCAGCATTGTTTGCCACCACGGATCAGCCGGATCTGGGGAATCTGCCAGCCAGATTTGTCTTGCGAGAGATCTGAATTGATTAGGAGAACAGATCGGTAGAGTAGGGAGCAAGAGAGGATGGATAGAGGTATAGTGGGTCGGGAACTAACCTTGATCAACTCCTCATGGTGATGCCTCTGCCACCGGCCGCCCGACATGCGATGAATCCAGGAGGAGACGAGGAAGGGAGTCGTGTTGATATGGGGGAGGTTTCCGATTTTATTTGCGCAGTTACCTCTCATCACGATTTGTTTGACTGATGTTAGACTCCGTCTTGGATTCCAATGACAGGTGGGGCCTTGGTAATGAAGCGCGTGTATTTCATTTTTTTTCTTCAGATTAGTCACTATTGGCGGGAGAGAATGGAGGGAGAGGTAAAAATTGGAGCGAAACCAAAAAAAAAATACGAGGGTGTCTAGCAATTTAAAGCCAAACAAATTATAAATCTCGTTATTATCATCTGGCACGGGACGGGCACTTGTACATATAGTTGTGCCAAGTAGAACGATGCTTCTTCTATGTTGTACATATTAAGTGCAATGTGGGTGAAGTAAAAATAAATACTATTGCTCAAACAATAGAAAAGGTTAATCCAAAAACAAGAAATTTCCCAGCTTGCAAGTTCGGACCTACATGTATAATTGTCATCCAAAATTACTAGTTGTCGTCCATCATATCCAAGATCACTAGTTGTTCCCCACACGCAACCTGGTCGTCGTCTAGATTGGGCACCACATGAGGAGGAGTCGCCCTTACCGGCACACAACCATCGTGCCTGCTGAGATGAGGGCGGCGAGGCAGGCGGCGCGGCACCAGTAGCACAATGCGGCAATTCCATCAAGGAGGAGGTGCCGCCGGAACGACGGAAGTGGCGCAACGCCGCAAGTCCGTCAAGTAGGAGGTGCCGGCGACAATCGCGAAGGCGCACGGCCATCTCACCCACTCCCTCAGTGGCCAAGGCGCGGACTCCTCGTCACGGGCAATCATGTCAGTTGAGGAGAGGGCGGCCAAGCAGGAGACAGGAGGCGGCGGCAGCAGTGGCGCAACGCAGCAATTCCTTCAAGGGAAGAGGTGCCGCCGACAATCGCGAAGGCATGCGCCCACCTCCTCAACTACCTTGATGGCCACGGCGGCGCCGACTCTTCGTCGTGGGCCATCATGTCGACAGCGGAGAGGGGACGTGGCAGGTGGAATGACGGAAGTGGCGCAACGCCGCAAGTCCGTCAACTAGGAGGTGTTGGCCACAATCGCGAGGGCGCATGACCATCTCACCCACTCCCTCAGTGGTCGAGGCGCGGACTCCTCATCGTGGGCCATCATGTCGGTTGAGGAGAGGGCGGCCGAGCAGGAGACAGGAGGCCTGGCAGAGTCTTGGACCCACGACCGGCCAATCACCACCATCGAAACGGCTGCGCGGCACCGCCACCGCATCAATGGGGTGCTTGCAAGGATCGGCGATGAGTGACGCTAAGCGACACCCCGCCGCCAGGGCACCGCGGCTGGGGTCGGCATTAGCCGCGGCGGACCTCCGCAAGGCGCATGGGAAAGCAGAACGGCTCCTTCGTGAGGGCAAGGCCATGGCCGGGAAGGGTTGTCGTGCCCCAACATCCTTCCGCCGCCAGAAGGACTACTCCATTGACGACGGCAGGATGCCGGCGGTGTGGCCCGCCAGGGCGGTCACACATACAAAAACACCTCTGCTATAAGTTAGCCTAGTTATATTTTTAATTTTTTAGTTAAACAAACAAAATGTGGTCCATTTTATGTAAATTATGTATGAACTGAAGTGATTTCCATCGTGTTTGGTAAAATTCATCCAGTTCATTCTAGTTCGTTTTTAATTGGCTGGAGTATTACAAGAACTTTGAAATGTACCTGATCATACTTTTTATATAAATAGTATAATAGTGCAATGACTTGTATTATAGAAATTTTCTCAAATTTTATGATGAGTTCCCAAAACGTAGTAATTTTTTATTTTCTAAAAAATAAATTGTCACACAATTATCTTCAGTTTGAAATTGCTGCAGATGGAGGACGTGAAGAAGAGCAGCAGCAGCGATCTGCAGTAGGAGAGCGTGGAGAGGAGCAGCAGAGAGGAAGACTAGGACAGTCACACGTACAAATCTTCTTGTCCGAAATTTTACATGGACATAAAAGCAAAAATAGCAAATAACACTAATGAATTCCTCACTTCAACTAAGGTCCACATTTTCAGATCAGTGACTCTTTCATTATCCATCGAACCTGCATGCGGAAGCAATATACTCCCTCCGTTCCCAAATACTTGTCTTTTTAGCCATCTCAAATGGACTACAACATACGGATGTATGTAGACATGTTTTAAAGTGTAGATTCATTCATTTTGCTCCGTATGTAGTCACTTATTGAAATCTCTAGAAAGACAATTATTTAGGAACGGAGGGAGTAGTAGTAAGTTTCATGTGCGAAATCTAGACATCAGATTGTACACCATTTCCTAACAATGGTAAACTTGACATCCAACATCACAGAATGACAATAAATTTGTGAACACATAGTACAGCTAGGTAATGTCTGTGAAAACATAGTGCATCACAAGCAGTAAATAGTATAACTAGCTTTCACCTCTTGTACGACAGCGGCTAGCATGTTCAAATAGTCCAATTCAATTGTTGATCGATTGAATTTTCATCATGATACAACACCAGCTGCAGCTGCCAAAGTTCAGCTAGTCCCAAAGTTCAAGGATTAATTTTTCTTTCTTGGTTGACTGAAACCGGCAAGGAGCTAAGCTGAAATGAACACAACAAACACTCAAGCCAAGTAAAATAAAGCATTGACCTTCCAAGAAACCGAGAGGCTAAACAGAGAGGCATTCACATGTTAAGGGAAAGAAATGGAAGTCAACAATAAGTTTAATCAAGGTGCATCTTCAGAGTGACATCTTTGTGCATTTTCAAACTATTGTCCAGTTGAGTTTCAGAAAATACTATGAAATAAATATAATAGTCTTGTCAACAAATGATATAAGTGTATGTACTCCCACTGATTTGATATAGGTCCAAGTATTACTCTTAACATATAGAAATATACAGGTACATGTAATCATCTCTCATCTTGTCCCTGTTATTCAGATTTGGATAAAAAAATCAACACTGGATTCGGAGTACTACTCGATATAGATTCTCAAAATCGCCGTTTAGTCTAACAGACATCTGTTATATTTTTTAAACCTTCTTGTACATTTGCTTTATCAGAAAATAATCTTTGCCTTGTTCTTATTATAGATGCTCTCCATTCCTGGGCACAAATCTGTTATTACCTTAGAAGAGTCCTGTACATACATGTTCCTATTTATATTGCAAATAGGGTCCTTGTTCTGAGTATTCTCACTTGTGTTCTCTTACTCCCATATATCATGTACTCTATACTGAAACTATAAATTCAATGTTATTAGTTTCACAGTGGATATGACAATAAGGGATGACATTTAAAAATAGAAGGGAGAAAGAGTACTAGGACTTTGTACACTTTTTCTTAGGTCAACCAACTTTCTAATCATGATTGACTGAATTACTTACCTTTTTCCTTGTGCAAATCCATGCCACATTTTCAGTGACTTGTAACCGATAATAAAAAATTACCGATGTTTGTGATGGCAGGTACACAATGAAAGACTGAAGCTGGGGGAGATCACACAGTTCAGAGAGATGCTATTATGTGTTGGTCATGATGTACCCACATTAAAAAAATTGTTTTAAATATTTACAGTCCCAATATCTTGAATATTTCTGAAACTTCAACTATAATTTCTAACTGTGGATGTGCCCTGCTTACACTATATAATAACTGTATCAAATATTCCCTGAAAAACTGAATTCAAAGATGAATGTTTACTCAGTGCGATGCTTACACTACATTCCCTGAATATTTCAAGCATTCCCTGTACAAACTGAATTCATTGATGAATGTTTACTTAGTGCAACGTTTAAACAGTATTCCTGTATAAATTCTGTTCAATCCTTGACCAACCGAACAGCGATGAAGTAGACAGGGATTAGGAGGGATAGTGGACAAACCCCAACAGGGATTAGAGTGACAGAAAGAGGTTTCACTCAAACCCCATATTGATCAATTCACTGTTGGGAACAAATCACAAACTGAACATAGCCCAGGTGGTACAGTACATCTCTGAAATTGTAACAAGCCCGAAACTCCTCTCTCTCAGTTGATTTGATCGCAAAGACAGGGGAATGGACCCATCTCTCCTATCTGACAGTCCATCCCCTTCATTATCTACCAAATCACATCCCACGGCCATGTCTCGAGGTGGCCATGAATAAGGTCACTGGATGAGAGGAGACGGAAAGGAGGAAGGGAGGGAGGGTTACCTCGGAGGCCAGTCTCGCCCGTCCACTGTGGGGAGAAGACGGGCGGCCGGAGGAGCGGCGCGCCGCCGGCGGGCAGGCTGGATGGGCAGACAGAGGAGCAGGGGACGCAAGCAGCAGACGACTTGCAGCTTTCCTACCGCGGCCTTGCAGCTTCTAAATTCTTCGCTGCCCACAAAGCCGCCGCTCCCCTGTCCGTCGTCGCCTTCCCGCCGCCCTGTCCATCGCCACCTTCCCGCCGCCCCCTGTCGGTCCGCCTTCTAGCCTTTCCGCTCAGCGGGAGGAGATTGGATGATTGATTTGTGTCGTACTAGACCTAGACCGATCCGGACTTGAAGGCGAATATAAATCTGGATCGGAGAATAAAAGTGGTAGACTTCGCGCGATTTGGTTTTGCTTGGATAGTTAGAACAGATTTTCGCGCCACATATCTCTAAAAAAATGTTTTTCGCGCCACACAATGTGTAACGACGTGTCTACTTTATTTCTTTTTGTGCTGAATTAATTTTTTATTTTAAAATTTGTATATTTGTAGTCTTATAATTGATACAATTTTGCAACCAATACATAGCAACAAATAAGATGTGTTGCACCACGGCAAGGTCATGAGCCTCAAGCCTGCAACGCATATGCTACACCGCTTATATACGTATCTACCGTGAATTTTGCAACAAATAGTTGAAACGATGTAGAATATGTGTTGCTTTATAGGGGGTATCCTTGTAGTGGCACCAAACAAACATGCTATGCGAATTGTACAATAATATTGACCACGTGATATTTTTGCAAAAGTGCTAGTGAAAGAATTCATTTTTTTCGCCAAAAAAGGATTCATTTTAAAATGGTGCAAAAATAAAGCATTTTGTCTCAGTAATTAATATTTGCTAGTGGCTTTGTACTATTAAAAAAACCTTACATGTACCTCTTCACCCACTTTTTGATGGACAATATTTGAGATAAACTTTGGTACATATTACTGTTGAGATATTTTTTTTACAAAGATTCAATGTGAAGCATTAAAGTATCAAAATCAGTACATCACCACCTCTCTGGATCTCCTGAAAAAATTACACAGTGCCGCACAAGAACCAAATATTTATCATGAACACAATCATGTTTCTTGACTCTCTGAACTTCACCAAACGTGGAAACTCAACAAAGTCATATGTTGCCAGTAGCCAACTTTCCCAAGGTGAATGATGTAATAGTTGCACAGTCAGATAATCGGTGCATTTTCCCAAAAAAATAGATAATCGGTGCATTTCTTTTCTGGTAACAGATAATAGGTAACTGGTTTCCTCAAATTAACCGCTAAATTCTCACTCTCTTCTGAATTAATAAAAATGGATTTGGTGCTAAAATTAAATTAACTGGAAGTCGTAGAACTTGCTTTAGATGTTCAATTTGGTGCTAAAACTAAAAAATTACAGATTTGTAGTCAACTAACTTGTCATTGTGTGCAAATACGGTCAAAACGCTTATGCATATACAGCGCTTACGTTGTGTGCCACGTGTGTACAGCGTGCAACATATTTTTACAGAACATACCTTGTCTTTCTTTTATTTGCGCACGGAAGCCCTCCCTTAATCTCATGTAGATGTGGGTCCCATTGTAAGTGCACAGTGATTTGGGAATAGGAAATAAAAAAATGTTGCAGACGAGATTCTAACCCATGACCTCGCCGCGGAATAACTCAGGCATGTACTAACCACTAGACCAAGAACAAATGCTTGCTAGGATAATGGGCAAACATCTTTTTAATATAATGTTCGCCTATAAACGAAAACTAAATATTCTATGTGTTTTTATTTATGGAAAAAAAATTGACGTGCTACTGGTACATGACGAGATGCTCCTATGCACTCTCTAAATCTTGATGGAACACCTGTTCGACTACGTAAAGGCTATTTAGTTTACCTGTGCATAAATTACATTAACTTAAGACATAATATATTTTGTGAACTCGGGATGTCCTTTTTATCTAGAATTTTGTACCATAATTACTTTCATTTATGTTCTGTAAAAACCAACTGGTTTTATTTATGTTTCCTTTACACAAGAGCACACTATTGATTCAAAAATTTCAGGCCCATATTATGTCCGAAGATGTAAATCAGCCCGTTTTATTTTATTTCAATTTTTTCTAAGTACACAACACAAAGTTTTCAAGAATGATACCTTGCAAATTTTCGCCCGTGTTTTCAAAATTGATGGATTTTTTCCATTTAAAAAGATAGACGACATTACATAGGCACATGCATAATGAAATTGTTAAAAGTGTTATATGCATGCTGCCGCACAAGCACAACTTGAATTTTCAACGCATCCGATAGTTGGGTCTGTAGCCTTTTAGCTTCCTTTTATTTAATCTAATTTTACCGTTGCCATTTTTGGTTTCCTTTTATTTATTTTTGTTATACTGATGTCCAGGCTGGAATATGAGTAGAGAAATATTTACCTGTTTCATTAGCAGCAAATGTTTGCTAGTGGAGTGGTTAGTGCATGTGAGATCTAACCTGCGTGACGTTCCTGGTTCGAATACTTGGGGGCCTGATTTTTGTTTCTATTTTCTCTCAACAGAGATTTAGGAATACATTTCACTCTGCTGGAGTGGCTTTGTGCGTAATTAAATAAATGACAGGGGGTTACTATAAAAATCATGCAGGGGTTCTCTTGCATAATTCAGTAAAATGCTAGGGGTATTTTGCAAAAGATCCAGCATGCACATGGCATCCAACGCCTCCCACTCCCACCCGCTGACCGGTGTTCCAGGCGTGCCATGCGAGCAGGCCATACAGATAGATATGGGAGGAGGCACCGTATATGCACGGGATGTCAAATTAGGTGACCATAAATCCGTATTTTTTAAATTTTAGCACCAAACTAAACATTTAGAGCAAGTTTTATAACTTCTGGTGATATTAGCTCCTCTTTCTGGGATCAATGCACGCACACAACAGTTTGTTTTAGCGTGCATGGACTCTCCCTCCCTCTCCCTCTCTCTCTCTCTGTACAACCTACGCCAACACCGAATGTGTTTGTAGCCTTCTGTCGTCTCTCATGCTACAGCGGAGGGCCAGGTTGTAGGAGGCAGCTTGGACAAGTGGCCACCGTTTGAGAATGACCATGGGTTACTGCACGTCGACACATTTGGCAACAACGCATGGTAGATCCGAAGGAGACGCCGGCTTGCGGCGTATGATCCAGTGGTAATACCAACTGTATTAGGACTCCATGCTAAATTCCCAACACCTTTCTTTTTTTTCTCGAATATGCACGAGCGTGCATATTATATATTAAAAAAGAAAGGCAAAGAGTGCCTCCATCATAGTTTTCAAGAGTTCCGTTACACTGTACCCTTCCCTACGCGCCCACCATTCTATAAACTACCAAAGAAGGGGTCCACATCCCCTTTGAACTTGTCGGCTACCGACCATATCCTCCCTTCGGACTTCACCCTACCAAGAGGCACATCCATCGAAGGGGATGCTCCGTCAAACAAAATAGCGTTGCGATGCTTCCACAACTTCCAAATGGTTAGGATGAAGATGGTATGTAGATCCTTGCGTCGCAAGTTGTTCGGCCCTTGCTTATCCCGAAGCCAAACGCCAAGGGTGTCTTGTGCCGTCGGCGTCCAATCCATCTTGCCCAAAGCCTGACAGATCACAACCCATATCGATCTAGCAAACACACAAGTTAGTAGCACATGGTTGATCGTTTGCTCCTCCTGGTCACACAGAGGACATGCGTCCTGATGCGGTAAACCTCTCCGTGCAAGTCTATCCGAGGTCCAACACCGGTCCCGTAGTGCTAGCCAAGTAAAGAACTTGCAAGTAGACGGCGCCCGAGATGCCCAGGTCAGCACCGCCATGCGCTCCACCGTTCGGCCCTAAAACCTTGCCACATAAGCCGACCTCAGCGAGCAGCGTCCGTTTGTCTCCCAGGACCATGATACCGTATCTGGCACATCCACCTCCGGCTCCCACGTGCACACGCATAGCCATAGCGATAAAAAATTCCCACAGTGCTTGCTCCCCAAGCTCTGGGCCAACATCAAGTGCCCAAGAGCCATCCTCGATGGCTGGTGCCACGTGTCTCGTCAATCTGACGCGCCGAGGGATCATGTCATATATAGTTGGTGAAAGCTCCTGCACCCTCATTCCATTAATCCACCGGTCCTCCCAGAAAAGGGTAGTTAGCCCACAATGCGCCTCACTCCTAGTTGCTGCCTGGAACAGAAGTTTCGCTTCCGTTGGAACTCTAATTCTGAATTCACTCCAAGGTCTGCTCGAGTCCACCCGTTGATGCCATGGCCACCTAGCCTGCATGGCCACATTCATCCATCTGAGGTTCGGTATTCCCAGTCGACCAGCCCATTTCGGTGCACATACAGAATCCCAGGCGACTCCACAATTGCCGCCGTTCACATTGGCCCGCTTGCACCAGAGGAACCCTCTGCACACTTTGTTCATTACACCAATAGTTTTCATCGGAAGATCCAAGGCCATCATGGCATGAATGGGCATGGCACATAGCGCCGACTGGACCAAGGTCAACCGTCCACTCTTCGGCATTAGAGTCGCCTTCCACTTTGGAAGACAATTTGCCATCTGATCCACCAAGTATTGCAACTGCGCCGGAGATTGCTTCCTTAATGCCAACGGCAGGCCCAGGTATTTGATTGGAAAGGACCCTCTCGGGCATCCAAGCACACCACTTACCATGTTTATTTCCTGATCCATGCACCTTATCGGGAGGGCCGCTGATTTCGCCATATTTATCCGCAAGCCTGATGCCTCCCCAAACACCTCGAAGATACGCTTTGAAGCCTCAAGCTCCACTGGCTTGGGTTTGATGAAAACCACCACGTCGTTCGCGAAGATGGACAATCGTTGCGTCATTCCTAAAGAGGCCAAAGGCTCCAAAACCCCTCTTTGCGTGGCCCGCTCAAACTGCCTTTGCAAAGGATCCATAGCGAGGATAAATAGCATCGGTGATATCGGGTCGCCTTGCTTGAGCCCCTTGCAATTATAGATAGTGTCCTCGGGGTCTCCATTCACCATGATATTGGTGGTAGATGTTGCAAGAATACCACATATCCATGATCTCCACCTAGGTCCGAAACCAAGTTGTTGCATCAACTCGATCAGGAACGACCATTGGACGGAGTCGAAAGCCTTCGATATGTCTAGCTTGAGTAGTACCGCGGGGTTGCGCATGGCATTCAGTCTTCGAGCCGTACTTTGGACCAACTTGAAGTTGTCATGCAAGGATCTGCCCTTCACGAAAGCACTCTGATGGTTCCCCACAAGCTTCGGTAGTTGCCACACTAATCTACATGCAAGCACCTTCTCGAAGATTTTTATAGCTCCATGCACGAAGTTAATTGGCCTAAAGTTGGCCACATCGAGGGCACCGTCCTTCTTGGTCAGCAAAGTGACAATGGATTTGTTGATCGCGGCCAAACCTTGGACATCCCCATTGTAGAAACAAGATATGGCCTTCATGAAATCATCTTTTATGACATTCCAGCATGTGGCAAAAAATCAGCCCGTGAACCCATCCGGCCCGGGCGCCTTGTCTGGAGGCATCCCTTTGATGACGCCTTCCACCTCCTCATAGGTGAATGGCTCTTCCAGCTGCGATAAATCCAGCTGCGGCAAATCCAGCTCATGTAGATTTATAGTGTAGCTCCGTGAGTCCGTGGTACCAAACGCCGCGCCATAATAAGCATCCACCGCGGACGCCACCTCCTCCTGCCCAGAATAGATGTTTCCATTATGCTTCACCAAACGGAGAACATTCTTACACTGCCTATGGCTCGCCTGCTGATGGAAAAGCCTTGTGTTGCCTTCTCCTTCCCGCAGCTGCAGCAACACGCGAGCGCTGCCTTGCTATGGTTCTCTCAAGAGAAGACAACCCTAGTAACTTCTTCTTCAAGCAACTCCTCAAACCTCTCTCCGCGCCCGAAAGTGGCCTAGTTTCCATAGCGATATCCAGTTGCTTTATTACCTCCAGGGCAATGGAAATTTGGAGTTTAACATTCCCAATCCAGCGAGTGCTCCACCATTGAAGACTGATCGCCGTAGCTCGTAGCTTGTTATGGAGTGTGAGGTACACATTGGGCGCCTCTGGCGTTGAATCCCAAGCCGTTTGCACCATGTCCATAAAACCCTCCGCCTTGGTCCAGAATGCTTCAAACCTGAATCTTTTCCTCGTACTGATCTCCATGTTCATATCCAAGATAAGTGGGCAGTGGTCCAAGATCGCCGTCCCTAGAGCGGAGAGGAAGCATGATGGGAATGCTTCATCCCACTCATTGGAGACAAAAACATGGTCAATTCTCTCCAACGTTGCATGCTGCCTCTCGTTGGACCAGGTATAACGCCTCCCATTGAGGTATAATTCCTTGAGCTCCAGCCTGTTCAACTTTGCTCTAAGCCTCCCCAACATCCTTCGGTTAACCAGCTCATTGCTCTTGTCCTCATGTCGAGCCAGGAGGTTGAAATCCCCAGCAACCCACCACGGCCCCCGCGTGCAGGTCCCGAATGTCCACCAAATCTTGCATGAACTCAATATTGTGGGCCTCATCTTGTGGGCCATAGACACACGTAAGACACCACGCTTGCTCATCCTCCGGGCACTTAACCAGCACGGTCAGCATATGGTTAGTGTAATGTGGGTTTGATAGATGGGTGATAGACTCATCCCAAGCTACCAATATGCCACCACGAGTACGCACCGCTGGCAAGTAGAAAAAGTTCTCATATTTATTTCTGAGGCATTGCCGAACAATGTTCACCGATACAACTTGAAGCTTAGTCTCCTGAAGACAAATGATTGCCGAATTGACTGTCATCACCACCTGGAAAAGTGCGTTTCTCCTAGCTCGAGCATTCAGCCCATGAACATTCCACACTAAGGCTTTTAACGGACCCATCTTCCAACACCTCTCAGGCCTACTGATTGCATATCATTTTTCAAGAAAACAAAGTTACTTTGTTTTTTTGCGAGAAACTTCCAATCTATTTATCTTCAATCATGGCAGTACAAAGAACAACAAAGGTAATAAAAATTACAACCATGTCCGTGGACCACCTAGCGACCACTATAAGCACTGGAGCGAGCAAAAGGCACGTCGTTCTCATCGCCCCTCCCTCACCGAAGCCGGGCAAACCTTATTGTAGTAGACAGTCAGGAAGTCGTCATACTAAGGCCCCATAGAATCAGCGCACCAGAATAGCAACCATCATCGATGAAGAAAGTCGTAGATCAGAAGGATCAAACCTATAAACATCTAAACGAAGAATAGATCCAAATAGATCCACCGAAGACCGGCACTGACCGAATCCCGCAAGATCCGACGGAGATAAACCTCCACACGCCCTCCGACGATGCTTGACGCACTATCGGGACGAGGATAGAATGTGGGAGACATTATTCCTACTAAGGTACATCGCCACCACCGCAGAGCCCCAACCAAGATGCTAACTCTAACAAGAGCAAGAACGGGGTCCCTCTCGCTGGCGGGGGCCTAGATCCTCTGCACCTCCATGGCCTAGAGGCCATCGGAGATGGAACGGACTGGCGGTGGCGCCGACGGGAGGAGAAGAACTTTTCTTATGGAGGAGGAAAGAGATATGATCTTTTTTTGTAAGTTACTTGGTCTTTAGGCCCAACTGTTTCTCAATTTTTTGATGTATTGATTCACTACTATGCTTCTTATAAGTATATGGTATGCGTGCCCCCACCAAATTATTCACCATTTACCGTATGGTGTCGCATTGAATGGATATAACTTAAAACCCTAGTGACCAATTGTTGGGGAACGTAGCAGAAATTCAAAATTTTCTACGCATCACCAAGATCAATCTATGGAGATTCTAGCAACGAGAGAGGGAGAGGATGAGCATCTTCATACCCTTGAAGATTGCTAAGAGGAAGCGTTACAAGAACGCGGATGAAGGAGTCGTACTCGCAGCGATTCAGATCGCGGTTGATTCCGATCTAAGCACCGAACAACGGTGCCTCCGCGTTCAACACACGTACAGCCCGGGGACGTATCCTACTTCTTGATCCAGCAAGGGGAGAGGAGAAGTTGAGGGAGAACTCCGACAGCACGACGACATGGTGGTGACGGAGCTCGTGGTTCTCCGGCAGGGTTCGCCAAGCACTACGGAGGAGGAGGAGGTGTTGGAGGAGGGAGAGGGCTGCGCCAGGGGAAGGGTGCGGCTGCCCTCTCTCTCTCTCACTATATATAGGGGGAAGGGAGGAGGGGGAGGCGCCCTAGGGTTCCCTAGGGGAGGGGCAGCGGCCATAGGGGAAACCCTAGATGGGTTTTGGCGCCCCCACCCCCTAGGAAACTTGCCCCCCAAGCCGGGAGGGGCGGCTGCCCTAGGGGTGGCGCCCCCACCTGTCCAGGTTACGTGACATGGGGTGGGAGGGGCGCTCAGCCCCTTAGTGGGCTGATGTGCCCTCTCCCCTTGGCCCATAAGGCCCCCCAAAGCTTGTCGGGGCCTCCAAAACCCCTTTCGGACACGCTGGTCATCACCTGGTACCCCCGGAACAATTCCGGACTCCAATACCCTTCGTCCAATATACCGGTCTTCACCTCCGACCATTCTCGAGCTCCTCGTCATGTCCGGATCTCATCCGGACTCCAACAACCTTCGGTAACCACATACTATTTCCCATAACAACTCTAGCGTCACCGAACCTTATGTGTAGACCCTACGGGTTCGGGAACCATGCGGACATGACCGAGACGTTCTCCGGTCAATAACTAACAGCGGGATCTGGATACCCGTGTTGGCTCCCACATGTTCCACGATGATCTTATCGGATGAACCACGATGTCAAGGATTCAAGCAATCCCGTATGCAATTCCCTTTGTCTAGCGGTATTGTACTTGCCCGAGATTCGATCGTCGGTATGCCGATACCTTGTTCAATCTCGTTACCGCAAGTCTCTTTACTCGTTCCGTAACACATCATCCCGTGATCAACCCCTTGGTCACATTGTGCACATTATGATGATGTCCTACCGAGTGGGCCCAGAGATACCTCTCCGTCACACGGAGTGACAAATCCCAGTCTCGATTCGTGCCAACCCAACATACACTTTCGGAGATACCCGTAGTGCACCTTTATAGCCACCCAGTTACGTTGTGACGTTTGGTACACCCAAAGCATTCCTACGGTATCCGGGAGTTGCACAATCTCATGGTCTAAGGAAATGATACTTAACATTAGAAAAGCTTTAGCATACGAACTACACGATCTTTGTGCTATTCTTAAGATTGGGTCTTGTCCATCACATCATTCTCCTAATGATGTGATCCCATTATCAACGACATCCAATGTCCATGGTCAGGAAACCGTAACCATCTATTGATCAACGAGCTAGTCAACTAGAGGCCTACTAGGGACATGGTGTTGTCTATGTACCCACACATGTATCTGAGTTTCCTATCAATACAATTATAGCATGGATAATAAACGATTATCATGAACAAGGAAATATAATAATAATAATAACTAATTTATTATTGCCTCTAGGGCATATTTCCAACAGTCTCCCACTTGAACTAGAGTCAGTAATCTAGTTCA
Source organism: Aegilops bicornis (assembly GCA_021605145.1). NCBI lineage: Eukaryota > Viridiplantae > Streptophyta > Magnoliopsida > Poales > Poaceae > Aegilops > Aegilops bicornis. The sequence goes on along the minus strand of CM038673.1, from coordinate 635,566,869 downwards.
CATCGCCATGTGATTAACACTCACAGGTCACATCCCCATGTGACCAACATCCAAAGAGTTTACTAGTGTCACTAAACTAGTTCACATCATCATGTGATTAAGACTCAATGAGTTCTGTGGTTTGATCATGTTTTGCTTGTGAGAGAGGTTTTAGTCAACGAGTATGCAACATTCAGATCCGTATGCACTTCGCAAATATCTAGGTCATATTGTAAATGTTGCTTCCACGCTCCACTTGAAGCTATTCCAAATGGTTGCTCCACTATACATATCCGGTTTGCTACTCAGAGTCACTCGGATAGGTGTTAAATCTTGCATCGACGTAACCCTTTACGCCGAACTCTTTATCACCTCCATAATCGAGAAACATGTCCTTATTTACTCCAAGGACAATTTTGACCGCTGTCCAATGATCCATTCATGGATCATTCTTGTACCCCTTTGACCGACTCATGGCAAGGCACATTTCGATGCGGTACTCAAAGATAGCATACTATAGAGCCTACGTCTGAAGCATAGGGACGACCTTCGTCCTTTCTCTCTCTTCTGTCGTGGTCGAGCTTTAACTCTTAACTTCATACCTTACAACTCAGGCAAGAACTCCTTCTTTGACTGATCCATCTTGAACACCTTCAAGATCATGTCAAGGTATGTGCTCATTTGAAAGTACCATTTAGCGGTTGTTTATCTATCCTCATAGATCTTGATGCTCAATGTTCAAGCAGCTTAATCCATGTTTTCTATTGAAAAACACTTTTCAAATAACCCTATATGCTTTCCAGAAATTCTACATCATTTCTGATCAACAATATGTCAACAACATATACTCATCAGAAATTCTATAGTGCTCCCACTCACTTCTTTGGAAATACAAGTTTCTCTTAAGATTTGTATAAACCCAAAATCTTTGATCATCTCATCAAAGCGTACATTCCAACTCCGAGATGCTTACTCCAGTCCTTAGAAGGATTGCTGGAGCTTTGCATACTTGTTAGCGTCTTTCAGTATTGTCTAAACATTGTGGTTTTATCAGATACTACCTTTCCTCATGAAAATTGTCTATTAAACATTGGTTTTTGACTTACTATCTGCAAGTTTTCATAAATGATGCAGAATCGCTAATCCAATTCCAACAGACTCTTAGCATCGCTATGAGTGAGAAAGCCTCACCGTAGTCAACTCCTTGAATCTTGTCGGAAAACATCTTAACGACAAGTCGAGCTTTCTTAATGGTGATACTTACCAGCATTGTCTGTCTTCCTTTTAAAATCCATCTGTACCCAATAGCCTTACGACCATCAAGTAGTTCTGCCAAAGTCTACACTTTGTTTTCATACATGGATCCTCTCTCGGATTTTATGGCCTCGAGCCATTCTTCGGAATCCGGGCCCACCATCGCTTCTCCATAGCTCGTAGGTTCATTGTTGTCTAGCAACATGACCTTCAAGACATGATTACTGTACCACTCTGAAGTAGTATGCATCCTTGTCACCTTACGAGGTTCGGTAGTGACTTGATCCGAAGTTTCATGATCACTATCATCAACTTCCACTTCAATTGATGTAGGTGTCACAGGAACAACTTTCTGTGCCCTGCTACACACTGGTTGAAGTGATGGTTCAATAACCTCATCAAGTCTCCACAATCCTCCCACTCAATTCTTTCGAGAGAAACTTTTCCTCGAGAAAGGACCCGTTCTAGAAACAATCCCTATTGCTTTCGGATCTGAATTAGGAGGTATACCCAACTGTTTTGGGTGTCCTATGAAGATGCATTTTATCCGCTTTGGGTTCGAGCTTATCAACCTGAAACTTTTTCACATAAGCGTCGCAGCCCCAAACTTTTAAGAAACGACAACTTAGGTTTCTCCAAACCATAGTTCAAACGGTGTCGTCTCAACGGAATTACGTGGTGCCCTATTAAAGTGAGTGCGGTTGTCTCTAATGCCTAACCCATGAACGATAGTGGTAATTCGATAAGAGACATCATGGTACGCACCATATCCAATAGGGTGCAACTATGATGTTCGGACACACCATCACACTATGGTGTTCCAGCGGTATTAATTGTGAAACAATTTCCACAATGTCTTAATTATGCGTGCCAAAGCTCGTAACTCAGATACTCATCTCTATGATCATATCATAGACATTTTATCCTCTTGTCACGATGATCTTCAACTTCACTTTGAAATTACTTGAACCATTCAATAATTCAGACTTGTGTATCATCAAGTAAATATACTCAGTATCTACTCAAATCATCTGTGAAGTAAGAACATAACGATATCCACTGTGTGCCTTAGCACTCATTGGACTGCACACATCAAAATGTTTAATTTCCAACAAGTTGCTTTCTTGTTCCATTTTACTGAAAACAAGGCTTTCAGTCATCTTGCCCATGTGGTATGATTTGCATGTCTCAAGCGATTCAAAATCAAGTGAGTCCAAACGGTCCATCTGCATGGAGTTTCTTCATGCGTATACATCAATAGACATGGTTCGCATGTCTCAAACTTTTCAAAACGAGTGAGTCCAAAGATCCATCAACATGGAGCTTCTTCATGCGTTTACACCAATATGACTTACATGGCAGTGTCACAAGTAAGTGGTACTATCATTACTATCTTATATCTTTTGGCATGAAAGTGTGTATCACTACGATCGAGATTCAATAAACCATTCCTTTTAGGTGCAAGACCATTGAAGGTATTATTCAAATAAATAGAGTAACCATTATTCTCCTTAAATGAATAGCCGTATTGCGATAGACATAATCCAATCATGTCTATGCTCAACGCAAACACCAAATAACAATTATTTAGGTTTCACACCAATCTCGATGGTAGAGGGAGCGTGCGATGCTTGATCACATCAACCTTGGAAACACTTCCAACACATATCGTCAAATTTCACCTTTAGCTAGTCTCCATTTATTCCGTAGCTTTTATTTCGAAAGTTACTAACACTTAGCAACCGAACCGGTATCTAATACCCTGGTGCTACTAGGAGTACTAGTAAAGTACACATTAACATAATGTATATCCAATATACTTCTATCGACCTTGCCAGCCTTCTCATCTACCAAGTATGTAGGGTAGTTCTGCTTCAGTGTCCGTTCCCTCATTACAGAAGCACTTAGTCTTGGGTTTGGGTTCAACCCTGGGTTTCTTCACTGGAGTAGCAACTGATTTGCCGTTTCATGAAGTACCCCTTCTTGCCCTTGCCCTTATTGAAACTAGTGGTTTCATTAACCATCAACAATTGATGCTCCTTCTTGATTTCTACATTCGCGGTATCGAACATTGCAAATAGCTCAAGGATCATCATATCTATCCATGTTATGTTATAGTCATCACGAAGCTCTAGTAGCTTGGCGGCAATGTCTTTGGAGAAACATCACTATCTCATCTGGAAGATTAACTCCCACTCGATTCAAGTGATTGTTGTACCCAGACAATCTAAGTATAAGCTCAACGATTGAGATCTTCTCCCTTAGTTTGTAGGCTAGAAAACTCGTCGGAGGTCCCATACCTCTTGACGTGGGCACGAGCCTGAAATCCCAATTTCAGCTTTTGGAACATCTCATATGTTCTTCGACATTTCAAAAAAGTCTTCGGTGCCTCAATTCTAAACCATTTAACATTACCAAACTATCATGTAGTCATCAAAACATGTATGTCAGATGTTCGCAACATCCACAGAACACGTTCGAGGTCCAGCACACCGAGCGGTGCATTAAGGACATAAGCCTTCTACTGTCCGCATAATTGCTACCGCCAACTTTCAACTATATTTTCTCTAGGAACATATCTAAAACAGTAGAAGTAAAGCGCGAGCTATGACATAATTTGCAAAGGGCTTTTGACTATGTTCAGGATAATTAAGTTCATCTAATGAACTCCCACTCAGATAGACATCCCTCTAGTCATCTAAGTGATACATGATCCGAATCGACTAGGCCGTGTCCGATCATCACGTGAGACGGACTAGTCATCAACGGTGAACATCTCATGTTGATCATATCTACTATATGACTCATGTTCGACCTTTCGGTCTCTTGTGTTCCGAGGCCATGTCTGTACATGCTAGGCTCGTCAAGTCAACCTAAGTGTTTCACGTGTGTAAATCTGGCTTACACCTGTTGTATGTGAACGTTAGAATCTATCACACCCGATCATCACGTGGTGCTTTGAAACAATGAACTTCCATAGCGGTGCACAGTTAGGGTGAACACTTTCTTGAAATTATTATGAGGGATCATCTTATTTACTACCGTCGTTCTAAGCAAATAAGATGCATAAACATGATAAACATCACATGCAATCAAAAAGTGACATGATATGGCCAATATCATTTTGATCCTTTTGATCTCCATCTTCGGGGCTCCATGATCATCATCGTCACCGGCATGACACCATGATCTCCATCATCGTGTCTCCATGAAGTTGTCTCGCCAACTATTACTTCTACTACTATGGCTAACGGTTTAGCAATAAAGAAAAGTAATTACATGGCGTTGTTCATTGACACGCAGGTCATACAATAAATTAAGACAACTCCTATGGCTCCTGCCGGTTGTCATACTCATCGACATGCAAGTCGTGATTCCTATTACAAGAACATGATCAATCTCATACATCACATATCATTCATCACATTCTTTTGGCCATATCACATCACATAGCATACCCTGCAAAAACAAGTTAGACGTTCTCTAGTTGTTGTTTGCATGTTTTACGTGGCTGCTATGGGTTTCTAGCAAGAAAGTTTCTTACCTACGCAAAAAACCACAACGTGATATGCCAATTGCTATTTACCCTTCATAAGGACCCTTTTCATCGAATCCGATCCGACTAAAGTGGGAGAGGCGGCACCCATAAGCTACCTTATGCAACAAGTGCATGTCGGTCGGTGGAACTCGCCTCACGTAAGTGTACGTGTAAGGTCGGTCTGGGCCGCTTCATCCCACAATACCGTCGAACCAAGATTGGACTAGTAACGGTAAGCATATTGAACAAAATCAACGCCCACAACAACTTGTGTTCTACTCGTGCATATAATTTACGCAATAGACCTAGCTCATGATGTCACTATTGGGGAACGTAGCAGAAATTCAAAATTTTCTATGCATCACCAAGATCAATCTATGGAGATTCTAGCAACGAGAGAGGGAGAGGATAAGCATCTTAATACCCTTGAAGATCGCTAAGCGGAAGCGTTACAAGAACGCGGATGAAGGAGTCGTACTCGCAGCGATTCAGATCGCGGTTGATTCTGATCTAAGCACCGAACAACGGTGCCTCCGCGTTCAACACACGTACAGCCCGGGGACGTCTGCTCCTTCTTGATCCAGCAAGGGGAGAGGAGAAGTTGAGGGAGAACTCCGACAGCACGACGGCATGGTGGTGACGGAGCTCGTGGTTCTCCCAAGAGGGCTTCGCCAAGCACTACGGAGGAGGAGGAGGTGTTGGAGGAGAGGGCTGCGCCCAGGAAGGTGCGGCTGCCCTCTCTCTCACTATATATAGGAGGAAGGGAGGAGGAGGCGCCCTAGGGTTCCCTAGGGGAGGCGGCGGCCATAGGGGAAACCCTAGATGGGTTTTGGCGCCCCACCCCTAGGAAACTTGCCCCCAAGCCGGGAGGCGGCTGCCCTAGGGGTGGCGCCCCCATCTCTCCAGGTTACGTGAGATGGGGTGGGGCGGCGCTCAGCCCCTTAGTGGGCTGATGTGCCCTCTCCCTTGGCCCATAAGGCCCCCAAAGCTTGTCGGGGCCTCCAAACCCCTTTCAGCACGCCTGGTCATCACACAGTACCCCCGGAACAATTCCGGACTCCAATACCCTTCGCCCAATATACCGATCTTCACCTCCGGACCATTCCGGAGCTCCTCGTCATGTCCGGATCTCATCCGGACTCAACAACCTTCGGTAACCACATACTATTTCCCATAACAACTCTAGCGTCACCGAACCTTAAGTGTGTAGACCCTACGGGTTCGGGAACCATGCGGACATGACCGAGACGTTCTCCGGTCAATAAACAACAGCGGGATCTGGATACCCATGTTGGCTCGCACATGTTCCACGATGATTTCATCGGATGAACCACGATGTCAAGGATTCAAGCAATCCCGTATGCAATTCCCTTTGTCTAGCGGTATTGTACTTGCCCGAGATTCGATCGTCGTTATGCCGATACCTTGTTCAATCTCGTTACCGGCAAGTCTCTTTACTCGTTTCGTAACACATCATCCCGTGATCAACCTCTTGGTCACATTGTGCACATTATGATGATGTCCTTCTGAGTGGGCCCAGAGATACCTCTCCGTCACACGGAGTGACAAATCCTAGTCTCGATTTGTGCCAACCCAACAGACACTTTCGGAGATACCCGTAGTGCACCTTTATAGCCACCCAGTTACATTGTGACGTTTGGTACACCCAAAGCATTCCTACGGTATCCGGGAGTTGCACAATCTCATGGTCTATGAAAATGATACTTAACATTAGAAAAGCTTTAGCATATGAACTACACGATCTTTGTGCTAGGCTTATGATTGGGTATTGTCCATCACATCATTCTCCTAATGATGTGATCCCATTATCAATGACATCCAATGTCCATGGTCAGGAAATCGTAACCATCTATTGATCAACGAGCTAGTCAACTAGAGGCCTACTAGGGACATGGTGTTGTCTATGTACCCACACATGTATCTGAGTTTCCTATCAATACAATTATAGCATGGATAATAAACGATTATCATGAAAAGGAAATATAATAATAATAACTAATTTATTATTGTCTCTAGGGCATATTTCTAACACCAATCATATTGGCGTGATATAGATTGTTATTATATCCTGGATAATAAAAGTAGGTTGAGATTTTATTTACTACACACAACAAACATGCTATGCCAAATGTACATTAATAGCAACCACGTGGTATCCCAAGTGCTGAAGAATCTCATTGTAAAATGATGCAAAAAGAAAGTGATTCATATCAACAACTGCATATTTGATAGCAACAAGTGATATTTACAAGTGACATTGTGTAAATGACCTTGCGAAAACCACCACCAAGAATTTTTGATGAACCATTTTAAAGACTAACTCAAGTAAAAAGTTCTATTGAAATAAAAATGACTACATAAATGCAATGAAAAACAATACAGTATCATAATGAGTATATTGCCAACTCTGTGGATGTCATGAAAATTTTACTCGGTGTGCACCAAGACCTTTTTTTAGAGAAGACACCCAAAAAAGGCATCTTACATCAAATATTCATCAAGGAAAGCAATAAGAACATTGTAAAGACAAAAAAACATAAATGCCAAGCAAAAACAAAAATCACATCAAAAGCTATGCAGGTTGTCTTCCTTCCATTGTATGTCGCCCACGGAAGCTTTAAAATTGCACTTAATAGACATTATGGGAATGGAGCACAAGCAAACAACCTTCCCATATAAGGCTTTGGATACCTCAATAGCCACACACTTCTAGAAATGAGATCTCATAACGGGTGAAGGAACAACGGCTGGGGATCACCCCACACGTCGGAGCTTGCAATCCTTCACCACCATTCCAGAGAGTTCGAGAAACTAGGCTTTTCGATAAAAAAATTGAAAGATGATTTAGAATTAGTTGTGCCAACAACCAGCCAACTACTTCTCTTGATTAACACACGAACTAACTAGATACGAATAAGGCTAGCAGGTTTGGCAGCACATACCCTCGGAGGCCCTTTGTCACGCTGACTCGGACATCGTCAAGGTTGGGAGAGGCCAAAGAGACCTTATTTGAATGCATCATCTCCGCCACACCTCGCAGATGCCTCTAGGGAACGAAAACCTAAGGGTAAAAGGATCTACTAGAACAAAAAGGTGAACGGAGCGGGTCCCTACTCCTCTGGTCGTCGTTGATGCCGTTGGATGGAAAAGAGGAGATGGTCCTAAGGCGGCGGCATGGAGGAGACCTTAGGTGGAGGGTCTATGGTTGGGGAAACGAGAAAGAGACTGTAGCTTTGGACACTGTTGGATTAGGTGAATGGTATAAACTACTTATTGTAGATACACGGTTAGATGAGAGGTGCAGTTCAAATTAAATTAGGCTTGTGTGGCATGATTTTCTCTTGGAAACACACATATGATACCTTTTGTTTTTTGCACCACATATGCTTCTATCTAGGTATAACCTTAGCCAACACAAATGGACATGTGCTATGGTACTTCTATTTGGGCCCACGTCTATTGATGGTATATGGTGGGAGATTGTGCTACAAACTGCCTTTAGTCGTCTGTGTCATTGGTGTGAAGGTTCTATTCAATCAGTAGGAAAGGGAACTTGCAATGACATCCACCATGATTTCAGAGGGACCGTGCGACGTCGCGCATTGGCACATCTCGGTCGTTTTCTAAGAAAATAGTGGGTGCACAAATGGTGGGACATGGCTATAGTTTGTATATTTTGGACTCATTGCTCAATTTCCGATACCTCTCATTCATATAGTTTGCACACCCTTTTTTCTCATGAAAACAAGGTACTTGGGTTTTAGGGACCAATAGTTTGTCCCTTCTATGTATTGCTTCACAACTATGCTTCTTATAGGGATATGTTGTGTGCGCCCCCATCAAATTCTTCACCTCTTCTGTGAGGCGTCACAGTGAATAAACAATCTAAAACACTAGTGACCAACCATTTATCATGGGATATGTTGCTATATTCTGAGAAAGTTACTTTGGGATACTACACATGACAAAAATGATGCAAAAATGTTGCTATATTCTGAGAAAGTTACCAATTGTGCTTATGCAAATCACATGTTACACTAGTTGCAAAAGTGAGTAGAGAATTCATTGTGAAATGATGCAAAAAAATACACCGCTTGGTATTCATAAGTTAACATATTAGCAACAAGAGGAGTTTGCAATATACTTCGCATAAAAAACCTTACACAAACCACTCAACCCACTTTTGGATGAAAAACTTTTAAGACTAATAACACGGTAGAGCTTACTACTGAGATAAAAACGGAATACAAAGATGCAATATTGTAGCGACCAGACCTCAAACAGTCTGATCTCTGTACTCAGTGTCATCCCTGGATCAGTAATGCTGACACCACACAGTACTCGAAGGATTTATAACAGAGTAGCAATCACACACTTATTACAATCGAATGTCTCAAGAGAGAACTTAATAAAATAAATATGGCTTAAGGCCATCTAATAACGATAACAGCGGAAGGCTTGGAAGAATAAGCGAGTCCATCAACTCCAACGGCATCACTGAGTATAGAACCACGACCTAAGCACCTTACTCGTCGTCTAAAAAGTCTGCAACATGAAACGTTGCAGCCCGAAAACGGGTCAGCACATGGAATATGCTGGCAATGTAACACATAGAGAATAATGGAATGAATAGCCTATACTACATGCATATAGGGCTGGTGGAAAGCTCTATGGTTACAGTTTTGTGAAAAGCCAATTTTTCCCTACTGCAAAGGAATAAATTTATTTAACTATCATGGTGGTTGTGAAACATTGAGAATGGTTGACATCATTCTCAATCCCAATTAAAAAATACTCATTAAACCCAAACAATATTAATTAGAAGTAACATGATGAGATTCACATGATATCCAGGTACTAGATACTCAAGATGTCCATAACCGGGGACACGGCTAACCATGATTAGTTTATACACTCTGCAGAGGTTTGCGCACTTTTCCTCACAAGACTCGATCGCCTCCGTTGGATTTCTCGCACTACATGATGTTTGAGAAACGGATGACCGAGACATAGTCTTTCAGAAGCACTAGCACCTTACATGTGGGTAGACCGGTACACCTACTTTCCCCTACATCTGCTAGTCTACCCGTAAGAGTACGCACAACTTAATAAACTATGCCAGAGCCCATAATGGCTTGTGGCTGCACACGGAAGTTTCTAATTTGAATAATCTCATGATCACTTTGAGCCTAGGTGGCGGTCCGAAGAAATACAGGCAAGTCCTGATAGAAACCAGGTGCCTCAATCCACCCAGATGTGTGTTTAAGTTGCCACCTTAAATAAACCATTAAATAACAATCTCACATCTGTCATGGAATTCACTCACCCAATCCACGTCTACTAGCATAGCATGGCATAATAAGCAAACGTAGAAGTAACTCCCAAAGGTTTATAATGAAACAGGTAATAGGTACTACCTCATCTACTTCCCAAAACCCACAATTTTATTAGATCCTAATCATGCAAGTGTTTGAGGATAGATCTAATGCATAAAAACTGGGTATGAGAAAAGTATGATCAAAGTGTTTTACTTGCCTTGCTGATGATCCGCGAAACCTAGAGACTCGAAGTAACAGGCGGCGCACTCCGGGTATTCTATCGCAGACAAACAAACAAGCATACAACAAGTACTCATCTAATGCATAAATAAAACTCAAATAGATCTAACCAGATAGTTCAACTTAAGAACTCCGGTTTGCAAAAAGAATCAAATCAAACGAAGCAACGAAAGTCAAACGGCGGAAGAAAACAGCTTCGTTTTACTAATCTGGATCTAAGTCAAATTTTACAGAAGCAAAAACTTGTTTAAGTTGATTATTCGGAAACAGGGTTTCGAGACGAAACTCCAGGCGCTTGAATCGCCTGATTCCGATAAACGAGCGAAAAGTTATACTAAAACGAAAATCGGATCTGGAATCGCGGAATAAATCCAAGAAAAAGAAAAAAAACGACGAACAGATTCGAACGGAAAAAGAAAAAAATTTAAAATAAATAAATAAATAAATAAAAATAAAAATAAATAAAAACAAAAAAACTGAAAAAACCCGAAGAAAAACAAATGGTTTTTTAAAAAAATGGCACGGAAATCGAGGCGGCGGCGCGCGGCTCCGGCGGCGGCGGCGGGCTGGGGCGGCTAGGGTTTCGGGCGGGCTCGGGTGGGCTGGCGGCTCGGGGCGGCCGCTATTTATAGCGTGCCCCCGAGCGGAGTCCCGCTCGGGTACGGCCCGAAAGGCGGTGCGCGTTTTTTTAATAAAACATTACGCGCAGAAAAAAATCAAAAGAAGTACTAAACGGACTCCAAAAATCAAGAAATAAATATTCCCCGTCTTCTAAAATCAAGCCGGATTTAATGAACATTTATTTGGGGCCTAAATGCAATTTTGAAAAACGCGCATTTTTCATAAATTCACATAAAAAAGGCGAAAAACTCCAAAATAAAAACTTATTTGATTTTATTATTAAATCTTAATTATTTCTTTATTTTGGGAAAGTCATTTTATTCCCTCTCTCATATTTTTGTAATAGAAATAATTGAAGATAAAATAATTAAAATCAAATGATCTTATTTTCAAAATTTGAGAAAACTCAAATATGAAAATAATGAAAATCCCCAACTCTCTCCAAGGGTCCTTGAGTTGTGTAGAATTTCTAGGATCGAGCAAAATGCAATGAAAAAAATATGATATGCAATGATGCTCTATGTATAACATTCCAAATTGAAAATTTGGGATGTTACAAATATCGAGCCCTAAAGTATCATCTTCAGTACATCACTAGCTCCACAGGTCTCCAGAAAAGTTTCCTTAGCGTTCAAACCAACCCCAAAATTTATTATGAACAAACTTTGCTAACTTGAACATCAATGCTTACAACCAAACGAAATTGACTTCTTCCACCATCAAGTATGCCTAGACTATACTATCTCATTGGTACTTAGGATTCGATGAAATCAACTCATGACTCAGGGATATCTCACACATTCAATTACCTGATTGTGTAAGAAGACATAGCACATATGAGCACACACACACACAAATATTTTTTTAGATGGAACCTTGATCTCACGGAGAAATAAGAAATAATACATATGGGCATCATTTTTAGTAGAGTAGATCAATAGAGCATTTTTCCAGTCTCCTTCTATCTCTTTACCTTTCTATTTTTTATGGATGAAAAAGCAGGAGTTTTGCATTAGGAGCACCAATGGAGGCACCTTGGAACCTCGGGGACGACTGCTGCCATGTTCTCCACATCACGCAGAAGCTTGGCATCTCACCTCCTTCACACATATGGCTAAAGCTTCATCGGCTCATTGCACGCCTTCATGGACACCTAACTAGCTAGTTGCAAGCAGCACTCAATCTAAAGTTGCTATGGATGAATCAAGATTAGGGTGAACATAATTGCTTCCTTCTGCCCAATTTTCTAAAGGTCATAGACAAGTTGTAGAAACTGAGTAAATCCATAAGTTGCCAATTGGGATTGGAAAGTCGATGATAGAATAGTTACACAATTAGATGAGGTGCATTTCAAAATAAATTAGTACATATGTCCCTTACGAAGGGACTTGGAAAGCCAGAATGAGGAGATGTGTTCTTTGCCATACCGAAAAAGAGTTTCCCCCACTATATATATAGAGCAACAATCACCGAGCCAGCCGATACAAATATATCAATACAAACACACGCCACAACACCGCAAACACCCAAGGCATGATACAAAGACGTTGACAACAACCAAACTACCCCAAGCAACTCCCAATCAATAACAAGTGGACAATAAACATCACTATGGAGATGTCAGGGCCCTCATTCGTGACCAAGCCACCGCAATGAGACGAAGCCATGTATGAAGAACCCATGGGGCCCAAAGCAACCCCTTTAGGAAGGGAACAACACGGTGCGCCACCACAGCTAAATCCGAGGATCAGGGTTTTCCCCGAAGCACCACGACAAACAATGAGTACCCGTAAAGACGCCTTCAAGAAGGGGACGACACTAGAACACCGCCGACGCTGGCCTGACAAGTCAGAACAAGTTTTGACCCTAGCCAACACTAACTAACACCAAATGGAGGCATAGACGACTGCACTACAGCCATCGAATGTCACACCCTGGCCGCCACGCCGCCCGCAGGACCATGGTCACCAAAAAGTGCCTAAGCTGTGAGCTCCTCCTTCGAGCACCATGGCTCATACCACTAAAGCCACTGCCCCAACGTCCATGGAACCAACTCCATCCCCGCCCAGTGCTCGTAACCTACACGATAGAAGAGACGGCCAGGAAGACGCCTCCTTCCCCACCCCTGAGCAGCCCCCAGATCCACTTCTGGCAAGAGCTAGCCTACACCGCCCCACCCTACCCCACCCAGGCAAAGGCAAGCTCCCTGGTGCCACGCCGTGATAAGACGGGAGGCAAAGATGCCGTCGTGGCCCCCCAAACATAACTCTTTTTTTAAAGGGAAAATAGTCAATGTTAGTTAGATACACCCAAACCAAATCTCCATGGAGGTTCGATCTCTCTTCTGACGCTACCGCTGCCTCAAAATATCTTCCCGTCCGGCAGCCATAACCTCTACTTTCAACACTCGGTCGGTAGCTCATCATCTAAGCTAGCATCTAGACGTTGTCGTATATAAAATCAGGGAGAATTACACTTCCCCAGTCTCTGCACCAACTAGGGATGCATAAAATCTCCAGGGAGTGAGCCTAGCTCAACTAGTTGGGGGAGTGGATGTACAAACCCAACACCTGGGTTCAAATCGTCACAGAGGCGAATTTAGGGTCCTATTTATTCTTCAGTACCAGGCTTTCCTGGTAGTCACGCATTTATTGTGGACTAGGCTCAGTGCGTAACCGAAATTAAAAATCCTAGTACTCATCTTTAAAAGGCCATATGCATCCGTAGTTGGTGCAGAGACCGGGGAAGTTAAATTCTCCCCGAATTTTAGGTCCTCATTTCAGCGCCACCCAACCCCTCCTCGCCCTCCCCCTTAACCCAACCCTTTGTCGCCGGTCCTCTCTCCTTCCCGCTCTCTAATACGTTTCTGGTGTATCTACTTTTTAAAACTTGCTCGCCCTAGTTTTGGACTCTAACTTGCATGATTTGAATGGAACTAACCCAGACTGACGTTGTTTTTCGCAGAATTACCATGGTGTTATTTTTGTGCAGAATAAAAAGTTCTCGGAATGACCTGAAAATCAACGGAGATTGTTTTTGGAATTAATAAAAAATATTGGTGAAAGAATCAGTAGCAGGGGGCTCACACCCTAGCCACAAGGGTGGGGGCGCGCCCTCTGACCTTGTGGGCCCCTTGGACCTCCACCGACCTCAACTCCGACTCCATATATTAATTCTCTTTCGGGGAGAAAAAAATCGGAGAGAAGGATTCATCGCGTTTTACGATACGGAGTCGCCGCAAAGCCCTGTTCTTCCTTGGGAGGGCAGATCTGGAGTCCGTTCGGGGCTCCGGAGAGGGGAATTCGTCGCCATCATCATCATCAACCATCCTCCATGACCAATTTCATGATGCTCATCGCCGCGCGTGAGTAATTTCATCGTAGGCTTGCTGGACAATGATGGGTTCGATGAGATTTACCATGTAATCGAGTTAGTTTTGTTAGGGTTTGATCCCTAGTATCCACTATGTTCTAAGATTGATGTTGCTATGACTTTGCTATGCTTAATGCTTGTCACTAGGGCTCGAGTGCCATGATTTCAGATCCGAACCCTTTATATTTTCATGAATATATTTGTGTTCTTGATCCTATCTTGGAAGTCAATAGTAACCTACTACTTGTTATGATCCGAAAACCCCAGAGTGACAATAGTCGGGACCACTCCCGGTGATGACCGTAGTTTGAGGAGTTCATGTATTCACTAAGTGTTAATGCTTTGGTTCGGTACTCTATTAAAAGGAGGCCTTAATACCACTTAATTTCCAATAGGACCCCGCTGCCACGGGATGGTAGGACAAAAGATGTCATGCAAGTTCTTTTCCATAAGCACGTGACTATATTCGGAATACATGCCTACATTACATTGATAAACTGGAGATAGTTCTATGTCACCCTATGTTATAACTGTTGCATGATGAATGCTATCCGACATAATTATCCATCATTGATCCATTGCCTATGAACTTTTCACATATTGAACTTTGCTAAGTTACTTTTCCATTGCCACTGTTACGATTGCTACAAAACTGCTACTGTTACTTTTGCCACCGTTACCGTTACTTCCATACTACTTTGCTACTAAATAGTTTGCTGCAGATATTATGTCTTTCAAGTGTGCTTGAATTGACAACTCAGCTGCTAATGCTCAAGAATATTCTTTGGCCCCCCTTGTGTCGAATCAATAAATTTGGGTCCAATACCCTACCCTCGAAAACTGTTGCGATCCCCTATACTTGTGGGTTATCACTCTCCCCTCCCCGCCGTCGCACATGCGGGTGCGACGGCTGCGACGGAGGCATCGCACTGTCACTCCGGGATCGAGATGCATGGGATCCCCGATCTCGAGGATGAGGCCCCGATCGATGGCAGCAGCGACGATCTGGCCCTCAGCGGTCTCCATGAGCGCGGCGGCGTGGCGGACGGCCGGTTCCTAGGGGCGGATGTGGCAGCAACCTGGCCATGCTCTGCCCGATTTGGGGCGGAGGGTGTTGGATCTTGCGCGGCGGCCCCTGGGTTGGCGTCCGGGTGCGGCGGGGCAGGTGGGCTGTCGAGGATCGGATTGGGTGGCCGGTGATCCTCCGACGGTTTGGTGTCACGGTGTTAGATCTGGTGGTTCCCCTCTCTCCTTCTGCATCTCTCGTCGTCCCGTGGTTTGTCGTTGCAGGCTCCGGTGATGGTGAGCCCTGGTGGTGTACCCTGGGTCTGGGGAAAACCTTGGCTGATCTGACCGGGCCAGCGGCAGCGGCGTCCACGGGCGTTACTTTCCCTCATGAAGGCACAGCCGAGGGCCCAATCTACTCAGCCCGATCTCCTCCGGGTGAAAACCTACAATCCTCTTCGGATTTGGCGGCAGTGGCGCTTCACATCGTGAGCCTTCCTAGAGGAAATGTAGGTGGAGGGGATGGGTCCCAGTGACAGCAGGTGGTGTTCACGAAGGAGGTGCGGCGTTGCATCTGACACATCAACAATGATGTGTCCCAGCGGCGTGGAGCAGCGGGGTCTAGCTCATGGGCGTGTGTTGATGGACGAGCGTAGGATGGCGGCGTTGTCTGGCTTCGTGGTGGCATCGACGACAGCTAGACAGGGCAAGGTTGATGCATCAGTACATCTCTGAAGATGGATTGGTGGCAGTTGGCGGTGGCGGCCTCTGAGTGTATCACGGACCGGTGGGTGCCCCATACCCGACAGGTGGCTTGGTTGGGGCCTCAGGTTTTAGATGTTAGGTTTGGCTGCGAGGTATGTTTGGTATTAGGCCCAGACTATCGACATCCCTTCATCAACTGGAACGGAGTAGCGACAGATGTTGCCTAGACGGTGGCTTCAGTCCAGATGCAGAGGTCTTTTGTAAGGTCTTTTGTGAATATATAATAAAGTGGTTGCATGCATCACCCAGATGCAGAGGCTGGGGCGATTCCTCCTTTTCAAAAAAAATCTAGACGTTGTCATGCAGGGCATCATGCATTACAACCATGCCATCATCAATTTTTTTTAGAATGAAGGCTCAAGTAGAGCCCCGCTTTGAATTAACAGAGCCATCAACCGGCCAGGATTACAACTCCGGATTACAACTGCAAACCAACTAAAAGGAAAGGAAAACGAACGGCAAAGATAGGCGCCTAGGAGCAGCTCATAATGGACATACAACAAGCTAGCTAGAAGATGGACATAGAACACATAGCTTGGAGATGCCAGGGACCCCTTACACACCGAGAACCAAGGCGAAAGCGCTAACCGGCTCAGGAAAGGGCACCGACAACGATGCAAGGCACGCCGTTGCCAAACACCTGGCCTTGAAGAAGACACATCAATCCAGATCCATCGTCACGGAAGGCCCCTGCCTCCTCGCCTGGCTCGAAGGCGTCGCACCGTTGAACGATGGACATGCTCACCCTAGAACCTGGATGTATGGCATCGAAGGAAACCATAGGGGTGGAACCAGGCATTCCCAGCCTGCCGCCGTCGACTCACCTAGAGCAGAGCAACACTAAATGCCAGAGTTCAGGCATGAAAGGGGCATGAGCAGTCGGAATACACAAATGGGCAGCAGCAAGGGCCAAGACCAAATCGGGAGCTACGGCTCGCTCGATGAGTTGAAGAGCAGCCACTGGTGGAGGGGAACCCTACCCCCTCCCGTCCTGGAAGATCCACAGGCACCGGAGGAACACACTGCAGCCCAATGAAGAGCACCAAAACAGCTTGACCACACACCCAGGGAGACACCGTCGTCATTGGAGACACGCTGTTGCCGCCGATACACTCCACCTACACCACAGCGAAGCCCACAACCCATCTTTGTTCCCAAAATAGCGCCTTCAAGAAGGTTACGGCGTCATGGGCATCACCACTACCCGGAAGGGGTGAAGGCCTAGTCTTTAATATATTTAAATTTTTTTAAAGGTGCATAAAAATAATATTTTAGATATATATGAAAAACATACAATGTGTATGTAAAAAAGTAGACATCAAAACATATTTTTGAAAAAAAACATGTATTTGGAAAATATTAAACATGTATAAATATTGTTCCTAATGTATAGACATTGAACACTTTTTTCAGGGAAGTATAAACACTTTTCTTACGTATGTGTTTGTTCGTCCTTTTTCTCTTTTCTATCTTATTTTATAGTTCAAAAATTTCAAAAGAAATCAATAAGTTATTTACTCAAATATATAAAATATCAGCGTAATGCCAACAAACGTTCACCCAACTTTTGAAAAAATGTTGATAGCATTAATATTTCAAAAATGTTCACGCATTTAAAACTAATTTCCATGTTATTTCTAAAAGACTGTTTATTCATTAGAAAAATTGTTGGCGTTATTTTTAAATATGTTTCGTACCATTTAGAAAAAGGTTTGTGATATTTTTAGAAAAATGTTCAAGCGAATCGAAACATATATTTTCTAGATAAATCATTAATAACCGAGGTAACCCCGCAAGATGCTAAGGGGCTGCGGATGGATGACTGACTCTCGACGCAGGTCACTAACCTGTCATGACATACTTTGGACACATCCCTCACTTCATCGTTTTGTGAGCACATTGTAATGGGTGTATACCAAAACTATAGTGTAAATCAACACGTCATCCCATAAACAAGCAAGTCCTCATACCCATGCCTATTTCCATATCACGGTTTACAACAAAAAGGTTTTGTTATTTAAAAGGTCCGGGAAACTGGAACATTTTACTAGAACAATACTTGCTTGAATCTTTGTCATATATAGGGCACATCCTCCCGTGGGTTCGATACCCGGACTTGAGATCTTTTCACTATATCTCGTGTTTCATACAACCTGCATATTAAGCAAGCAAATTGAATAATCAGACTTAATGATGAGCTTAGGTAGCTAACGTTTTGCCACTAAACCCTAGCAGCCATGATAATATTTGCATAAACCAATTAGAGGCGTGTAACTTAGTTTTCAGAATTTGCATGCGACGTGGTACATAGCCCTCCCTCATCTATACTGATATAAAAACACCCAAAGAAGCAGATCCCTACAAATCTCGGCCATCAATCCAGGTCGATCCAATGACATAGGTTGCTCCAACGGTGAGTGCTCAACACGTTTATCGTGCAGTTAATAGCATATTAAATATAAATTGCAACACTAATCACATAATAGACACAAAAATAATATCCTACCTAATATCCGCGTGCAGTTAATATATTATCTAATATCAACATGCATTGCATGTAGGGGCTTACTAGTATTGATAAGATTTGAATGAACACATGTGCATAGGGGCATATGTATGAAGAATTTTCGGCTATCGTCAGCAAGTCAGGCCAGCTCCGTCAAGGGAGCACGGCGGCGACTTGTTCTAGTGCTGGTAATGGTTGTCCGATGGTTTAGAGACCTTGATTTAAATGTTTCTACTATATTTACGGCTCTTTATTTATAATTGTGATGAACCTTTCCGATAGTTGTCGGTATTCTTTATTTTTAAAATCAAACATTTGTTACTTAACGAATTATAACGAGTCGCGGTGAGTCACTCGTTATCTGTCCCCACTAGGTATAATGTTGGTGCCAAAAAAGGCATAATGTATTTTTCCTTTTTTTTTCTACGAGTGGCAATGTACGGAAAAGTGAAGGAGCACGTGATATGGGCCGAACCCCTATACAAAAGCGGTTGTGTGCATCTGTTCCTAATGCCCACAATGAGCGGAAAGTAGCATTTACGGACAAGCTCTACCGGCATGCTACCTTCTCTCATCACTCTCACAAGTGGAGGATCATCATTACGAGCAAGCGCGATCCGAGAAGAAGTGCTATCGGTTGCAGCACTTCGCGACATCTTCATTGTTCCTCATGCCAGCTGTGAGTGCATAAACATCGGTGCGTGGTGGAACGAGGGGAGACGCTGGCGCGCCGCCTACCATGCACGGGTAGCATCAAATTTATTATGACTCATTAGAAAATTCCCAACACCTCTCAGGCCTATGGTTTGCATACCATTTTTCGAAAAACAAGATTCTTTGTTTTTTGTGACTAACAGTTTGTCAAATGTTCCTAATGTGTTGCTACACAACTATATGCTTCTTATAAGGACATGGGATGTGTACCGAACCAAATTATTCACCATCTACCACAAGGTGTCAGATTAAATGAATAACTTGAAACACTAGTGATCAATCATATCGGCATGATATACTACACCCAGCAAACATGGACAAATGTACATTAATACAAGCCACATGTTATACCAACTGTGAAAGAAGCTAAAAGAGTTCGTTGTGAAAGGATAAAAAGGTGATTGGTATTAAATATTCGATATCGACAAGTGATATTTACAAGTGACTTTGCATAAGAAAGCCTTGCAAGAAATACACCTCCCACCTTTTAATGAACAGTACAAATTACTATTGAGATAATAATAACTATAGAGATACAATGTCGAGCAGTAAAATATCATACTCAGTACAATCCCAGCTCCTTGGATCTCATGAAAAAAATTACTTGATGTGTCACCAACACCAAAGAATTACTATGAACAGAACTCATGTTTCTTGACTCTCAAAATTCCTAATTGTTGAAACTTAGCAAAGCCATATGATGTCAATAGGCATTTTCCAAAGTTGAAAAAATAATAGTGCCATTATTAGATGAGAGGTGAATTTTAAATTAAATTAGGTTATGATGCAAACTGCGTTATCATTTCCATCCCCCCTGGAGTGGAGTATCAATCCAAGCAGTCAGTAGGCAGGGGAGCTTGCACCGGTGAAAGATCATGGATGTCGCCTAGAGGGGGAGGGGTGAATAGGCGCTTTAAAATAATTACGGTTTAGGATTGACAAGTGCGGAATAAAACTGGCGTTTAATTTGTCAAGTACAAAACCTAAAACAACCAGCCTCACCTACTTGCACCAACAACTTATGTTATGCAAGATAAGTAACTAAGTAATAGCAAGATATATATCGTGAAACACACTATGGCTATCATAAAGTAAAGTGCATAAGTAAATGGCTTGAGTAAGAGATAACCGAGGCACGTGGAAACGACGGTGTATCCCGAAGTTCACACCCTTGCGGATGCTAATCTCTGTTTGGAGCGGTGTGGAGGCACAATGCTCCCCAAGAAACCACTAGGGCCACCGTAATCTCCTCACGCCGTCGCACAATGCAAGATGTCGTGATTCCACTAAAGGACCCTTGAGGGCGGTCACTAAGCCCGTACAAATTGACAACCTTTGGGGGCGGTCGCCAAAACCCATACAAATTGCTCGGAGCAATCTCCAGAACCTAATTGGAGACTCTGACGCTTGCCCGGAGCTTTACACTACCATGATTGGGCTCCGAAGCACCACCAACCATTTAGGGTGCCCAAGCACCCAAGAGGAACAAGCTATAGGATACCAAGTACCCAAGAGTAATAAGCTTCTGAACTTTCACCTCCACGTGTCACCATGGAGAACTCAAACTGATGCACCAAATGCAATAGAAATGACACGTGGAGTGCCCAAGTCTCTCACTCTCAAATCCCACCAAAGCAACGAAAGCTATGGAAGAATATGAGAGGAAGAACAAGAAGCAGAACACAAAGAACTCCAAAATCTATATCCAAGGGGTTCCCCTCACATAGAGGAGAAAGTGATTTGTGGAAACATAAATCTAGATCTCCTCTCTCTTTTCCCTCAAGAACTATCGAAAATCATTGGAGGGATTGATAGATAGCAAGCTCGAAGAAGGTCAACAAAGGGGGAAGAACACAAGCTCAAGGGATAAAAATCATTGGGGAAGAAGACCCCCTTTATAGGGGGGGGACGGGAATCCAACAGTTATGCCTTCAGCCCGACACAAGATGTACTACCACCGCAGTATAAATGCATGGGCAGAGCGCCCCGAGACGGTAGTGCCGCGCGGAGCGGTACTACCGCTCACCCTAGCGGTACTACTGCTTAGGGTGCATTACACTAGTAGAAAACAGGGCTTTGGTTGGGGTCTGGTCAGCCCATTAGTCCCGGTTTAGTCATGAACCGGGACCCATGGGGGGCCTACGTCCCGGTTTGTGCGCATAGGGGGCCGGCCGGGTCTCGTGGGGCATTGTCCCGGTTCGTCTGGACCCATTTGTCTCGGTTCCAGGCATGAACCAGGAACAATGGTCCTCGCTCCTGGCCCATAGCCATTGGTCCTAGTTCGTGGCTGGAACCGAGACAGAAGGGGGGCCTTTAGTCCCGGTTGCAGCCACAAACCGGGACCAATGAGGTGGCTAGCTATATATACCCTCTCGTCGGCGAGCAGAGCACTCCACACTGCTCTGTTTTTCTGGCCAGCGAGGGGAGAGCTTTGTGGTGCTCTAGCTCACCTCCTATGCACATGAGGTGTTCGATGAAATGCCCGAGCCACACTAGTTAAGATTTCTCCTCTCGAAGCTCGACCTGTCTAGATTTAGCGGTCTGTCACGTCCCGTCCCCGTCTTCACCGCCATCGATCGCCCGCGCCGATCTCGTCGCCGGCACCACCGTGGTGAGCCTCTTGTTCTTATCTTCTTCCGGAAAGAAAAAATTCTTACTTTAGATAGATACTTGTCTAATTTTCTTACTTTTTATTATTGCTTGTTATTATGTAGTGCGATGGTTTTGGTATCCGCCCCAGTCGGCCCTCGTCTTGTCTATGATTCGGATGTGGTATATATTATCTTTTATAACTATTTTGTTCATTTATTATTTATGACAATTATGCCAACCAACGTGACATAGATTTTATTTATATAGGAGGTATGTGAACCGGAAATTCCAACCGACCCTATTGTCGAGAGGCTAAATTTAGTTGAAGAAAACAATTACTTGAAGGAAAAAATAAAAAAATTGAGGAGGAGAATATAATATTGGAGTTGCATGTTGCGAATGTCGTCGATGATCACAAGATCAAGATGGACGTAGTGCGTTTGAAGATTAGAAAGATTAGAAAATATGCATTTCATACCGAGGCTTGGTATCATTATGCCGTTGGATCAATTGTTACCTTGGTTGCGATTATGATCGCATTTCTTGTTGCATTGAAATGTTTTACATAGTTTCAATGTGTGATTTAATTAGATGCTCTAGAGAGCTATATGTTGTTCAATGAGAACTATGTATGTACTTTGGTTTTAATGTGATGATTAACTTCTATTAATTTGGTCACTTATCTATCCATGATGTTCTGTAATGGTTTTGACACACTTAATTATATATAATGCACGCAGATGAACCGGCAATGGATGTACGGTAACAGACACACCTTCGAGTACGTTAAGGGCGTGCATAATTTTCTCGAAGTGGCTGAGGCAAACACGCAAAATGGTTTTATGTGTTGTCCATGCCCTATATGTGAGAATACGAAGTCTTGCTCTGACCGGAAAATCCTTCATGGCCACCTGCTTTATAAGGGTTTCATGCCACACTATAATGTTTGGACCAAGCACGGAGAAATAGGGGTTATGAAGGAAGACATTGAAGAATAAGAGGACGATGACAACTATGTGCCCCCGGAATACGGTGATGCTGCAATGGGGGAAGCTGCTGAAGATCAAGAGGAACCAGATGATATTGTGGCCGTTGATGATCTCTACCGGGTCATTGTTGATGCAAGGAGATAGTGCAAAAGTCAAAAGGAGAAGTTGAAGTTCGACCGCATGTTAGAGGATCACAAAAAAGGGTTGTACCCCAATTGCGAAGATGGCAACACAAAGCTCGGTACCATACTGGAATTGCTGCAGTGGAAGGTAGAGAATGTTGTGCCTGACAAAGGATTTGAGAAGCTACTGAAAAAATTGAAGAAGAAGCTTCCAAATGATAACGAATTGCCCGATAGTACATACGCAGCGAAGAAGGTTGTATGCCCTATAGGGTTGGAGGTGCAGAAGATACGTGCATGCCCTAATGACTGCATCCTCTACCGCGGTGCCTACGAGGATTTGAACGCATGCCCGGTATGCGGTGCATTGCGGTATAAGATCAGACGAGATGACCTTGGTGATGTTGACGGCGAGCCCCCAGGAAGAGGGTTCCTACGAAGGTGATGTGGTATGCTCCTATAATACCACGGTTGAAACGTCTGTTGAGAAATGAAGAGCATGCCAAGTTGATGCGATGGCACAGAGAGGACCGTAAGAAAGACGGGAAGTTGAGAGCACCCTCTGACGGGTCTCAGTGGAGGGAAATCGAGAGAAAGTACCGAGCTGAGTTTGCAGGTGACCCAAGGAACATATGGTTTGGTTTAAGCGTGGGTGGCATTAATCCTTTCGGGGAGCAGAGCAGCAATCACAGCACCTGGCCCGTGACTCTATGTATGTATAACCTTCCTCCTTGGATGTGCATGAAGCGGAAGTTCATTATGATGCCGCTTCTCATCCAAGGCCCTAAGCAACCCAAATGATTTACATTGATGTGTACCTAAGGCCATTCGTTGAAGAACTTTTACAGCTGTGGAATGGAAACGGTGTACGTGTGTGGGATGAGCACAAACAAGAGGAATTTAACCTGCACACATTGCTGTTTGTAACCATCAACGATTGGCCCGCTCTCAGTAGCCTTTCAGGACAGACAAACAAGGGATACCACGCATGCACGCACTATTTAGCTGACACCAAAAGTATATAGATGGACAAATGAAGGAAGAATGTGTAACTGGGCCATCGTCGAATTCTTCCGACCAACCATCAACGTCGAAAGAAAGGCAAGCATTTCAAAGGCGAGGCAGATCACCGAAATAAGCCCGCCATGTCTACCGGTGACCACGTACTTGCTACGGTCAATGATTTACACGTAATCTTTGGAAAGGGTCCCGACGGACTATCTGTTCCGAATGACGATGAGGGACGCGCACCCATGTGGAAGAAGAAATCTATATTTTGGGACCTACCCTACTGGAAAGAGGTCCGCTCTTCAATCGACGTGATGCACATGACGAAGAACCTTTGCGTGAACCTGCTAAGCTTCTTGTGCGTGTATGGGAAGAAAAAAGATACACCGGAGGCACGGGAGGACCTGCAGTGTTTGCACGAAAAAGACTGCATGCTTCCTGCGACGCCCCCGATTCAATCGTACACTAATCATACATGCAAATTGTTGGGGAACGTAGTAATTTCAAAAATTTCTCCTACGATCACGCAAGACCATGGTGATGGCATAGCAACGAGAGGGAAGAGTGTCCGTCCACGCACTCGTGAGACCGAAAGCGAAGCGTTATAACAACGCGGTTGATGTAGTCGACGTCTTCACGATCCGACCGATCCAAGCACCGAACGACGGCACCTCCGAGTTCTGCACACGTTCAGCTCGATGACGATCCCGGACTCCGATCCAGCAAAGTGTCGGGATGAGTTCCACAAGACGACGGCGTGGTGACGATGTTGATGCTCCACCGACGCAGGGCTTCGCCTAAGCTCATGACGATATGACTTCTCCGGCGCAGGCTTCGCCTAAGCTCATGACGATATGACCGAAGTGGAATATGGTGGAAGGGGCACCGCACACGGCTAAGGAAAGATCCGTAGATCAACTTGTGTGTTATGGGGTGCCCCCTGCCCCCGTGATATAAAGGAGCCAAGGGGAGGTGGCCGCCCAAGGGAGGAGGCGCACCAAGGAGTCCTACTCCTCCGGGAGTAGGACTCCCTCCAATCCTAGTTGGATTAGGATTCCCGGAGGGGAAAGAGAGAGGGGGGCCCACCTTTCCTAGTCCTAATAGGACTAGGGGAAGGGGGGCGCGCCACCTAGGGCTGCCCTTCTCCTTTCCTCCAAGGCCCACTATGGGCCCATGTAGTTCCGGGGGTTCCGGTAACTGCCGGTACTCGATAAATTGCCGATTTCACTCGGAACCTTTCCGATGTCCAAATGTAGGCTTCAATATATCAATCTTTATGTCTCGACCATTTCGAGACTCCTCGTCATGTCCGTGATCACATCCGGACTCGAACAAACTTCGGTGCATCAATACTTATAAACTCATTATGAACCGTCATCGAAACGTTAAGCGTGCGGACCCTACGGGTTCGAGAACTATGTAGACATGACCTAGAACCATTCTCGGTCAATAACCAATAGCGGAACCTGGATGCCCATATTGGTTCCTACATATTCTATGAAGATCTTTATCGGTCAAACCGCATAACGTCATACGTTGTTCCCTTTGTCATCGGTATGTTACTTACCCGAGATTTGATCGTCGGTATCCAATACCTAGTTCAATCTCGTTACCGGTAAGTCTCTTTACTCGTTCCGTAATACATCATCTTACAACTAACTCATTAGTTGTAATGCTTGCAAGGCTTAAGTGATGTGTATTACCGAGAAGGCCTAGAGATACCTCTCCGACAATCGGAGTGACAAAACCTAATCTCGAAATACGCCAACCCAACAAGTACCTTTGGAGACACCTGTAGTACTCCTTTATAATCACCCAGATTACGTTGTGACGTTTGGTAGTACCCAAAGTGTTCCTCCGTAAACGGGAGTTGCATAATCTCATAGTTATAGGAACATGTATGGGTCATGAAGAAAGCATTAACATACTAAACGATCAAGTGTTAAGTTAACGGAATGGGTCATGTCAATCAGATCATTCAACTAATGATGTGACCTTGTTAATCAAATAACAACTCCTTGTTCATGGTTAGGAAACATAACCATCTTTGATTAACAAGCTAGTCAAGTAGAGGCATACTAGTGACATACTGTTTGTCTATATATTCACACATGTATTATGTTTCCGGTTAATACAATTCTAGCATGAATAATAAACCTTTATCATGATATAAGGAAATAAATAATAACTTTATTATTGCCTCTAGGGCATATTTCCTTGATCTCCCACTTGCACTAGAGTCAATAATCTAGATTACAAAGTAATGATCCTAACACCCATGGAGTCTTGGTGCTGATCATGTTTTGCTCGTGGAAGAGGCTTAGTCAACGGTTCTGCAACATTCAGATCCGTATGTATTTTGCAAATCTCTATGTCTCCCACTTGGACTTGGTCCCGAATGGAATTGAAGCGTCTCTTGATATGCTTGGTCCTCTTGTGAAATCTGGATTCCTTTGCCAAGGCAATTGCACCAGTATTGTCACTGAAGATCTTCATCGGTCCCGATGCACTAGGTATGACACCTAGATCGGAAATGAACTCTTTCATCCAGACTCCTTCATTCGCTGCTTCCGAAGCAGCTATGTACTCCGCTTCACATGTAGATCCCGCCACGACGCTTTGTTTAGAACTGCACCAACTGACAGCTCCACCGTTTAATAAAAACACGTATCCGGTTTGCGATTTAGAATCGTCCGGATCAGTGTCAAAGCTTGCATCGACGTAACCATTTACGACTAGCTCTTTGTCACCTCCATATATGAGAAACATATCCTTAGTCCTTTTCGTGTATTTCAGATGTTCTTGACCGCTGTCCGATGATCCATTCCTGGATTACTTTGGTACCTTCCCGCCAAGCTTACAGCTAAGCATACGTCAGTCCGGTACACAAGATTGCATACATGATAGAGCCTATGGCTGAAGCATAGGGAACATCTTTCATTTTCTCTCTATCTTCTCACGTGGTCGGGCATTGAGTCCGACTCAATCTTACACCTTGCAACAGGTAAAAACCTTTCTTTGCTCGATCCATTTTGAACTTTTCAAAACTTTATCAAGGTATGTGCTTTGTGAAAGTCCAATTAAGCGCCTTGATCTATCTCTATAGATCTTGATGCCCAATATGTAAGCAGCTTCACCGAGGTCTTTCATTGAAAAACTTTTATTCAAGTATCCTTTTATGCTATCCAGAAATTCTATATCATTTCCAATCAATAATATGTCGTCCACATATAATATCGTAAATGCTACAGAGCTCCCACTCACTTTCTTGTAAATACGGGCTTCTCCAAAAGTCTGCACAAACCCATATGCTTTGATCACACTATCAAAGCGTTTATTCCAACTCCGAGAGGCTTGCACTGCACCATAAATTGATCGTTGGAGCTTGCACACTTTGTTAGCATCCTTTGGATCGACAAAACCTTCTGGTTGCATCATATACAACTCTTCTTCTAGAAATCCATTCAAGAATGCAGTTTTACATCCATTTGCCAAATTTCATAATCATAAAACGCGCAATTGCTAACATGATTCGGACAGACTTAAGCATCGCTACAGGTGAGAAAGTCTCATCGTAGTCAACCCCTTGAACTTGTCGAAAACCTTTCGCAACAAGTCGAGCTTTGTAGACAGTTATATTACCATCAGCGTCAGTCTTCTTCTTAAAGATCCATTTATTTTCAATGGCTTGCCGATCATCGGGCAAGTCAACCAAAGTCCATACTTTGTTCTCATACATGGATCCCATCTCAGATTTCATGGCTTCCAGCCATTTTGCGAATCTGGGCTCACCATCGCTTCTTCATAGTTTGTAGGTTCGCCATGGTCAAGTAACATGACTTCCGAATAGGATTACCGCATTACCACTCTGGTGCGTATTTTACTCTGGTTGACCTCACGAGGTTCAAGAGTAACTTGATCTCAAGCTTCATGATCATCATCATTAGTTTCCTCACTAATTGGTGTAGTTGTCACAGGAACCATTTCTTGTGATGAACTACTTTCCAATAAGGGAGCAGATCTGATTATCTCATCAAGTTCTACTTTCCTCCCACTCACTTCTTTCGAGAGAAACTCTTTCTCTAGAAAGGATCCGAATTTAGCAACGAAAATCTTGCCTTCAGATCTGTGATAGAAGGTGTACCCAACAGTCTCCTTTGGGTATCCTATGAAGACACATTTTTCTGATTTGGGTTCGAGCTTATCTGGTTGAAGTTTCTTTACATAAGCATCGCAGCCCCAAACTTTAAGAAACGACAACTTTGGTTTCTTGCCAAACCACAGTTCATAAGGCGTCGTCTCAACGGATTTTGACGGTGTCCTATTCAACGTGAATGCGGCCGTCTCTAAAGCATAACCCCAAAACGATAGCGGTAAATCGGAAATAGACATCATAGATCGCACCATATCTAGTAAAGTACGATTACGACGTTAAGACACACCATTTCTCTGTGGTGTTCCGGGTGGCGTGAGTTGCGAAAACTATTCCACATTGTTTCAAATGTAAACCAAACTCGTAACTCAAATATTCTCCTCCACGATCAGATCATAGAAATTTTATTTTCTTGTTACGATGATTTTCCACTTCACTCTGAAATTCTTTGAACTTTTCAAATGTTTCAGATTTGTGTTTCATTAAGTAGATATACCCATATCTGCTCAAATCATCTGTGAAGGTGAGAAAATAACTTGATACCGCCAAGGCGTGCCTCAACATTCATTGGACCACAAACATCGCATGTATGATTTCCAACAAATCAGTTGCTCGCTCCATAGTTCCGGAGAACGGCGTTTTGGTCATCTTGCCCATGAGGCACGGTTACGCAAGTACCAAGTGATTCATAATCAAGTGATTCCGAAGCCCATCAAGATGGAGTTTCTTCATGCTTTTACACCGATATGACCTAAACGGCGATTGCCACAAATAAGTTGCACTATCATTATCAACTCTGCATCTTTTGGCTTCAACATTATGAATATGTGTATCACTACTGCCGAGATTCAACAAGAATAGACCATTCTTCAAGGGTGCATGACCATAAAAGATATTACTCATATAAATAGAACAACCATTATTCTCTGATTTAAATGAATAACCGTCTCGCATTAAACAAGATCCAGATATAATGTTCATGCTTAACGCTGGCACCAAATAACAATTATTTAGGTCTAAAACTAATCCCGAAGGTAGATGTAGAGGTAGCGTGCCGACTGCGATCACATCGACTTTGGAACCATTTCCAACGCGCATCGTCACCTCGTCCTTAGCCAATCTTCGCAATCCGTAGTTCCTGCTTCGAAGTTGCAAATATTAGCAATGTAACCAGTATCAAATACCAGTACTATCACAGTATTAGTAAGGTACACATCAATAACATGTATATCACATATACCTTTGTTCACCTTGCCATCCTTTTTATCCGCCAAATACTTGGGGCAGTTCCGCTCAAAGGTCCGGTCTGCTTGCGGTAAAACACTCGATTTCGTGCTTAGGTCCAGACTTGGGTTTCTTCTCTTGATTAGCAACTTTCTTGCTGTTCTTTTGAAGTTTCCTTCTTCTTCCCTTTGCCCTTTTTCTTGAAACTAGTGGTCTTGTTGATCATCAACACTTGATGCTCTTTCTTGATTTCTACCTCCGCAGCTTTTAGCATCGCCAAGAGCTCAGAATTGTCTTAGTCATCCCTTGCATATTATAGTTCATCACGAAGCTCTTGTAGCTTGGTGGCGATGATTGGAGAATTCTGTCAATGACACTATCATCCGGAAGATTAACTCCCAGCTGAATTAAGTGATTGTTATACCCGGACATTTTGAGTATGTGCTCACCGACGTAACTATTCTCCTCCATCTTGCAGCTATAGAACTTATTGGAGACTTCATATCTCTCAATCCGGGCATTTGCTTGAAATATTAACTTCAACTCCTGGAACATCTCATATGCTCCATGACGTTCAAAACGTCGTTGAAGACCCGGTTCTAAGCCGTAAAGCATGGCACACTGAACTATAGAGTAGTCATCAGCTCTGCTTTGCGGTACGCTCACAACTTCTCGCTCAAGATCTGCAGCAGTTCTGTCACCCAAATGGTGCTTCCAGACGTAATTTTTTCGTGCAGCAATGAGGATAATCCTCAAGTTACGGACCCAGTCCGTGTAATTGCTACCATCATCTTTCAACTTTGCTTTCTCAAGGAACGCATTAAAATTCAACGGAACAACAGCACGAGCCATCTATCTATAGTAAACATAGACAAGCAAAATACTATCAGGTACTAAGTTCATGATAAATTTAAGTTCAATTAAAAAACTCCCACTTAGACAGACATCTCTCTAGTCATCTAAGTGATCACGTGATCCATATCAACTAAACCATGTCCGATCATCACGTGAGATGGAGTAGTTTCAATGGTGAACATCACTATGTTGATCATATCTACTATATGATTCACGCTCGACCTTTCGGTCTCCGTGTTCCGAGGCCATATCTGTTATATGCTAGGCTCGTCAAGTTTAACCTGATTATTCCGCGTGCGCAATTGTTTTGCACCCGTTGTATTTGAACGTAGAGCCTATCACACCCGATCATCACGTGGTGTCTCAGACGAAGAACTTTCATAGAACGGTGAATACTCAGTGAGAACACTTCTTGATAATTTTAGTGAGAGATCATCTTATAATGCTACCGTCAATCAAAGCAAGATAAGATGCATAAAGTATAAACATCACATGCAATCAATATAAGTGATATGATATGGTCATCATCATCTTGTGCTTGTGATCTCCATCGCCAAGCACCGCCATGATCACCATCGCCACCGACGCCGACACCTTGATCTCCATCGTAGCATCGTTGTCGTCTCGCCAACTATTGCTTCTACGACTATCGCTACTCCTTAGTGATAAAGTAAAGCAATTACATGGCGCTTGCATTTCATACAATAAAGCGACAACCATATGGCTCCTGCCGATTGCCGATAACTCGGTTACAAAACATGATCATCTCATACAATAAAATATAGCATCACGTCTTGACCACATCACATCACAACATGCCCTGCAAAAACAAGTTAGACGTCCTCTACTTTGTTGTTGCAAGTTTTACGTGGCTGCTACGGGCTGAGCAAGAACCGTTCTTACCTACGCATAAAAAACCACAACGATAGTTTGTCAAATAGACTCGTTTTAACCTTCTCAAGGACCGGGCGTAGCCATACTCGGTTCAACTAAAGTGAGAGAGATGACACCGCCGGTCACCTTTAAGCAACGAGTGCTCGGAGCGGTGAAACCAGTCTCGCGTAAGCGTACGTGTAATGTCGGTCCGGGCCGCTTCATCTCACAATACCGCTGAACCAAAGTATGACATGCTGGTAGGCAGTATGACTTGTATCGTCCACAACTCACTTGTGTTCTACTCGTGCATATGACATCAACGCATAAAACCAGGCTCGGATGCCACTGTTGGGGAACGTAGTAATTTCAAAAATTTCTCCTACGATCACGCAAGACCATGGTGATGGCATAGCAACGAGAGGGAAGAGTGTCCGTCCACGCACTCGTGAGACCGAAAGCGGAAGCGTTATAACAACGCTGTTGATGTAGTCGTCGTCTTCACGATCCGACCGATCCAAGCACCGAACGTACGGCACCTCCGAGTTCTGCACACGCTCAGCTCGATGACGATCCCCGACTCCGATCCGGCAAAGTGTCGGGATGAGTTCCACAAGACGACGGCGTGGTGACGATGTTGATGCTCCACCGACGCAGGGCTTCGCCTAAGCTCATGACGATATGACTTCTCCGGCAGGGCTTCGCCTAAGCTCCGCGACGATATGACCGAAGTGGAATATGGTGGAAGGGGCACCGCACACGGCTAAGGAAAGATCCGTAGATCAACTTGTGTGTTATGGGGTGCCCCTGCCTCAGATATAAAGGAGCCAAGGGGAGGTGGCCGCCCAAGGGAGGAGGCGCACCAAGGGAGTCCTACTCCCTCCGGAGTAGGACTCCCTCCAATCCTAGTTGGATTAGGATTCCTGAGGGGAAAGAGAGAGAGGGGGCGGCCCACCTTTCCTAGTCCTAATAGGACTAGGGGAAGGGGGGGCGCTGCCACCTAGGGCTGCCCTTCTCCTTTCCTCCAAGGCCCACTATGGGCCCATGTAGTTCCTGGGGTTTCGGTAACCTCCCTGCATCTCAGTAAATTCCCGATTTCACTCGGAACCTTTCCGATGTCCAAATGTAGGCTTCCAATATATCAATCTTTATGTCTCGACCATTTCGAGACTCCTCGTCATGTCCGTGATCACATCCGGGACTCGAACAAACTTCTTGCATCAATACTTATAAACTCATAATGAACTGTCATCGAAACGTTAAGCGTGCAGACCCTACGGGTTCGAGAACTATGTAGACATGACCTAGAACCATTCTCGGTCAATAACCAATAGCGGAACCTGGATGCCCATATTGGTTCCTACATATTCTACGAAGATCTTTATCGGTCAAACCGCATAACGACATACGTTGTTCCCTTTGTCATCGGTATGTTACTTACCCGAGATTCGATCGTCGGTATCCAATACCTAGTTCAATCTCGTTACCGTAAGTCTCTTTACTCGTTCAGTAATACATCATCTCACAACTAACTCATTAGTTGTAATGCTTGCAAGGCTTAAGTGATGTGTATTACCGAGAAGGCCTAGAGATACCTCTCCGACAATCGGAGTGACAAAACCTAATCTCAAATACGCCAACCCAACAAGTACCTTTGGAGACACCTGTAGTACTCCTTTATAATCACCCGATTCGTTGCCAGGACGTTTGGTAGTACCCAAAGTGTTCCTCCGTAAACGGGAGTTGCATAATCTCATAGTTATAGGAACATGTATGGGTCATGAAGAAAGCATTAACATACTAAACGATCAAGTGTTAAGTTAACGGAATGGGTCATGTCAATCAGATCATTCAACTAATGATGTGACCTTGTTAATCAAATAACAACTCCTTGTTCATGGTTAGGAAACATAACCATCTTTGATTAACAAGCTAGTCAAGTAGAGGCATACTAGTGACATACTGTTTGTCTATATATTCACACATGTATTATGTTTCCGGTTAATACAATTCTAGCATGAATAATAAACCTTTATCATGATATAAGGAAATAAATAATAACTTTATTATTGCCTCTAGGGCATATTTCCTTCACAAATGTGTATGATCAAGATCAGGGACTCATGGGAAGATATCACAACACAACTCTAAAATAAAATAAGTCATACAAGCATCATAATACAAGCCGGGGGCCTCAAGGGCTTGAATACAAGTGCTCGATCCTAGACGAGTCAGCGGAAGCAACAATATCTGAGTATAGACATAAGTGAAAAAAGTTGCCATAAGATGGCTAGCACAAACTGGGATACAGATCGAAAGAGGCGCATGCCTCCTGCCTGGGATCCACCTAAATTACTCCTGGTCGTCGGCGGCCTGCACGTAGTAGTAGGCACCCTCAGTGTAGTAGGAGTCATCGAAGGTGGCGTCTGACTCCTGAGCTCCAGCATCTGGTTGCGACAACCGAGAAGAATGGAAAGGGGGAAAAGAGGGAGAAAAGCAACCATGAGTACTCATCCAAAGTACTCGCAAGCAAGGATCTACACTACATATGCATGGGTATCAGTGTAAAGGGGGCAATATCGGTGGACTGAACTGCAGAAAGCCAGAATAAGAGGGGTATAGTGATACGTCCATTTTGCATCATGCTTTTATATTGATATTTATCACATTATGGGTTGTTATTACACGTTATGTCACAATACTTATGCCTATTCTCTCTTATTTTACAAGGTTTACATGAAGAGGGAGAATTCCGGCAGCTGGAATTCTGGGCTGGAAAAGGAGCAAATATTACAGACCAATTCTGCACAGCTCCAAAAGTCCTGAAACTTCACGGTAGTTATTTTTGGAATTAATAAAAAATACTGGCGCAAGAATCCATTAGAGGGGGGCCACACCCTGGCCAGGAGGGTTGGGAGGCGCGCCCCCTGCCTCGTGGGCCCCCTGGCAGGCCTTCGGTGCCCACCTTCTGCTATATGAAGTCTTTCGTCCGAGAAAAAATCATAAGCAAGCTTTCGGGGAGAAACTCCGCCACCATGAGGCGGAACCTTGGCGGAGCCAATCTAGGGCTCTGACAGAGCTGTTCTGCCGAGGAAACTTCCCTCCGTGAGGGGGAAATCATCAGCATCGTCATCACCAACGATCCTCTCATCAGGAGGGGGTCAATCTCCATCAACATCTTCACCAGCACCATCTCCTCTCAAACCCTAGTTCATCTCTTGTATCCAATCTTTATCCCAAAGCCTCAGATTGGTACCTGTGGGTTGCTAGTAGTGTTGATTACTCCTTGTAGTTGATGCTAGTTGATTTATTTGGTGGAAGATCATATGTTCAGATCCATTATGCACATTAATACCCCTCTGGTTATGAACATGAATATGATTTTTGAGTAGTTACCTTTGTTCCTGAGGACATGGGAGAAGTCTTGCTATAAGTAGTCATGTGAATTTGGTATTCGTTTGATATTTTGATGAGATGTATATTGTCTCTCCTCTAGTGGTGTTATGTGAACGTCGACTACATGACACTTCACCATTGTTTGGGCCTAGAGGAAGGCATTGGGAAGTAATAAGTAGATGATTTGTTGCAAGACTGACAGAAGCTTAAACCCTAGTTTGTGAGTTGCTTCGTAAGGGGCTGATTTGGATCCATATGTTTCATGCTATGGTTATGTTTACCTTAATACTTCTCTTGTAGTTACGGATGCTTGCAATAGGGGTTAATCATAAGTGGGATGCTTGTCCAAGTAAGGACAGCACCCAAGCACCGGTCCACCCACATACCAAATTATCAAAGTAACGAACGCGAATCGTATGAGCGTGATGAAAACTAGCTTGATGATAATTCCCATGTGTCCTCGGGAGCACTTTTCTCTATATAAGAGTTTGTCCAGGCTTTTCCTTTGCTACAAAAAGGATTGGGCCACCTTGCTGCACCTTGTTTACTTTCATTACTTGTTACCCGTTACAAATTACCCTATCATAAAACTATCTGTTACCGATAATTTCAGTGCTTGCAGAGAATACCTTTCTGAAAACCCCTTATCATTTCCTTCTACTCCTCGTTGGGTTCGACACTCTTACTTATCGAAAGGACTATGATAGATCCCCTATACTTGTGGGTCATCAAGACTTTTTTCTGGCGCCGTTGTCGGGTAGTGAAGCGCCTTTGGTAGGTGGAATTTGGTAAGGAAATTTTTTTATAGTGTGCTGAAATTTACTGTCACTTGTTACTATGGAAAGTAATCCTCTGAGGGGCTTGTTCGGGGTATCTTCACCCCGACCAGTAGAGCAAAGAGTTGCTCCTCAACCTACTGAACCTACTGAAAATATTTACTTTGAAATTCCTTCGGGTATGATAGAGAAACTGCTAGCTAATCCTTGTGGATGCGGTTTGTGGATTATTTAAGCTTGCAGGTATGCCCGAGGATGTTATCAAGAAGGTCTTCCCTTTATCTTTGAAGGGAGATGCATTGACATGGTTTAGGCTATGTGATGATATGGGATCATGGAACTACAACCGATTGAAATTGGAATTTCATCAGAAGTTTTATCCTATGCATCTTGTTCATCGTGATTGTAATTATATATATAATTTTTTGCCTCGTGAAGGAGAAAGCATCGCTCAAGCTTGGGGGAGGCTTAAGTCAATGTTATATTCATGCCCCAATCATGAGCTCTCAAGAGAAATGATTATTCAAAAAAATTATGCTTGGCTTTCTCTCAATAATCGCTCCATGCTCGATAATTCTTGTACTGGCTCTTTTATGATGAAGACTATTGAATTCAAATGGGATTTATTGGAAAGAATTAAACGCAACTCTGAAGATTGGGATCTCGACGAAGGTAAGGAGTCAGGTATAACACCTAAGTTTGATTGTGTTAAATCTTTTATGGATACCGACGTTTTCCATGAATTTAGCACTAAATATGGACTTGACTCTGAGGTAGTAGCTTCTTTCTGTGAATCCTTTGCTACTCATGTTGATCTCCCATAGGAGAAGTGGTTTAAATATAATCCTCCCATTAAAGTAAAAGTAGTTGCACCTATTAAATTTGAAGAAAAGACTATTACTTATAATGATCCTGTCGTTCCTACTGCTTATATTGAGAAACCACCTTTCCCTATTAGAATAAAGGATCATGCTAAAGCTTCAACTGTGGTCAATAAAAGTAACATTAAGACACCCAAACCCCCTGAGCAAATTAAGGTTGAACCTAGTATTCCTATGGTTAAAGATCTCTTAGCTGATAATATTGATGGGCATGTTATTTACTTCTGCGAAGAAGATGCTAGAATTGCTAGACCGGATACTAAAAATAAACATAGACCTGTGGTAGGCATGCCTATTATATCTGTTAAAATAGGAGATCATTATTATCATGGTTTGTGTGATATGGGTGCCAGTGTCAGGGCAATACCTTACACTCTATATACGGAAATTATGCATGATATTGCACCTGCTGAGATAGAAGAAAGTGATGTTACAACTAAGCTTGCCAATAGAGATACTATTTCACCAGTTGGGATTGTTAGAGATGTTGAAGTCTTGTGTGGGAAAGTTAAATACCCTGCTGATTTTCTTGTTCTTGGTTCCCCACAAGATAATTTTTGTCCCATTATATTTGGTAGACCCTTCTTGAATATTGTTAATGCTAGGATAGAATGCGAAAAGGATGTTGTTACTATTGGTTTGGGGGATATGTCTCATGAGTTTAATTTTTCTAAATTTCGTAAACAACCCCGTGACGAAGAATTTCCTAGTAATGATGAAATTATTGGTCTTACTTCTATTGCCGTGCCTCCTAATGATCCTATAGAACAATATTTGCTAGACCATGAAAATGATATGTTTATGAATGAAAGAAGGGAAATAGATGAAGTATTCTTTAAATAGAGACCTATTTGAAACACAACTTGCCTGTTGAAATCCTAGGGGATCCCCCTCCACCCAAAGGCGATCATGTGTTTGAGCTTAAACCATTACCTGATACTCTTAAATATGCTTATCTTGATGAAAAGAAGATATATCCTGTTATTATTAGTGCTAACCTTTTAGAGCATGAAGAAAAGAAATTATTGAAAACTCTGAAGAAGCACCGTGTTGCTATTGGATATACTCTCGATGATCTTAAGGGCATTAGTCCCAGTCTATGCCTACAGAAAATAAAATTGGAGAAAGACGCTAAACCAGTTGTTGATCACCAACAACGGTTAAATCCTAAGATGAAATAAGTGGTAAGGAAAGAGATACTAAAGCTTCTAGAGGCAGGTATAATTTATCCCGTTGATGATAGTCAGTGGGTAAATCCTGTCCATTGTGTCCCTAAGAAGGGAGGTATTACCCTTGTACCTAATGATAAAGACAAGTTGAACCCACAAAGAATTGTTACAGGTTATAGGATGGTAATTGATTTCCGCAAATTAAATAAAGCTACTAACAAAGATCATTACCCTTTACCTTTTATTGATCAAATGCTAGAAAGACTATCCAAACATACACATTTTTGCTTTCTAGATGGTTATTCTGGTTTCTCTCAAATACCTGTGTCCAAAGAGGATCAACAAAAGACCACTTTTACTTGTCCTTTCGGTACGTTTGCTTATAGACGTATGCCTTTTGGTTTATGCAATGCACCTGCTACCTTTCAAAGATGCATGACGGCTATATTCTCTGATTTTTGTGAAAAGATTGTTGAGGTTTTCATGGATGATTTCTCCGTATATGGAACTTCTTTTGATGATTGCTTGAGCAACCTTGATCGAGTTTTGTAGAGGTATTGTCTTGGGGCATAAAATTTCTGAAAGAGGTATTGAAGTTGACAAAGCTAAAGTTGATGCTATTGAAAAGATGCCATGTCCCAAGGACATTAAAGGTATAAGAAGTTTCCTTGGTCATGCCGGTTTTTATAGGAGGTTCATTAAGGACTTCTCCAAAATCTCCAGGCCTCTGACTAACCTCTTACAAAAAGATATTCCTTTTGTCTTTGATGGTGATTATGTAGAAGCATTTGAAATACTTAAGAAAGCCTTGATTTCTGCACCTATTGTTCAGCCACCTGATTGGAATTTACCCTTTGAAATTATGTGTGATGCTAGTGATTATGTTGTAGGTGCTGTTCTAGGGTAAAGAGTTGATAAGAAATTAAATGTTATTCAATATACTAGTAAAACTCTAGACAATGCACAGAGAAATTATGCTACTACTGAAAAAGAATTTTTAGTAATCGTATTTCTTGTGATAAGTTCAGACCTTATATTGTTGATTCTAAAGTAACTGTTCACACTGATCATGCTGCTATTAAATATCTTATGGAAAAGAAAGATGCTAAACCTAGACTTATTAGATGGGTTCTCTTGCTACAAGAATTTGACTTGCATATTATTGATAAAAGGGAGCTGAGAACCCCGTTCTGTGCATAACTTGTCTAGGTTAGAGAATGTTCTTGATGACCCACTACCTATTGATGATAGCTTTCACGATGAACAATTAGCTATCATAAATGCTTCTCATCTTTGCTCCATGGTATGTTGATTATGCTAATTATATTGTTGCTAAATTTATACCGCCTAGTTTCACATACCAGCAAAAGAAAAAGTTTTTATATGATTTAAGACATTACTTCTGGGATGACCCACACCTTTATAAAGAAGGAGTAGATGGTGTTATTAGACGTTGTATACCTGAGCATGAACATGAACAGATCCTATGCAAGTGTCACTCCGAAGCTTATGGAGGACACCACGCTGGAGATAGAACTGCGCATAAGGTATTGCAATCCGTTTTTTATTGGCCTACTCTCTTCAAAGATGCCCATAAGTTTGTCTTATCTTGTGATGAATGTCAAAGAATTGGTAATATTAGTAGACGTCAAGAAATGCCTATGAATTATTCACTCGTTATTGAACCATTTGATGTTTGGGGCTTTGATTACACGGGACCATTTCCTTCCTCTAATGGGTATACACATATTTTAGTTGTTGTTGATTACGTTACTAAGTGGGTAGAAGCTATTCCAACTAGTAGTGCTGATCATAACACCTCTATTAAGATGCTTAAAGAAGTTATTTTTCCGAGTTTTGGAGTCCCTAGATATTTAATGACTGATGGTGGTTCAAATTTTATTCATGGTGCTTTTCATAAAATGCTTGCTAAGTACTCCCTCCATTCCAAAATAGATGACCCAACTTTGTACTAACTTTAGTACAAAGTTGGGTCATCTATTTTGGAATGGAGGGAGTATGATGTTAATCATAGAATTGCATCTCCGTATCACCCACAGTCTAGTGGTCAAGTAGAATTGAGTAACAGAGAGCTCAAATTAATTTTGCAAAAGACTGTTAATAGATCTAGAAAGAATTGGTCCAAGAAACTTGGTGATGCATTATGGGCCTATAGAACTGCATATAAAAATCCTATGGATATGTCGCTGTATAAAATGGTTTATGGAAAAGCATGTCACTTACCTCTCGAACTAGAACATAAGGCATATTGGGCCATTAAAGAGCTCAACTATGATTTCAAACTTGCCGATGAGAAGAGGTTATTTGACATTAGATCACTTGATGAATGGAGAACTCAAGCCTATGAGAATGCCAAACTAGTTAAAGAGAAAGTTAAAAGATGGCATGACAAAAGGATACAAAAGCATGAGTTTAGTGTAGGGGAGTATGTGTTGCTATTCAACTCCCGTTTAAGAATTTTTGCAGGAAAACTTCTCTCTAAATGGGAAGGTCCTTACGTTATCGAGCAGGTCTATCGTTTCGGTGCCATAAAAATCAACAACTTCGAAGGCACAAATCCGAAGGTGGTGAACGGTCAAAGAATCAAACATTATATCTCAGGTAATCCTATAAATGTTGAGACCAATGTTATTGAAACCGTAACCCTGGAGGAATACATAAGAGACACTTTCCAGAACGTTTCAGACTCCGAAAAGGAATAGGTATGTGGTACGGTAAGTAAACCGACTCCAAAACAGTTCTAATGGCAATTTTTCTCCGTTTCGGAATGATTAAGAAAATAGGAAAATAAGAAGTAGTCTGGGAAGGACACGAGGCTTCCAGGAGGGTGGAGGGCGCGCCCCACCCCCTGGGCGCGCCCCCTGCCTCGTGGGCACCTCGTGTGCTCTCCGGACTCCGTTTTCTTGCACGATACTTCTCTTGGTCGGTAAAAATTCATTATATAATCTCCCGAAGGTTTTGACCGCCGTACCACGCAAATATCCTCTATTTTTGTTTCGAGTTGTTTTCTGCTAGGGTTGTCAAGGCCAGGTATCATGTCGTCCCCCTCCTCCAACAATGGTGACAACGATGCTTGGCTAATGAAGATAGAGGTGAAGAGAGAAGAACCCGGGAAGATCAACAAGGATGATGGGATCAAGAAGGCCATGGAGGACCAAGTTCCGGCAGCAGAAGTGATGACCCACAAGTATAGGGGGTCTATCGTAGTCCTTTCTATAAGTAAGAGTGTCGAACCCAACGAGGAGCAGAAGGAAATGATAAGCGGTTTTCAGCAAGGTATTCTCTGCAAGTACTGAAATAAGTGGTAACGGATAGTTTTGTGATAAGATAAATTGTAACGAGCAACAAGTAACAAGAGTAAATAAAGTGCAGCAAGGTGGCCCAATCCTTTTTGTAGCAAAGGCCAAGCCTGGACAAACTCTTATAATAGGAAATGCGCTCCCGAGGACACATGGGAATATCATCAAGCTAGTTTTCATCACGTTCATATGATTCTCGTTCGGTACTTTAATAATTTGATATGTGGGTGGACCGTTGCTTGGGTGCTGTTCTTACTTGAAAAAGCATCTCACTTATGACTAACCTCTATTGCAAGCATCTGCAACTACAACAAAAGTATTAAGGTAAACCTAACCATAGCATGAAACATATGGATCCAAATCAGCCCCTTACGAAGCAACGCATAAACTACGGTTTAAGCTTCTATCACTGTCGGGGATATACCCCGCGGTATGACCCGGCCGGAGTTGTAAACCGGCTGGGACTTGGTAAACCGGAGGATGTTAAACCGGTGGACAGTTAAGACAGACAGTTAAGACAGATGGCTATGACAGACGGTAAACCGGCAGGAGT
The DNA here is from genome assembly GCA_021605145.1 of Aegilops bicornis. NCBI lineage: Eukaryota > Viridiplantae > Streptophyta > Magnoliopsida > Poales > Poaceae > Aegilops > Aegilops bicornis. The sequence goes on along the minus strand of CM038673.1, from coordinate 635,525,625 downwards.
TAAGTCAGACAATGTTAAACCGGCGGACAATGTTAAACCGGCAGACAAATGTTAAACCGGCAGACAATGTTAAACCGGCAGACAATGTTAAACCGGCAAACAATGTTAAACCGGCAAACAGTGATAACTGGGTTGCCAGGGGTTATGAAGCCCAAGACGTTATGAAGCCCAAGATGTTAAGAAGCCCATGGAGATAAGTTAGAATAGTTAAGTCTTAAGTCCGAGTTGGACTCTACATGTAACCCACCTCTTCAACATATATAAGGAGGGGTAGGGCTCCCTGTCGGTGTCAAAACCGGCGGATCTCGGGTAGGGGGTCCCGAACTGTGCGTCTAGGCGGATGGTAAGAGGAGACAAGGGACACGATGTTTTTACCCACGTTCGGGCCCTCTCGATGGAGGTAATACCCTACTCCTGGTTGATTAATATTGATGATATGGGTAGTACAAGAGTAGATCTACCATGAGATCAAGGAGGCTAAACCCTAGAAGCTAGCCTATGGTATGATTGTTGTTCGTCCTACGGACTAAAACCCTCCTGTTTATATAGACACCGGATAGGTTAGGGTTCTGCAGAGTCGGTTACAATGGTAGGAGATCTACATATCCGTATCGCCAAGCTTGCCTTCCACGCCAAGGAAAGTCCCATCCGGACACGGGACGAAGTCTTCAATCTTGTATCTTCATAGTCTTGGAGTCCGGCCGTGACGATAGTCCGGCTATCCGGACACCCCCTAGTCCGGGACTCCCTCAGTAGCCCCCGAACCAGGCTTCAATGACGATGAGTCCGACGCGTTGATTGTCTTCGGATTATGCGGCGGGTTCCTCCTCCGAATACTTCATAGAAGGTTTTGAACACAAGGATAGTGTCCGCTCGCAAAACAAGTTCCACATAACACCGTAGAGAGAATAATTTTTGTACAGATCTGCCGACGATTCTCAAGGCGTGACATCACACCACGGCAAGGCCTTTATATGAATCATTTTTTACTGTTCCCACCTCAGCGTGTTTAGCGAGGCGGTTTCCTTGGCACGTCTTATCAAAGCATAGATCGTGCCCCCTTATTCTGGGATTCTCATCAATACGGACGTGGGTAACCCAACCGTGCCCGTTGGCCTGCCTTCTCTATCAAAGGCGAGTCCTAATCAACCACGGGGTGGGCTCTTGGTATTCAACCTCTTTATAATGAGACCAAGGCCCTCTTCTTCTTTACACCGTCCATCGAGTTCGCCTCGCGCTTCGAGTTCCAACACCCAAAGCTTCAGATCCAGGCGCTTTGGACTTTCGACGATGTCCGGCTCCGACCAGCACGGCCGATGGATGTCTTCCTCCATCACAGAAGAAGATGTGCTAAAGCTGCGAGACGCCAGGTATCTAACTGGCGAGATCTATAGGCTGCCTCGCTGAGGCAGGTCATTCCCACTCTTGAGCCCGTGAGAACGTGGTGTTCGTGTCCCACTTCCTTCGGGTTTAGGCTTCCTGACGGATCCCTTTGTGCGGGGGCTCATGTTTTATTATGGGCTTGATTTCCATGACTTGAATCCGGAGTCTATCCTCCATATCTCGTCATTCATTGTCGTATGTGAGGCCTTCCTCCATATTACCCCCCACTTTTGATCGTGTGTCAAGACCTTCAAGGTGGAGCCAAAGATGATCAAGGGGCAGCAAGCGGAGTGCGGAGGGGCGGTCATAAGCAAATGTGCTGATGCTCCGTGGCCCGAGGGCTCTTTTCAAGAGGAGCTTGGTTTGTGGCAACGGAGTGGTTTTATATCACCGCTCCCTGTGGGCACAAAATGGCGGCGCTCCTGCCTTCCGCCAGTCCACCACAGCGGCTGGCATCATGGGTCAACAATGGGCTTGACTGGGGGCCGTCCAAGGACGTTCCCCTGCTGCAGGGCCGTATCCGAGATCTCCAAGAAAGAGGGATCAATCTGGTTGCAGTGGCGCAGGTTATGGTGATCCGGCGCCTTCAGCACTGCAAACGTCGCCCCCTTCGCCTGTGGGAATTCAATCCGGAGGGACCACGAGCTCTTCAAAAATTTATGGGCACGACGCCCGTGGAGATGTATAAACTGTTCTTCGGATCACAAGAGAAGTGTCTGGACTTGACCGAGGACGCAGGACTAAGCTGCAATCGCCCAGATACTCAAGTAAGTAGTCCTGTAACTGGACAAGCCGTTCATTCATTTATTTCATATATATATATATATATATATATATATATATATATATATATATATATATATATGCCCTTTAAAGGAGCCGTTTCTTGAACGGGAGTGGATAGCCAAGGCAAAGCTAATAAGGTGTCCGGCTCCCCTCAAAGAGACCACGCCGGATCCCATGTTGACCAAGATGTTGAAGGTCGCGCCTTTTGAAGAAGGAGAAGGGGCGAGCGGGGAAGCAACCGCCTCTGTGAAGGAGGCTATCAAGGAAGGAGGGATTAAGAGTCCCACCTTCCGAGGAGAGAAGAGGACCGCTTCGGAAGATCCGGAGGTCAAGGCCTCAAAGAGGGGGAAGGAATCTTCGGCAGAGAGTCCGACGCCGGGAAGTAAACCAGCCGCATTATTTCCCCAAAGGGGATCAGCCCTCCAGCCAGCCGTAAGTAAAAAATAAGGGGTCTTGTAAATAAGGAACATCCCTGTATTTATTCATGAGGATAACCGAAATTGTACCTTGTAGTTCGGACTTCAGCCCTTCTCGTGAGCTTCGTCTTGGGGATCTTCTTCTGGAGATGATGGAGAGCGAAACGCCTCCACCTGTCGCACCCTCATGTGTGGCGGACGACCCGGAGGTGTTACCGCGGAGGGTTCCCCCGAGTCCGGCGGGGCCGGAAGGTCCAGCGCCAAGTGGCGTGCGGACGGAGGAGCTGAAGGATCTGCTCGGGCGAGCGGCTATTTCAGAGGATCACCGTGCTCTAATGGGTACGTTGATTGAAAGAATTGCGTCCGCGGAGAGCGGATTGCATGAAGCCGTCAGAAGCTTACTGACGGGGTTTGTGGTACGCAAAAATGATGTACCTTCTGACACTTATGCATATAAAATGCGCCCTGTATAGATAGTAGCCCCTGAGACTCGGTATGTTGTCAAAATTGACAATGTGCCGAGGATCAAATTCTCAGTTATAACATATCGCCGCTCCTGAACAGGTGGTGGGGCATCCGGAGGCCAGCCGGACTGCTGAATATGCCGAACGAAAGCGGCAACTTGACGAGGCGGATGCGGACATCGCACTGGTCAATAAACGGTTTGACGAGTCACAAGGTATGCGACCTCTATGCGGACACCTTGTAAGGGAGCTTAACGCCCATGTCTTACTGTACGTATGCTTAATGCAGATGGTGCCGCTGCCGTGGAGTTGCGGGCAGAACTCGCCCGAGCGAAAGAGCAAGCCAGAATTAGTAATGCGGCCGCTTTAAAGGCGGCCGAAGAGCTAGAAGCTGAACGGCTGCTCACTGCCGAAGAAAAGAGGAGATGGCCGATATGGCCAAAAAGTTAAGGAATACTACCGATCGCTGTGAGGTTCTTGAAAAGGAACGTCAAGCGGAACAAGAGGGCCAAAAGAAGGCCGCCGCCGAATCCAAGAATGCCCAATCGGCTTTGAGAGCTGCCAAGGAGGAGCTGAGTCGGGCGGGCAATTGCGGCCGGAAAACCATTTCTGCTGCGGAGGAAATATACAGATCCAAAGTATGCTCGATTGGATAAATTGTGGAGTTCAAAGATGCTTATCTGGACTTGGCGGCGAAGCGCCAGGACGCTGATTGAGCACTTCCGGGGCCGTAAGGGGCATGTAAGGAAGAGCTATATTGGTCGCAATTCCATAGTCCGGAGAGTCCTCTGCCGCTGACCGATCGGTTGGCCGAATGGGCCGAGCTGAATCGATTGTCCGGATTTTCCATGAAGCATGTCTTGACTCACTTGTGGCCGGACGGACCGCAGCCGAAGAGCTATTTTGGTTTAGTGCAGCAGTTTCTTGGTGTGGTGCCGCGTATCGACGGAATGAAGCGGTCGGCGTGTATTGAGGGAGTGCGAATGGCTCTTGCCCGTGTCAAGACATACTGGGCAGAGATGAAGGCCACTGACGTTGCATCCCAGGATTCGGACAGAAGCCGAGTACCTGCCGAGCACTACTTTCAAGAAGTCCTGTCGGGCGCTCGTTTAATAGAGACGCAGTGCTCGAAGGATATTATGTTTAAATGACATGTATGATTTGTGAAAACAATGTTTCAATGTAATATAAGGGCGTTCAAGTGGTAAACTACTCCCTGTGCGGCCGTTTATGTATATGTGTATATAACCTGAAAGATGGCAGTCCTTGGCTTCAGCCCCAACGCACATAGTGCGGGGGTGTTTGCAAAAAAGGCACTTTTTCGCACTTAATCCAACGTCTTGGTCCTGTTAAGGAGGTGATAGCGTAGCAAACCAGGCAACCGGACTATAATGCGTTATCACTTTCACTTAGCCATAGGAGTTCGAGGGTGGGACTACTATATAGCCCCTGGGGGCACCGCACTCTCCGGTCGAGTGCGTATGTGCACGACCAAAACCGGTCCTTCGTTAATGCGGAGGAATCCTAAACATTCCTGTGAGTCATCGAGTGGTTGACCAGTCTCTCGCTATATCATGACAGTCAGTTTTCGGCTTTCTCTACTGAGGTGCTCGCCCGGCCGAACCGGGGCACAATCGCAGTAGTTCTCCTGGTGCCGCGTTAGCCATGAAAACGGAACGTAAGGCAGCAAAACACAGGAGCCGGGCAACCCAACATTTGACCAAAGACATGATTCGGAGCTGATGCATATAAGGCCTAACTCGAGACGCCGAATACTCCCTAAGGTATTCGGTCTTTATGAAAATGGGCAAAATAGTTCCCTAAGCCCCTGGTGTCCAGGTACGCGCAAAAATTCTGGTGCGGCCAATGCCAAAGCACCAGCCTCCTCCTCGGTTATATTAAGGAACCGGGGGGATGTATATCAACAAGAGACAGTGAAAAAAGGTTTCGGAGGGTCTTAATCTGAAAAGAATCCTTGCAACGGGTCCCTACTGCACGTCTGCGCCTGTGTCTCCGTTGTGCCGTATCCTGGACGGGTGTAGCATGTTGTTCATTTGTAAAAGAGAGGAACTTAGTTTGAAAGAAAAAGGATCGTGCGAAAGGTGTACTTAATATTAAATAAACAGAGTACGGTTCGAAGAATTGAATAAAATTGAGCTTTATTGTCTCTTGTTATACATGTATACGGCCCCTCGTATGGGGGTATGCCGCTAGTAGGCGCCGGCCTCGTCTAACTGTGTCCGGGTTTGAATGACCGATTCAGGTTCTTTGCCTAGCAGAGTCGGATAGCTGTGGGGCTGTCAAGGCAGTCTCCCGTTCTTCCGTGCTCAAGTGACACTTAATACTTCCTTTTAACGAGATGATGCTGCGTGGACCGGGCATTTTAAGTGTTAGAGATGCATAATGCGGTATTGCTTTAAAGAGGGCGAAAGCTTCGCGTCCCAATAGTGCTTGATGGCTACTTTTAAGCAGGCGACATGGAAGAGTAACCTTCGCGACGGAAGTTGTCGGATGAACCAAATACAACTTCTAGCAGATGGAGCCCGTGCAAAGGGCATATGGGCTTGGCATTACTCCTTTAAAGGAGGTGTTGCTACGGCGAATTTTGGTTGGGTTTATCCCCATCCTGCGGATTGTGTCCTGATATATCAGGTTTATGTCACTGCCGCCATCCATGAGGACATGTGTAAATTGGAATCCGTCGATTATAGGATCCAATATCAAGGCAGTCCATCCTGCGTTCCGGATATTATCAGAATAATCATGATGGTCGAAGGTGATTGGTTTTGACAACCAGTGTGCGGCGCGCCTTTTAGGGGGCGCCGCTCTGTTTTTCCTTTTGATCACGTGAAGTGAGTTTACTGTTTTGACCTCCTGTGGGAAAGTTTTTTGATTTCCAAGGCTCTGCTTGTGGTGCTCGTCGTCATCTTCAATTGGTGTGTCGAGCCCCTTGTGTTCGGCGTTCAGTCTGCCGGACTATTTGAAGACCCAACAATTTCTGTGGGTATGGTTGGCAGGCCTCCCAGGAGTACTGTGGACTTGACATATCTTGTCCAAGATTTTGTTAAAGTTGGATAGCTCATCGCTACTGTCCTTAAGGGGCAGTTTTTTGTTGTTCTGCCGTGAGCTTTTGAATCCGGCGTTGACTGCCGTGCTCTTTGGATTGTTTCTTTTAATCCGACGCTGGTCCTTGTTGCGACGTGGTTTCCCGTTTCCATCCTTGATTTCGGATGTATTTGGGTCACTGGTGCTGCATCTTGCTAGCCAGCTATCCTCTCCCGCACAAAAGCGGGTCATGAGGCTTGTTAATGCGGCCATTGTTCTTGGCTTTTCTTGGCCGAGGTGTCAAGCGAGCCATTCATCTCGGACGTTGTGTTTGAAAGCTGCTAAGGCTTCAAAGCGTCCTAACAATCGACTATTTGGTTCTTTTTAGTAAGGAACCTGTTCCGAAATTTCGGGCTGACTCTCCGGGCTGTTGAGTTATGTGACTTAGATCGTCTGCGTCCCGGAGGCGGACATAGGTCCCATGAAAATTTGCCCAAATGCATCCTCGAGCTCTTCCCAGCTTCCAATGGTATTTTCGGGAGGCTCTTAAGCCAATGCCGAGCTGGCCCTTTGAGTTTAAGGGTAAGTATTTTATGGCGTGAGATCATCTCCTCTATCCATGTGTATGTGGAGGATGTAATCCTCAATCCGCACTCGTGGTCTTTTGTTCCGTCAGATGCCTCTATGTTTACGGGTTTGAATCCACTGAAATTCATGATCCAGCACCTCATCGGTGAAACATAGGGGGTGTGCGGCGCCCCTATATTTGGGTGTGCCGTGGTTTTCGGGATTTTGGCGTGTTGCATTGCTTTGACAAGCGTGCTTTCTTGGCCCATAGATGGACCTACTGGGCCATCCTTTTGATGTGAGTCCTTAGGCGGATCACATATTGGCTTGTGTGCGGCACCATTCGCCGCTCTCTTTTTGCCGTGAGGTCGTCCATCCGACCGGGTGGTCTTCTTGCTTTTTAATTGTGGGGGCTCTAAGGCCTCCTCGTCGAATTCGGGCAGTAGCTTTCTTTTCGGGTAGCTCTTTGTTCGGCGGCTGTCGCCGTACTTATCTGCGGTGCTGAATACTTTGCTCCATCTAATCCTGAGTGCATCTTCGGCTGTTTTGAGCTTCCGCTTCTGCTTTTTCAGGCTACGCCGATGGCGACGAGCCTTTTCTGGAGGTCATTTTGCTCCAATGGTTTGTCCGGCGTGAGATCGTCCGGACTGTTGTCTTCGTCGGGGACAGATTGTTTATCCAAGTTGTCTTGTTCGGACGACTGCTCGATAGCTTGTTCGTTGTCCACCGGTTCACCCTGCTCTATGGTTGGGTCTTTGTTGAGGCGGGACTTTGTTCGGCGTTTACGTTGCCGTTTTGACTGGTTCTCGAGGGATTTATCCTTCGTGGCGACCCGTTGTTCCTCGTCTTCATTTCCTTTAGGTGTATCCACCATGTATACATCATGGGATGAGGTTGTCCAGCATCCTATAGGTGCTGGTTCATTGTTGTCTCCTACATCATCGTCCATACCGTCGATGTCTTTGGAGTCGAAATCGAGCACGTCGTGTAAGCTTTCGACAGTGGCTATGAAGTGGGTGGTTGGTGGGCATTGAGTTTCTTCATCGTCCGCATCCCAACCTTCCTGTCCGTAGTCCGGCCAGGGCTCTCCGGATAAAGAGAGAGACTTTAGTGAATTCAGGATGTCGCCAAAGGGCGAGTGCTGAAACATGTCCGTGGCCGTGAACTCCATAACGGGCGCCCAATCGGATTCGATATGCAAGGGCGCGGAGGGTTCGGAGTCCGGAGAGGAGTCCGGCACCCTAGAGTCGAGGTCTTCACAAAGGACAGGGATGGAGTTCGGCTCGATCACCGTAGAGATTGTAGCCCCCGAGGCGGTGTCCAACCACTCGTCCTCGATCGGGGAATCCGGCTCCGGATTAAGGGTCGGAGCGGATTCTCGTGCGGCCTCGAGGCACCGCTCGCTGCACAGCTAGATCATGCCCATCGAGACAGTGCGGCGCGCTTGGCTGCGGCTCGAATCCGTCGAAGATCAAGTCTCCGTGGATATCGGCCGTATAGTTTAAACTTCCAAATTTGACCTGACGGCCAGGGGCGTAGCTTTCGATCTGCTCCAGATGGCCAAGCGAATTGGCCCGCAGCAAAAGCCGCCAACACGAAGATCTGTCCGGGAGAAAAGTCTCGCATACTGGACCGCGTCGTCGTTGATGATCGAAGGAGCCATCGGGCCTATTGGTGACGACATAGAGGAACTCTCAATGAAAGCACCAATGTCGGTGTCAAAACCGCGGATCTCGGTAGGGGGTCCCGAATCGTGCGTCTAGGCGGATGATAACAGGAGACAAGGGACACGATGTTTTTACCTGTGTTCGGGCCCTCTCGATGGAGGTAATACCCTACTCCTGCTTGATTAATATTGATGATATGGGTAGTACAATAGTAGATCTACCACGAGATCAAGGAGGCTGAACCCTAGAAGCTATCCTATGGTATGATTGTTGTTCGTCCTACGGACTAAAACCCTCCAGTTTATATAGACACCGGATAGGTTAGGCTTACACAGAGTCGGTTACAATGGTAGGAGATCTACATATCTGTATCGCCAAGCTTGCCTTCCACGCCAAGGAAAGTCTCATCCGGACACGGGACGAAGTCTTCAATCTTGTATCTTCATAGTCTTGGAGTCCGGCCGCGACGATAGTCCGGCTATCCGGACACCCCCTAGCCCAGGACTCCCTCACTCCCCAAAGAGGAACAAGCTACAAGCAAGAAGAAACAATCTTAGGACTAGACACAAAGAGGAGAGCCGGTTTACGGTGACCCCCTCGTGATGATAATGAGACCTAGCCTCAAACAGTATGTAGGGTTGTTACCGGATGATGTTTCTCGGGGCCCGAAGCTGTCTAAATCCATGTCTTGTGTTGCGTTTCTCGATTCCGGCTCAACCCCTCTCAAGCTACCACATAGATGCGTTAGCCTCACGAATAAGTCCTTACATTAGGACATCTGCCGTGACAATTCCACGACAGTTGGCGCCCACCGTGGGGCTTGGCGCACGGTGGTGTTGAGTTCTTGGAGGGACCTTTCTTAGGGATCAAGGAGCTTGTAATTCTCCGGATGAAGAAAAATCCAGTTTGAAAGAATTTTCGTCAGCTACAAGTTTATCGGGTCAGGTTTATGATCGGTGAGGTTTAAAGGTTAAGCAAAAATTAGGGCTACGCCACAAACCGCCGCCTTTGTGAATCAAATACGAGGAGACTAAAAATTAATTGCTGCTGCCACACATCGCCAAGACCAACAGGCATTAACAAGTCGGGTTATGCGCCAGATCGATCTTGGGGTGCCCTGCCACCATGCTAAAACGCCAGGAACAAGGGCTAAAGCAAATGTTTATTCTGGTAAATCGCCGGAACACCAGAAGTGTCAAAAAGGAATTTTTTTTAAAGGGGTACAGTGTTCAGATAGGAGACCATCACGACCCGGACGCGGATAGTCTAAAGTTATTACAATCTGGAGGAGATTTTGGTTTTCAAACAACCATAACTCGCCGAGTCCGAGTCAGCACCTATACCTTCACCAGAGAGACGCCGTCCGCCTCGGACCGCCGCACGGACCGCAACCTGAAGCCAGCCACGGCCTCGACGTCTACCTCTGCTGCTTCGCCGGGTCACCGTTGTTAAGTTATTGAACCGCCGCCGGGTCAAGCCCCTGCGCCAAGGCATCTTCTTCCTTGTCGGGTTGTGCCCCGCCTTGGTCTTGCTTGTCTGCAAGATCTCGACAGCCTCACGCCCGAGCAGCCGCTGCGGGAGCAGCTTGAGTCGCTGCCATGCTTGGCCTTAATCCGGCGTCGTTGAGCCGTTTCACCTCTGAAGATCTGCCACGCCGGCTGTACCTTAACCCGCCACTGCTGTCGCGGCTCTACCTCCATCTGTGAGCCGGCCTGCATTGGCGAGTCGCCGACCGCGGTCCCGCTGTGCCGGTGCCTCTCCAACCTGCTGCCGTAGCTGCAGCCCCGTGCCTCCGGGTTTCCGCGACCATCCTCTGCGCCCTCAGCGGCCGAGTTCTGCGCATGGTTTCTCCTCCGCGGCCGGTTCTCCCTTCTCTGTTGCGCCATCGTCGCCGATGCGGTGACCCGCCTCACCATAGACCTCATCTCCACCGGCCACGCTCCTCCTCGAGTCGCCGGCCGATTCTCTCTCACCTCCAGTTCTAAACCGGCCTTGTTTCTGTTTTTCGAGTTGCCATCGACGTTCTGACCTCCAAGCTGCCGCCGTATCCATGCTAGTTTGCCGCTTCGCCTCTCCTCGCTAGGGGTCTCCACGATGCCCGCGGCTTCGCCCCAAGCACCTCCTGTCTTCGCCGCTATGACCCGCCTGAGCTGGTGTCCGGGTCACCCCGAGCTCCTTTCAGCCGCCGAATCGCCATCTGGGCCTCAAGTCGCCGGTCTCCGTCAAAATCACTATTCCGAGCCGTCGTCAAGTCTTGCACGGACCCGCCTCCACCTCTGAGCCGCCCTCGCGGGCCGCGCCTCGATGGACTCGCCTGTGTCGCCGTGCCTCAAGTCGGCCCTGCCTCATGGCCATCTCCGCCGTGGCCTTGAGCCGCCACCTCGTCTCACCCTGAATCTGAGTCGCCGCCGCCGAGCCATGACTGCAACCCTACGTTGTCGTGTCTGCAGCGGGCGCGCTGTGCCAGCCACCTCACCTCCATCTGCACTGCGCACTTGCACTGAACCGGACACGGCCTCCTGCTTCCAACCTGCCGTCACGGGCGCGTGTTGAACCGCCGCCGCTCGATTACTGTCGTCGGGTCGACCCCGCCCTATTGCCACTGTGGTCTCCCATCGCCTCCGGACCGGACGTTGACGTCGCGCCCTGGTCGTTTGACTCGCCGGTGCTTCTCCGGCTGCACCGCGAGCAACTTCCTCTTAGCCGCGGCAGGGCCGAGCCGCCGCCGGTACGCTTCGTGGCTGTCTGTACTGCGTCCACCAAAATCCTTTTTTACCTCGGCTGCACCGCGCATGACCCGCCGTATCCAAAGCACCGCGTCAACCATCCGCCTGGCCTTGGGCTCCCTTGCCCTCACGTGCCACTGCGGTCTTGAACTGCCGCGGCCTCGCGCCATCTCGAGTGCCGCCCTTGCGATGTTCCTTGCTGAGCCGCCGTTCGCCTCGAACTCCGTTGCCAGCCGGCCGTTCTCTGTCATCGGACTTCGCCGTAGCTTCCGCTACTCTGAGTCGTCGTGAGCCGCCGCGAGCGGTCGCCTCTGCTTCAAACCAGCCCACCTGCGGGTTGCCTCCGCTGTGACCCATTGCGTTGAGCCACCCCCTCTCATCTTTGCTCTGGGCTGTCGCCGCTTTGTCTAGGCTTTCACCTTATGCTACCGGTTTATTTCGCCACCGTGACCCATCTCTGCCAACCCGGCCTCGTTCCGCTTTAAGCCGGACACACACCAACTGCTTCCACTTACCGCCTCTGCCACTGCTTAAGAAGACTCGCCGACGGCTTTACCTTTGCCGATCAGAGCCGGTGGTTTAGGTTGTTCTGTTTGCTTCAGAAGAAAGTGCTGCAGGCGCTTTCGCAGAGACCCCAACACCGGGCGCCTGCAGTCTGAATCCATTTGTCAAGCTTCGCACATAAGTTGACACCATTGGAAGGAAACGTGAATACGTTGTTTGAAGAGAGAGGGTCAAACTACTTGTTTGACTCCCATACACATGCATGGAAGCAAAATCAGTTAGTATTACAGAGTACTACTACGACCCATGCGGGGATCAAATGAAAAAGAAGATCGGCAGCATCAAGATAAATGTGCTTTGGATACATATATGGATCAAAGGGAATTCAGTAATAGTACTGCAAAATTATCTACGGACAGATGATCCGTCGTAAAAAATAATCAGGTGATATCCGTCTAAATCTATTTTATTAGCGCAATATTGTTTTCGTCAAAGAAACAATTACTTTTGGTCTGTTTATTTTTTATGTGCAGGACAATAATTTATTATAAAGATGGTGCCATGTTGTGCCAATGAAGTATGCATTAAGCGTCATCATGCGTCGCTGTCCGCACCTGCTTGTTGTTGAACGGCTTCACCATGGTGATCATCAACTCTGCGGTGGATAACCACTAGCCTGGTATATCAGGTGAAATCCATCCAGCATATTTTTATATTATATATTGCTTTTTTTTAAAGAGCAATTACTCCGGCTTGCAAAGTTATCTACTGCAGGACCCTAAACCGCCATATTGGTGCAAATTTAAAGGCCGTGAGAAAATTTCCAACTGAAAATGAAGATTCTGGTTTAAAATCCGGTTCAAGGGAAAGATGTCTCCCACAAAGCTTTGAAGCTCTCAACTGCCATGATGCGCGGTTCAAACATGGGTATCATGCCTTATTGGCTTATCATTTATTGATCACTTGGGGGCTTGGTCATGTCTGAACCATAGTCACACCTCTTGATCGGCGCAATGCCACAGTATCACTTGGGGGCTTTGGTCGTGTCCGAACCATAGCAACGCCATTTGGCAGGCGAAAAGCCCCAGCATCACTTGGGGACTTGGTCATGTCTGAACCATAGTCACGCCTCTTGATCGGCCTAGCGTCACAGCATCAATTGGGGGCTTTGGTTGAACCCGAACCATCGCTACACCTCTTGATCGGCGTAATGTCAATGCATCATTTGGGGACCTGGCTGACTTGAACCATAGCTACGCCTTTTTGGGGGCATGGTCTTGTCTGACCATGGTAATGCCACTTGATCGGCTCAAAGCCTCATTTGCAATGTTTTTATCTTTGCCTTTGCTTCTGTTTTTCTTTTGATAAAATATTTATTTCTGTTGCGTTTTCAACCAACATTATTAAATCCGGTTCAACTGTCGATTCTGATTGACCGAACACGATTAAATCATAATCCGGAGACTATCAGCCCGGTCTGGTTTTCGACTATAAGTCGCCAAAGATATATTTGGATTGCGCCATTGGAATCATGCGCTCATAAATCATTGGATTATATTATTCAAATCTTCAAATAGCCAACATGGCTGGATTTCTATTATGGTTATCAATAACCAATATTATGGTTAAGGTTTTCAAAGTCGCTTTAGCGCAATAGGCTATCATATTGTCAATAGGATATGATTTATTCTACAATTGAACACATAGTCCCGAGTTGCTACAGGCTTACAACCCGCCACTTGGGGGCTACATTATTTAAGTTGAGATTACATCAAATATGCAAGTCTCATGTCGCTGCAAGCATGCACCATGACACTTGGGGGCTAATGCAAAGTCATTTATTGCTCATATTATTGAAGACCCGACTCATCACATTATAATGAGCCGCCCTTGGGGGCTACCAATTGCTCCTATCAACAATTCAAGGTACAAAGCTTTTTATCCATTATATTGAAGGATACATTGCTCATTGGTAAAGAACAAGGCTCTTAACCTTGTGGACGTGGATTCAAGCCCCATGATGGGGTTATATAATATGATATTATTTTCATTGAAGTATATATCAAGTCCTGTGTTGCTGCAAGCATGACAACCCGCACTTGGGGGCTACATATGTGGAATACTCAATTCGACTAGTGATTGAGATGAACAACCTGGATTTCTTCAAGATTGTGATATTTATATTAAAGCAAGTCTTAAGCTATTGCTATGCTACCTTCTTAAGACTTGGGGCTATAAGTGATAGGTATATAAGAGGTATATTTTCAAGCTGGATGTTAACTACAAGTATGACCCGGTGCTATCAATATTTATAAACCGTGATCTTGGCAATGATAAACCGCAAGTTCTACGCCCCTTAAAGCGGCTGAAGATCAGATGAGTATTTCAAGGACCAATATTGTTTTTAAGCATTGGAAGCTGAGTTAAAGGAGTTATTCTTCACAATATTTCTCTCGTGACAAACCAATGTCAAGAAATTAATTATGAAGCTGGCCTATTGACCCGGATTTTCTGGAAGGAAATGACAAGGATTTAAAGAGGATCAGGATCAGTTTAACATGGATAAATCCAAATTAAACTAGGGGCTAATGTCGAGGATATACCCCGCGGTATGACCCGGCCGGAGTTGTAAACTGTCTGGGACTTGGTAAACCGGCGGATGTTAAACCAGCGGACAGTTAAGACAGATAGTTAAGACAGATGGCTACGACAGACGGTAAACCGGCAGGTGGTAAACCGGCACGAGTTAAGTCAGACAATGTTAAACCGGCGGACAATGTTAAACTGGCAAACAAATTTTAAACCGGCAGACAATGTTAAACCGGCAGACAATGTTAAACCGGCAGACAATGTTAAACCGGCAAACAGTGATAACTGGGTTGCCAGGGGTTATGAATCCCAAGACGTTATGAAGCCCAAGATGTTAAGAAGCCCATGGAGATAAGTTATAATAGTTAAGTCTTAAGTCCGAGTTGGACTCTACATGTAACCCGCCTCTTCAACATATATAAGGAGGGGTAGGGCTCCCCAAAGAGGAACAAGCTACAAGCAAGAAGAAACAATCTTAGGACTAGACACAAAGAGGAGAGCCGGTTTACGGCGACTCCCTCGTGATGATAATGAGACCTAGCCTCAAACAGCATGTAGGGTTGTTAACTGATGATGTTTCCCGGGGCCCGAAGCTATCTAAATCCCTGTCTTGTGTTGCGTTTCTCGATTCCGGCTCAACCCCTCTCAAGCTACCACATAGATGTGTTGGCCTCATGACTAAGTCCTTACATTAGGACATCTGTTGTGACAATTCCACGACAGTCACTCTAGCAACCCAACATCTACTTATTACTTCCCAATGCCTTCCTCTAGGCCCAAATAATGGTGAAGTGTTATGTAGTCGAAGTTCACATAACACCACTAGAGGCTAGACAACATACATCTCATCAAAATATCGAATCTAATACCAAATTCACATGACTACTAATAGCAAGACTTCTCCCTCGTCCTCAGGAACAAACGTAACTACTCACAAAGCATATTCATGTTCATAATCAGAGAGGTAATAATATGCATAAAGGATCTGAACATATGATCTTCCACCAAATAAACCAACTAGCATCAACTACAAGGAGTAATCAACACTACTAGAAACCTACTAGTACCAATCCCGGACTTGGAGACAAGAATAGGATACAAGAGATGAACTAGGGTTTTGAGAGGTGATGGTGCTGGTGAAGAAGTTGATGGAGATTGCCCTCTTCTGATGAGAGGAGCGTTGGTGATGATGATGATGATGGTTTCCCCCTCCCGGAGGGAAGTGTCCCCGGAAGAACAGCTCTGCCGGAGCCCTAGATTGGTTCCGCCAAGGTTCTGCCTCGTGGCGGCCGAGTTTCGTCCCGAAAGGTTGCATAATGTTTTTTTCTCATCGAAAGACTTCATATATGAGAAGATGGGCGTCGGAGAGCCACCAGGGGGCCCACGAGGTAGGGGGACGCCCCAGGGGGGGCGCCCCCAACCTCGTGAGCAGGGTGTGGGCCCCCTGGCCTTCATCTTTGGCGACGATTTTTCTTTATTTATTTTAAGATATTCCATGAAGTTTCGGGACTTTTGGAGTTGCGCAGAATAGGTCTCTAATATTTGCTCCTTTTCCAAATTTCTGCATTCCACTGCCAAAGATTCTCCCTCTTCATGTAAACCTTGTAAAATAAAGGAGAATAGCCATAAGTATTGTGACATAATGTGAAATAACGGTCCATAATGCAATAAATATCGATATAAAAGAATGATGCAAAATGCACGTATCAACTCCCCCAAGCTTAGACCTCGCTTGTCCTCAAGTGAAAAGCCGATAAAAATAAATATGTCCTCGTGTTTAGAGGTAGAGGCGTCGATAAAAATAAAATACGGACATGAAGGCATCATGATTGTTCTCATAACAGCAACATATATAGATTTTGTCATATGATTACTTATGTTCAAGTGATGATCTTTTCACAATGCAAAAGTATGAATCAGAAACCTTATTGAGCACCAACTAATTATAACCTCAGTCATTGAAGCAATTGCAATTTATCATAACATCGGAAAGAGTCTATGTAAGAGCTTAAAAGCAAGTCCACATACTCAACTATCATTTAGTCCTTTATAATTGCTAACACTCATGCAATACTTGTGGTTACGGAGTTTTAATCGGACACAGAGAAATATAGGTGCTTGTAGTTTTGCCCCACAACCTTTTACCTCAAGGGTAATGTCAACAATAACAATTCATGCTCCAGTACATCCAATTAGATATATATATATATATATATATATATATATATATATATATATATATATATATCATGTTCTTTCCAACATGCTGAGCTTGCCAAAGGATAAAATGAAAAAGGAAAGGTGAAGATCACCGTGACTCTTGCATAAGGTAGAGGATAATAATAAAAGTTAGGCCCTTCGCAGAGGGAAGCAGAGGTTGCCATGCGCTTTTATGGTTGTATGCACAAAATCTCAATGTGAAAGAACGTCACTTTATATTGCCCCTTGTGATATGAACCTTTATTATGCAGTCCGTCGCTTTTATTTCTTCCATATCACAAGATCGTATAAATCTTATTTCTCCCACACCAATCAATCATACATATTTAGAGCAATTTTTATTGCTTTGCACCGATGACAACTTACTTGAAGGATCTTACTCAATCCATAGGTAGATATAGTGGACTCTCATGGCTAAACTGGTTTAAGGGTATTTGGAAGCACAAGTAGTATCTCTACTTGGTGCTGAGAATTTGGCTAACATGAGGGGGAAAGGCAAGCTCAACATGTTAGCAGATCCATGACAACATACTTTATCTCAGATATAAGAAAACATAACTCATTATATTGTCCTCCTTGTCCAACATCAACTCTTTAGCATGTCATATTTTAATGAGTTCTCCCAATCATAAAAGATGTCAATGATAATATATCTATATGTGAAACCTCTCTTTCCTTATTACTTCCTATTAATTGCAACAATGACCAAAGCTATATTTGCCAACTCCCAACAACTTTTAATCATCATACTCTTTCTATGTGAAGTCATTACTCTCAATAAGATCATTATGAACTCTTTGTTTCTTTTTATAATTTTTCTTCTTTCTATTCTTTTGTTCACCCAAGATCATGGCAAAATAATCAAGCCCTTGACTCAACACTAAAATTTATTATATACATAGCTCACGAACTCGATTACATAGAGGGATCATAAAGCAAAACTCAAAACTAGATCATGCCATAAACTTTATTCTACTAGATCAAGATACTACTAATAGGATCGAACTAAGAAAAACGGTAAAGATAGGAGTTATGATGGTGATACGATACCGGGGCACCTCCCCCAAGCTTGGTTGTTGCCAAGGGGGAGTGCCCATACCCATGTGATTATGTCTCCTTCTTTGTTGGTGAAGGTGGAGGTGTTGTTGATGATGCAGGCTTGTCGTACACCTTCCATGGCATAGGCTCACCATCATAGAAGGATGATCGAGTCTCCGGAATCCTCAAATCTGCAGCCAAACTCATCCTTTTGAATCTATGTTCACACTCACAGTTTTGATTTTGCAGATCATAGATTTGGGCTTGGAGGTGCTACATCTTCTCATGTAGCTTGAAGATGGCCTCCTCGGTATTCTTGGCATCCGGCTCGTAGTTGTTGGTGAACTCCGCGAGCATCTTGTG
The DNA here is from genome assembly GCA_021605145.1 of Aegilops bicornis. NCBI lineage: Eukaryota > Viridiplantae > Streptophyta > Magnoliopsida > Poales > Poaceae > Aegilops > Aegilops bicornis. The sequence continues at coordinate 635,507,857 of CM038673.1, read as the reverse complement.
GCTAGCGTTAATTCCACGCTCCACCATCCCTTGGCACTTGAAAACTTGTTGCTCCATTGCTTGAGCCTCGACTCCACGCTTCCGGTTCCCTTTGGTCCCTCAACATCGCGGATGTGCAGCAACCCATCACGCATCTCAATGGTTTGAGGGTGTCGCAGCACCTCCGCGAGGTAAGGGTTGATCACCTTCTCGAAGAACATGTCCTTGAAAGAACTTGGGGACGTCATGATGATCTAGATCTGTCAGAAAAACAGCTCGAAACAAGAAAAGAGGATAATTGCGTGATACGGGAGTCAAAACCTTCGGGAGAATATATAATGAATTTTTACCGACCAAAATACGTATCGTGCAAGAAAACGGAGTCCGGAGGGCACACGAGGTGCTCACGAGGTAGGGGGGCGCGCCCACCACCCTCATGGGGCCCTCGTGTCCTTCCCGGACTGCTACTTATTTTTCTATTTTTCTAAATATTCCAAAACGGAGAAATATTGCCTTAAAAATTATTTTGGAGTCGGTTTACTTACCGTACCACATACATATTCCTTTTCGGAGTCTGAAATGGTCTGGAAAGTGTCCCTTATGTATTCCTCCGGGGTTACGGTTTCAATAATATTGGTTTCAACATTTATGGGATTACCTGAGATATAATGTTTGATCCTTTGACCGTTTACCACCTTCGGATTTCTTCCTTCGAAGTTGTTGATTTTTATGGCACCGGAACGATAACCTCCTCGATAACGTAGGGACCCTCCCATTTAGAGAGAAGTTTTCCTGAAAAAAATCTTAAACGAGAGTTGTATAGCAATACATAATCACCTACATTAAACTCACGCTTTTGTATCCTTTTGTCATGTCATCTTTTAACTTTTTCTTTAAACAACTTGGCATTTTCATAAGCTTGGGTTCTCCATTCATCAGTGAGCTAATATCAAATAACCTCTTCTCACCGGCAAGTTTGAAATCATAGTTGAGCTCTTTAATAGCCCAATATGCCTTATGTTCTAGTTCGAGAGGTAAGTGACATGCTTTTCCTTAAACCATTTTATACGGAGACATGCCCATAGGATTCTTATATGCAGTTCTATAGGCCCATAATGCATCATCAAGTTTCTTGGACCAATTCTTTCTAGACCTATTAACAGTCTTTTGCAAAATTAATTTGAGCTCTCTATTGCTCAATTCTACTTGACCACTAGACTGTGGGTGATATGGAGATGCAATTCTATGATTAACATCATACTTAGCAAGCATTTTACGGAAAGCACCATGAATAAAGTGTGAACCATCATCAGTCATTAAATATCTAGGGACTCGAAACCTCGGAAAAATAACTTCCTTAAGCATTTTAATAGAAGTCTTATGATCAGCACAACTAGTTGGAATAGCTTCTACCCACTTAGTAACGTAATCAACAGCAACTAAAATATGTGTATATCCATTAGAGGCAGGAAAAGTTCCCATATAATCAAAGCCCCAAACATCAAATGGTTCAATAACAAGTGAATAATTCATAGGCATTTCTTGACGTCTACTAATATTACCAATTCTTCGACATTCATCGCAAGACAAAACAAACTTACAGGCATCTTCGAAGAGAGTGGGCCAATAAAAACCGGATTGCAATACCTTACGTGCAGTTCTCTCTCCAGCGTGGTGCCCTCCATAAGCTTCGGAGTGACACTTGCGTAGGATTTGTTCCTGTCCATGCTCAAGCACACAACGTCTAATAACACCATCTACTCCTTCTTTATAGATATGTGGGTCATCCCAAAAGTAATGTCTCAAATCATAGAAGAATTTTTCTTTTGTTGGTATGTGAAGCTAGGTGGTATAAATTTAGCAACAATATAATTAGCATAATCAGCATACCATGGAGTGCTACGAGAAGTGCTTATGAAATTTAATTGTTCATCAGGAAAGCTATCATCAATAGGTAGTGGGTCATCAAGAACATTCTCTAACCTAGATAAATTATCTGCAACGGGGTTCTCAGCTCCTTTTCTATCAACAATATGCAAATCAAATTCTTGCAGCAAGAGAACCCATCTAATAAGTCTAGGTTTTAAATCTTTCTTTTCCATAAGATATTTAATAGCAGCATGATCAGTGTGAATAGTTACTTTAGAATCAACAATATAGGGTCTGAATTTATCACAAGCAAATACCAGTGCTAAAAGTTCCTTTTCGGTAGTAGCATAATTTCTTTGAGCATTGTCTAGAGTCTTACTAGCATAATGCATAACATTTAATTTCTTATCAACTCTTTGCCCTAGAACAGCACCTACAGCATAATCACTAGCATCACACATAATTTCAAAGGGTAAATTCCAATCAGGTGGCTGAACAACAAAAAGTGTAGACTAATGCTTTCTTAAGTATTTCAAATGCTTCTACACAATCATCATCAAAGACAAATGGTACATCTTTTTGTAATAAATTAGTCGAGGTCGAGAAATTTTGAGAAGTCCTTAATGAACCTCCTATAAAATCCGGGCGTGACCAAGGAAACTCCTTATACCTTTGATGTCCTTGGGACATGGCATCTTTTCAATAGCATCAACCTTGGCTTTATCAACTTCAATACCTCTTTCGTAAACTTTGTGCCCCAAGACAATACCTTCATTAACCATAAAGTGGCACTTTTCCCAATTCAAGACAAGATTAGTTTCTTCACATCTCTGCAAAACTCGATCAAGATTGCTCAAGCAATCATCAAAATAGGAAGCATAGACGGAAAAGGCATCCATGAAAACCTCACAAATCTTTTCACAAAAGTCAGAGAATATAGCCATCATGCATCTTTGAAAGGTAGCAGGTGCATTACATTAACCAAAAGGCATACATCTATAAGCAAAAGTACCAAAAGGGCATGTAAAAGTAGTCTTTGATTGATCTTTAGCCGAATACGTATTTGAGAGAAACTAGAATAACCATCTAGAAAGCAATAATGTGTATGTTTGCATAATCTTTCTAGCATTTGATCAATAAAAGGTAAGGGGTAATGATCTTTCTTAGTAGCTTTATTTAATTTACGGAAATCAATTACCATCCTATAACCTGTAATAATTCTTTGTGGGATCAATTCATCTTTATCATTAGGGACAACAGTAATACCTCCCTTCTTAGGAACACAATGGACAGGACTTACCCACTGACTATCAAAGAACGGGATAAATTATACCCGCCTCCGTAAGCTTGAGTATTTCTTTTCTTACCACTTCTTTCATTTTAGGATTCAAACATCGTTGAGGATCACGAACTGGTTTGGCATCCGCTTCCAAATTTATTTTATGTTGACATAGAGTGGGTCTAATTCCCTTAAGATCATCAAGAGTATATCCAATAGCGGCACGGTGCTTCTTCAGAGTTTTCAATAATCTTTCTTCTTCATGCTCTGAAAGGTTAGCACTAATAATAACAGGATATATTTTCTTTTCATCAAGATAAGCATACTTAAGATTATCAGGCAACGGTTTAAGCTCAAACACAGGATCACCCTTGGGTGGAGGGGGGTCCCCTAGGATTTCAACCGGCAAATTGTGTTGCAGAATAGGTTCCTGTTTAAAGAATACTTCATCTATTTCCCTTCTTTCATTCATGAACATATCATTTTCATGGTCTAGCAAATAGTGTTCTAAAGGATCACTAGGAGGTACGGCAATAGAAGCAAGACAAATTATTTCATCCTTACTAGGCAATTCTTCCTCACGGTGTTGTTTACTAAATTTAGAGAAATTAAACTCATGAATCATATCATCCAAGCCAATAGTAACAACATTCTTTTCGCAATCTATCTTAGCATTAACAGTGTTCAAGAAGGGTCTACCATATATAATGGGACAAAAGCTATCTTGTGGAGAACCACCAACAAGAAAATCAGCGGGATATTTGGTTTTTCCACACAAGACTTCAACATCTCTAACAATTCCCACTGGTGAAATAGTATCTCTATTGGCAAGTTTAATTGTAACATCAATATCTTCTAACTCAAAGAAAAGTGCAATATCATGCATAATTTCTTTGTATAAGTCAATGGGTATTGCACTAGCACTAGCGCCCATATCACATAAGGCATGATAATAATGATCTCCTATTTTAATGTAAATAATGTGCACGCCTACCATAGGTCTATGTTTATCTTTAGCACACGGTTTAGCAATTCTAGCAGTTTCACCGCAGAACTGAATAGCATGCCCATCAATATTATCAGACAAGAGATCTTTAACAACAGCAATATTAGGTTCTACTTTAACTTGCTCAGGAGGTGTATAAGTTCTAATATTGCTTTTACGAACAACAGTTGAAGCTTTAGCATGATCCTTTATTCTAACAGGGAAATGTGGTTTCTCAACATAAGAAGTAGGGACAATAGGATCATTATAAGTGACAGTCTTTTCTTCAACTTTAATAGGTGCAGCTACTTTTACTTCTATCGGAGGATGATATTTAAACCACTTCTCCTTGGGGAGATCAACATAAGTAGCAAAAGATTCACGTAAAGAAGCTACTATCTCAGAGTCAAGTCCATATTTAGTGCTAAACTTACGGAAAATATCGGTATCCATAAAAGATTTAGCAAAATCAAACTTAGGTGTCATACCTGACTCCTTACCTTCGTCGAGGTCCCAATCTTCAGAGTTGCGTTTAATTTTATCCACTAAATTCCATTTGAATTCAATAGTCTTCATCATAAAAGAGCCAACACAAGAAGTATCGAGCATGGTGCGATTGTTATCAGAAAGTTGAGCATAAAAATTCTGAAGAATTGTCACTCTTGAGAGCTCATGATTGGGCATGAATATAACATTTATTTAAGCCTCCCCCAAGCTTGAGCGATGCTTTCTCCTTCGCGAGGCCAAAAATTATATATATAATTGCGATCACGGTGAACAAGATGCATAGGGTAATACTTTTGATGAAATTCCAATTTCAATCTTTTATAGTTACATGATCTCGTATCATCACATAGCCTATACCATGTCAATGCGTCTCCCTTCAAAGATAAAGGGAAGACCTTCTTCTTAACAACATCATCGGGTATACCTGCAAGCTTAAATAGTTCACACACTTCATGCACATAGAGTAGATGTTCATCAGGATGCTTTGTTCCATCTCCTGTAAAAGTATTAGCTAGCAGTTTTTCCATCATACCCGAAGGAATTTCAAAAGGAGTTTCATTTTCAATATATAGGTTCAGTAGGTTGAGGAGCAACTCTTTGCTCTACTGGACGTGGTGAAGATACCCCAAACAAGCCCCTCGGAAAATTACTTTCCATAGTAATAAGTGATAGAAAATTTCAGCACACTATATAAATTTTACCTTACCAAATTCCACCTACCAAAGGCGCTACACTCCCCGGCAACGGCGCCAGAAAAGAGTCTTGATGACCCACAAGTATAGGGGATCTATCATAGTCCTTTCGATAACTAAGAGTGTCGAACCCAACGAGGCGTAAGGAAATGATAAGCGGTTTTCAGCAAGGTATTCTCTGCAAGTACTGAAATAAGTGGTAACAGATAGTTTTGTGATAAGATAAATTGTAAAGAGCAACAAGTAACAAGAGTAAATAAAGTGCAGCAAAGGTGGCCCAATCCTTTTTGTAGCAAAGGACAAGCCTGGACAAACTCTTATAATAGGAAAAGCGCTCCCGAGGACACATGGGAATATCATCAAGCTAGTTTTCATCACGTTCATATGATTCGCGTTTGGTACTTTGATAATTTGATATGTGGGTGGACCGGTGCTTGGGTGTTGTTCTCGGGAGTAAGGACAGCACCCAAGCATGGGTCCACCCACATACCAAATTATCAAAGTAACGAACGCGAATCATATGAGCGTGATGAAAACTAGCTTGACGATAATTCCCATGTGTCCTCGGGAGCGCTTTTCTCTATATAAGAGTTTGTCCCGGCTTGTCCTTTGCTACAAAAAGGATTGGGCCACCTTGCTGCACCTTGTTTACTTTCATTACTTGTTACCCGTTACAAATTACCCTATCATAAAACTATCTATTACCGATAATTTCAGTGCTTGCAGAGAATACCTTGCTGAAAACCCCTTATCATTTCATTCTGCTCCTCATTGGGTTCGACACAATTACTTATCGAAAGGACTACGATAGATCCCCTATACTTGTGAGTCATAAGATAGCTAGTCCTGTCAAAGACTACGCTTCTAGCAACCTCCATATTGCAGCATGTAGAAGAGAGTAGATGGTAAGTTCACCAAGTAGCATCGCACAGCATAATCCTAGCCGGAGATCCTCCCCTCGTCGCCCTGTGTGAGAGCGATTACCGGGTTATATCTGGCACTTGGAAGGGTGTGCTTTTTTAAGTATCCAGTTCTAGTTGTCATAAGGACAAGGTACAACTCCGGGTCGCCTGTTACCGTGGACATGGATACTCGAATAGATAAACTTCCCTGCAGGGGTGCACCACATTACCCAACACGCTCGATCCCTTTGGCCAGACACACTTTCCTGGGTCATGCCCGGCCTCGGAAGATCAACACGTCGCAGCCCTACCTAGGCACAACAGAGAGGTCAGCACGCCAGTCTAAATCCTATGCGCAGGGTGCAGGCCCATCGCCCATTGCACACTTGCACATTGCGTGACGCGCCGTAAGCAGACCTAGCCTCCCTAATACAAGAGCAGCGTTCCGGTCCAATTAACGCGCACGCTACCGGCCGGCCGACGTCAAGAAGGCTTCGGCTGATACCACGACGCCGAGTGCCCATAACTGTTCCCGTGTAGTTGGTTAGTGCGTATAGGCCAGTGGCCTGACTCAGATCAAATACCATGATCTCGTAAAGTGTGTTAATTGATGTAACCGCGGACGCCGACCAGGGCCAGGCCCACCTCTCTCCTAGGTGGTCTCAACCTGCCCTATCGCTCCGCCACAAAGATCCACACAGAGGGCCGTCGGCAAAGTATGTCCTTTCAGCCCCCAATCCGTGAATCAACCATGAGTACTCAACGAGCCGACCCGACTTTAGTCACTACATGTATCATACATTATGTATATAAGTATATACCCGTGATCAACTCCCGAGTGATCACGGCCCGGTAGTATAGCATGGCAGACGGACAAGAATGTAGGGCCACTGATGGAATACTAGCATCCTATACTAATCATTTAGGATTGCAGGTAAAGGTAACAACAGTAGTAGCAAAGACACGCAATGCAGCAGAATAGGATTAACGGAAAGCAGTAACATACCACACTACTCTAATGCAAGCAGAAGAGGGAAGAATAGGCGATATCGGGTTGATCAGGGGGGCTTGCCTGGTTGCTCTGGCAAGAAGGAGGGGTCATCTTTGATGTAGTCGAACACACGGACATCGGCAGCGGTCTCGGAGTCTACCAGAAAGAAATAACGGAGGGGGAACACAATAAATAACAGAGCAATCAAACGTGGGCGTCGCCAGAACAGGGTGAGCAGGGCACCGACGCGGACGGGGAGGCATGGGGTAGCCACGGCAGCGTGGCGTTCTTGGGCAGCGGCGAAGCGGCGGCGACGGTGGCTTCGCAACGCCGGGCGATGAGGCGGGCTCGGCAGCGTGTGCGGCGGCGGGCGCGAGGCGCGGCGACGGGGCAACCTATGCGGCGACGGGGCGCGCAAGAGGAGCAGGGCGGCGCGCTGGCCGTGGCCAGAACATGCGCGTGGCCGTAGCGGAGGGGCAGAGTACGGTGGGCGAGCAGCGCGGTGGAGGTGCGGTGGCGCGACGACGAATGAAAAGGGAAGGAGAGGGGGAGCTCATGGGGGGTTGTAGGGTTCAGGGTAGCGGGGCGTGAGGAGGAAGACGGGGACAGCCTCGTTGACGTAGACGACATCGACGATGGAGTCCGGTGGGGCAGCTCCAGCGAGGGGTCGAGGAGGAGGGCGGCGAGGCAACGTTCTTGGTGGTGGCGTCGGGTCTCGGGGAGAAAGGGCGGCGCGGTTGGTGCGTCGAGGTCGGGCCCCTCCCCGACCCAGATGGGATCAAGAGGAGAGGGAGAAGAGGGAGAGGCTAGCGAGTGGGGGGAGTGGGGATGCGGTTAGAGTTTGACCGGGGTGGGGGTTATGGTGGAGTGGGGGTTGGCCGGTTGGGCCTTTGCCCAGTGGGGATGGCCAGCCAGTGAGCTGGGCCGGTTGGCCCAGGGGGAGGGGGGTTCTTCCTTTTGTTTTCCTTTGCTTGTTTTTGTTTTCTGTTTTGTATTTTCTTTTATTTATTTTCCCTTTTCTGTTTTATTTATTTTAGAGAATTTTAGCATTTTCTAAAAATGTGTTTTCTTCACTAGAATTACATGTGCAATATTTGGCACAAACCAAACATTTTTGTTTTAATGTTTGAAAACTTTGGTTGTTTGCCATTAATTCAAATTTGAATTCGAAACGTTCTGAACTAACACGTGATTAGCATCAGTAATAGATGTGACGTGGCATCTTTATTAGAGGTTTACTGTAGCTTGATTATCCGGGCGTCACAATTCTCGTCCACTACAAGAAATCTCGTCCCGAGATTTTAAGAGGTGGAGTAAGGGGAAAGGGATTTGGTTACGAAATTCTAATGGGTCTTCTTGGTCTTGGTTACTCTTCTCGAAGTGGTCGATCCATTAAGTTGATGCCTTCATTCCTCTTTTCCAGGTCATCATGATGAAGTCGGCATTCTTTCTTCAGAACTCCATCGTACTTACGAATAGGTAAGGGGCAGGTCGATAACGATAGGATGCTATAAGGGGTAATCATCTGGGGTTATACCATGAATGAACACATGACTATCTCTCGAGTTGAACAAATGAAACTCATCGAGAGCAAAGTAAGACGGTACAATAAGAAGTTTCGAGCGGATAGACAATCGTTCGTTGCCTGAAACAGAGTGTGAAAGGGGTTCAAAGCAACGAAATAAGTATTGTGTTTAATACCAGAATTGATGATCACACAGAAGGTGGCTCGTGAATTACATATGAAACCAAGCGTGAGGAATAACCTTGGAAACAAGGGGTGTATAGGAGAGTCAGTTTTCGATCCTCTGGAACTATGGGTTATGGGCCCACCATGTGGGTTAAAAGTAGGAGGAGCGATGACATCTTGCATGGTCATTATAGCAAGGCATATCAGATGGTAGCCTGTCAGTTATGTCGGCAAAAACATCGGTACCAAGGGCGAGGGACGAAGAGAACCATTTTCCCACTCATTGAACGAGGCGGACCAATAGGCAAAGTTCTCGTCCATCGGTGGCTACCGGAAAGTCACCAACAATAGTAATAGGATCTTGCTGACAGAATTGTACACCGAGGTGTTTACATAAGCAGGAGAATATTACTGCTTAGATCATATAGATCACTGATGAACCACAAGTATAGGGGATCTATCGTAATCCTTTCGATAAGTAAGAGTGTCGAACCCAACGAGGAGCAGAAGGAAATGATAAGCGGTTTTCAGCAAGGTATTCTCTGCAAGTACTGAAATAAGTGGTAACAGATAGTTTTCTGATAAGATAAATTGTAACGAGCAACAAGTAACAAGAGTAAATAAAGTGCAGCAAGGTGGCCCAAGCCTTTTTGTAGCAAAGGCCAAGCCTGGACAAACTCTTATAATAGGAAAAGCGCTCCCGAGGACACATGGGAATATCGTCAAGCTAGTTTTCATCACGCTCATATGATTCGCGTTCGGTACTTTGATAATTTGATATGTGGGTGGACCAGTGCTTGGGTGCTGTTCTTACTTGAACAAGCATCCCACTTATGATTAACCTCTATTGCAAGCATCCGCAACTACAACAAAAGTATTAAGGTAAACCTAACCATAGCATGAAACATATGGAACCAAATCAGCCCTTACGAAGCAACGCATAAACTAGGGTTTAAGCTTCGCCACTCTAGCAACCCATCATCTACTTATTACTTCCCAATGCCTTCCTCTAGGCCCAAATAATGGTGAAGTGTTATGTAGTCGACGTTCACATAACACCACTAGAGGCTAGACAACATACATCTCATCAAAATATCAAGCGAATACCAAATTCACATGACTACTAATAGCAAGACTTCTCCCTTGTCCTCGTGGAACAAACGTAACTACTCACAAAGCATATTCATGTTCATAATCAGAGGGGTAATAATATGCATAAAGGATCTGAACATATGATCTTCCACCAAATAAACCAACTAGCATCAACTACAAGGAGTAATCAACACTACTAGCAACCTACTAGCACCAATCCCGCACTTGGAGACAAGAATTGGATACAAGAGATGAACTAGGGTTTGGAGATGAGATGGTGCTGGTGAAGATGTTGATGGAGATTACCCTCTCCCGATGAGAGGAGCGCTGGTGATGACGATAGTGATGATTTCCCCCTCCCGGAGGGAAGTGTCCCCGGCAGAGCAGCTCTGCCGGAGCCCTAGATTGGTTCCGCCAAGGTTCCGCCTCGTGGCGGCGGAGTCTCGTCCCGAAAGGTTGCTTAATGTTTTTTTCTCATCGAAAGACTTCATATAGGAGAAGATGGGCATCGGAGAGCCACCAGGGGGCCCACGTGGTAGGGGGGCGCGCCCTAGGGGGGCGCCCCCCACCCTTGTGAGCAGGGGGTGGGCCCCCTGGCCTTCATCTTTGGCGACGATTTTTCTTTATTCATTTTAAGATATTCCGTGGAGTTTCAGGACTTTTGGAGATGCGCATAATAGGTCTCCAATATTTTCTCCTTTTCCAAATTTGCATCTCCAAATTTCCGCATTCTCCCTCTTCATGTAAACCTTGTAAAATAAGAGAGAATAGCCATAAGTATTCTAACATAATGTGAAATAACAGCCCATAATGCGATAAATATCGATATAAAAGCATGATGCAAAATGGACGTATCAACTCCCCCAAGCTTAGACCTCACTTGTCCTCAAGCGAAAAGCCGATAACAATAAATATGTCCTCATGTTTAGAGGTAGAGGCGTCGATAAAAATAAAATACGGACATGAAGGCATCATGATTATTCTCATAACAGCAACATATATAGATTTTGTCATATGCTTACTTATGTTCAAGTGATGAACTTTTCACAATGCAAAAGTATGAATCGGAAACCTTATTGAGCACCAACAAATTATAACCTCGGTCATTGAAGCAATTGCAATTTATCATAACATCGGAAAGAGTCTATGTCAGAGCTTAAAACCAAGTCCACATACTCAACTATCACTTAGTCCTTCATAATTGCTAACACTCACGCAATACTTGTGGTTATGGAGTTTTAGTCGGACACAGAGAAAGATAGGGGCTTATAGTTTTGCCCCACAACCTTTTACCTCAAGGGTAATGTCAACAATAATAATTCATGCTCCCCTACATCCAATTAGATATGTATATCATGTTCTTTCCAAAATGCTGGGCTTGCCAAAGGATAAAATGAAAAAGGAAAGGTGAAGATCACCGTGACTCTTGCATAAGGTAGAGGATAATAATAAAAGATAGGCCCTTCGCAGAGGGAAGCAGAGGTTGCCATGCGCTTTTAGGGTTGATGCACAAAATCTTAATGCAAAAGAACTTCACTTTATATTGCCCCTTGTATGTGGACCTTTATTATGCAGTCCGTCGCTTTTATTACTTCCACAACAAGTTCGTACAAAGTTTATTTTCTCTGCACTAATAAGTCATGCATATTTAGAGCAATTTTTATTGCTATGACAACTTACTTGAAGGATCTTACTCAATCCATAGGTAGATATGGTGGACTCTCATGGCTAAACTGGTTTAAGGGTATTTGGAAGCACAAGTAGTATCTCTACTTGGTGCTGAGAATTTGGCTAGCATGAGGGCGAAAGGCAAGCTCAACATGTTAAAGGATCCATGACAACATACTTTATCTAAGATATAAGAAAACATAACTCATTATGCTGTCTTCCTTGTCCAACATCAACTCTTTAGCATGTCATATTTTAATGAGTGCTCCCAATCATAAAAGATGTCAATGATAATATATCTATATGTGAAACCTCTCTTTCCTTATTACTTCCTATTAATTGCAACGATGACCAAAACTATATTTGCCAACTCCCAACAACTTTTAATCATCATACTCTTTCTATGTGAAGTCATTACTTTCAATAAGATCAATATGAACTCTTTGTTTCTTTTTATTCTTTTTCTTCTTTCTTTCTATTATTCACCCAAGATCATGGCAAAATAATCAAGCCCTTGACTCAACACTAATCTTTATTATATATATATAGCTCACGGACTCGATTACATAGAGGGATCATAAAGCAAAACTCAAAACTAGATCATGCCATAAACTTTATTCTACTAGATCAAGATACTACTAATAGGATCGAACTAAGAAAACGGTAAAGATAGGAGTTGTGATGGTGATACGATACCGGGGCACCTCCCCCAAGCTTGGCAGTTGCCAAGGGGAGTGCCCATACCCATGTGATTATGTCTCCTTCTTTGTTGGTGAAGGTGGAGGTGTTGTTGATGATGCAGGCTTATCACTTAATTTGCGCTTTAGGACGGCATTCCGATCCCTCGGCTCATCAATCTCCCACTCCAGGGTTAATATCTTTTTGCATAGGTCCTTCTTATTTTCCTGCAAGAGGCGAAAAGGGATAAACTCAAACTTTGGTTTCTTTACCCTACCAGGGAGACTTGACTTTTTGAACTCCACATGCATGTCCCCAGGTTGAGGTAATGGGGCTTCATCTTCATCTGAGCTCGTCTCCTCCTTCCCCTTGGGTTCATAGTCCTCTTCTTCCTCCGTGGTCCACCCATCATGCTCCACATCTCCATAGACCTTAGGATTTGCTAGGTAATCATCCACATAGCTTTCTCCTTCCGTATCCTGGGATGACATGTTGATCTAATCTGCAGTAGGACAACTCAAAACAAGAACAGAGGATATTTGCGTGATACGAGAGTCAAAACCTTCGGGGCAATATATAATGAATTTTTACCGACCAAAACATGTATCGTGCAAGAAAACGGAGTCCGGAGGGCACACGAGGTGCTCACGAGGTAGGGGGGCACGCCCACCACCCTCGTGGGGCCCTCGTGTCCTTCCCGGACTTCCACTTATTTTCTATTTTTCTAAATATTCCAAAACGGAGAAATATTGCCTTAAAAATTGTCTTGGAGTCGGTTTACTTACCATACCACACACCTATTCCTTTTCGGAGTCTGAAACGGTCTGGAAAGTGTCCCTTATGTATTCCTCCGAGGTTACGGTCTCAATAATATTGGTTTCAACATTTATGGGATTACTTGAGATATAGTGTTTGATCCTTTGACCGTTTACCACCTTCGGATTTGTGCCCTCGAAGTTGTTGATTTTTATGGCGCCGGAACGATAGACCTCCTCGATAACGTAGGGAACTTCCCAGTTAGAGAGAAGTTTTCCTGCAAAAATGTTAAACGAGAGTTGTATAACAATACATAATCACCTACTTAAACTCACGCTTTTGTATCCTTTTGTCATGCCATCTTTTAACTTTTTCTTTAAACAACTTGGCATTTTCATAAGCTTGGGTTCTCCAATCATCGAGTGAGCTAATATCAAATAACCTCTTCTCACCGGCAAGTTTGAAATCATAGTTGAGCTCTTTAATAGCCCAATATGCCTTATGTTCTAGTTCGGGAGGTAAGTGAAATGCTTTTCCATAAACCATTTTATACGGAGACATACCCATAGGATTCTTATATGCAGTTCTATAGGCCCATAATGCATCATCAAGTTTCTTGGACCAATTCTTTCTAGACCTATTAATGCCTTTTGCAAAATTAATTTGAGCTCTCTATTGCTCAATTCTACTTGACCACTAGACTGTGGGTGATAAGGAGATGCAATTCTATGATTAACATCATATTTAGCAAGCATTTTACGGAAAACACCATGAATAAAGTGTGAACCACCATCAGTCATTAAATATCTAGGGACTCCAAACCTCAGAAAAATAACTTCCTTAAGTGTTTTAATAGAAGTGTTATGATCAGCACTACTAGTTGGAATAGCTTCTACCCACTTAGTAACGTAATCAACAGCAACTAAAATATGTGTATATCCATTAGAGGCAGGAAAAGGTCCCATATAATCAAAGCCCCAAACATCAAAGGGTTCAATAACAAGTGAATATTCATAGGCATTTCTAGATGTCTACTGATATTACCAATTCTTTAACATTCATCACAAGACAAAACAAACTTACAGGCATCCTTGAAGAGAGTAGGCCAATAGAAACCAGATTGCAATACCTAATGTGCAGTTCTATCTCCAGCGTGGCGTCCTCCATAAGCTTCGGAATGACACTTGCGTAGGATCTGTTCCTGTTCATGCTCAGGTACACAACGTCTAATAAGACCATCTACTCCTTCTTTATAAAGATGTGCGTCATCCCAAAAGTAATGTCTCAAATCATAGAAGAATTTTTTTTTTGTTGGTATGTGAAGCTAGGTGGTATAAATTTAGCAACAATATAATTAGCATAATCAGCATACCATGGAGTGCTACGAGAAGTGCTTATGACATTTAATTATTCATCAGGAAAGCTATCATCAATAGGTAGTGGGTCATCAAGAACATTCTCTAACCTAGATAAGTTGTCTGCAACGGGGTTCTCAGCTCCTTTTCTATCAACAATATGCAAATCAAATTCTTGCAGCAAGAGAACCAATCTAATAAGTCTAGGTTTAGCATCTTTCTTTTCCATAAGATATTTAATAGCAGCATGATCAGTGTGAATAGTTACTTTAGAATCAACAATATAGGGTCTGAAATTATCACAAGCAAATACAACTGCTAAAAGTTCCTTTTCGGTAGTAGCATAATTTCTTTGAGCATTGTCTAGAGTCTTACTAGCATAATGGATAACATTTAATTTCTTATCAACTCTTTGCCCTAGAACAGCACCTACAGATAATCACTAGCATCACACATAATTTCAAAGGGTAAATTCCAATCGGTGGCTGAACAACAAAAGTCAGAGACTAATGCTTTCTTAAGTACTTCAAATGCTTCTACACAATCATCATCAAAGACAAATGGTACATCTTTTTGTAATAAATTAGTCGAGGTCGAGAATTTTTTGAGAAGTCCTTAATGAACCTCCTATAAAATCTGGCGTGACCAAGGAAACTTCTTATACCTTTGATGTCCTTGGGACATGGCATCTTTTCAATAGCATCAACCTTGGCTTTATCAACTTCAATACCTCTTTCAGAAACTTTGTGCCCCAAGACAATACCTTCATTAACCATAAAGTGGCACTTTTCCCAATTCAAGACAAGATTAGTTTCTTCACATCTCTACAAAACTCAATTAAGACTGCTCAAGCAATCATCAAAATAGGAACCATAGACGGAAAAATCGTCCATGAAAACCTTACAAATCTTTTCACAAAAGTCAGAAGATATAGCCATCATGCATCTTTGAAAGGTAGCAGGTGCATTACATAAACCAAAAGGCATACGTCTATAAGCAAAAGTACCAAAAGGGCATGTAAAAGTAGTCTTTGATTGATCTTTAGCTGACACAGGTATTTGAGAGAAACCGGAATAACCATCTAGAAATCAATAATGTGTATGTTTGCATAATCTTTCTAGCATTTGATCAATAAAAGGTAAGGGGTAATGATCTTTCTTAGTAGCTTTATTTAATTTGCGGAAATCAATTACCATCCTATAACCTGTAATAATTCTTTATGGACCAATTCATCTTTATCATTAGGGACAACAAGAATTCCTCCCTTCTTAGGGACACAATGGATGTGACTTACCCAATCGACTATCAGCAATGGGATAAATTATACCTGCCTCCAGAAGCTTGAGAATTTCTTTTCTTACCACTTCGTTCATTTTAGGATTCAAGCGTCGTTGAGGATCACGCACTAGTTTGGCATCCGCTTCCAAATTTCTTTTATGTTGACATAGAGTGGGACTAATGCCCTTAAGATCATCAAGAGTATATCCAATAGCGGCACGGTGCTTCTTCAGAGTTTTCAATAATCTTTCTTCTTCATGCTCCAAAGGTTAGCACTAATAATAACAGGATATATTTTCTTTTCATCAAGGTAAGCATATTTAAGATTATCAGGCAACGGTTTAAGCTCAAACACGGGATCACCCTTGGGTGGAGGATGATCCCCCTAGGATTTCAACCGACAAATTGTGTTGCAGAATAGTTTCCTGTTTAAAGAATACTTCATCTATTTCCCTTCTTTCATTCATAAACATATCATTTTCATGGTCTAGAAAATAATGTTCTAAAGGATCACTAGGGGGCATAGCAATAGAAGCAAGACCAATCATTTCATCCTTACTAGGCAATTCTTCCTCACGATGTTGTTTACTAAATTTAGAGAAATTAAACTCATGAACCATATGATCCAAGAAAATAGTAACAACATTCTTTTTGCAGTCTATCTTAGCATTAACAGTATTCAAGAAGGGTCTACCATATATAATGGGACAAAAGCTATCTTGTGGAGAACCAAGAATAAGAAAATCAGCGGGATATTTGGTTTTTCCACACAAGACTTCAACATCTCTAACAATTCCCTTTGCAGATATAGTATCTCTATTGGCAAGTTTAATTGTAACATCAATATCTTCTAACTCGTGCAGTGCAATATCATGCATAATTTCTTTGTATAAGTCAATGGGTATAATGCTAGCACTAGCACCCATATCACATAAGCCATGATAACAATGATCTCCTATTTTGACAGAAATAATAGGCACGCCTACCACAGGTCTATGTTTATCTTTAGCACGCGGTTTAGCAATTCTAGCAGTTTCACCGCAGAACTGAATAACATGCCCATCAATATTATCAGACAAGAGATCTTTAACAATAGCAATATTAGGTACTACTTTGACTTGCTCAGGAGGTGTATAAGTTCTAATATTGCTTTTACTTAACAACAGTTGAAGCTTTAGCATGATCCTTTATTCTAACAAAGGAAAGGTGGTTTCTCAACATAAGAGGTAGGAACAATAGGATCATTATAAGTGACAGTCTTTTCTTAAACTTTAATAGGTGCAGCTACTTTTACTTCTATGGGAGGATGATATTTAAACCACTTCTCCTTGGGGAGATCAACATATGTAGCAAAAGATTCACAGAAAGAGGCTACTATCTCAGAGTCAAGTCCATATTTAGTGCTAAACTTACGGAAAATATCGGTATCCATAAAAGATTTAACACAATCAAACTTGGGTGTCATACCAGACTCCTTACCTTCGTCGAGGTCCCAATCTTCAGAGTTTCGTTTAATTCTATCCAATAAATTCCAATTAAATTCAATAGTCTTCATCATAAAAGAGCTAGCACAAGAAGTATCGAGCATGGTGCGATTGTTATCAGAAAGCCGACCATAAAAATTCTGAAGAATTGTCACTCTTGAGAGCTCATGATTGGGGCATGAATATAACATTGATTTAAGCCTCCCCCAAGCTTGAGAGATGCTTTCTCCTTCGCGAGGCCAAAAATTATATATATAATTGCGATCACGATGAACAAGATGCACAGGGTAATACTTTTGATGAAATTCCAATTTCAATATTTTATAGTTCCATGATCTCGTATCATCACATAGCCTATACCATGTCAATGCATCTCCCTTCAAAGATAAAGGAAAGACCTTCTTCTTAACAACATCATCGGGTATACCTGCAAGCTTAAATAGTCCACAAACTTCATCCACATAGAGTAGATGTTCATCAGGATGCTTTGTTCCATCTCCTGTAAAAGTATTAGCTAGCAGTTTTTCCATCATACCCGAAGGAACTTCAAAAGGAGTTTCATTTTCAATAGGTTCAGTAGGTTGAGGAGCAACTATTTGCTCTACTGGACGGGGTGAAGATATCCCGAACAAGCCCCTCAGAGAATTACTTTCCATTGTACCAAGTGACAGAAAATTTCAGCACACTATATAAATTTTTCCTTACCAAATTCCACCTACCAAAGGCGCTACACTCCCCGGCAACAGCGCCAGAAAAGAGTCTTGATGAGCCACAAGTATAGGGGATCTATCGTAGTCCTTTCGATAAGTAAGAGTGTCGAACCCAACGAGGAGCGTAGGAAATGATAAGCGGTTTTCAAAGCAAGGTATTCTCTGCAAATCTTGAAATAAGTGGTAACAGATAGTTTTGTGATAAGATAAATTGTAACGAGCAACAATTAACAAGAGTAAATAAAGTGCAGTAAGGTGGCCCAATCCTTTTTGTAGCAAAGGACAACCCTGGACAAACTCTTATAATAGGAAAAGCGCTCCCGAGGACACATGGGAATATCGTCAAGCTAGTTTTCATCACGCTCATATGATTCGCGTTTGGTACTTTGATAATTTGATATGTGGGTGAACGGTGCTTGGGTGCTGTTCTTACTTGAACAAGCATCCCACTTATGATTAACCTCTATTGCAAGCATCCGCAACTACAACAAAAGTATTAAGGTAAACCTAACCATAGCATGAAACATATGGATCCAAATCAGCCCCTTACGAAGCAACGCATGAACTAGGGCTTAAGCTGATGTCACTCTAGCAACCCATCATCTACTTATTACTTCCCAATGCCTTCCTCTAGGCCCAAATAATGGTGAAGTGTTATGTAGTCGACGTTCACATAACACCACTAGAGGCTAGACAACATACATCTCATCAAAATATCGAGCGAATACCAAATTCACATGACTACTAATAGCAAGACTTCTCCCTTGTCCTCGTGAACAAACGTAACTACTCACAAAGCATATTCATGTTCATAATCGGAGGGGTAATAATATGCATAAAGGATCTGAACATATGATCTTCCACCAAATAAACCAACTAGCATCAACTACAAGGAGTAATCAACACTACTAGCAACCTACTAGCACCAATCCCGCACTTGGAGACAAGAATTGGATACAAGAGATGAGCTAGGGTTTGGAGATGAGATGGTGCTGGTGAAGATGTTGATGGAGATTGCCCTCTCCCGATGAGAGGAGCGCTGGTGATGACGATGGTGATGATTTCCCTCCCGAGGGAAATGTCCCAGCAGAACAGCCTCACGGGAGCCCTAGATTGGTTCCGCCAAGGTTCCGCCTCGTGGCGGCGGAGTCTCGTCCCAAAAGGTTGCTTAATGTTTTTTTATCTTCGAAAGACTTCATATAGGAGAAGATGGGCATCGGAGAGCCACCAGGGGGCCCACGAGGTAGGGGGCGCGCCCTAGAAGTGCGCCCACCCTCGTGAGCGGTGGTGTGGGCCCCCGGCCTTCATCTTTGGCGAAGATTTTTCTTTATTTATTTTAAGATATTCCATGGAGTTTCAGGACTTTTGGAGTTCTTGTGAGAATAGGTCTCCAATATTTTCTCCTTTTCCAAATTCTGAATTCCAAATTTCGGCATTCTCACTCTTCATGTAAACCTTGTAAAACAAGAGAGAATAGCCATAAGTATTGTAACATAATGTGAAATAACAGCCCATAATGCGATAAATATCGATATAAAAGCATGATGCAAAATGGACGTATCAATCACAAGAAAGGTGAAACCAAACAATGGAAAGGAAAGTATGATTGTCAGATTAAACCGGACAATGGAAAGGAAAATGTGTTTAAGAACATACTTCAAGGGTATATCCTTCCCAAGAACAAGCAGAGCATGATATCCATGACAGGATATAATGTAGAAGACTCTTTAGGTAAGGGGAGAGAAATTTCATGACATTACCCATACAGCGGTGTTTGGATAATTTGAGCAGGAAACATTTAGCATTGGGCTTCAAATGTTCTTGTTGAAAATCGGAGTACCATAGACATGCTTCGATATAGCATTTACATGGTCATCGGGTGAAGATCAGACTTTGGAAACACAAAGGATCCATCAGGAATAACTTGTAGAATAAGTCTTACAATTTCCTCATGGAAAAATGGATAACCTTGTTGAAAAGGAATCTATAACAATAGGGCCTCCGGCCAGGCGTGCTAGGCACGACATCACCTTACCGGGTCACATAAAGACCAATGTTATAACTCTTGGAAATATGTTCCAACCATCATATCTGACCGAGATTCAGTTCTGATTGGTGTCGGGATACCTCAGACTTAGGATACCTGAGAATAAAAGGTGCAACACAAATTGACGAAATGACAATGTAAGATTCTCGGGAAATGAACTATGGGAGCGAGTTCCGAATCATGAGTTCGTCAGTAAACCAAGGAGAGGATGAGCAGGTGGCTGATGAACTCAGCGACAATTCATCGAGAATTCCAAAAGATGGATTTCCACAATTATGTGAACAAGGAGATAACATTTGTCATATCAAATGATATAATGAGGTATGCTCGAGGAAAACATACTCAATTAAACATTGGTGGAAATCTGCACCCAAAATATGGGCTTAGGTAGCATGATCAGTGTTGGAACGGTGATTCGATAACCAATAGTCTAAGAATGAACTATCGACCATTAACTCCAAAGCAATAGGATTGCTAGAAGTTTTGAATTCACGCATCATAGTTCAATTGTCGGTATTCAAGTTAGAAACAACACGGGAATCAGAAAACGAATGGAGATGGCGAGAAGTATTACTATATCAAGGATTCTCAAGAGGTGGAGCAATTCTCACAATATCCTTGACATAAAAGATGGTAATACTCCAAGGTAGAACATAACATAAGTTGGTTAGCAAGGAGCTCCATAACATGAACAAGTTTGTGTTGGAGGGAAGACAATACTGTTGTCGATGATAACACAAATCATCGAGGGGCAAGGATGGTATTTCTCAACATGAATTCGATCGATATCCTTGGAGAGCTCAGAATGTTGATGATGATTACGACAAATTTTCCCGAGAGGCTCCACGAAGAAGCAATCGAACAGTGACTACATCAAGTAAAAGGACTAATGCAGCAAAAGATTATTGGAGCCATGGATACGACACCAACTCGGAATCAAGCTTGCTATTCGAGGTGGAACGATAAGACGAGTAAATCAACGTAAGCTTAGCTCATCATCGAAGGTTGTGCTCCGGGATTAAGGACCAGGTAGCACAGTTAACTTAGCACGATAATGATGTAGCCGATCAGGCTAGGAATGACGTGATGGAGTATTAAACTTCTCAACAACAAAGTATTGGGAGTACTGAATCTCAGTGTTGATTCAATCCACAAATTGGTGTTCTTGGTTGACGACAACCCAGAACCCGTGAAGTGACTATGACGGGGAAAGGAACTACTTCACAGTAATTCATAAGATGAAGTGCAATGGGTTGATATCCTCGAGATACCAGGGGGTAATACTCGAAGGTAGAACAAAATAGAGGTTGGGCAGGCGTACTGATCTGCAAAAGGCAAGTACTTTAACTTGTCCGAGAAATAGAATCAAAGGAGAACAATCATGGTCGGAACCACCGTTGCAAAGGATCAATTCACAGATACTAGATGATATTTATCAAGGAAATAGTATTATTACAAGAAGCTTCCATGATAGGATCTACATCGTGTCCATGGGCATGAACACAAAGTTCAAGGTCGACTCCCACTTCTCTAATGCATAACCTTTCATTCACTTCTCGCCTTCAACGAAGTCGTAGTGTTGAAATTTTATCCGACATAACAACAGTAGAGTATGACCCGTAGTAGTTTCCGGGTTCACACAGATTAGAAAAGGCCTAGGTTCAACCCAATAGGGCCTCTTAGAACATATGCCATGAACTTTAGGATCAATTTAACACATGCTCGAAGCAGAGCATGGTTGACATAGGATATAACTTGCCAAAGGCGGAAGACACAATTTACCAAAGGCATTATGTATTAGGAGAGAAACTCTCAAGGTTATTGGATATGAAGGACACTGTCGGATAATAACCAAGAAATTGGTCTTGCGGACCACAAGGAATCTAATGTGAGTATCGGTACTCAATCAGAAGGAAAGAGAAAGCAAAAGCATCATACTATAGAAACAACTGACTAATTCAAAGCTCAAATGCAAACGAATTATGATTTCTAATCAAAGGATCAAAAAAACGCTCTGATTAAGAATGGATAAGTTGAATAGACTTAGGGGTACATTTGATGACAACTTGATTGCTCGAGGACCAGCTCATGTTCAAAATGACGTCTGAGCCGGAAGGATGAATTCTAGTATCTGATTGAGGATTGCGAGCATTCCCAACATATTGAATCAAGTGACTCGAAATGATAGTGACAGAGCATGTCAATGGAGATTACTAGAAGTATGGAATTAACCATAATGCAGGAAGGCAAGGAAATCAAGAGCAATGGGCTGCTGAGGATTTTCAGAAAATCGAAAGGTATTTCGAGGACTTTTGTGAAACACATGAACAACTAGGGATGAGCGGATACTCTGCAAGTGCGAGGAATTATCCGTATATGTATTAAAGAAGAAATGGAGCTGCAAGGCAGCAGGCATAATGGATTCTCGAGATATTGGTATGTTTCAGGGAATCTTGTAATAACAAGAGCAATTGGGGATGAAGGTATGAAAGACAAATGCAGGTAGTTATCCATAACGATTTATCGGCGGTAGGGATTGCAACGGCAAAGGGCACCAGGGTCTCGGGAAAACATCGGAGAGTATCTTCGGAATCTTCTAGCGCAGCAGGTGATCATCTATAATAAGGGGCTCTCCAGGAGGAAGTAGTTACGAGAACCTAGAGTCAGAGTTAGTAAAATCATTTACCCGAATAGAAGAGACATCAGAGACCTAGAGTAAAGATCGAGGAATAAAAGATCCTAATACCACCCAATGGCGATGTGGGCCCGTAAGACACACATCCATGTTAGTAAAAAATTTGCAATGACTAGACTCAACTTCGGCCAAGGAGTTGGAAGGGGGATTCGTACAGGCAGTCGGCTCTAATACCAACTTGTGACGTCCCCAATTCAATCGTACACTAATCATAC
This sequence comes from Aegilops bicornis, assembly GCA_021605145.1. NCBI lineage: Eukaryota > Viridiplantae > Streptophyta > Magnoliopsida > Poales > Poaceae > Aegilops > Aegilops bicornis. The sequence continues at coordinate 635,484,985 of CM038673.1, read as the reverse complement.
ACGCAAACGTGTACGATCAAGATCAGGGACTCACGGGAAGATATCACAAAACAACTCTAAAATAAAATAAGTCATACAAGCATCATAATACAAGCATGGGGCCTCGAGGGCTCGAATACAAGTGCTCGATCATAGACGAGTCAGCGGAAGCAACAATATTTGAGTACAGACATAAGTTAAACAAATTGCCATAAGCTGGCTAGCACAAACTGGGATACAGATCGAAAGAGGCGCATGCCTCCTCCCTGGGATCTTCCTAAACTACTCCTGGTCGTCGGCGGCCTGCACGTAGTAGTAGGCACCCTCAATGTAGTAGGAGTCGTCGAAGGTGGCGTCTGACTCCTGGGCTCCAGCATCTGGTTGCGACAACCGAGAAGAATGGAAAGGGGGGAAAGAGGGAGAAAAGCAACCGTGAGTACTCATCCAAAGTACTCGCAAGCAAGGATCTACACTACATATGCATGGGTATCAGTGTAAAGGGGCAATATCGGTGGACTGAACTGCAGAAAGCCATAATAAGAGGGGGATAGCTAGTCCTGTCGAAGACTACGCTTCTGGCAGCCTCCATCTTGCAGCATGTAGAAGAGAGTAGATGGTAAGTTCACCAAGTAGCATCGCATAGCATAATCCTACCCGGTGATCCTCCCCTCGTCGCCCTGTGTGAGAGCGATCACCGGGTTATGTATGGCACTTGGAAGGATGTGTTTTTTTAAGTATCCAGTTCTAGTTGTCATAAGGTCAAGGTACAACTCCGGGTCGCCTGTTACCGTGGACACGGCTATTCGAATAGATAAACTTCCCTGAAGGGGTGCACCACATTACCCAACACGCTCGATCCCTCTGGCCTGACACACTTTCCTGGGTCATTCCCGGCCTCGGATGATCAACACGTCGCAGCCCTACCTAGGCACAACAGAGAGGTCAGCACGCCGGCCTAAATCCTATGCGTGCAGGGGTCTGGGCCCATCACCCATTGCACACATGCACGTTGCGTACGCGGCCGGTAAGTAGACCTAGCCTCCCTAATACAAGAGCAGGCGTTCTAGTCCAATCCGGTGTGAGCCGCTCAGTCGCTGACGTCAAGAAGACTTCGGCTGATACCACGACGCCGAGTGCCCATAACTGTTCCTGCATAGTTGGTTAGTGTGTATAGGCAAGTGGTTAGACTCAGATCAAATACCAAGATCTCGTTAAGCGTGTTAATTGATGTAACCGCGGACGCCGACCAGGGCCAGGCCCACCTCTCTCCTAGGTGGTCTCAACCTGCCCTGTCGCTCCGCCACAAAGATCCACACAGAGGGTCGTCGGGAAAGTATGTCCTTTCAGCCCCCAACCCGTGAATCAACCGCGGGTACTCAACGAGCCGACCCGACTTTAGTCACCACATGTATCATACATCTATACCTATTAATAAAGCAAGGTGCGTTTCTTCGATTTTTTTCATTCGTTCACCGCCAAAAGATTTTTTTTCTATCCAAGGTTTTTTTTAGACAATTTTTCTATCCAAGGTGGTACTAATCTTTTGTACGTCCATCTCTTAGCAAAGAAAAACGATCTGTGCAGAATTTCGTACGTGGGCCGCGCGTGCTATGGCCCAATAAAATCAGCCCATATTTTCCTTCCCACGCAACAATAAAATTCCTATTTCCGCATTAATCGCGGCAAATAGTTTGACCTACACACAGGGCGCCCAAGACTAGGCCACCCCTTTTTCTGTTTCATTCTCTTTTTATTTCCTATTTCTTTTCTAATTTTCCCATTCTATGTCTATTTTTTCTTTGTTTTAAATACAAAACTTTCAAAAAATATTTGGAATTTCAATTTTTATTCAGAATCGGCCGCCCATTTTTTCTGTGTTCTATTTCAGTTTTCCTTTATCTGTTTCATTCTATTTATATTTTCTGTTTATTTTTTATTTTTCCCATTCCAAGTCTATTTTCTATTTTTTCTGAAATTCCAAATTTTCAAAAAATGTTCGGAATTTCATTTTCAAAATTTCATGAAAATTTAAAAATTACAAAAATGTGTTCCTATTTTAGAAAATCTTTTAATTTTTTCAAAATAAAATATTATTTCCTTTTTTAGAAAGGTTTTTTTTCAAAACTGTTGAATATTACAATAATGCATTTAAAAAATGTCGATATTCAAAATTTTCTTGTTTTTGAGATATGCTAACTTTTTGAGAATAATGAGTGCATTAAAGAAAAATATATTCTAAAATTCTTCTGAATGTTCAAAACATGTCCCCGTTTCAAAAATTGTCCACAACTTAAAAACTGTTCTTATTTTTATAAGAGGTCAATGTTTTTTAAGAAATGTGTATGTGAATTTCAAGAAATGTTCCGTGCAATTATTTTGTTCTTGTTTTTTTAAATGTATGGAATTTTCGAAAAACTGTTCGTAGTTTTGAAAATTTTTCATGCTGCCCATTTTTTGTGAATTCTTAACATGAACTACCGAATTTTTTCTATGAAAGTTTCATGCTTTTAAGAAATGTTTGTCAATTTTGAAAAATGTTCCATCCAAATTTTATTCGTGTTTTTTAAAAATGTATGGATTTTTCAAAAAACTGCTCGTAATTTGGAAAATTGTTCATGTTGCCAAGTTTATTTGTCAGTCCATAGTTATTATTTTTTGAAAAATTAAAAATAAAATAAAAATGTTCGACTCTGACATTATATTCTTAAATATTCACGCTAACCATTGGTTAGCAGGATGCGTTTGTTTGAGTGGCTAGCAACATGTGGCCGGGTCTTTGAGGTCGTGAGTTCGACCACTGCCATACTGGGCCTGCTCCATATCTGGCACATCGAGCTTGGTCGGCTTGTTCAAAATAAGGGACACCATAATTATTGACGGTGGTAGCTTCTATGTGCCAATAAAAGAGAATTTATTGGTTAATTATAATTAAAAGAAATTATGGGCACGTGCCAATAAAAGTGAATATACAGGTTTGGCTCCAATTAAAGGGTGCCATGTCGAACTAGAGAATACGGACATGTGGGGTTCTTGATTCATTCTTATATTGAGCTAGAGGCATGTAATTTTATTAACCCGTTGCAACAAACGGGCATGTGTGCTAGTTATGTATATAAGTATATACCCGTGATCAACTCCCGAGTGATCACGGCCCTGTAGTATAGCATGGCAGACGGACAAGAATGTAGGGCCACTGATGGAATACTAGCATCCTATACTAAGCATTTAGGATTGCAGGTAAAGGTAACAATAGTAGTAGCAAAGACAGGCTATCCAGCAGAATAGAATTAACGAAAAGCAGTAACATGCTACACTACTCTAATGCAAGCAGCAGAGAGAAGAATAGGCGATATCGGGTTGGTCAACGGGGGGGGGGGGGGGGGGGCTTGCCTGGTTGCTCTGGCACGGAGGGGTCATCTTTGATGTAGTCGAACACACGGACATCGGCAGCGGTCTCAGAGTCTACCGGAAAGAAGTAACGGAGGGGGAACACACAATAAATAACAGAGCAATCAAATCTAACACAAAGTAAGATGCGGCAATACATTGTGCTAGGGGTGACCTAACGCAGGGATAGGTGATACCGGCGAAAAGGGAAAACACCCGGGAAAGTATTCCCGGTGTTTGGCATATTCGGACAGACGAAACGGAGGGGGAAAGTTGTGTGTTTGCTATGCTAGGAATGAGCGGCGGACGAACGGGCTACGTTTCCGTATTCGTCTCATCGTTCTGAGCAACTTCCATGTACAAAGTTTTTCCATCCGAGCTACGTTTTATTTTATATTAATTTTAAAAGATTTATTAAATTTTTAAGATTTAATAAATTAATTTAATATGAAAACTAATTAATGCATCAGCATGACGTCGGCCGTCAACATCGACCGTTGACCTGGTCAACCTGACAGGTGGGTCCCTCCTGTCAAGGGCTGCTTAGTTGATTAACAGTAGTTAAATAGGTTAATTAGTTATTAGGTTAATTAATCTTAATTAGTTAATTTAAATAAAATTAATTAAGTTAATTATTTAATTAATTAATTAACTAATATTTTATTTCATTTATTTTACTATTATTTTTAATTCTAATTCTCTTTTTATTTCTTTTAAAACATTCCAGGGGCGGGGCCCCACTTGTCATTGGCCCATGGGGCCAATCGAGCGCAGGCTAACGGGCGCTAGGGCAGAGCCGGGCGTCGGGACACTTCTCTCTATTAGCTAACTAACACAATATATGAAACCCTTAAATTAACCCTAGAAAGCCCCCAAAACCCCCAACCCCCACCCCCTTTCAAAAAACAAAACCCCTGCCCGTGAACTGGCCGACGTGGGATCTTATTTGTCCCGGTTGGTGCTACCAACCGGGACCAAAGGACCCCTTGCCTGGGCAAGCCAAAGCGGCCACGTGGAGCCCCATTTGTCCCGGTTCGTATAAGAACCGAGACTAAAGGTACTGGGCTTTAGTACCGACCCTTTAGACCCGGTTCCCGAACCGGGACAAATGGGCCTTATGAACCGGGACAAATGGGCCTTTTTCTACTAGTGTTAGAAAGGTACAAGTGGTAGTTGGGGGAGTACAACCGTAATTGCGGTGCCTCCCTACTACCGCAAAGTTGCAAACCATTCCAGAAGACCTCGCGTAAGAGGTAGTGGCAGCGATAGTGAACGGGCAGTAGTACCGCACGCAAGCGGTACTACAGCTCTACTGCCGCTCCACTTCTGCTTGTGCTTAGAAGCTATGGCGAGACCAGCGGAGTAGAGGCGCAAGTACCACACAATTGGTACTACCACTGCCCGGAGCGATACTACCAGTGGAGAGCTTCAAAATAGCCCAAGCAAACAGATGGAAGCAGAAAAACCAGAACTATCATAACTTCTACAAATGAGCTCAGATACAAAGAAACTCTAGCTTCTTGGATAGATGACGACAAGCTTGTTGGTTATAGTAAGAAGAGGCAGTAGAAAAATGACAAAGATATAGAGATGTGAAACCTCTATGAATGAAGAACCGTCAAAAACCACAACATCAAAAACATCATAGAAGATGCATGTGAACAACATTTTCGATGAACTCGAGCTTGTCATGAAGATGACCATAAACTCCAAAACTCACAAGGAGAAACACCAAACAAGAACCAAGAAAGATGACGCAAAGATGCAATAGTTTGAGCTCTCTACGAACGATATGATCAAGCTACTCACTCGAGAGCCCCTCTTAATAGTACGTCAATCGATCCTATAACCCGGTCTTACAACTAACACCATGAGACCGGTAAAATAGAAATCATATCAAGAACAAACCTTTGCCTTGCACATAGTCCACTTGATCTAGATGATGACGATCTTAACTTCCTCAAGATGGACCACCTCTCTTGATTGCGTTGGCTCGATGAAGATTAGTTGATTGCTCCCCATACTCCACTAGTGGTGAGCCACTCTTCGGCACAATGAACGTCAAGCTTCAAGGATGTGATCTCTTCATGATGCTCTACTTGAACTTGCACACCGCAACCTAACTCCACATAGAACTCTTATGTAGGGCATGGTTTAGTACACAAAGCGTAATGGCCAATGCTTACCTTACCATGGGATCACTTGATCCCTTTCAGTACATCTTCTACGCTTTGCATGTTGATCAACTTGATACACTCTTTGACTTAATCTTGATCAACCTTTTATCGTGTCTTCTACATGACCAATCTTTGAATAATTCCTTGAATAGCACCTTGGTCATCTCTCATAAACTCCTTGAAACCAACAAATGGACTTCCAGAAATGCCTATGGACAAATTCTTAAAATTTAAGTCAAGGCAACCATTAGTCCATAGAGAATGTCATCAATTACGAAAACCACACATGGGGGCACCATGCTCTTTCAACCGGTTAACAGCGGGGTTGTAGAGGGACTACACCTTGTCGCGCATCGGGACGCATGTGTTACTCTCCACGCTGACGGTGGGTACGTGAACGGTGAAGCACGATTATATCATAACTTGTTCTCATTGATTTTCGACACCTCTCAGGCCTAAGTTTGCAGATCCCATTTTATGGAAACAAGGTTAATTCATTTTTGGGACTAACAGTTTTGGCGATTTTCACTCATGTATTGGTTCACAACTATGCTTCTTATAAGAACATCGTCTGTGCACCCGACCAAATTATTCACCCTCTACAACAAGGTGTTGCAACGAATGAATGACGTAATACACTCGTGACCAACCATTATTGGCATGCTACATATTGTCATATCATGGAAACGAAGTTAGCTCGATAAAATATACCCAACAAACATGCCAATTGTACATTAATACAAACCACAAGTTATACCTGTTAGGAAGGTGGCTGAAAGAATTTATTGTAAAATGATGCTAAAAAGAAACAACTTCTCATCAATAACTAAATATTTTATAGCAACAACTGATAATTGTGAGAAATTGAGTAGAACAAACCCTTACACGAACCACTCCGCCTGTTTTTGGATGAACAGCTTTTTAGACTGATAACTCGGTGCATATTACGATTTACATAAAAAATTGCATTGATCGATGCAATCTCCAACATTAAAGTATCAGAATCAGTATATACAACACCAATGGAAGAAGCCATCCGTCTTTTTTTGAAACTCATCCACTGGTGGAAAAAAGGCCTTTGGTCGCGGTTCGCAACTGCCATTAGTCGCGGTTGCGCAACCGCGACCAAATAAGCGCGACTAAAGCCCCCCACCATTAGTCGCGGCTGCTTAAGAACCGCGACTAAAGGCCCGTCCACGTGGCGCCAGCGGCCGTCGAAGCGGAGGACCTTTAGTCGCAGTTCTTTCCGCCAACCGCGACTAAAGGCCGCCGCAGTTTACGGTTTTAGCCACCACCATAAACCTGTTTTCTGTTTAATTTTTATTGTTTTATTTCTTTTGTGCTTTATTTTAATTTTGAAGGAGTTTCATATATTCTACGGTACTACATACATGCATATGAATGTACAATCTCAAATAAATTTGAAATTAGAACCAAAAAGAATTCAAGAGGAATATACAATATATATTCAATATCATCGGATGACCATATACAATTTTGAACAAGTTTCCATACATGATTTAATCCATATAAAGTTCTACGTCCTCGTAATAGTGTTCTCCTTTAGGATGGAGGACTTCCCTGCTGAACCATCCAGCTAGTTCCTCTTGAAGTGGTCGGAAGCGAGCTTCTAGACTAAGCATCATCCGGAGGTTATTCCTCCGAGCATTGGTATCACTCGGAACCCGCTCAGAGGTGTATCTCCGGATCCTCTCACGAACATAGTATCCACATAGATTGGTCTCCGGTGGCTGAATATCCCCAGCATTCTTAGGCTTTAACATTTTGAATTCTAGCTCTTTTTGAATTCACCGACCTTTGTATCTACGAACCGTCTCCAAACCCTACGAGGCAAAGAAAATTAAGTGAACAAGAGAGTTATTAGTTACTTGATATTAGGAAATGAACGAAATAGGCCGATCGATATAGAGCGCAAATGAATGAAAATAATTACTTCTGCAGCATTCTTCTCATGTCGGCCCAAAGCTTTGGATCCATATTCGTGAGAGTCGTGGGCGAGACATTACGAGGTGTTAACTTTAATTACTAGCAGAATCCAGTGGAACCTGCGGACACGATACATACACAAGACGTCATGCATAACTCATCGATTAGCCGCCACATACCATGCATGGAGTAAACAAAAGAGAATTAATGTGCTCAAGACAGAAACACTCACCCAAAATGGTAAGGAAATAGAATATCACTTTTGAGTTCCTGCTTTGTAAGAAATCGCCACAGTGTCCGCCTCCACGTCAAGTGGGTGACGCTCCAACACATGTCCATTAACGATGTGTGGGTCAATGAACCCAACATCATGGATGTTCCTTACTCTGCATTCCTTAATCTTCATTCTGCATGTATAATAGCGGACACAACAATATAGTTAGGACATATATATAGTGCAGGCAATATGAACGAGATGGGGTAGAAATTAATAAATCACTTACGTAACGTAGCAACCGATGATAGATTTGTCGAGCTCGCGCAGATTGAAAAGCTGGAACAATTCACTCGATTGCAATTTGTACATAGTAATGTTTGAAGTGATGCTCATGTCTAACTTCCGCATAAATATATTCTTTGGCGTTTTATTTTTTATGTAACCCTTGTACCAATTCAGCAGACCTTTCATTTGGTCGTAGATCATTTTCTGCGCAGGCTCGACGAGAGGCCCATTCTTGACATATGTAATTACTACCTCCTTCATGGCGCCTCATCAAGGCCTAACAGTTCACGAAGAGTAATACCTAAGTTGGCCGCTTGTTCTCGGCACTCGTTCTGATCAATCCATGTCTGTCGCAGCTTGTATGATCTCGGGGCATCCGGGCTTCCACTATAAGCGGGCAATCGATTGTTTACTTTGTTCCCCGAGCTGGGCAACTTGTTTCCCGCTTATTTTACTTTCGGCCTTCTCCCGCTCTTTGTTCTCGTTGAACATGAGTGCCTGCCTGCGAAGTTCACGTGCATAGTCGTTAAGCAGATTCTTCATGCTTGGGACGGTGTGCTCAAAATGACTTAGCCCACTTCTTTTGCTCATCGAATATCTTGGCTTGGGCTCGGGCTCTCTTTTCTTCTTGCAGTCCGCCTTCCATTTCTCATAATGAGCAGCCGCGGCCGCGTTGACTTCCTCGGCACTACGTTCCCAAGGCCTTGTGGGGAGAGGCTTCAGTGATGGCTCCGGTACCTTTGTGGTCTTAGGTACATAAGGGTCCGGGTTAATAATCCAGGACTGCTTCTTCTTCTTTGTCGGAGGTGGATTGGGGCGGCGTCGATCACCCGCCGGGACGAGGATCGGGGCGGCGGCTGATCACCCGCCGGACGTTAGGATCGGGGGCGGCGTCGGTGACGTGACGGAGGTGTAGGTGAACCGCCACCACCACCACCACCACCACCACCCCCACCGCCACCACCACCACCGTAGAGGGTGGACTTGTTGTCCTTGGCGCCTCGCTGGAAACTTGATAAACTTCTTTTGCCATAGAATGAAATGGCGCTTGACATCTCCAAGTCTTTTCTCCCTTCGTGTAGCAATGTCAATCTCCGTGTCCTCAAACCCTTGGACTATGTCCTCCACCGTGACACGAGCATAGCCATCTTGAATGGGGTTGTTGTGGTGGAGTGCTCGAGTAAACATGGTAAAGCACCGCCGATGGCTACCTTCATGGACATGTTCCCGATAGGATAATACAGATGACATTCTTTCATCTCCTTTATATCGCCCACGGGTAGCGAGGAGGCTCCGTGCAGTAATTTCGACCACCGTGAGGCTCCGGTGCAGATTTCGACCACCGGAGGCTCCGGTGCAGTAATTTCGATCGTCGGTGCATCTGCACCAGCCGGTGGGCCTCCGTGGAAGCCACGCTGCTTCTCCGCTGCCGGGCTTCCGAGATCCGCCGGATGATCTTCATGCTGCACCCGAGCTGCATCTCTTTCGACTACTAGTACACTCATGGTTTTCTTCATCACATCCATTTCCGATGCCAACCGCGCCACAACATCTGATTCCCGATCCATCTTTCTCTTACGGCTTCAGAATCAGACGGGTCATCGCTCGGGGAACCCTATTTTCCACGGAATGTGCCCCATGCCTCGTACACGTCCTCCGTGTTCGTGGATTCCCGAGGGCTTTTGTCGGTAGCGTCGTTCTCTCTGTTGAACTTGATCTTCCCTGTTGAGCATCCTTCATTGCGTCAATAAGGGCTTGGGTGGGTTTAATTAATTTGCCCGGTAAACACACTCCCCTGTCTCCGGGTTCAGCGTTCCCCATGCCCGTACCACCAGCTTTTGGCCCTTGGGTCCCATCCCTCCGCACTGGACGGATTCCTCGCGCCCTCATCTCGTTCTCCATCTTCTCCAACCTAGGCACCAAAATGTGATACCCTCCTGGCCCCATAACATGATTGTACTCCTTCTTAGCCGCATTTTCCTTATTTTTTCGATATTTCAATGAACTGCTCCGATTTCTTTTGCTTCACAAATTCTGGCCAATCATGTTTCAGTTTCTCATATTGTCCTTTGAAATCCGGAGTCTTGTTCTCGCTTGACAAAGTCACGGGCTAGATTTTGCTTGAATTTCCGAATGCGTCGGCCATCTTATGAAGAAGCGAACTGTTTGACTAGCCTCCTCCTCTCCTTGTTTTCCTCAATCTTGTTACCCTCCTCATCGAATTTGTTGTATTCCGGAGGTAGAACGAAATGTTCCATAAGCTTCTTGAAGCAATCTTTTTGTTCTCTTATCGACAAAAGTGAAACCATCAATTCGTGCCTTCTTTCGCTCATTCCACTCCTGGGCGGTGATCGAGACGTTGTCTCTAACAATGGCTCCGCATTGGCTGACAAACTTGGTGGCGTTCTTGCGGGGCTCCAGCTGACACTGCCGGTTGCACCTTGTCGACAACCTCGATGGTGCATGTTTCTCCTTGTTTCATCGTCTTGGTTGCGCCATGCTTTGACGACGTACTCGATTGTTTCGACGATCCGCCGAGGGCTAAAATAAGAAAGAGAGTCGCGCTGCGTTAGTACACACATATTTATTCAAATCAGTTAGTTTGTATCACCGGAGGCTCAATGTATATATATACCTCGCCGGAGGTGGTTGCTACTTCCATTTGAAGATCGTCGTTTATCGACGTTTCTTGACATCTTCTTCTTGACGCGCCCTTCATCTTCACCGTCAAGGTTCAGATAAGAAGAGATATCATCTTCTTCTTCTCCGGTCGGCACATATTGAATATCGCCGTTTATGATGCCGAACATATGTGCTTCACCGTCCGGATCATAGTTGTCCATAATCGGGTCAGCTCTATCGTCCGCCATTATGTCAGTCCTGAAAACATGTAGTAAAACAAATTAATTAAGTGAAGAAGGGGCGGTGGCGGTGGCGGTGGCGAAAGGCGGTGGCAAAAGGAGGGCGAGGAAGGGTGGGAGAGGGTGTCGCGGTAGAGCCGAGGACGGGCGGCAGACGGCGCCACGGAGAGGGAGGCGAGGACAACACACACGGAGAGGGAGGCGAGGACAACAGACAACCACGTCTTCACGAATGTCATTTTGTGAAGAAACTTTGCAAAGCAATTAAACATTTGTCAATGTTTGGTAAAAAAATACAGGTAGCGTCTGTTGCTCCTAATGATTGGAAACGGTTTCCAATTGCCAACGAGGATTTAGATCGACTACTACTACTAGATTTTGCTGGTCCACTGATTTTGGATCAACGCCGGGATCGACAACTTTTTTTAGGATCTTGAAAACAACTACGCGTTCAAGGTCTGTCAGCACTGTTTGACTGGTCAAACTAGCACATGGGTCCCGGTTGTCACTGACTAACAATAATTAACAGTTTAATTAGTTAATAAGTTAATTAGGTTAATGTAGAAAGTTTTTCATGTAGAAAGTTTTTTCATCCGGGCTACGGATTATTTAATATTAATTTTCAAAGTTTTAATTCATTTTTAGAATTAACAGAATTAATTTAAGGTTAATTAGCAGGGTTAGTTAACAGGCGGTGGGGCCCGTCTGCATCATTGACCTTTTATCTAATTAGGTTATTAAGGTTAATTAACAGGGTTAGTTAGATTAATTAACAAGATTAATTAAGTTAATTAATTGGTTAATTAATTAATAATTTTAATTAATATATTTTTTCCTGCTTTTTTCTTTACATTTCAGGGCGCGGCCCTGCTTGTCGCTGGCCTGTAGGGGCCTAACGGGCGTCTTGAGCGTGCGGACTTGTGGGCTCACGGGCGCGGCCACGGCGCCCACCGGGCGAGCCCAGGCGATGGCCTCGAGGCTGCCACCGGCGACAAGGAGGCAGCTGGGCGGCGAGGTAGCGGGACGGCAGGCGTGGTCCCGGCGAGGTGCGGGCGCCGCGTCAGTGAAGAAGGCGAGAGCAAGACGGGCTGCGGGCGGAGCGGATTTGCGGCGGCAACAGCCGCAGTGGCACGAAGCGGTGACGGGCGCGGATAACGCCGCTGGTGCGCTGCAGCTCACCGCGAAGCACGAGCACCGCGACGGAGCGCCAGCTGAGGTCATGCCTCGTTCAGACGGATCGAGGAGGTGCCGGGCGCCGTCGGGAGGGGACGGAGAGGCGAGGTGAGGCGCCCAATGAGCAAGACCGAGGCCGGCCGGGCGGCGGCGCGCTGTGGGCGAGGGCGACGGCGGGCGGCGCCGAGGGCGAGGGCGACGGCGGCGGCGTCGAGGGCGACGGCGACGGCGGGCGGCGTCGAGGGCGCGGCAGAGACGAACAGGCGAGAAACGGCGGGCGGCGTCGAGGGCTTGTATTTATAGCCCCCCCCTTTAGTCGCGGTTGGCGACGAGAGCCGCGACTAAAGGTGCCCTTTAGTCGCGGGTCGCCTGCCCAACCGCGACTAAAGGGGTTTTGGCGGTTTTTATGCTCGCCCCCCCTTTAGTCGCGGTTGGCGGCGAGACCCGCGACTAAAGGTGCCCTTTAGTCGCTGGGTCGCCTGCCCAACCGCGACTAAAGGCCTTGTGCTGCCTCACAGCTCAAAAGTTTAGTCCCACTCGCTAGTTGAGAGAGCTCGAGAGTGGTTTATAAGCTGACTGCGCCCACCCTCTCGAGCTCCTCTCAACCGCAGGCTTTCGGCCTAATCATCACTAGCTATGTGCACAGGGCCTACTTGGCCTCCTGCGGGCCCTGAATCACTGGCCCATGTAGGGTTTCTAGTCGTATTCAGCCGTGGGGGTCCGATGGCGGCACTATTTTTTCCAGTTTTTTTGTTTTGTTTTCTGCATTATTATTTATTTTTTGTTGTTTTTTGCTTTATTTTTTAATTCTTTTTGCTTTTAGTTTTAGAAAAATTATAAACTTTCTATTAGTGCCATTAGTTTTCAAATTTGAAAACACTTTTTTTGTTTTCTTTGTTGCTTTTTTTCTGCATTATTATTTATTTTTTGTTGTTTTTTGCTTTATTTTTTAATTCTTTTTGCTTTTAGTTTTAGAAAAATTATAAACTTTCTATTAGTGCCATTAGTTTTCAAATTTGAAAACACTTTTTTGTTTTCTTTGTTGCTTTTTTCTGCATTATTATTTATTTTTTGTTGTTTTTTGCTTTATTTTTTAATTCTTTTTGCTTTTAGTTTTAGAAAAATTATAAACTTTCTATTAGTGCCATTAGTTTTCAAATTTGAAAACACTTTTTTTGTTTTCTTTGTTGCTTTATTTATTTTATTTTGTTTCTACTTACAACAAAATACTTATTGTTGCTATTTTAGTCGCGGGTCATTCGAAAATTTCATGTATCATCAGTGGTATCTCGAATCATTCGAAAATGGACACCAAACACATCACGGGTAATATAATTCACATGATCCATTCAACAAAGTTTGGTACAATAAATTATTACACATCATTTCTTCCCTTGTGTCCCTGCTTGCTTACGATTGTGCCGTATCCATGGAGCATCCTCATCATTTAACTTAATGCTTGGGTCGGTGTTCACTTTGAAGGGCGGAATTTCAGCAAACATATTATAATCTTCCGACATGTCTGTCTTGTCCTCCACTCCCACGATGTTTCTTTTCCCCGAAAGAACAATGTGGCGCTTTGAATCATCGCATGATGTCTTGATCGCTTTCTTATCTTTCCGCTTCCTCGGTTTGCTACTCATGTCCTTCACATAGAAAACCTGAGCGACATCTTTCGCTAGGACGAATGGTTCGTCAAGGTAACCAAGATTGTTGAAATCCACCATTGTCATTCCGTATTGCTGGTCCACCTTTACCCCACCTCCTGTTAGCTTGAACCATTTGCACCGGAACAAAGGGACCTTAAAGGAGGGTCCATAGTCAAGTTCCCATATCTCCTCTATGTAACCATAATATGTGACCTCTTGCCCATTCTCGGTTCTTTGCATCAAAGCGGACACCACTGTTTTGGTTGGTGCTCTTTTATCTTGGGCGATCGTGTAAAATGTATTCCCATTTATCTCGTACCCTTGGAAAGTCGTTATAGTCGAAGATGGTGTCTTGGCCAACATGTACAGCTGATCTACAACATCATTGTCATTCATTAAATGTTTTCTCAACCAACTGCCGAAAGTCTCCATGTGGGCCTTCCTAATCCGAGATTCAGCTTCCCGGGTTGTCGAGCGTAAAATATTCTTGTGTTTCTCAAAGTACGGAGCCACCAAGCTGGAATTGGTCAAGACAAGGTGGTGTGCTTCAATCGAGAATGGCCGTCCATACATATCGTTGATTTCATTCCGATCGTGCCTTTTCCACTTAGTCTCCCCTCGTGCCGCGATCGAGGAAGACCAATCGGCTTAAGGTCAGGAACAAAGTCAACACAAAACTCAATTACCTCCTCATTTCCATAGCCCTTGGCGATGCTTCCTTCTCGCCTAGCACGGTTACGAACATATTTCTTTAATACTCCCATGAACCTCTCAAGGGGAACATATTGTGTAGAAATACAGGACCGAGAACGAAAATCTCTTCGACTAGGTGAACCAGGAGGTGCGTCATAATATTGAAGAAGGATGGCGGGAACACCAACTCGAACCGACAAGACATTGGATCACATCGCTCAGAACCGTGGTAGAACTTCTGGATTGATTACCTTCTCGAGAGATTGCATTGAGGAATGCACATAGCTTCACAATGGCTACTCGAACATTTTCCGGCAGAGCCCTCAAAGCAATCGGAAGCAATTGCGTCATAATCACGTGGCGATCGTGAGACTTCAGGTTTTGGAACTTTTTCTCCGCCATGTTTATTATTCCCTTTATATTGGGCGAGAATCCAGACGGAACCTTCATACCGCTCGGGCATTCAAAAAGATGACCTTCTCTTCTTTGGTCGAGCGTAGTCGGCACGACCTTGAAACCATTCCGGATGCCGGTCATCGTGGTCTTTCAAACGTTGCTGGTCCTGCCGTGCTTCCTTTGTATCATTTGTCTTCCCATACACGCCCAAGAAGCTTAGGAGGTTCACGCAAATATTCTTTGTAACGTGCATCACGTCGATTGCAGAGCGGACATCTAGGACTTTCCAATATTCTAGCTCCCAGAATATAGATTTCTTCTTCCACATGGCTGCGTGCCCGTCAGCTCCCTTCGGAACTGATTGTCCGCCAGGACCCTTTCCAAAGATGACTTTCAAATCCTTGACCATATCAAATACCTCGGCACCGGTCGTTCCGCGAGCTTCGCCGGTGATCTGCCTTGCCGTTGTAATGCTTGCCTTTCTTTCTTCTTGGATGAATTTTCGGAAGAAATCGATGATGCCCAAGGTACACGTTCTTCTTACA
Source organism: Aegilops bicornis (assembly GCA_021605145.1). Taxonomy (NCBI): domain Eukaryota; kingdom Viridiplantae; phylum Streptophyta; class Magnoliopsida; order Poales; family Poaceae; genus Aegilops; species Aegilops bicornis. The sequence goes on along the minus strand of CM038673.1, from coordinate 635,469,676 downwards.
ATTTGGCAAATGTACACTTTCGGTCTCATGTAAGCGATGCGTGCATGCATTGTATCCCTTATTTGACAGTCCGAAAGGTTACTAAGAGCAGGCCAATCGTTGATGGTTACGAAAAGCAACGCTCAGAGGTCAAATTCCTCTTGTTTGTGCTCATCCCACACACGGACACCACCCCACAGCTGTAAAGTTCATCAACTAATGGCCTTAGGTACACATCGATGTCGTTGCGGGTTGCTTCGGACCTTGGATGAGCACCGCATCATAATGAACTTCCGCTTCATGCACAACCAAGGAGGAAGGTTGTAGATGCATAGAGTCACGGGCAGTGCTATGGCTGGAGCTCTGCTCGCCAAAAGGATTCATGCCATCCGTGCTTAGAGCAAATCTTATGTTCCTTGCGTCACCGCAAAATCTTTGAACCATCATCGATCTTTCTCCATTGCGTTCCATCTGCGGTGTGTCTCAACTCCCCGTCCGACTTACGGTCCTCTTTGTGCCATCGCAACAACTTGGCATGCTCTTTGTTCTGAGCAGACGTTTCAACCGTGGTATTATAGGAGCATACCACATCACCTTGGCGGAACCCTCTTCCTGGTTTACGGCCCTCAACATCGTCACCGGGGTCATCGCCTCACGATCTTATAACGCAATGCGGTGCATACCGGCATTCATTCAAATTCTCGTATTCACATGTAGAGGATGCAATCGTTGATGCATGCATGTATCTTCGTAACCTCTAAACCTAGAGGGCGGACAACCTTCTTTGCTTCAGTGCGTCTTGGCGGGCAACTCGTTATCCTTTGGAAACATATTCTTCAACATTTTCAGCAAGTTTTCAAATGCCGAGTCGGCTACACCTGCCTCGCCTTCCATTTCAGCAAATCCGATTGTGCAGCCCAGCTTTTTTAGACCATCATCGCATCCGGGGTACAGCGCCTTTCTGTGATCCTCTAACATGCGATCCAAATTCTCCCTCTCCTTTTCAGTTTCGCAGCGTCTCCGTGCATCAGCAATGGTCCGACCAAGATCATCAACGGGATCATCACGTGCCTCTTCTTCTCCTTCCACTTCACCTTCAAAGCATCCTCCATGAAAGTATCACCGAAATGAGCAAGATAGCTTTCATCGATGAAATCATCCCTTCTTCATCTTCTTCCATTATAACCCCTCTTTCTCCATGCTTGGTCCAACAATTATAGCTTGGCATGAAACCCTTCAAGCGAGATGCATGTGAACAACTCTTGAGGAAGAGTAACCCTTCTCATTCTTACAGATAACACATGGACAGATAACAAAACCCCCCCGCTTGTTCGCATTAGCCACTCTGAGGAAATCTTTCAAACCCGTAGTGAACTCGCCGAGAGTCGGTTACCGTACATCCATTGCCGATTCATCTGCATTATTATAATATAAAATATATAATTAACCATCATGCATTTGTTAAACTAACTAGCTACAAACAATATAAATTAAACAATGAACTACACACATGCATATTGACACATCAAAGGTTCATCAAGTTGCTAACCGCGATCGAAGAGTGTGGCTCCAACACTTCATGTCATGTTTGTTTCATGCTCTTGGGGCATTTCATCAAACACCTTATGTGCATAAGAGGAACCAAAAGCAAACCTACACCCACTTGTGAAGAGAATGGCTCCAAATGGCTAAGTGTTGGCTGCCGGATGGGTATATATAGGGGAGGGCTTTAGTTGCGGTTGGCACAGCAAACCGTGACTAAAGGTGCCGAAAACCTTTAGTCGCGGTTGTCCTGGCCAACCGCGACTAAAGCCCCTCACGTGCACCAGCTGGCCACCGAGCGCCACAGGCCCGAGCCTTTGGTCGCGGTTCACCTTCAGAACCGCGACTAAAGGTCCCATTAGTCGCGGTTCCTACAGCTTCGCGACTTATGGGGCTGGACGGAAGCCTGTTTTTCCACCAGTGATCACCCCTTTTTATTAGCTAGTAATTAAAACATTGTCTTTTACAAGCAAGGGTATGATGGCATCCGGTGCTTCATCAAACCAGGAACTAGGGGAAGAAAATTTACAAATTCTAGCTAGCTCATCAGCCACAACATTAGCTTCCCTATGGCAATGCTCATAACGCACGCATGTGAAATCCTTTACCATGTGGAAACAATCATCCAAAATTGCAGCAGAGGAGCCTGACGTATTCCCCCCATCCTGCATAGCCAAAAATTATGTCTGAACTGTCAGAGTTAACAATCACCTTTGAACAGCCAACCGATGTTGCCAGATTTAAACCAAACCGGAGTGCTAGAGCTTCTGCCATGAACACATCTGTACAGGCCCCAGCTACATTGTTACTTGCTGCCAAGAACAGCCCCTTACAATCACGCAAAACAGCACCCACAGTTCCTTAAAGTGAATCAGCATCAAACGAGGCATCGACGTTTAGTTTGACATATCCTGTTGGCGGTCTCTGCCATGGGTTTCTCTTTTCTTTTGCAGAACTAGTAGCAGCCGCCGAGAAGTTCTCAGCAAGGGCGCAGATAGATAGAACAATTTGGTTTGGTTGTTGAGTGTGTTCCCCATGAACCAACTTCCTCCTTTCCCACCACAAGAACCAGCATGCGGTAGCAATGATCAAAGGCCCTTTTCCTTGCCCTAGAACCATTGTCTCATTTGTAGGAACAGATAACAAATATTCAAGAACAGCTTCTCCTGCTCGGTCTTAGGCACCGCGGTGGTGCCGTGGCCGGTCAGGCGGCGGCGGCGGCCTGGATCCGTCGTCCAGTCCCCGGCAGAGATGGCGGCGATCCGTGCACGAGATGCTTGATGGAGGTCCTTCGAACAGATCCAGGTGAAAACTTGCTTTCGGCATACTGCCAAAGCCGGCGGTGGCAGTGCTATTTTGCGACATTCCCTTCTTGAAGGCATCGCGGAGGAGAGTTTCAAGGTCACTGTCTGCTACCTCCGGGGGAAATCCTAGATCAGTTGATCGGAAGACGGCGGTGTTCTTATGTCGTTCCCCCCTTGGGGGCGTCGTTCTTGGAGGTGTGCACGGGCTCGAGGGACCAGTGGACCGCATCTTAGGTGGAGCGGTGCTTCATCCTACACATCGATGGCGACGGATCTCGACGGCGTGGCGCAGTGCAGATTCGGCGTCCGATGTGCGAGGATAGACTCGCGTAGGAGGACGACGCTGTCTGGCGTCGTGGTGGCGTCGATGGCAGAGAGACCTGGCACAGTAGACGCAACAGTACAACTCTAAAGTGAGGATGGTGAATCATGTTTCTCGTATCTCTTTACCTTTCAAATTTACCGGAAACAAAGCAGGAGTTTGTATTGGGAGTGTCAATGGAGTCATTTGTGGAACCTCGGGGTGCGGTTGTCGGTGGTAGTCGAGTGAAGCCACTGAAGTTTTAAGGCAAAGAAGACCCAAATATGGCCACCATGTTTGAATTTTACTATATATGTTTCTTGAGGTGAATGAACACATCGAGAAAATGTTTGAAATCAACATTTAATGTTTTATTTTTTAGTAGACTATCTCAAGTTGCCCTCAAAATTACAAGGACATTTTCTAGGACAAAATGTTCTTTATTCACAGGGTTGAATAATGACGGAACATAAGGAATGAAACATTGCTCGGTTCGTTCCACAACAACCGGAGTAAGGTGCCTAGTGCAAACCAAACAAAAAAAAAATCAAAACACTACAAACATTTGTTCATCTTAAGAAAAAATAATAACTGCAGTAGGCTAGAATGCCCCGATTCTCTCTATAGACATGGGAGGGAGGAGAGAGATATAGAGATGAAAGCACAACTGCATGACACATTTCCCTTTTTTGCCCACGCTCCTATCTCTATTAACCCGAGTAATAGCGAACCAGATTGGTTGTGTCATTTTTTTATGCGCCAGCTCCATCCGTGGCATAGGGTGGGTCGTTGTGCTACAAACTATCTTCACTCGTCTATCTCGCCAGAGTGGAGGGTCGATCCGAGCAATGGGGAGCTTGCAGTGGTTTCCTCCGCGATTGAAGAGGGACCTTAGACATTCCCCCACGCCGGCGGTGGGTGCATAAAAGGGGATGCATGTGGCAACTGCTTCCAGATCACCGACTCATTGCTAAACTACCGATACCTCTCAGACCTAAATGTTGCATGCCATTTTTCAAGGTTGGAAAAAGCGGTAGGCGTAAGCGAGGCGGTTGGCCTTCGCCTAGTGCCTAGGCGGTGCCTAAGCGCCCTAGGCGCAGCCTAGGCGGTAAATAGTTTTTACTCGTAGTGTATTTATGATTATTATATGGGTGCTGATATTCGTTTAGGGCATATAAATAAGTTAATTACCATCTATTGCCATTTGAATATAACCCGTTTGGCATATCGGTATAGTATATGGCATGATTTATTGCTTGGGTAGGCAATTCCTTGCTTGCCCTGCCTAGACATCCATTTATGCCCTAGGCGAGGCGTTTGGCCATTGCCTAGCGCCTAGGCGTGCCTAAGCGCCTCCTAGGCACTGCCTTTTCCAACAGAGCCATTTTTAATGAAACATGGTTACTCTGTTTTGGGATCAATAGCTTGTCAAATTTTCTTCATGTATTGCTTCACAACTATGCTTCTTATTGGGACGTGTTGTATGCGCCCCAACAAATTATTCACCTCTACCACGAGGTGTCGCAGTGAATGAATAACTTAAAACACTACTGACAAACCATATTGCCAAGATATATCTTGCCATCGAGATCCTGAAAAAAGTTAGGTTGAATACTACACCCGACAAACATGTTATGCTGACTGTACATTAATACAAACCACATGGTATACCAGTTGCAGAAGCAGGTAAAAAAGCGTGATAAAATGATATAAAAAGGCACCGCTTGGTATCACTAGCTAATTATCCGATAGCAACAAGCGATATTTGTAAGAGACTTTGCATAAGGAAACTTAAGTGGACAACTCGACACAGATTATTATTGAGTTAAAAATAACAACAGAGATGCAATGTCAAGCATTAAAGTATCATAATCAGTGCAGTACCAGCTCCATGGATCTCCTGAAAATTTTCCTTAGTGTTCACAGCAATACCAAAAATTATTATGAACACAGCTCATGTAATTTGACTCTCCAAACCTTGCTAACTGAACATGAATGAGTACAACTAGACGAAACTCAACTTCTTCCACCATGAAATATGTCTGAACTACACAATCCCGTTGGTAGTTAGGATTGGTAATTGATTGTTTCAGAAGACACATAACACATGAGCTGACAGAGAAAACACTTAGCAGGCGAGAGCATAGAAGACGAATCCGCCAAAGCTCTATCATCGCGAGAAAGCTCAATTGAGCAGCAGGGCCAGGCTTGGCTCGAGCTCATGGAACATCACACCATTCATGTGCTTCTAGAGATGCGAGTAGAGAAGCGATAAAGTGAAGCCTGATGCATTGTCTCGTTGTTTTTGGATTGGTAGTATTTGTGCTACTCACTCGGATGCCGTTTTTTTTTTCTTTTGACCTACTTTTTCTTTTGAGGGGGTCTTGTGACCTACTTGTACGAGGGTTTTCTAGCCATTTTGATTTGTTTAATATAAATTTGGCCTCTAGCCATTTTGATTTGTTTAACATAAATTTGGTGAAAGCCTGTTTCGGGAATTATGACCCGAAACGTTTTAATGACATTAGCCTCATTTCTAAATTCTCACTACATATTATTTTCTCTGGAAAACGGCTGTTATGTTTTGGTGACAGCCTTAATATTTCTTATTAAACCATACTGTTGATATGTACTGTCATCCTGGCGAAAGGATAGGCCAAATTATGCAACAAAAACATGCTATATTGAGTGTGCATCAATACAAACATGATATATGATTGAGAAAGCAGCTCAGATAGTACGTGTGATGATGCAAAAAAATCTTCGACCTGATGACAGAATTTCCACTGAGCAGCTCAGTGGAGCTCCTGACATATATATTTCCTTGTGTGATACCGAAACAGCGAAATTTCATATGAACACCTGGCATTTCTTGACTCTCCGGACTTCTCTTATTCAAACATTAACGAGTATAACCAGATGAAACAAACATGTTCCACTACAACCTAGGCTTGAACTATGTGGTTTCTTTAACAAACAAGGATATGATGGAGTTAATTCACAGCTGGGGGATATATATCTCTCAGAATCGATTGACCAACTGGGATGGAAGAACATTGAACACATGAGCAAGCAGGTAAAAGAAGTGCGAAGATTTGATCCACCCAACAAATGCAGAGTTTTGCAAGGGAAGTGGCAAAGAGCAGCCATGGAATCAACGAGCTTTTTACTTACATGGAATCAAAGAGATTTTGGTTACACATTGAAAATGAGTCACTGACATTTTGACACCATCCTACCAAAGAGTAAGACATGAATAATCGCAGGTAACTGAAAGGGGGAGTGGCCGAGGAAGCAAATGCGCAAGCATTGCTCAATTAGTTTATTGAACTGGGTGCCAAGTGCAAGCCAGCAATAAAATCAGCATGCTACAAAATTTTGTTCATCTTAACAACTACAGAAAAGGATCTATGAATCCGAAATCTAGAAGGTACATGGTCGGTTTTATCTCTCGTTTCACATCACTTGAGAAATCAAGAAACAAATCTATCACTAATTAACAGAACTTCCAGTGTTCAAATTCAAGGAAGTATGGCATGCCTGTAATATTATTGTTTCTTGCTGTTGCTATGTTGGGCTTCACCGAGCAGGAGTTTTCGCCAACTGAGTAGGGAGGCTCTAACCAGTAGAGAACATGATCCTCTCCATGGCGTACTCGCAGATTAGGAGGTCCAAACTTGACTGAATTTACAAAGCTGATAAACAACAGGTGCTATTTCTGAATCTGTTGCCTGGAGACCAAACACATGGCATGGGAAGCGCCTATTGCAACCGAGATGACACGAGGAGGGCTTGGATCCTCATCACCATCAGCAAGAAAATTAACTTTAACAGGTAATGGTTGCACTTCTGGAAGATCAGGAACGCCTAGCTGGCAGTCTCTTGCATTTCCCCACATGTACAGGTCACCTTTCTCTGGCCACACAAAGAAAGTAAATTCAGGTAAGCTACTCATAGTGTGAAATTTTAGTTGCTTGCATTTAGCTGTCATGCAATGTGATGTGCCGAAATACTTGTACAGAGGTAGTAGAACTAGAAGAAGGCAACATAACTAAGCTAGTTAAAACAAGAATGTTCAGAGAGACATCTTATAAAACGAATAAGAGGCTCTTACAGTGGCAATATATCTGGGTTTCGTGTATATCAAAATAAATGGACTAACTGAAGTTTAGTTACAACAATGGCATTTCTTCTTCATTATTCGAAATTAATTAAAGTGTGTGCTAGAAAACTAGTAAGTAAATCTTAGAAATCCTTTCTTTTCATCAGCAATACATGCAATTAAATTTGTATGCAACGCCTGTTTCTTGCATAATTACAACAGCAACAAAATACTGATTATCTGCCTGACTGGTTAACTTTCAGAATTTTCTCTCTCGTATCTCAATTACATGCCAGTCTTATAAACTATACACGAGTCCCCAGTATTTTCTTGGACTTACTAAATTAGTAACACTTTCACTCCCCAAATGGTTTTCAACGTAGACAGTTTTATTCTCAATTACTCAATGTCAATGTGGTGGTGGTGCATGTTTACCATTTCCTATGAATCTTCAGTACAGACATTGTGTGCTATGTTTTACTAGTAAAGAAATGGTGAATGGAAGGTAGGTGAGACTAAGAACATGTCAAGAGCTCCCTGCACAGGAACAACCACCATGAATGACTATCTTTAAGATGAAAAAGAGAAACAGCATTCACCTGATATAGCAGCAGAAGTTGACCCCCCACAGGCTATGTAGACAATTCGGTCCTCAGACAGAGCTTTAATGGCAAGTGGAACCCTATGGTTTTGAATGGTTGGATGCCCTAGTTGGCCATGTCCACCATGTCCCCATGAGAGAACTTCACCTTCATCTGAATATAGTTAACAAGGTAAGATATGTCACATACTTGTATGCTGCACCAACCAGTACATTGTTCTGTGCTTGCTATAGCAGCAGCCTGAAAGTAATACAACTAAGTATATATCTCTAGGAATACAGTGGCGTTACACTGATTGCTTGCTGTAAGATCCAACAGAATTTGATTCACGATCAAATGTGGTCTTATGATTGAAGATCATTGTTGCAGTTAAAACAAGCAGTAGACGTAATTAACCAACTTGCTGAGACAAAGGCAAATGTATATTCCTTTATTACTCCTGCCTGAATTTTTTATTTTTCAGAACTTAGATTGCAAATTCTATTATTTTTCAAGTAATATGTCATCAAATTTTGATAGGAGATCACAAAAGTTGCCTTCCATTAGTTCAGAGAAAACACCTGAATTTCAAACAAGTAAAACATACCAGTCAAGGCTAAAGAATGGTATCCCCCGCATGCTACTTGGATTACATGGACATTTTTCAGGCTAGGGACAATTTGTGGCCTCCAGTCACTGGAATTGCTTCCTCTGCCCAGTTCGAAGTTTGAGTTTGCTGAAGATCATAGACAAGTTGTAGAAACTCAGTAAATCTATATTAGATGAGATGCATTTCAAATTAAATTAGTACATAAGTCCCTTACGACGAAACCTGGAAAGCCAGAATGAAGAGATGTTATCTTTGCCATATACTTCCTAAATATAAGACATTGAGATTAAGCTGCCCCAACGTCTTATATTTAGGAATGGAGGTAGTACTAAGCAAGATCGTTGAGATTAAGGAAGCTTAAGAGCATTTCAGAAAACTATCATAACCCATCTAAGTGTAACTTATGCCCAATGGATGAAATAAAAGGTCTGGGCATGTAGTTGGAGGAAAAATGTTGTGCTGCCACAACATTTCACATTAGCGGGAACCTTGTAAACTCATAATTGCAGCTTAATATGAACTGCATGGTGTTGCATTTCACATTAGCAGCAAGTTAAGTATACAACTTTTTCCCTAGTTTCTGTAGAAGAGCATCAGTGCAGAATAAATTAAATATATGATGTTTACTAGTTAATAAATTAATACACAGTGACATCCTCACCTCCCCAACTCCATAGCTGCCCATCCGAGGTCAGCGCAAGGGTGAAGAAGCCACCACAAGCAACCGCAGAAACTGGTACAGGCAGCGCGGTCACTTTGGAAGGAACACTGAGAGAGCCAGCTTCACCTGGACCACCCCCACTCCCAAGCCCTAACCTTCCATCGCCTTCATCACGACCCCAGGTGTATAGTTCACCTGTTACAAGCCGTCAAAATGCAAGGATCAGAGCTGAGGGTGTTTGACGATCACAAGGCCAATATTTCAACATGAGAATAACAGAAGTTTTATTTATTTGTGTCCACTTTCTCATACTAATCATTTGCACAAGGCAGCAAGCGATGACAAAAAATAGTGTATTTCTGTATTGAGCATGGATAAGAAGTTATAGACAACCTGATTCCGTAATCGCCGCAGTATGCGCTCCACTCGTGGCAATGTGCGCAATCTTCCCTTCCCAAGGGCCCTTCACTTTCCTCGGCAACAGCTCTCTATGGTAAACGTAGTGCCCCAGAGCTCCAAATCCACCATAACCCCTGCAGACTACTAGAGTAAACTGAGTGATGCAGCAGCCAGCCACAACCATCAACCATCAACCAAAATGCAGCAGCACATTCAACTTCTCGTCGTTCATCCGGCATCTGATCGTCGGTGAAATTTTCAGAATGACCGAGCAATGTGGGAGTGCTGTGTCCTCACCAGGTGAAGACGTCGCCGGACGCGGTGAGGGCGGCGGAGTGGATGCCGCCGAGCGCGAGGACGCGGAGGCCGGCGAGGTTGGGGTTGGCACGGGGCACGAAGGCGGAGGCCTCGTCGCCGAGCCCGAGGCGGCCGCCGTCGCCCTTGCCCCACACCCAGGCGGCGCCGTCCACGAGGAGCGCGGAGTGGAAGAGCCCGCAGGAGATCCCCACCTCCACGCCGCCGGCCGCCTCCGTCCCCGCGGCGGGGGGAAGCCGCCCGGGCGTGGGCGGGAGGACCGGGGACGGGACGGGGAGGAGGAGCCGCGCGACCGGCGCCGGGTAGAGGCGGCGCTCCTCCTTGCCGCCGCCGAGCTGGCCCGACGCGCCGCGGCCCCAGGAGAGCAGCGACACGGGGTGGTCGCCGCCGGAGTAGAGCGTGGGCGCGGCGCCGCTCGAGGTCGCCGAGGCGGAGTAGCAGCGCCGGCGGAGGGGCAGCAGGCGGCGCAACATCGCCGGCGGCGGAGGCGGCGGGCGGCTGGGTTCGGCTGTCAACCGACGGAAGGAAGGGAAGCAACTGGTAGTAGTAGCACAGAAGCTGGCCCGTTAGGCCGTTTCCTGCCCGTTAAGCGCCCAGCCCAACCCAACTTCTTCTCTCCTACCGGCACCGAAGGAGGAGGAAGAGGGGGAAAGGAGGCATCTTGCGGGCTGGCGATGGCGAGCAAGGCGACGGCGGCGACGTCGTGGCGGTGGAGGCTGCTGCTGCTGCTGCTGGTGACGGTGGCGGCGCTGTGCTGGATCCCGCCGGCGATCGCGATGGCGGCGGCGGCGTCGACGGCCAAGAAAGGGGCGCGGAGGTCGCTGCTGGGGTTCGTGGAGGCGCAGGGCAACTCCTCCTACCGCTGCAGCCCCTCCGGCCCCTGCATCCCCTGCCAGTACTCCGAGAAGGTCAGCCCTGCCGCCCCTCCCCTCTCCTCTCCTCCCTTCCGTCGACTCCCCCACCATGCGGAGAGAAAAAACTAATCGATCTTGGGAGGATGGTTGATTGAGTTGGAGTTGGATTTGGGGATTGCGTGCTCATTGCTCCCATCGGTTTAGATGTAGCTCCGATTTCATGGGTAAATGAAATTGTATGCCAAGAGAAGGCTGGATCTTGGTGAATTTGGATTGAGACAGGCGGACAGCCTAGCCCTTTCTGCTCCCAAATCTATCAGAAAGATTTAGTTAGTTGTAGGAGAAGTATACAGTACATTTTTAGTCATAATTTACCGTCCGAATCAGAGCGGCTGGTGAGTGCCTACATCAATTTGTTAGTTTATACTACCTCACCTCGATACCTCCATATCTAGACAAATCCGAGACAAGTAATTCGGGACAGAGGGAGTATGTTCTAGCTTGACATTTTTGTTTGTCCAAGTTGTGATGCTGTTAGAGTAAAGTTGTGATGAAGAGCATCCAGATAATTATCATTCGAGTGATAAAGGCTGCACAAGCAAAATAAAATATAGAAAAGTGTGTTTTGGAGGAGGGCATTTTGTCGGATTGGGGGAAACACAGACCTTTTGTGCCATGTGGAAAAATTCTAGTTTCATGTTTTAAGTTGCCAAATTGGTTTCTCTACCTCCCATCTTTATGTTGTGGATCAGCGAATGACCTTCAAGTGTCCTCTCTTTGTGCTATAACAGCCAAAGTTTCCTACTGGAATTGGAAATTAACCCTTCTATAGCTACGAGCAATGGCTCTGTTCCTATCTTCATCTTTTACTAGTGTGTGTATTGTCTAGATTCTTAACATATTGTGTTTCCATTTATATTAGTGATTCATTTCCATAATTGCCAAAAATCATCTGCCTTTGGTCATTGTTTGACTAAATAATAGCAAGAGAATTGGCGTTACAACTTGAGACAGAGTACATGGTAGAACTATGTTAGTTCATTCGTCTGAATCCCCATTTCCAAACCCCTAGCCTAGCAGTTCTGTCCGCTCAGTTGATTGACTCCTTATTTGAACATTGCTTGGAATATGTACCTGAGAAGTGGTCAGACAGTTATATCGAACTTAGCTGCTCTTGGATTTGTAGCTGCTCTCATTGTCGAGTTTGATTAATTGCTAGCTTGATGATTGCATTACAGTACCGTTTTCCTGGACCATGGTTTATTCGGCATAAGGTGAGGTTTCCACTTTCCATGGTGATTGTGTGCTGCTTACTTGGAGATTTTTCTAGAAAATAGCTCCGGCAGTTACAGAGTACTCCATCACCAGCAGACATGTTGATTATGAGCTGCTGCCCCTTTCATATTTGCCTGGCAAACTTAATGTAATCAAACACTTGATAAATGTCAAGCTTGGGTGCAAAACTTTCAGTTAGCGCTGTGCAAGTACTACACTATCAAATACTGAAATAATATGTGCTAAGTTGTGCTATAAAAGCCAAAAGTTCCTAATTGGAAAATGACCATTCTATAGCTAGAAACACTGAATCTGTTCCTTTCATAATCTTATAGTAGTGTGTGTATTGTCTCTAAACATTAATAGTGTACTGCACTTCTGTCTATATTAGTGATTCCTTTCTGTAATTGCCCAAAATTGTCAGCCTTTGGTTGTTGTTTGACTAATGACAAAGAATTGTCTTCCATCTTGAGACAGAGTACATGAAAGAACTATGTTCACTCATAAATTACGCATTGTCCTTACTCTTTACTTGTCAGAATCTGCACTTCTTAACTCCTTCTAGCATAGTAGTTCTGTCCTCACAATTGATTAACTCCTTATTTGAACATTTCTTGGTCAGAGGGTAATATTGAACTTAGCTTCTCTTGGACTTGTAGATGCTGGATAATTGTTCGGTTTAATTAATTGTTAACTTGATCACATAACACTGCTGTACCATTTGTCTGGACCATGGTTTATCCAGCATCTGATGATCACATAGCTTGACTTGAAGATTTTTCTAGAAGATAGCTTTTCTGCAATTACAGAGAATTCCATTACCAACAGCCATGTTGACTTTTGACCTACTGCCCCTTTCATATTTGCTTGGCAAACTTATGTCTGGGTGCAAAACTTCAAAACTTTTGACCTACTGCGCTATCAAATACTGAAATGGCATTATTATATATTGGTTTTAAAGCTTACTAACACGCCATTTTCTTTCTTTATTTTAATAGAATGACGAGAAGTACTGTTGCAGCGAAACTGGCTACCGTTTGCCTTTGAAATGTATACAAGTACAAAATGGTACAAAAGAAGAGAACAAAACAAAGGATAGAAAGATGTTGGCTGAGACATCCACGCCAGCTGGCCCAAAACATTATGTTACTTACAGGAGTTGTGTACCATTGGAGGATGAAGAGAAACTATCTATTCTTGGTTTCGAGGTAATAATATCATTAAAACCTTTTTTGGTTCTTACTAGTATAAAGCTGCATGATGCATCACCCTGCCATCAATTTGTAATATCATGTTGCATTTGGTTCTTACTTACAAAGATTGCATGATGTTTTCTTGTTTCCTATACCATAATCTTTGGATAAAAAGTCTTAAACTGTAAAAAAATCTTACAATTATTTTTTTGAGGAAGCGAGAATCTTTTGTAAGCTTCTCTTCAAAACTAGGGTATTATCTCAGATGTACGCAAGAGTCAATACATATATTTTGTTTTCAGTTTGTGGCAGTGGGTGTCTGGGCCATGAAATTTATACTGATATGAAGTATGGTGCGAATCCCAATTACTTTTGAAGATCGAAACTTCCAGTTCTCCAGTTAAAATTTGAAAGCTGCTTATCTACCCTTAGAAAATTGAACCATATGTTCTGCTTGTCGAACAACTTACATGATTGTCACTAATCGACTAGTCACAGTCACATCACTTTCTGTTGATAACCTAATTTCTACGGAGATCTCATTGATCGACGTCTTGACAGTTATCCATGGTGTGCTTTGCGTCATTTTTTTCTGTGACTCTGAATCCCAAAGCAATGTCCTTTGCAGGTCCTCATGGCTGGAATGTTGCTTGTAAGTGGGCCGTTCGTGTATTACCGTAAAAGGCAAGCAAGTGTAATGCAAGGGGTTTCAAGAATCCCGACAAACCCTGCTAGGTTTTAGCACGGACCACTTAAAGGGATTTGACAGATCGCTCATGATGATTCGTCATGCCATTTTGGTTTCGCTGATTTCCCCTGTGCCATTGTAATTTATCTATCGACACATGTACCTACAGAGGAAGCTTCTGACAGGACTAGAAAACCACAGTGGCTAGCCTTCTTACATTGCGCCTTGGGTTGAATTCTTGAACCAAATCTCTTGTATCATACTACTATGTAACAAAGTGTGCCTTTTTCTTTATCACAGCAGCGGAATTTCCCTGATCGGTTGAATTCTTGAAATTTTCATGCTATTAACAAATCTCTTGATCATCACTTGAAGTCTTGAATTTTCTTCATCACACCAATTATTTTTCTTTTACCAAATCTCTTGCTGTCTACTGGCATCAACAATCTATTGGCACTAACATCCTTAGAAAAAAACTCTCACCAATGGGCACCAACATATATTGGGATTTTTATTTAGAAGAACAACCAATGGCCTACTAAATGAACCGATAATCCGGCACTCGCAATAGACAACGGCGCTACATAAGTAATCTAGCACCCGTAAATGATGATAAGTCTACGGAGCGACCTTATTGATCCCAAGTCCCAACACAAATCTCTGGGATGTGGACCTAGTGAAACGGACTTTCTGGGAAGGTGATGTTCAAAGAATTCTTGCTATCCCTTTATCTTCTTCGGTCATGCAAGACTTTGGTGCTTGGAACCTGACTCGTATGACCACTTTCTCTGTGCCCTCAGCATATTATGCTGAATGAGAAGGACAGTATGGCCAAAGGTTAAACATAGGTCGCCAAACAATTGGTATTAAACCTCATCCAATTTGTGGTAAGAAATTTGGGGACTCAATGTGCCGGCAAAGGTTAAAATTTTTCTTTCGAGAGCTATGCATAATAGCTTCCTTTTCAGGTTACCCTAGCGAATCGCCATATCAAAGTGAGTGGACAATGCCCAGTGTGTGGGATTGGAGTGGAAGACATTAAGCACCTCCTATTTCAAGTGTACCCGAGGAAAGCATGTTTGGAAAGCTCTGGGTATTCACGATCTAATTGAGAAAGCATGTCTTGTACATCGTCATGGACAGGCAGTTTTGGAGGAGTTGTTGTACTCAAGCACTGATCACTCATCAATTTTGGGACAAACTCTATCACCAGAGCTTGTTGCGGTGGCCAGTTGGTATTTACGGTGGGAGAGGAGGCAAATTACTTGTGGTATTCAGGTGCAGTCCCCTGAAAAATCCGCAATGGCAATCCGAGGGTTGGGCTCAAATTTTAGGTCTGCTGTGGTTCCTAATGCAAGAGAGAGAAAGGAGATTTGGACTCCACCAATGGGTGATTGCGTTAAGATAAACGTGGATGTCTCACTCGATCTAGATTATTTGAGGGGAACTACTGATGCTGTCATTCGAGATAAAAAAGAGAAGTTTGTCGCTGCGAGTAATGTACAGTTGGATTTGGTTTAAGATGTTCTTTCTGCTGAAGTTTTGGCTCTTAAGAATGGGTTGCTCTTAGTGGAGTCAGTAGGTTGTAATAGAATTGTCGTGAGCTCAGACAACCTAGAATTAATAGAAGTTATGGAAAATGAGAGGCCACCTACGGGTATTGCTGCAACAATCTTCTATGATTGTTTTTCTATGGCACATGATTTTGTTTTTCTATGGCACATGATTTTTCTATGGCAGCCCTCTCGGCGTTCTACTCCTCTAGCCGCCGACATCTCTTCCTTCAGCATGAAGCAGAGGAAGGTGAGTGGCACACTCACGAGCTGCGCGAGGAGCACGTGTAACAAGGGCAGAGGTGGAACTATGTACATTATCGGGGGGCTATGCCCCCCCCCCCCTCCTTGGATCAATTTATGAAGGAAATCTGTTGAGTGCTTAGATTAACTTTTTAGCATTTGGAACCCCAAACGCCGCGGAGGTGCGGAGGAGCATTGGGTCTGAGGTGTGCATGGGCTGGGACGAGAATTTTTGGTTTATATTCTAAAAATAATAGAATATATAAAGTTTGTGACAAAATAACTTACAAAAAGAGAAAAACTTTTGAACTGAATTTACTGCGACGAGATCTTTTAACAAAAATGTTAAGCATGAACTATATATGTCATCTTTAAGCGTCCAATACATAGACCGTTCACGATCACAGATAAATTAACGCAAAACATTTTTAACTTGCGATTAACATGTATGACCTGGTTCCCAAGGAAAACACACATGTATTGTTTTCTATAATGCCAATGATCACAAGAAAGTATTCCTTCAGATACTACCATATATTGTTCCCAAACCATGTGAACCTTCATGGAAAGTTTCTCGCCCTTCACAAGTTACACCAGGTAGGATGTTGTTGGTCGATGAACTCGCTCCACCCTCCCACGAGGAGCATCCACCTGCCGGCATCTCGACAAGGCATACCTTCTCCACCCAGTCGGACGAGCGCCAATGGTTGATTCCCGTCGGATATATAGGAGCACACTAATTTTTATATAGCTACAATAGGATGAAATCAATTCACAATCACACAATCGGTTAACTAATTGGACCGGAAGAACGCATTTGCAAAGTGTAAATGAGGGGTGGATTTTTATTTTGGAGAAGCTATTATTTCTTGTGGTGGCCCCTCTTGATTTCTATGGATCTTCAACAGCTCACCTCTCATCTCGGTACTCTTCTTCACATATCCTCCCAACAGGACATTTCTCCATACCTCCTCCCAGGGTACTTATTTGTGAGAACTCGGTGAGGACAATGTTTAAAGAGCACAAGCTAGGAAATGTTTTACTTGTAGAATCAAAAGTTGGCATTCAAAAATTTTCCTTCGAGATCACATTTACACTTTGTTGTTAGAATAGTTTTCATTTTAAGGAGTATAATACAGTTGATTCAACACAAAATGGAGCCATGAGTAACGTACTTATAGTAATTGGAAGGGGGAATAACTGAGAAACAAAAAGCATCAAAACGTTGCGTGTATGCTTTAGGAGCCACATGAAGCATCAATTTGCCAGTGAGCACCAACAGCAAACTAAGAACGCCTACAAATTTTATGGCCATGTTAACAACTTGAGCAAAGAAGTCGCACTGGACATTATAGTTGACAGTTGGAAAGGCGTTGTGCTAAGGCCCAATGGACCATCACACTAGAACAACAACCCTTGTCAACGATTAGAAACTTTGATCATAAGGCTATAAACACATCAATGTCCACAGGCGTCACTCGAATCTAGACAGGTCCAACAGAGACCAATGTCCACCACATCCAAGCAAATCCGCCGAAAACACACCTTCAGACACCCTCCAGTAGTGCTAGGTGCACCGTCGAAGCGGGGATAGTGCATGAAGGAGATTATTATAACTCTGGTATGCCACCGCCGCCTCCATACCCTGACTAGGACACTAAAACTGTCTACAGAAAAGACGTAAACCCTCCAGCCGATGAGGTCTGAGGTTTGCCGCACCTCTAAGATCCATAGGGCTATCGGAGGCGGGGAGAACCGTTTACAACACCGACGATAGGGGTTGAAACCCTAACCGTCTCTAGATCGCCTGAGGAGGGGGGGGGGGGGGTGAAACGGTAGATCAAGATCAATACAAAAAACATGTTATACAAGTGAGAACGTGGCTCTGAGTACATCTCAAGATGATGCCAAAAAAGGTAATCTTTCCACCTAATAATAAAATTATATGTAATAAAAGTTGTATTTGTTAGATACTATTATACAAAAAAAATCAACAAACCACTTTGCTCACAGTTTGTATAGACTACACACACATGTAGATGAGCAACTTTTAAGATCCACTGGGTATAAATTACTAAGACACAGACAACTCCAGATATACAACATCCAATTGTACAGTAATGACATAAGATGATCATTAGCATGTAATCCTTAGCACTACTAGTGTCAAAAAAAGTCTTACATTATGGGACGAAGGGAGTACAACAATGGTTATAAATAGCACGCTATAGCGTTTAGAACATGTCATGTGCTAAGGGGCTTTGATCCAAATACATAAACACACATATTAAATAGCACGCCATAGCTTCGCTATAGCACGCTATAGCATTTGGAAGAGGTCCACCGCTACGAGGCTCAATAGAGCTCACAAATTTCTTCAGCAGTTCACCAAAATCCGGAAATTTTGTATCAAAAAGCTAATGTTTCTTCACTCTCTGAACTTTTCTTTTTCGAACATGAAGAAGTACAGCCGGATTAAACCAACCTCTCCTCCACTACAACCTATGCCGAACTATGTGATCTCTTTGACAGTTAGGACATGATGGAATAAATTCATAGCTGACGGATATCTCGTACAATTGATTGGGGAAAATAAATTCAAACACATGAGCACGAACAAAAAGAAGGGTGGAGATTTGATTTTTGTTAAGAAGAGTAACTAACATGAGAGGAAAGCCCTTCTAGATTTTGGCGTAATTAAGAAAACATTTGTTTCCCATCTCCTCATAGGCTTCTTCTTGTTGGGAACATAGCGATGAAAACAATGTTACTTTGTTTTTTTGTCTCCATGGTGAGTAAGCATGTTCCTTTTTTTTCGAAAAAACTTCGATCTATTCATCTTCAATTATGGTAGTACAACGAACACTAGAAATAATAAAAATTACATTCAGATCCGTAGACCACCTAGCGACGACTACAAACACTGAAGCGAGCCGAAGGCGCGCCGCTGTCATCGCCCCTCCCTCACCGGAGCCGGGCAAACCTTGTTGTAGTAGACAGTCGGGAAGTCGTCGTGCTAAGGTCCCATAAAACCAATGCACCAGAACAACAACCACCGCGGATGAAGAGTGTAGATCAAAAGGATCCAACTTGAAGACACACGAACGAAGACGAACGACGAATAGATCCGAGCAAATCCACCAAAGATAGATCCGCTGGAGACACACCTCCACACGCCCACCGATGATGCTACACGCATCACCGGAACGGGGACTAGACGGGGAGACCTTTATTCCATCTTCAAGGAGCCGCCGATGTCTCGCCTTCCTAAGCATGACACAAACCCTAACAAAGCTTAAAAAAAGATATGAAAACAGAGCCCTCCCACCGACAAGGGCCGAGATCCACTCCGCCTCCATGGCCCTAAGGCCACCGGAGACGGGACGGACCGGCACCGGCACCGGTGGGAGTCAAAAAACCCTAGTTTTGGAGAGGCGGCGGCTGGCTGTTGGAGGCGACGGCTGGGTGAGCAAGCATGTTCCGTTCCAACACTCTGAGTAGAGCTTGGGGCCTACATGTGGTGCGATGAAAGCAAGGTTACCTTCTTCTTTGTCTCGATGGTTTTTTTCACTTCTCACCCTCAGATCATCTCCAATAAATAACGTAAATTTGGAGATGTAAAAATAGGAGATGTATAATTTACATCATCAAAAAGTGCATTTTACACCTTTTAGAAAAAGCCAACTTCAATAGATGATGTATATTGGTGATGTAAAAGTACAAATCCAATAGATAATGCAAAGTGGAGAGTGGCCGCATACCACCTAAGGACGGGCGTGGCCCTGCAGAGAACACGGCGGTAGCTCCGCGCACGGGGAGGCGGCGTCACATGTTGGGAATTAGCACACAAATACACTTGCGGTTAACTGAAAACTGCAGCGGAAACAAGTAATCTCAGCACCACATCCTGTACTAATTCAAGGATTGTTGCTTAGCACGGAAGGAAACATATGCAGCAGCATATATGGAGGCAGAAAATGTTACTCAGCAGGCAAGACACTCCTCAGCCTAGTGTCTTGTGGTAGGAGTAAGTTTTCCTGACAGCATCAAGCATCAACAAAGAGACACCAGATTTTTACGTGGAAAACCCCCCAACTTGAGGGGAAAAACCACGGGCCGAAGCCACCCAACTCCCCATTCACTATTATCAAATGTGGGATACAACAAGTTCTTCTATAGACAACACTAGAGGATCTCATACATCAAGATTTCTGAATCTTGGATGAACACAACAAGATTTGGGGCTCAAGAACTAGGGATTTGAACAATCTCACCAAAGATGGTGGAACCGAAGCTTGAAGGAGGCAAGGTAGTGGATCTGGACCATCACAACCTTGGGGAGGAGCTCCCTTTTCTTCTTCCTTCAATCTGCCTCTTCTTCCCTTGCTCTCTTAGTTTTCTCTCTTCTTCTTTCTTGGAGGATGAACTGATTTTCATCACTCTTGGTGGTGGCTGCTGGAAGGAGGGTAAAGCATCCCCATCCACACATGTGCAAAGTCCAAAATGACCCTAGGTCATAACCCTAATGGGTAGTGGGCTTATGCACCTCTTTGGGCTGCCTAAAATGCCTCAAATGGTCATCTCCTCACAGCCCACATGAGGAGGATATCCCAACAAATCTCCCCCTTCGACTCATGAGGGGGGCACCGCCATGCCCGCTACCTTGCAACATCCTTGTAGCTTCTCATTTGGTAATATCTTGGTCATCATATCCGAACCATTGTCGTCGGTATGGATCTTCTCAAGTTTCAGCAACTTGGAACTCACAACATCTCGAATCCAATGGTACCTCACATCAATGTGCTTGGTTCGAGTGTGATAGCTTGAATTCTTGACAAGATGAATAGCACTCTGACTATCAAAAAACAGAACATACTTCTCTTGCTTCATACCGAGCTCTTGCAAGAAGTTTTTCATCCACAAAACTTCTTTGCCAGCATCAACTGCCGCAATGTACTCAGCTTCTATAGTTGATGTAGAAACACATTTCTGCAATCTTGATTGCCATGACACTGCTCCCCCTGCATAAGTCATCAGGTATCCGGATGTGGACTTCCTACGATCCTTGTCACCTGCATAATATGCATCTGTATAGCCCTGCAATACAGGATCACCGTTTCCAAAGCATAGACAAGATGTAGAAGTACCCTTGAGATACCTAAGAATCCACTTCATCGCTTCCCAAAGGAGCTTTACCTGGATTTTTCATGAACCGCTAACAACACCAACTGCATAGGCAATTTCAGGCCTAGTGCATACCATGGCATACATCAAACTGCCCACAATGATTGGTAAGGTACTTTCCTCATTTCTTCTTTCTCCTTCTTGCTTGTAGGACATTGTTTTGAATTCAGTTTGTGATGGCACAAGCGGAGAGATAACAGATTTTGCATCTTTCATATTGAACCTTTCAAGTACCTTCTAAATGTATCTTTCCTATGAGAGCCAAAGCAGCTTCTTTGATCTATCACGGGAGATCTTCATGCCAAGTATTTGCTTAGCTGGTCCTAAATCCTTCATGGCAAATGATTTACTCAATGCCTTCTTGAGGAGAGCAATCCTCCTTGTGTCATTTCCAACAATCAGCATATCATCAACATACAACAAGAGAATAATGAAGTCACCCTCGGCGTACCTCTTCATAAAGACAAAATGGTCAGGTTGTGCTTTATGGTAACCAAGCCCAATAATAAAAGACTCAAACTTCTTGTACCACTGCCGAGGAGCTTGCTTCAAGCCATACAAGCTCTTCTTCAATTTGCAAACTAAGTGCTCCTTGCCTGCAACCATGAATCCCTCTGGCTGCTCCATGTATATCTCCTCCTCTAGGTCACCATGTAAGAAAGTTGTCTTCACATCAAGTTGTTCAATTTTCAAGTCCATGGTGGCAGCCATGCCAAGCACAACTCGGATCGAAGACATCTTGACCACTGGAGAGAATATCTCACTATAATCAATGCCCTTTTTCTGACTGAATCCTTTCACAACCAATCTGGCCTTGTACCTTGGATGTGAGGTGTTTTCTTCAGTCTTCACTCTGTACACCCACTTGTTCTTGAGTGCTTTCTTGCCCTTTGGCAGTTTCACCAACTCAAAAGTATCATTCTCATACAAGGAATTCATCTCATCTTGCATGGCTTCTGACCATTCTTCTTTGTTCTCATCAGACATTGCCTCCTCATAGCATGAGGGCTCACACCTGCATCATCATCAACACATATTGATGTGGTGGATACTTAGAAGAAGGAATGCGACCTCTTTCACTTCTTCTTTCTTTCTTTGCTGTGGTGAATCAGGTGGATTTTCGTTGGCATCATCATTACCAACTTCATCATCATCATCACTTGATGGCTGCTCGTCACTTTGACTTGTACTTCCTTGATCAGTTGCATCTCCACTGTCTTTAGTGTCATCATCTCCCCCATGATTGTCATGCACGAGAGGAGGACGGATTGGATCCATATCAACCTGAGGTGTGCTGGTCATTGGCTTCTCTGGTTTCCCAATATCTTTTATTGTTTCATCTTCAATGAACACCACATCTCGGCTTCTCACAATCTTTCTATTTACTGGATCCCGCAACCTGTAGCCAAACTCTTCACTTGGTTGGCTGAGGTAGATGCACTGCTTTGTCTTGCTATCAAGCTTGGATCTCTCGTCCCTTGGAACATGTACAAATGCCCTGCAACCAAAGACCTTCAAGTGCTTGTATGATACCTCCTTCCTGACCAAACTCTCTCGAGGAATATCACCGCAAGAGGAACCGAGGGAGATAGGTTAACCACATACATAGCATTCATCAATGCTTCAGCCCAAAATGAATTAGGTAAATGAGCATGAGAGAGCATAGCTATGACCCTCTCTGTGAGTGTCCTGTTCATTCTCTCTGCAAGACCATTGAGCTGAGGTGTCTTTGGTGGACTCTTCTCAAGCCTGATGCCAAACTTTCTGCAATACCTTTCAAAAGGACCTCTGTATTCACCACCATTGTCTGATCTCACACACTTCAATTTCCTGCCAGTTTCTCTTTCAACTTTGGCATGGAACTCCTTGAAGGCTTCAAACGTTTGGTATTTGTGTTTCAGCACATACACAAAAACCTTTCTGGAATGGTCATCAATAAAAGTCACAAATTATAATGCTCCACCATGAGATTTTTTCAGTCATGGAGCAAGCGTCGGTGTGCACAATATCAAGAACATTTTACGCACGATGTGGAGGAGTGTACAAAATGCGACCCTATGTTGTTTGCCAGCAAAACAATGTGCACAGGGTTTCAAGGATATACCTTTCAACTCAGGGAGGTACTCCATGCGAGCAAGAGCATGCATGCCCTTCTCACTCATATGCCCAAGCCTCTTGTGCCACAATTCAACCGAAGTGTCTTTTTCAACAATGTTCAACACCTCATTGCACAACTTGGTTTTAGTCACATAGAGATTATCTTGCTTACTTCCTCGAGCCACAATCAAAGAGCCTTTGGTGAGCTTCCATTTTCCTTCACCAAAATAACTAGGATGTTTGATATCATCAAGCTTGCCCACTGACAACAAATTTAGCCTTATGTCGGGAACACGCCTCACATCATCGAGCACCAATCTGCAACCTGTGTTTGTTTCAATGCATATAGAGCCATTGCCAACAATTGTTGACGAACCACTATTTCCCATCCTCACTTGGCCAGTAACACCACTAGTGTAAGATGTGAAATACTCCTTGTGTGATGTGATGTGGAAGGACGCACCTGAATCCACAACCCAACTCATGGCATCATCACGAACAGCACTATAGCAATCTTCATCTTCAATGACTAGATAGTCCTCATCTATTGCGGTCATGGCTGAACTGCTCTCAGCCTTTTGCTCGGTTTTCTTTGTGAGTTTCCTCTGCAAGCTCTCTTTTGTACTTCACCTTTTCGCTCTTTATGTGTCCCGGACTGCCACAATGAAAGCAAGTAATATCTTTTCTCTGTTTTGACATTGATCTCCCCCTGGATTTGCTTTTGCCTTGCTGAAATCTTGTATTGCTGCGTCCACGATTCTCATTCTTCCCATGGGTTTCAACCACATACGCATCAGAAGAAGAGGCATCACCCTTTTCCTTCTTTCTGGCTTCTTCATTCATCATACTGTTCTTCACCATCTCCAAAGTCAGCTTCCCATCCGGAGCTGAATTGCTAAGTGATACAACAAGCGTGTTCCAACTATCAGGCATGGAACTCAGCAGCAACAATGCTTGCACCTCATCCTCAAAGTTGATCTTCATGGCTGAAAGTTGATTTATATGGCATTGGAAGACATTCAAGTGCTCAATCACACTTGAGCCATCTCGGTACTCAAGCTTTGCAAGTCTTTTGATCACCGAGGCCTTGTTCATTGATGTCTTCCTCTCATACATGGACTCCAACTTCTGCCACATCTCATATGCATTTGTGTCATTTGCAACATGGTGGAAAATATTGTGGTTGATGTACAACCGAACATACCTACTGCCTTTCTGTGCAACACTCTTCATTCTTCTTACGTGACACCTGTGGGTATCTTGTCTTTCACAATTGGCTCATACAAATCCTTACAATAAAGGATGTCTAACATTATGGGCTTCCATAATGAGTAATTGGAAGAATCAAGTTTTATCATGCCACTTGTAGTAGCGCTTTCTTCCAAAGCCATTGTGAGCAGCACTTCCAGCAACAATCAAGCAACTGGGATTTGCAACCTTCTAAGCAACCAAGGCTCTGATGCCACTCTGTTAGGAATTAGCACACAAATACACTTATGGTTAACTGAAAACTGCAGCGGAAACAAGTAATCTCAGCACCACATCCTGTACTAATTCAAGGATTGTTGCTTAGCACGGAAGAAAACATATGCAGCAGCATATATGGAGGCAGAAAATGTTACTCAGAGGGCAAGACACTCCTCAGCCTAGTGTCTTGTGGTAGGAGTAAGTTTTCCTGACAGCATCAAGCATCAACAAAGAGACACCAAATTTTTTACGTGGAAAACCCCCCAACTTGAGGGGAAAAACCACGTGCCGAAGCCATCCAACTCCTCTTCCACTATTATCAAATGTGGGATACAACAAGTTCTTCTCTAGACAACACTAGAGGATCTCATACATCAAGATTTCTGAATCTTGGATGAACACAACAAGATTTGGGGCTCAAGAACTAGGGATTTGAACAATCTCACCAAAGATGGTGGAACTGAAGCTTGAAGGAGGCAAGGTAGTGGATCTGGACCATCACAACCTTGGGGAGGAGCTCCCTTTTCTTCTTCCTTCAATCTTCCTCTTCTTCCCTTGCTCTCTTGGTTTTCTCTCTTCTTCTCTCTTGGAGGATGAACTGATTTTCGTCACTCTTGGTGGTGACTGCTGGAAGGAGGGTAAAGCATCCCCATCCACACATGTGCAAAGTCCAAAATGACCCTAGGTCATAACCCTAATGGGTAGTGGGCTTATGCACCTCTTTGGGCTGCCTAAAATGCCTCAAATGGTCATCTCCTCACAGCCCACATGAGGAGGATATCCCAACATCGCATGGCGGGAAGAATGATGTCGACGGGCAGCCGTTGGGCGGGTGGCGTGGCGCGCCTCCCCTAGCTCTGGCAGTGGGTCGAGACTAGCAAAAAAGCCCAACCCGTTCACAACCAAGCCGTCTACGGCATTACGCCAGCCGTACCTAGGTCCGTGAATCTTCGATTAGAATCGGCGGCCGAAATCGAATCGGCAGCTACGGTCGACGTTACTCTGGCGAGGCAGACATCGAGGGACAGGTGGGCGGGGTGGCGGCGGGGTCAAAGGTGGGCGGGTGGGCAGCGATTTTGGGCAGCCGCTGAGCAGGCAGGTCGGGTGGGCAGAAGCAACGTGAAGGCAGGTGGGCGGTTGATGTGCGGCCACATGTTTTACATCTCCTATAGGTGGAGATGCAAATTTGCATCTCCATGTGTTATATTTTACATTTTGTGAAGGTGAATATGTAAACAATATATGCATCTACATCATCCGTTTGAGGTGGATTTTTGAACCTCGAAGAGGTGTAAGTTATATATTTTTGCATATACATCATCTATTGAAGATGCTCTCAGTGAGTAAGCATTTCGACACTTTGAGTGCAGCTTGAGGCCTACATGTGGTACTCGACGTAGGATCGAGCCTCGTCTGACATGCAAATGGGGATGCCACTTCTTCCCTCCTGGAGTGTAAGTGTGATGTTTTAGCTTTCACTGGTTGTGCAGAGGAGATAAAAGAAAAAATCACAAGGATTTAATACAATGTCGACGAACTGAGCTAACTGTTTGTTCCTGGTTTCAGATATAAAGCAGGGAAACATGTATTGTTAATCTTATGGTCATGTAGTCCAGGTTTCTGTGATAACTATGCATATTTTCATCTATTGTGTACGTGCTACACAAAAACCACATTCACATTGCGCCACGATGCAGGCCACTAATGATTTTCTGGAGAACTGTAATAAACAATTACAGCATGGATTTCGTTGAGTAACAAGCTTTTTCTATAGGCTGGTCACAATAAGTTTGAATCTTCCTTTTCTTAATATGAAGCTTGTAAACTCATCCTTTTCAATGTGCACTACTAGGAAAAGGCCTACTAATGGCGCACTGGTTTTGCCTACTAATGACGCATTACCAGTGCGCCATTAGTATCACGTCACTAGAATTTTTTACTAATGGCGCACCACTGGTGCGCCATTAGTATATGGTATACTAATGACGCACCTGGCAGTGCGCCATTAGTTTTGCCCACAGTGCGCCATTAGTGTCTTATATACTAATGGCGCATGACATGGTAGTGCGCCATTAGTAATAATTTTTTTAATTTTTTTTCCTTAGTCTCAAGTCACTATCCAACACATATATATACAACAAGCATCCATATAACAATCATAGCCAACACACAAGTTCCATCATATATACATACATAGCCAACACACAATTTTCATCATATATACATACATAGCCAACACACAAGTTCCATCATATATACATACATAGCCAACACATAGTTCCATCGTTACATATTACAAAAGTTTCACATTGTTCATCCAACACCGTTATCCATCAAATCACAAAAGTTTCACATTGATACAAAATAAAAACACAAATGGAAAAGAAGCACTCCATCCACGCAAGCTTCCGTCAATTAAATCAAATCTGCAAAATGATAAACAAGAAGTTAGAAGAAGAAAAAGAAGAAGACTAGAAGAAGAACACTAGAAGAAGAATAAGAAGAGTTTTGGAAAAGAAGAAGAATAAGAAGAAGACTATAAGCTTATTATGTAAACTTGATCATTTTGTGCTAACATAAGTTATTTTGGAGCTAACCTATAGGAAACTAAGCATATAAGCTCTAAGTTAGTATATTAGAGCCAACTTAGGTAAAATGAAGCTAACCTATGTCATTTTGGAAAAGAAGAAGAATAAGAAAAGACTATAAGCTTATTATGTAAACTTGATCATTTTGTGCTAACATAAGTTATTTTGGAGCTAACCTATAGGAAACTAAGCATATAAGCTCTAAGTTAGTATATTAGAGCCAACTTAGGTAAAAATGAAGCTAACGTATAGGAAACTAAGCATATTAGAGATAACATAGGTAACTAAGTATATATATATATATATCATTTTGGATAACTAACCTATTGGAGATCTGACATACCTGACAAAGTTCAGTTCTCATGCATTATTCTTCTCCTTCTTCTCCTTCCTCTCCCTGATGCGCCTAGAGCGGCGAGGCGGTGGAGGCAGTGGAGGCAGTGGGATGTAGTCTTCTACCACAATTGGCGTGGTCATGTCGCCCAGCTGTGGGATCGCCGGCGCCACCACCAGTGCGTGGTCATTGTCAGGCACCACCACCATCGCGAGGCCACCTTCAGGCACGACCATCGCTAGGTCATCCTCAGCCACCTCCATCTCTTGCCCATGGTCAGCCACCACCATCTCTTGCCCTTGGCCAGCCACCACCAGCGCTTAGGTCATCCTCACCGATGCCCATCGTCATCCTGCAGCTCCTCATCCTCACTCTGCTCCTCTTCTCCCGCACTCCAGTCCGGATCATCCTTCTTGTTGTCTATGCTGCTGCCCGCGAATCGCTGCTGCTTTCGCTCTGATCGAGAATCATTGCTGCTTCGCTACAACCATAGTCATTCTTTGCTTTGGCTGTAGCCCGGTGTCATTCTTCTTGCTCCCATTACCTGTCCAAAATGCAACAATGACCGTTAACAATCGATGTGAGACAAAGCCAAATGTAGAGGAATAAGAAGAGGCAGAACGTACCAGCATCATCATCGGCAGCGTAGCGCATGCGACACATAGTCGTGTTAAACACCTTCACGATGAGCATGTTGGTGTCGTCGTCGTACCTGAAGAGAAGGAAGTACCCCAGCCGCAGGTCGTAGGCACGGTAGAACTTCTCCCACCCACAAGACAAGTACATGTGGCCCTTCTTGATCACCAACTGCACATCCCATCGCTGCGAAACCCGCTGCCGCCTGTCGCAGCTTCACATTATTTGGCGGATCTTCACCCATCAGCATGTTCATAAACTGTCAGGCAGCCTCTGCAGTTTGGGACAATGAGTGATGTAGCAAACAACAAATATCATAATGAGATGGGTGAAGGGGAGATCTCTCGTTTTATATACCTGCGTCATGGATGATACTGAAGCCTCAAGTATGATAGTGAAGAACTCGGAAGCATCCAACTCGTACTGCGGTGTCGCAGATCGGCGGTGGCTGCTTCCCGCCATCTCTGATAAGCAGCAGAAGAGACCAATTAGTACCCTTACAACAGATCATAAAACATGCATGATAACAGACATTAGTCGCAAGTACCCCATATGTCCTATTTTTAGCAAAGTAATGCTAAAATTCACGAAAAATTTCAGCATTACCTTTGCTGAAAATAGGACATATGGAGTACCAATTTGCCGGAACGGAAGTTAATCGACATTCCGGCAAACTCAAGGGCCTCTCGAGGTACCTACAACATCATCACAAGTACAGCAGCAGCAGCAGTGAATACAGGCATAACAGCAGCAAAACTATATATTTTTATGCAGTAAACAAACGAACACTAAGAGTAGAATGTTCTTGCAACAAAATTATTGTGTGACATCGAAAGGCATCACTCTGCTTAAAGGGAGGGATGACTTAAGTGGCAGATGTATATGATTGCACCACTTGATCTGCACTTCTCTATATTATATGATGTACTGAAGAACTTGAGCAAAAAAAGATAAATAGGAACATATTTCTCACCTTGGAGGTGTTCTTTGCTGCTGCCTTTGTCTGCTGTAGCCAGCGAATTAAGTTAGCCTGTATTTGGGCTTGCTTTTCCTTCTAAGCTCTCTGCATCTATAACACAAAATAAGAGGGGAACTTGACAACTAGCTGGAGCATATATTTCAGGATCTTGTAATGGGGGGTTGTTTAGTTTCCTAGTTCCATGCTTTTCTTGGACAAGTTAGAAATGAAGGTCCCCTAAAATGGTATTTGATTAGTGGGAAAGCTCACAGATTTACAAATCCAGTGAAACACTAAGAACATTTGGTTCAATAATAAACAATTTTTATTGGTTCACTTTCCTACATCATGCACAACAAGTTGAATTAGCCTATAAAATTAAACCAAGGCTTTATGCAGACAAACAAGTTGAAATACTTCATGTACATGAAACAAAGAGGATCCAGTTACATTCAATTGTTGTGAGCATGGAATCAAATGAAACTGATTACTCTACATGGCATAGTCTATCATGTACATGAAAGAATGATGATCCAATTGCAGTTTATATTTGTAATTGACTAAAATAAATCTTGTAGGAGTATCTTTTTTATACCTGTTGTAGGAGTATCTATATATACAAAAGTTAATCATTATGCTTGCGTGATCGTGAGTAACCAAATTTATTCAGCTGACCTCTCTACAAATTCATGGCGGGTGGACACAAAAGCCCACTTCTAAAGAACTATAATGATCTGCTTGAATTACTAATTAATAATATAAACTGGAACAGGAGCTCAAGTTTCTTGGACACAAGTTGACCATGCAGCAACTACATGAGCAAAGCATTACTATCTGTGACAAAACCTAGAAGCTTGATACAAAACGTTTTGAACTGCAAAGACAACATAATGAACTTTGAATATTTTCTAAGTACAAACCAGCAATATCTAGGAACTAACAAAATTGTAACATCAAAACAAGAAATCATAAAAACACTAAATACAGGCCAAAGCAAATGATATGGCAGCTGACATGTACGTTCACTAGAAATATAAGACATTTCCTACTATAGTAATACAGTAAAACTACTGTATCTGCAACATAAAACTACTGTATCTGCAACATAAAACTACAACAACATAAAACTACTGTATCTACAATAGTAGCAAGATTAATACAGTAATACACAAGAGATTAGTCAGTTTTACCTGGCTGTTTACTGCTGCTGCCGCGCTGCAGGGGCGGAGGAAGGGGCGCCTCCGGTGGAGAGGGCGAGGCCGAGGATGGCGTGGGGCTTGAGGGCATGCGGCCTGGTGAGGCCGACGAGGTGGTCTGTTGGGGAACGTAGCAGAAATTCAAAAATTTCCTACGTGTCACCAAGATCTATCTATGGAGAAACTAGCAACGAGGGGAAGGAGAGTGCATCTACATACTCTTGTAGATCGCTAAGCGGAAGCGTTCAAGAGAACGGGGTTGAAGGAGTCAGATTGCCGTGATCCAAATCACCGGAGATCCTAGTGCCGAACGGACGGCACCTCCGCGTTCAACACACGTACAGCCCGGTGACGTCTCCCATGCCTTGATCCAGCAAGGAGAGAGGGAGAGGTTGGGGAAGACTCCATCCAGCAGCAGCACGACAGTGTGGTGGTGATGGAGGAGCGTGGCAATCCTGCAGGGCTTCACCAAGCACCGCGGGAGAGGAGGATGACTTGGGAGAGGGGGAGGGCTGCGCCAGGGGCAAGGGTGAAGCTCCCATGCGCCTCCCCACTATATATAGGGGTGGAGGGGGCTGGTTTCTTGCCCTCCAAGTCCATTGGGGCGTTGGCAAGGTGGGAGGAAAGAAATCCCATCATTTCCTTCCCCACCGATTGTTATCCTCCCTTTTTAGGGATCTTGATCTTATCCCTTTGGGATATGATCTTATTCCTTCTAAGGGGGGATCTTGGTGTGCCTTGACCAGGGGTGTGGGGCCTTGAACCCACTACCCACGTTCATGTGGGTCCCCCCATGCAGGTGGGCCCCACTCCGGAACCTTCTAGAACCTTCCCGGTACAATACCGAAAAATCCCGAACATTTTCCGGTGGCCAAAATAGGACTTCCCATATATAAATCTTTACCTCCGGACCATTCCGGAACTCCTCGTGACGTCCAGGATCTCATCCGGGACTCCGAACAACAATCGGTAACCACATACAAACTTCCTTTATAACCCTAGCGTCATCGAACCTTAAGTGTGTAGACCCTACGGGTTCGGCAGACACGTAGACATGACCGAGACAACTCTCCGACCAATAACCAACAGCGGGATCTGGATACCCATGTTGGCTCCCAAATGTTCCACGATGATCTCATCGGATGAACCACGATGTCAAGGACTCAATCGATCCCGTATACAATTCCCTTTGTCTAACGGTATTGTACTCGCCCGAGATTCGATCGTCGGTATACCGATACCTTGTTCAATCTCGTTACCGGCAAGTCTCTTTACTCGTTCCGTAACACATCATCCCGTAATCAACCCCTTGGTCACATTGTGCACATTATGATGATGTCCTACCGAGTGGGCCCAGAGATACCTCTCCGTTTACACAGAGTGACAAATCCCAGTCTCGATTCGTGCCAACCCAACTGACACTTTCGGAGATACCTGTAGTGCACCTTTATAGCCACCCGATTCCTGTTGTGACGTTTGGTACACCCAAAGCATTCCCTCGGTATCCGGAGTTGCACAATCTCATGGTCTAAGGAAAATATACTTGACATTAGAAAAGCTTTAGCATACTGAACTAGACGATCTTTGTGCTAGGCTTAGGATTGGGTCTTGTCCATCACATCATTCTCCAAATGATGTGATCCCGTTATCAACGACATCCAATGTCCATGGTCGTGAAACCGTAACCATCTGTTGATCAACGAGCTAGTCAACTAGAGGCTTACTAGGGACATGGTGTTGTCTATGTATCCACACATGTATCTGAGTTTCCTATCAATACAATTATAGCATGGATAATAAACGATTATCATGAACAAGGAAATATAATAATAACCAATTTATTATTGCCTCTAGGGCATATTTCCAACAGTCTCCCACTTGCACTAGAGTCAATAATCTAGTTCACATCGCTATGTGATCAACACTCATAGGTCACATCTCCATGTGACCAACATCCAAGAGTTTACTATTGTCACTAAACTAGTTCACATCATCATGTGATTAAGACTCAATGAGTTCTCGGGTTTGATCATGTTTTGCTTGTGAGAGAGGTTTTAGTCAACGGGTCTGCAACATTCAGATCCGTATGTACTTCGCAAATCTCTATGTCATATTGTAAATGCTGCTTCCACGCTCCACTTGGAGCTATTCCAAATGGTTGCTCCACTCTACGGTCCCGGTTTTCGACTCAGAGTCACTCGGATAGGTGTTAAAGCTTGCATCGACGTAACCCTTTACGCCGAACTCTTTATCACCTCCATAATCGAAAAACATGTCCTTATTCCTCTAAGGATAATTTTGACTGTTGTCCAATGATCCATTCCTGGATCACTCTTGTACCCCCTTGCCAGACTCATGGCAAGGCACACTTCTAGTGCGGTACACAGCATAGCATACTACAGAGCCTATGTCTGAAGCATAGGGGACGACCTTCGTCCTTTCTCTCTCTTCTGTCGTGGTCGAGCTTTAACTCTTAACTTCATACCTTACAACTCACGCAAGAACTCCTTCTTTGACTGATCCATCTTGAACACCTTCAAGATCATGTCAAGGTATGTGCTCATTTGAAAGTACCATTTAGCGTTTTTATCTAGCCTCATAGATCTTGATGCTCAATGTTCAAGCAGCTTAATTCAGGTTTTCTATTGAAAACACTTTTCAAATAACCCTATATGCTTTCCAGAAATTCTACATCATTTCCGATCAACAATATGTCATTCACATATACTTATCGAAATTCTATAGTGCTCCCACTCACTTCTTTGGAAATACAAGTTTCTCACAAACTTTGTATAAACCCAAAATCTTTGATCATCTCATCAAAGCGTACATTCCAACTCCGGGATGCTTACTCCAGTCCTTAGAAGGATTGCTGGAGCTTTGCATACTTGTTAGCATCTTTCAAGTTTGACAAAACCTTCTGGTTATATCACATACAACCTTTCCTCAAGTATAACGTCGAGGAAACAATGTTTTGACATCCTATCTGCAAGATTTCATCAATCATGCAGTAATTTCTAATCCAATTCCAACAGACTCTTAGCATCGCTACGAGTGAGAAAGCCTCACCGTAGTCAACTCCTTGAACTTGTCGGAAAACATCTTTAACGACAAGTCGAGCTTTCTTAATGGTGATACTTACCATCATTGTCTGCCTTCCTTTTAAAATCCATCTTTACCCAACGTCCTTACGACCATCAAGTATTTCTTCCAAAGTCATGGATCCTCTCTCGGATGTTATGGCCTTGAGCCATTCGTCGGAATCCGGGCCCACCGTCGCTTCTTCATAGCTCGTAGGTTCATTGTTGTCTAGCAACATGACCTTCAAGACAGGATTACTGTACCACTCAGAAGTAGTACGCATCCTTGTCACCCTACGAGGCACGGTAGTGACTTGATCCAAAACTTCATGATCACTATCATAAGCTTCTACTTCAATTGGTGTAGGCGCCACAGGAACAACTTCCTGTGCCCTGCTACACACTTGTTGAAGTGAGGTTCAATAACCTCATCAAGTCTCCACCATCCTCCCACTCAATTCTTTCGAGAGAAACTTTTCTTGGGAAAGGACCTAATTCTAGAAACAATCCTTTTTGCTTCCGGAACTGAGACTGGAGGTATACCCAACTATTTTGGGTGTCCTATGAAGAAGCATTTTATCCGCTTTGGGTTCGAGCTTATCAACCTGAAACTTTTTCACATAAGCGTCGCAGCCCCAAACTTTTAAGAAACGACAATTTAGGTTTCTCCAAACCATAGTTCAAACAAAGGTCATCTCAACGGAATTACGTGGTGCCCTATTAAAGTGAGTGTGGTTGTCTCTAATGCCTAACCCATGAACGATAGTGGTAATTCGATAAGAGACATCATGGTACGCATCATATCCAATAGGGTGCAACTATGATGTTTGGACACACCATCACACTATGGTGTTCCAGGCGGTATTTATTGTGAAACAATTTCCACAATGTCTTAATTGCGTGCCAAAGCTTGTAACTCAGATACTCATCTCTATGATCATATCATAGACATTTTATCATCTTGTCACGATGATCTTCAACTTCACTCTAAATTACTTGAACCATTCAGTAATTCAGACTTGTGTTTCATCAAGTAAATACACTCAGTATCTACTCAAATCATCCGTGAAGTAAGAACCTAACGATATTCACTGCATGCCTCATCACTCATTGGACTGCACACATCAAAATGTGTTACTTCCAACAAGTTGCTATCTTGTTCCATCTTACTGAAACCGAGGCTTTTCAGTCATTTTGCCCATGTGGTATGATTTGCATATCTCAAGTGATTCAAAATCAAGTGAGTCCAAACGATCCATCTGCATGGAGTTTCTTCATGCGTATACACCAATAGACATGGTTTGCATGTCTCAAACTTTTCAAAAATGAGTGAGTCCAAAGATCCATCAACATGGAGCTTCTTCATGCATTTATACCAATATGACTTACATGGCAGTGCCACAAGTAAGTGGTACCATCATTACTATCTTATATCTTTTGGCATGAAAATGTGTATTACTATGATCGAGATTCAATAAACCATTCCTTTAGGTGCAAGACCATTGAAGGTATTATTCAAATAAATAGAGTAACCATTATTCTCCTTAAATGAATAACCGTCTTGCGATAGACATAATCCAATCATGTCTATGCTCAACGCAAACACCAAATGACAATTATTCTGGTTTAATACTAATCTTGATGGTAGAGGGAGCGCGCGATGTTTGATCACATCAAACTTGGAAACACTTCCAACACATATCGTCAGCTCACCTTTAGCTAGTCTCCGTTTATTCCGTAGCCTTTTATTTCGAGTTACTAACACTTAGCAACCGAACCGGTATCTAATACCATGGTGCTACTAGGAGTACTAGTAAAGTACACAATAACTTAATGTATATCCAATATACTTCTATCGACCTTGCCAGCCTTCTCATCTACCAAGTATCTAGGGTAATTCTGCTCCAAAGTGGTTGTTCCCTTATTACGTAAGCACTTAGTCTCGGGTTTGGGTTAAACCTTGGGTTTCTTCATTAGAGCAGCAGCTGATTTGTCGTTTCATGAAGTATCCCTTCTTGCCCTTGCCCTTCTTGAAACTAGTGGTTTCACCAACCATCAACAATTGATGCTCCTTCTTGATTCCTACTTTTGCGGTGTCAAACATCGCGAATATCTGAAGGATCATCATATTTATCCGTGATTTGTTATAGTTCATCACGAACCTCTAGCAGCTTGGTGGCAATGACTTTGGAGAAACATCACTATCTCTGGAAGATCAACTCCCACTCGATTCAAGTGATTGTTGCACTCAGACAATCTGAGCACAAGCTCAACGATTGAGCTTTTCTCCCTTAGTTTGCAGGCTAAGAAAATCGCCGGAGGTCTTATACCTCTTGACGTGGGCACGAGCCTGAAATCCCAATTTCAGCCCTCGAAACATCTCATATGTTCCATGACGTTTCAAAAACGCCTTTGGTGCCTCAACTCTAAACCGCTTAACTGAACTATCACGTAGTTATCAAAACGTGTATGTCCGATGTTCGCAACATCCATCGATGTTTGGGTTTCAGCACACCGAGCGGTGCATTAAGGACATAAGCTTTTTTCTGTCCGCATAATCGCCATCACAACTTTCAACTATATTTTCTCTAGGAACATATCTAAACAGTGAAACTAAAGCGAAGCCATTTACATAATTTGCAAAGATCTTTTGACTATGTTCAGGATAATTAAGTTCATCTCATGAACTCCCACTCAGATAGACATCCCTCTAGTCATCTAAGTGATTACATGATCCGAGTCAACTAGGCCGTGTCCGATCATCACGTGAGACGGATTAGTCATCATCGGTGAACATCTTCATTTTGATCGTATCCTCCATACGACTCATGCTCGACCTTTCGGTCTCTTGTGTTCCGAGGCCATGTCTGTACATGCTAGGCTCGTCAAGTTAACCTAAGTGTTTCGCATGTGTAAATCTGGCTTACACCCGTTGTATGTGAACGTAAGAATCTATCACACCCGATCATCACGTGGTGCTTCGAAACGATTTAACTTCGCAATGGTGCACAGTTAGGGGAACACTTTCTTGAAATTTTAATGAGGGATCATCTTATTTACTACCGTCGTACTAAGCAAATAAGATGTATAAACATGACAAACATCACATGCAATCAAATAGTGACATGATATGGCCAATATCATATTGCTCCTTTTGATCTCCATCTTCGGGGCTCCACGATCATCATCGTCACCGACATGACACCATGATCTCCATCATCATGATCTCCATCATCATGTCTCCATGAAGTTGTCTCGCCAACTTATTACTTCTACTACTATGGCTACCGGTTAGCAATAAAGTAAAGTAATTACATGGCGTTGTTCAATGACACGCAGGTCATACAATAAATAAAGACAACTCCTATGGCTCCTGCCGCTTGTCATACTCATCGACATGCAAGTCGTGATTCCTATTACAAGAACATGAACAATCTCATACATCACATATCATTCATCACATTCTTCTTGGCCATATCACATCACATAGCATACCCTGCAAAAACAAGTTAGACGTCCTCTAATTGTTGTTTTCATGTTTTACGTGGCTGCTATGGGTTTCTAGCAAGAACGTTTCTTACCTACGCAAAACCACAACGTGATATGTCAATTGCTATTTACCCTTCATAAGGACCCTTTTCATCGAATCCGATCCGACTAAAGTGGGAGAGACTGGCACCCGCTAGCCACCTTATGCAACAAGTGCATGTCAGTCGGTGGAACCTGTCTCACGTAAGTGTACGTGTAAGGTCGGTCCGGGCCGCTTCATCCCACAATGCCGCCAAATCAAGATTGGACTAATAACGGTAAGCATATTGAATAAAATCAACGCCCACAACTACTTTGTGTTCTACTCGTGCAAAGAATCTACGCAATAGACCTAGCTCATGATGCCACTGTTGGGAAACGTAGCAGAAATTCAAAATTTTCCTACGTGTCACCAAGATCTATCTATGGAGAAACTAGCACTACTAGAAAAAGGGCTATAAATGGGATTGACACTAATGGCGCACCAGACAAGCGGTGCGCCATTAGTATATACTAATGGCGCACCACCTTCTGAGACGCCATTAGAGTTGAAACTACTAATGGCGCTCTGGCCCAAGGTGCGCCATTAGTATCAAATTTTTAACTAGTGCGCCTGTCCAAACATACTAATGGCGCATTCAGACTCAAGGCGCCATTACTAGTTGTAACTAGTAATGGCGCACCTGTCGGAAAGTGCGCCACTAATGTTGTTTTTTATTATATTTTTTATTCCTTTTTTTTGCAAAACTACTAATGGCGCACTGTTCCACCGTGCGCCATTACTAGTTTAAACTAGTAATGGCGCACTATGGAACAGTGCGCCATTAGTATGTTTTTTTTTGCAAAACTACTAATGGCGCACCACCAGAAGGTGCGCCATTAGTAACCTGGATTACTAATGGCGCATTTAGAGGTGGTGCGCCATTAGTAAGTGGGCAGCAACAAGATATTTTGGACAGCCTCCTACCCACACTCACTTTCTCCCCACTTTATTCTCTCCACCTCCTCCTTGTCTCGGGTGCCTCCTCTTTTTCACCTCATTTCCACCATAGATTCATTTAAATTAAGTGATTAAATTACCTTGTTTTGATAGGTAAGTAAGGAGAGAAGCTATATTTATGTTGTTCTCCCTACAACAATGTGCACATGCACTTTTTATGGCCTAGCTAGATCTATGTATGTTCGTGGTGTTGCATATGTTTGTGGTGTTGCATATGTGTTTTTGTTTGGAGGTGTACCGTTATTTGAAATGCGATAGTTGCCAATATTTTGCCGGAATGTTGTTTCATTTCCGTTTCGGCGAGAATTTTGGCATTAAGCATTCTTTTTGGTCCTATTTTTAGGGAAAGTCATGCCAAAATTTTTCTTGGTTCTAAAATATCGTTTTGCTCTACCCATGACGACCATATGGTCCGCATCGATGACCGAAGGCATCGTGAATAGGTTTTTGAGGTCCGCGAAGGCCGAGATGCTTCAAAAGAACGAGATGGAGATAAGATGTCCGTGTCGAAGATGCAAGTCAAGAGCCTTATTGTGGACCCGGATTCCGGCAGGTGCGGGACCACCTGCTCTTGCGTGGTTTCATGGATGGCTATCGGTGGCAAGGTGATGAAGATGACTACGAAGTCGTCCATGGGGGCCGGGCAAGAAATGAGGAAGGGCAGCAAGACAACCACCGCGGCTCGGGCGGGCGAGAAGACGAAGAATCCCCAGGAGATAATCACGACGGTGATGCTGTACACAGTCATCATGTAGAAGATGCAGGACATGATGATGAGGAAGATGCCGGAGCAGACGACGGGCATGAGCATGAAAAGATGATGATGCCGGCGGAGCAGACAACGCTGGGCCATCGATGGGCTGGGTGCAGGACCCTCATATTCAAGAGCTGCTTCTCAAGCAGACGGATAACGCAAGAGCTACCGCCCGAGAGAAAGCCAAGATGGATCAACTTGAGTTAGACGCGTTACTCCATTGTATGAAGGATGCAGGCCCGAGGATACCCGCCGAAAGTAACGCTCATGGCTCGAGATGAAGGTAAAACACAAAATGACCGACGCGTGCTTCGACGAGAATATGTCATTCTGCACGAACGTCTTCCCAAGGGGAACAAGTGCCCGACCAGTTTGGAGGAGGCGAAGAAAATCGTGTGTCCTCTGGATTTACCGCACGTGAAATACCATGTGTGCATGAACAATTGCATCATTTATCGGGACGAGCACGCGGAGTCTACCATATGTCCGGTGTGCGCGTCACTCGATACAAGAAGAGGAAGAAAGCTCCTCGAAAAGTGGTGTGGTACTTTCCGATCACTCCTCGCCGCAGCGGTATTTCATGGACCCTAAGGTAGCAAAGCTCCTGCGCTGGCACGCCGGATAGGGAGGAGAAGAAGCGAGAAGATGACGAAATGATCCAGAGATAGATAAAAAAGACAAGATGCTGAGTCACCCTAAGGATGCGTGCCAGTGGCAAGCGTTGAACTTCGAAGACCCAGAATTTGGGAACGATCCAAGGAACATCGTGCTAGGCGCGAGCACCGATGGAGTCAATCCGTTTGGCAGCCAGAGAAGCACACATAGCACCTGGCCTGTGTTTGTGTGGATGTACAACCTTCCCCCTGGTTGTGCATGAAGAGGAAGTACATTCACATGAGTATGCTAACTGAAGGGCGAAACAGCCAGGAACGACATCAATCTGTATCTGGGGCTGCTGAAAGAGGAGCTTGACACGCTGTGGAAAACGCCAGCCAATACGTGGGACACTGCAGAAAGAATATTTCCCTATGAGAGCCGCACCGCTCACGACGGTGCATGACTATCTCGGTTACGGATATCTCGCGAGGCAGGTAGTCCACGGATTTTCTGGATGCGTAAGGTGCATGGATGACACAACGTATCGCCAGCTAGATAGAGATCCCGGTCTTCGAAAACCGTGTTCATGGGACATCGAAGGTGGCTTCGCGACGATGACCCGTGGAGGAAACGCAAGGATCTGTTCGATGGTGAAACCGAACTCAAAACGCCTGCGTACGAGGAGCGGCGAGGAAATAGACAAGCTGTTGAAAAATTGGAAAGACTGCCCACCGCCGGAAAGAAGCAAAAGGCGCCAGAGCCGGAAAGAAGCGAAGGCGCCAGAAACGCTGCTGAAGGTATGGAAAACGAGGTCTGTTTTCTGGGACTTGCCGTACTGGAAGATCCACCGTGTGCTTCACAGCCTTGATGTCATGCATATCACGAAGAACGTGTGCGAGAGTTTGCTTGGTACCCTGCTCAACATGCCGTAGAGGACCAAAGATGGGCGAAAGCAAGGGCAGACTTGAAATCAATGGGCATCGAGCGGGAGCTTCA
The DNA here is from genome assembly GCA_021605145.1 of Aegilops bicornis. Classification (NCBI taxonomy): domain Eukaryota; kingdom Viridiplantae; phylum Streptophyta; class Magnoliopsida; order Poales; family Poaceae; genus Aegilops; species Aegilops bicornis. Next base: position 635,429,661 of record CM038673.1, on the reverse strand, counting down.
CGCTAATGATGATGATGATGATGATGATGATGATGATGATGATGATGATGATGAGGCGAAGCAGGACACGATGAAGTCGTCGCAAAGGCAAAAAGGCCAAGAAGACCGGAAATGACTACCCTCCCGCGTGCTTCACTCTAAGTCAGAAGGAGATCGAGCAGTTTTTCACATGCCTCCTAGGAGTAAAACTTCCTTACGGTTACGCGGGGAAGATAAGCAGATACCTAGACCCAGCGAAGGAGAAGTTCAGTGGGATGACGTCTCACGGCATCACGTCTTGATGACGCAGATACTTCCGGTTGCAATCCGTGGGATCATGGACGCCGCACGTCCGTGAAACGCTATTTGGCCTATGCAACTTTTTCGACGTCATCTCTCGGAAGTCGATTGGCGTGAGGCAACCTCGTAAGGCTACAGGAAGAGATCGTGGTGATACTATGCGAGCTTGAGATGTACTTCCGCCCGCATTCTTCGACGTTATGGTGCATCTGCTGGTCCATATAGTGGAGGATATCATCCAACTTGGGCCGACGTTCCTGCACAGCATGATGCCGCTCGAAAGGATGAATGGTGTCATCAAAGGATACATTCGCAACATGTCACGTCCGGAGGGAAGTATAGCCGGGCTTTTCGACCGAAGAGTGCATCTGCTATCGCACGAATTATCTAGGCATTGAGAACCCCGTTGGTCTGCCCGTCAACAGCACCTCGGCAGGCTCGCTGGATGGGGTCACCGTGAGGGTCGCCGCGAAATGCATGTCGACTTAGAGGGTCGACTCGCCGACTTTGAAAGAGCAAACCTAGTCGGCGCTACAACACATAGACGTGGTCGATCCTTGGGTGGTAGAGCACAAAACCTTTATTAAGAAGACGACAATGACCGAGGCCAACAGAGGACGGACAGAGATATAATCAAAGAGCACAACTCATGTTTCACGCGTTGGTTCAAGCAGAAGCTTCTGTCGTACCCTTTACATGAGGATTCTTCCGCGGAAGAACAACTCATATTCGCCTTGTCACAGGGCGCCGAGCACAACCTGATGACCTATGAGGCGAACGATATCAACGGCTAGACATTCTACACCGAGGCCAAGGACATGAAGAGCGATGGTTATCAGAACTCGGGGTAATGATGGAATCCTACACCGTAATGACAAGGACAGATACTACGGAAGGATCGAGGAGATCTGGAGCTGAGCTACGCCGAGAGAAGGTCCCGATGTTCCGTGTCGATGGGCGAAGAGCGCCCTAAAAGAAGACCGGTATTTCACCACCATGGTTATACCCGGGTTAAATCCAAGACCGCGGGCGCAAACGTCACCGCGAAAAATGAGCCATGGGTACTGGCTTCCCAAGTTGACCAATGCTTCTTCATTACCAACCCGTCAAAGCCCAGTCGTGTTGTCGTGAGGAGAGGCAAAAGGAAGATCATCGGAATGGATGGAGTAGCCAATGAGCAAGACTTCGACAAGTACGGCGACCCGAGGATCGAACATGACGATGATGATGAAGTAGCAGCATACACCACAAGAAGAAGCAGGACCACCCTACCTAAATGACGTCTGCTCCACGGAAGAACTCCATTTGCGAAAAAGAAGGGCAAGAAGATTGTGAACAGATAGCTAGCTAAGATCGATTGTATTTAAATCGTAGCCTTCATTTCTCGATTGTATTTCATGGGCACTTTTTGAACTATCATGAATATTTTTAAATTTCATGGACACTCGATCTCGATCCCTCCATCTCGATCGCTATCCCACCTCGCTAGATCCGTCCCCCTCGCCGAAAGCACCCCCAGTCCACCGGCCGCCGCCGACCCCCGCACCCTCGATTCCCCTACTCAACCGCCGCCGACCCCCGCACTCCTCCCTACTCAACCGCCACGACCCCCGCACCCTCCCCCGCTCCACCGGCATTACTGTTTGATGATATTTTTAAAAAAATTATTACTGTCTTATAAAAAAATATTACTGTTATGATTTAAACAAGTTTGAACATATTTAAACTCAAATAAGTATCAAACAACATTTTAAATGCATAAAAAATTGTGGAGCCTAGGAATCGAACCCAAGACCTTCTCGGTGTGAGAACTGGCTGTCACCAGTCGAGCTAGTAGAGGGAACTTGATGTGGATCAGGTCGTGGAAGATAACCTGTTGGCTCGAGCAGAAATCAAAAAATACTAATGGCGCACTGCAGGCGAGGTGCGCCATTAGTATGGATGTACTTATATGGCGCACCGAGGGGTGGTGCGCCATTAGTATTGTGCCGCCCCATCCATATTTCCTCCCGCCCAAACCTATCCCTCTCTCTCCCTCGCCTCGCCCTCGATCCCTTCCCTCTCCTCTCCCGACACCGCTGCCCGCCGCCTCGGCCGCCGCCCACGCCCGCCTCACGCCTCTGCCCCGACGCCTCTGCCCGGCCTTGCTGCCCTGCCGCCCAGCCTTCGCCCGCCCGCCGCCTCGGCGCCGCCCGACGCCACCGAGGAGCACGACTGGCGCAGGCGCCTGGCGTCTGCAGGGCTACCTCACCCTCCTCTTCTTCATCGACGGCGTGCCCAGGGACTACTCTGAACTTCCACTGTGCTGTCAGGGAGCAAGTCAGCAACCATTGCAAGCGGGTTTCTTTGTCATAAAGGTAAAGTTTCACTTAACCCAGTTGTTTTCATTATGATTATACTAAAATGTGGAGTATATATATTTACACACACGCTTACATCTTGTGTGCTATTTTCCCTGTGTCGTGGAATCTGCTATACAGTTCAAGTCGTTTGCTGAATCTAATCATATCCTTCTGCTTATATGTGCAATTTTGCATAGCTTTCATTTTCTGTTTGTTTTTTACGAAACTAATTCAAATGGTCTAGCTTCACATTGAGGAACCACGGATTGGCATTAAATTTCAGAATGCTCCCTGAGTCTTGTTGTTTTGTGCTGATTCTGTTTTTACCCTGATTAATAAAAATGATGATTTATTATTAGCAAAGTGTTTCATACTCCCTCAGTCTCAAAGTTGTACTAAAAAGAATTGGCTATGACCCAATGACTCCGAATCGACACATTTCTGTTTTGCCTTGATTATGTCATCTCTTTAATCATCTTTTGAGCAAGTGTCCAGCAGCAACGATCTGGTTAGTCTATCTATGATTCGATTCCACATTTTAGAAGTTGCAGAGGAGATTCCACGTTACCTTGCGAGCTCGCTGTGATGCTGCTTGCCGATCTTGCCGTCTTGAAAGGATGCCGGGTCAATGATCAATTCTGTGTATGATTCATCTAGGCTCAAGTAAAGAGTGGAATGTAGACATGGTTCCAAAGGTGCAACAGCCCTTACATTTTTTAGCCTAGTTATTACTGTATGTACAGTGGCAAGATACATGCTCATTCTATTCTAGCAGCAAGTTTTCTAAATCAAACAAATCTTATTTTTTCTTTCAAGATACATACATACATACATACATACATACATACATACATGCTCATGAGTGAGCAGCGAGTTCTTCAAGATACGGATTTTTAAATCATGAGCGAGCAGGGACTTTCTCAAGATGCTCATGTATATATCAAATCAAAGGTCCAGAATTTGGTGCACTGCAGTACTTGCTTTTCCACTGCACTCTCTATACACCTACTAGTAACATGTACCGGTTTTACTCTTGTCGGTATTACAATCTCAAATGCAATATTACCCTCTGCAATTTCCAAATTTACACAGTACTAGTCTGTTAATACTTGTTTTGAGGGTACTTCTACTTCTTCTTTCCTGAGTTTTATTAGTGTACTTTTACTGTCCTCTATAGGTTTGCACTATGTGTTTTTGTGCCACGTCGCACTTTGGGCATTAGAGGATCTTTTGATCATGATAGTTTCTCCTGGAGACCATTTCTCTTTTGATAAAAAGTACGGGTGGGTGGGCCTGTGTCGATGATTCCTTATAGCCCAGCAACCACACTATCTTATACCACTAGGGCAATATATCCATTCGAGGCGGCAGGAGAGGACGATATGTAGGCCCATCTCTGATATCCATTTCCACAATGCTCAGCTAGGAATTTATTAGACATAAATATTAAATGTTGCAACATTTCAAACACACTGAAATATCTTTTTGTATGCATGCAACATCATTCAAATATTTTTCCCATAGTTTGTCAAAAAGGCTGCAAAAAATATCACTATATTTTTAAAAGACAAATGCAACAAGAAAAAAGTCAAGACAACGTAAGATGACCAAGGCAACAAAAAGTCAGAAACATCCCATGGTTTCCAGCAATTTAAAAGGAGTTCATTTGGTTCAGTTTCTATAGTGCAGTTAAGAGTATTAGTGCTTACCGTTATTGAGTAAAAAAGGAAAAGACAAGCAATGTGAAAGAATCAGATTACGTGTGGTAGAGAGAAGTTCCTTCATTTTTTTCTAAGTGCACTGCAGTACTTGTTCCTTTGTGCACCATAAGTAAAACTAGCTAATTTTATGAAAATGTATCATGTCACTGTCCGTGACTCTCTCTTTTTAAGTCCACATTCTGTTGGTGGCTCGGTTAACTCCTAGGATTTTAGCAGTTATGTATAAAAAACATAGAAAAGCCCGGCGGAATTAACTTTGGATTTTCTGCATTTAACTAAAAAAACCCATAAAGAATACAGTTCATTATTGAATAAAATGAAATGGCAGTTTATTTAGAAATTTGGAGCAGTTGTTCTATGGTTTTTTTAGCACAAAAAGTCTGATTATATAAGCAAAAACAATTGTTAGCTTTTAGATGTTGTGGTGGTTCACTTGGGGGTATGTGTAGCAGTTAGCAAAAATAGAGGACTAAAGTGCTCTGTTTTGGCAAACCAGTGCATGCATGCCTTTTTTCTTCTTCATTTTTTTTCACTGACGACGAATGCTGGCAACTCGACAGCAGCTAGCTAGCAGGTGTTCCTTTACAAGCATAGTAGAGCATAGTATGGATTCTAATGTTCAACTCTGACTAAACAGGTTCTGCAAACGGTCTTTTACTGCACTTGACTGAAGAATTAGGTGTCTGCTATATCCTGCACTTGAGGTGAGTTGTGTTCTCAGGTTTATATTGCAATGGGCACTCTTCTTGTAAACACAAATTCAGATTTATATACTATATGCTGGCATGACTGTTTTTATTAGGCATGACAGTGCAGTAGTTGATGTATCTTGGGTTGATTATAAAGTTGCTTGGGTTTAATATTACCCAGCATGATGATGTATCAATGTAGCGTTAGCATATGATCCAAGTGCTAGTACTGCTAGTAAATAGCTAATACAGTTAATGAAGAAGAAGAAAAAACTGCTAGTACAGTTAATGAAGAAGAAAAAAACTGCTACTACTGCTAGTAAATAGCATCAGACTGAATGTCTTTTATATATGGCCAATACAGTCTGATGGACAATACAGTTATTGAAGAAGAAAAAAAACTGCTAGTACTGCTAGTAAATAGCATCAGACTGAATGTCTTTTATATATGGTACTGCTAGTAAATAGCTTCTTCTATATACTAATTTGCATCAGATTACGTGTGGTAGAGAGAAGTTCCTTCATTTTTTTCTAAGTGCACTGCAGTACTTGTTCCTTTGTGCACCATAAGTAAAACTAACTAATTTTATGAAAATGTATCATGTCACTACCCGTGACTCTCTCTTTTTAAGTCCACATTCTGTTGGTGGCTCGGTTAACTCCTAGGGTTTTAGCAGTTATGTATATAAAACATTCTGATCCAGTATTGCTTGTAGTGGTTTGTCCAAAATGTTGAATGATACTGCTTGGAGATGCATATATTGTTTCACCTCTTCACATGCCAATGTATTTTCCATGTTGTGATGGAGGCCTTTTTTGCCTTGTCCACCCGATAGGCCCTTGAGTTTGCTGGAATGTCGATTAACTTCCGCTCCAAAGAATTGGTACTCCATATGTCCTATTTTCAGCAAAGGTCATGCTGAAATTTTCCGTGAATTTTAGCATGACTTTGCTAAAAATAGGACATATGGGGTACTTGTGACTAATGCATGGGCTGGGGTACTTGTGACTAATGATGAAAGCTTAGGCTTTTAGGGTGTCTCGGTGTCGAAAAAGCCTCAATGATAAAAGATTAGCTTTTAGGATGCCTCGGTGTCGACAAACCCTAAATGATGAGACCATGATCTTGTTCCTTGACAATAACCAACTTTTTTACCAAACTTTGTTCCTATTTAGAGAGAAACATGGCCAACAACGATGAGGCCGGGGGTTCGCGCGGCAAGGCATTCTGGGAGCTGTCCCAGGAGATGGAGGAACAACCTCACTTGTATGAGGACGCCGCCTTTCCCCACCGATCCACGAGACCACTGATGGTACCGCCGAGGATGACCCCACTGATGCCACCACTGATGGTGCTGCCGAGGATGCCACCATTGATGATGGCAGTGCACGCACAGATGGCAGCCAACCGAAGAGGCAACGGAAGGACCGGCGCCCGACCGTGCTCCGCACCCTCAAGGAGGAAGTTACTGAAGTGGACTCCGACGGGAATCCAACGGCGCCCGAACGAATAGTCAAGGGGTACTCGCTTCATCTCGGGTGCATTCTCTGGAGCACCATCTCGATCAACACCGAGAACCTGAGGCATCCCGACCGAGGGAATTTGCGCAACCTCCTCTTCACGGTTGCATGAACGATACAAGTTCCCCGCTGAATTTGAAAACACAAGCCTCAAAGGGAATAAAGTGAACAATGCTGCCCTCACGAAGATGAGCAAGGCCCCGTCTACTTGGAAAAGCAATGTGAAGAGAATGATCGAGAAAGGTGAGAGTTATGAGAAGATCAAGGAGAAAAATCCTTCGATCACCGAAGATGACTACAACGACTTTAAGATCAATTGCTCGAGCACCGCAAACTCCCAATCAAGTCGGTGGGGAAAGAAATGCGGAGCTGAACTTAGGGGAACACACACTCGGTCCCGGCGGTTACAGAATGGCGGAGCCTATATGGGACAAGGAGGAGGCGGACTGCGTGCCGAGCAAGGCCTACCGCCCTCTTCGATAAATACGGTGACAAGCGCACCAGGAACTTTGTCGTGGCCCGGTACAAGAAGAACCCGAAAACAAAGGAGCTTACCACGGATCCGAAGACCAGGGCGCTTGAGCTTGTTCTCGTAAGGAATACACCCCGTAATTAGCTCCATATGGTTGCATTCTAATTAATGAAGCCAAATTTCTAAATGGTTCACATTCCTTCCGCAGCGATCGAAAGCGAGCGCTGGGTCGACTAAGAGAAACCCTTGGGACACCACTCTAAATAGGGCGTTGAATGTAATGAAGAACAAGGATAAGCTCAAGAAGTCGACGCCACCGGTCGTGGTGGCGGCAAAGGCTTGTCGACAAAATGGTCGCCATACTATAACACCGGTGGGCGAAAGGAGAAAAGACCAGCTCGGAAAGCCAAAAGCGCGAGGTTCAAGAACTCAAGGCATGTGTGGCACGGATTCCGGAGATTGTCCAAGAGCAAGTGCAACAACAACTCGGAGCGACGATCGCCGCCATTGTGCCTACCTTGATCGAGGGGTTGAGTGCGTGGATTGCGGGCGGCCAACAGGGGCCGCCCCCGATTCCTAGCTTCACGGCCAGCAACTCGCTGAACGCGATGGCGGGGCCATTGGTGTCTCCGGAGGAGGCGGCATTGGTGTCTCCGACGCCGCACGGAGCTTAATGCACCCGGTGTACGCCGCCGCCACCTCTCGCAGAAGCGCCCCTCCGTCAATCGCACGCTGCCGCTGGCGGTGCCTCGACATTAGCCGAGCTCGACGCCATCATCACGATAACTAATTAAGCCTCTCTCGGCGAGGACTTCATCTCCTTGCCTTTGATCGGGCATCCCCGACGCCCTACATGTTTTCGCAGGCGCCGCCGACGCCTTCGTGCACTCTCCTCGCACTTCGTGAACAACGAGTTGGTCGATGTCGCCAAGGGCAAAATCGTTCAACCGGGCAACCCCTTGTTCCACGGTACCCAGATGCCACCCAACTTGTTTAGGGTTCAATTGGTTCGGGTGCTGCCAGGCTGCGACGAGTTGTTACCTCCGATTCGATCCGTCGGGGCCGACGATGATGACGTGATGACCCTCAACGCCTGCCTGAGCTGGCCCCTGCTTTGGCCGAAGAGCCATATTCGTTTGGGGGCGGGGGACAGCACCCCAAAGACAAAACCGCCAGTCGTGCCGGCGCCAAGTCGGCCCCATGGCAAGACCGCCGCAACGGTGCCGAACATCCCTATGCCATCGATCCAAACATGCATATGGCACAGGATCGAACGACGACGACGACGATACATTTGGCAACGTCGATCGATTTTTGCCGATCATGGGTACGGTGGCGACTTCATGGGGCCTCCTTCTCAAGAACCCAACCCAACAAAAGACGGCGCGATCTAGCTGGTACCGCAGAGAAGCCAAGTTGCAATAGGCATCGCTCGCCGTTCAGCTCTCGAGACGCCTCCATTGCCGACTTCACCGAGCCTCGAGATAGGCGAGGTGCGAAATATTATCAGCCCCAACACACTCAAGAAGGCGGTCTGTGAGCAGAACTCGGTCCCATTACAGGAGAAGAAGAAGGCACGCAAAATAAAGACTAACAAGGGTGCGGGCCAGCCAGCACCGAGTACGATCCGTGCTCAGGACGGGCCGCCTTCACCTGAGGATATATCGAGGAGGGTGCATGTGGCGGGTAGGGCGATGCTACCGACAAATATGCTCAATGCTGCAACCGGTGCTATGCGGAGTCTGCATGACAGTGTTCTTTCTTTGGAGAAGCGGCGTCTCAGAGAGAAGGATGTGGCATACCCGGTTTCGCGGCCAAGGTGCCAGAGGGCAAGGGCTTTGTGGATAACTCCATCGGGCGTCTGATCGTCCTGCGGTTTGATGACATCCACGCTTATGTTGAACCTTCATCCGCTGCACTACACCTTTGTTTGGCTATTTTCGCTGAGTATGGAGATGCGGATCATTCGCGACAAGACCCCGGACATCGTGATAGTCGACCCCTTCTACATGCGTGCCAAGATCTTGGGCAGCGTTGGGGACCGGCAAGTCGCGAGTTCTTACCTCGAAGGCGTCATTCTGGCAAACCAAGATAAGGATAACTTCCTCATGCCTTACTTTCCCGAGTAAGTCCTCCCCTCAACCGGCCCGTAGCATATGAATTCTTAGATTTCGATAGTTTTTCTTTTAACATTCCGTGTTTTCTGCAGTGACACACATTGCACGCTCATCCCCAAATATTCCATGGCCACGTATTTCGACCCGGACCGTCAGTCGAACGTAGACTACACAAATGTCAAGAAGGTTCTTGATGATGTTCTCCCCGGCTACGCCAAATCTGGAGGCACCTTCACCAGGCCTATTCGTAAGTACGGCAAGCCCGTGTTCTCCCACAATACGACGGTCTGCTGCGTCAAGCAGCCGCCTGGCGGCCAGAAGGGTGCCTACTACGCCATCCATCACATGCGGGCGATCGTACGGGACCATCATCAACTTCTGCTACCGAGTAAACTCAAAGATTGGGCCGCGAGCGTGTCGGCAATCCAGGACGCGGACATCATATAAAAATTCTTTCGCATCCAGTCGGACTTTGCGGAAATCATCCATCAAGATGTCCTTCGTACCTCGGGGCAGTTCTACCTCAGAAATCAACCGTCCAACAGTGACATCGACAAAATGCTACAAATGCAGGCTGACAACGCCCGTTATTTCATGACTCCCACGGTAGACGACGGCTTCATCCACGCTCCGGTCCCTTGAGACCAGACGAAATCAGAGATGCTGTGTCTAGTACTGAAACATCGATTGGCTCATGTTGTAATTAAACTTTAATGAACTTGTAGTATGTCTCTTTGGTTTCGAGAGTCGCTCAACTTAGATGTAATCGATGCTATTAATGTCTTGCTTTTCTCTTCCGATCGTTCTGTTGCATACTTATATATTGCTTATGTATTGTCTGTGAATTGGTACTAACGCTTCGTTTGGCTAGTGCATAGCGATGTCGTCGTATGTCGTGTACAAGGGTAAGGTTCCCGGAGTCTACGACGACTGGGAGGAGTGTCGGAGACAGGTTCACCGATTCAGCGGTAACAGTTACAAAGGGTACACCACTAGGGCCGAGGCCGAATCTAGATACGCCCGCTATCTAGCGAGAGAGGGGAGGGAGCGTTGGAGGAACCGGATGAAGACGAGTTTCATCGTGATAATGCTCATCGTGATGACCGCAACTCTCTTCTATGTGATGGTAGTTTAGATGATCGATATCGACTTGTAATGTGAAGACAAACTCGCTACTCGCGGTCTCGAGACTTGTAATATAATGTTCTATCTTTGTTCGGTATTTTCAATTCTGAGACTAATATGATGAATTGTATTCGGTGACTAATATGATGAATTGTATTCAGAGACTAATCTTCTATTGTATTCGATGAATCTGTTGTTGATGTGTGCTATCTATATTTTGTCCAATTATACATTTTGTAACCTGTGCAAAAAACAGAAAATAAAAAAATAAAAAAAACCTAATATTCATACTAATGGCGCATCACATCACAGTGCGCCATTAGTATGCCAAAGGATACTAATGGCGCATCATTAAACAGTGCGCCATTAGTATGCCGAAGTTACTAATGGCCCATCTTGTTGTTGTGCGCCATTAGTATGCCAAAGCACATCGGTATACATGGCCCCCTGGGAGGCATACTAATGGCGCACTGTTGTATATACTAATGGCGCATCTGAGGTCCGCCATTAGTATACCAGATACTAATGGCGCACTAGTGGTGCGCCATTAGTAAAATATACTAATGGCGTGGCACTAATGGCGCACCACTAATGCGCCATTAATGGCCAAATTAGGTGCGCCATTAGTAGGCCTTTTCCTAGTAGTGTAGCAACGAGGGGAACGAGAGTGCATCTACATACCCTTGTAGATCGCTAAGCTGAAGCGTTCAAGAGAACGGGGTTGAAGGAGTCGTACTCGTCGTGATCCAAATCACCGGAGATCCTAGTGCCGAACGGACGGCGCCCGCTGCTCAACACACGTATAGCCTGGTGACGTCTCCCATGCCTTGATCCAGCAAGGAGAGAGGGAGAGGTTGGTGAAGACTCCATCCAGCAGCAGCACGACGGTGTGGTGGTGATGGAGGAGCGTTGCTATTCCGCAGGTCTTCGCCAAGCACCTCGGGTGAGTTTGTTGAATTGGGAGAGGGGGAGGGCTGCGCCAGGGGCAAGGGTGAAGCTCCCATGCGCCTCCCCACTATATATAGGGGTGGAGGGGGCTGGTTTCTTGCCCTCCAAGTCCATTGGGGCGTTGGCAAAGGTGGGAGGAAAGAATTCCATCATTTCCTTCCCCACCGATTGTTATCCCCCCTTTTTAGGGATCTTGATCTTATCCCTTTGGTATATGATCTTATTCCTTCTAAGGGGGGATCTTGGTGCGCCTTGACCAGGGGTGTGGGGCCTTGCCCCCACTACCCACGTTCATGTGGGTCCCCATGCAGGTGGGCCCCACTCCGGAACCTTCTAGAACCTTCCCGGTACAATACCGAAAAATCCCGAACATTTTCCGGTGGCCAAAATAGGACTTCCCATATATAAATCTTTACCTCCGGACCATTCCGGAACTCCTCGTGATGTCCGGTATCTCATCCGGGACTCCGAACAACATTCGGTAACCACATACAAACTTCCTTTATAACCCTAGCGTCATCGAACCTTAAGTGTGTAGACCCTACGGGTTCGGGAGACACGTAGACATGACCGAGACAACTCTCCAGCCAATAACCAACAGCAGGATCTGGATACCCATGTTGGCTACCACATGTTCCACGATGATCTCATCGGATGAACCACGATGTCAAGGACTCAATCAATCCCGTATACAATTCCCTTTGTCTAACGGTATTGTACTTGCCCGAGATTCGATCGTCGGTATACCGATACCTTGTTCAATCTCGTTATCGCAAGTCTCTTTACTCGTTCAAGAACACATCATCCCGTGATCAACCCCTTGGTCACATTGTGCACATTATGATGATGTCCTACCGAGTGGGCCCAGAGATACCTCTCCGCTTTACACAGAGTGACAAATCCGGTGTCGATTCGTACAACCCAACAGACACTTTCGGAGATACCTGTAGTGCACCTTTATAGCCACCCAGTTACGTTGTGACGCTTTGGTACACCCAAAGCATTCCTACGGTATCCGGAGTTGCACAATCTCATGGTCTAAGGAAAATATACTTGACATTAGAAAAGCTTTAGCATACGAACTACACGATCTTTGTGCTAGGCTTAGGATTGGGTCTTGTCCATCACATCATTCGCCAAATGATGTGATCCCGTTATCAACGACATCCAATGTCCATGGTCAGGAAACCGTAACCATCTACTGATCAACGAGCTAGTCAACTAGAGGCTTACTAGGGACATGGTGTTGTCTATGTATCCACACATGTATCTGAGTTTCCTATCAATACAATTATAGCATGGATAATAAACGATTATCATGAACAAGGAAATATAATAATAACCAATTTATTATTGCCTCTAGGGCATATTTCCAACATGGTCGTCCCCGACGCCGGCGGAGCTAGGGTTCGGGGAGACGGCGGGCGGCGCTGAGGGGACGGGGCGGTGGAGAGGGGGTAGGGGGGAGGTTGCGGGAGAAGAGAGGAGGAGGCGTGCGGGGGCACAACTTCGGGGCTGGAGGGGCCTGTACCGGAGGCGGGGCAGCGGAGGGTTCGGCCAGCTGGGCGCGCGCGGCGGGCAACGGTGGCGGGCGGTTAGGAACCCTAGCTGTCAGCCGGGAGGGGGACGCAGGCGGGGCCGCGGGTGGAGGGGGACGGCAGGGCGCGGGCGCGGGCGGAGGGGGGACGGTGAGGGAGGTGGTCGGCGGCGGAGGGTGGTCGGGTGCACGGCCGGGGACGGCGGGTGAGATGAGGCGGGGAGGGATTAGAGTGTGGATTGGGGATTGGGGATTTTACTGTGGGGGAGGCTTAGCAATGGCGCACCACCCGGGGGTGCGCCATAAGTACATCCATATCAATGGCGCACCACAGAAGGGTGCGCCATAAGTAATTTAATCTAGCCCGACTTGTCTTATATACCACCTAACCCTATCTACAACAGAACCCGCCCACTAGCCCGACTGGTCAGTACGCAGCACACACATCAGGGGGTCCTGGGTTCGATTCCCAGGCTCCCCAATATTTTTTTATGCATTTTAAATCCTGTTTGATATTTATTTGTGTTTAAATATGTTCAAACTTGTTTAAATCATAACAGTAATATTTTTTTATAAAAACAGTAATAATTTTTTAGAAAATATGTTCAAATTTGTTACTTGAAAATATCATCGGCGGCGGCGGTGGAGCGGGGGGAAGGTGCGGGGGGTGCCCGTTGGCGGCGGTGGAGCGGGGGAGGGTGCGGGGGCCGGGTGCTCGTCGGCGGCGGTGGAGCGGGGGAGGGTTGCGGTGGGTCATCGGCGGCGGGGGAGGGTGCGGGTGGGATCGAGATCGAGATCAAAAAGAACCCGCCCACTAGCCCGACTGGTCAGTACGCAGCACACACACCAGAGGTCCTGGGTTCGATTCCTGTGCTTCCCAATATATTTTTATGCATTTTAAATCCTGTTTGATATTTATTTGTGTTTAAATATGTTCAAACTTGTTTAAATCATAACAGTAATATTTTTATAAAAACAGTAATAATTTTTTAAAAATATGTTCAAATTTGTTACTTGAAAATATCATCGGCGGCGGCGGTGGAGCGGGGAGGTGCGGGGTGCCTGCATGGCGGCGGTGGAGCCAGGAGGGTGCGGGGACCGGGTGCTCGTCGGGCGGCGGTGGAGCGGAGGAGGGTTGCGGTGGGTCGTCGGCGGTGGAGCTAAGCGGGGAGGGTCTTGTGGGTGCCCGTTGGCGGCGGTGGAGCGGGGAGGGTGCGGGGGCGGGTGCTCGTCGGCGGTGGAGCGGGGAGAGTTGCGGTGGGTCGTCGTCGGCGGTGGAGCTAGCGGGGGAGGGTGCGGGTGGGATCGAGATCGAGATCAAAAAGTGTCCATGAAAATATACACGGTGCGCCATTAGCAGTTTTGCAAAAAAGTAAAAAAAAGTTATATACTAATGGCGCACTGTTTACAAGGTGCATCATTACTTGTTAGAACTAGTAATGACGCAGTTTAGCGTCATGCGCCATTAAAATGTATGGAAAATGAAAAAAAAAATCAATACTAGTGGCGCACTGTGTGTCTGGTGCGCCATTAGTGTCTTCCTTACTAATGGCGCACCTCCAACCGATGCGCCATTAGTATATAGTAGTGGCGCACTGCTTACCTGGTGCGCCATTAGTATCAATCCTATCTATAGCCCTTTTCCTAGTAGTGGTGGTTTGTACATGAAACAGAGCATATAATTGGTGGGGAAAATTAAGTGTACAGAGCAAATAGAAATGCTCTTGGAGCATACCAAAGAATGTTCATGGGTAGTGGCGGGGCTATGCACAAGCAAAACTCAATGGCAATCCTAACCTACAGCTAAAACAGTAGTTGTCGGGGCTCAAAACGTAGATTTTTCAGGCTTCCCTTCAGCTTAACCAATTCTGGCCCACCCAACAAATTGTGCGTAGCTCCGCCACTACATGGGACAACTGACGGTTTATTAGTTCACAAATTAAAATTGTCGAGAACGAATCAAAACTATTAGTTGGACAAATCAAAAGAAAAAAATTATTGGCTCCATTTACATATCACGAATAAAACAAACAGTAAAATCACCCAGTGCAGAATAGGAATTACCAGAGAGGCTTGTGGCCCATGGACATTGCTCTTCATCATTTGAACAAGTAGCAAAGGAATTTCACGCTGAATTTCGCCAATAAGAGCATCAATTCCTACTTCATCTTCTTCATCAAGTCGGCACCTACTTGACAATATATAGCATACTTCAGAGGGAGTTTCCTAGTGATCAGACCGGATAGATCCATATTCAGATGGACTGTCTTCTCCTGTCAATAATTTCAACAGTAAAATAATATTGCAAAGAAGTAATTGCACTATGGCATTTGTACTAGCAAAATTCAACAGCTGAGGGTTTAATTGTGTACTATCAACCTTGTTGACTCAGCCTCTATCATTCGTTCAAAGAGGCAGAGATCGCCCTTCTTAACACGATTGCCACAGACAAACTGACACAAAGAAAGGTTGCGTCCCCTTCCATCAGGTCTGATGCAGAATTTGCATGGCCAAGCCTTCCTCTTCCCAGGCAGTTTGAGTGTGACAAATTGAGTTTTGTGTGGAAAGTATGAACGTGTGTAATCCTTAGGTATTACCTGATTAAAAGAGGGATGATTCATATGATGCTCTGTGTAATCCTTGGACTATCAGCGACAATATTTTCATAATATACACATGATCACAGTTGTAAACCGAGACGTGAATATAATGTCATTCAATTGCTTCATAAATATCCTTCAGAGGTTTGTCACAATTAACGGTGTTGAAAATAAAGATATTTAGAGAGGTGTATGTAGCTACAAGCATTTAGCAATACATACAGAATTCAAACCAAATGTGCCAGTTTAGGATAGTGGTTCACATTGGTCTTCTTCTTCATCACCACAAGCACAGGGATTTTAGGTCAAATATTTGCGATAAGCGCGTTGATTCCATCCTCCTGTTCTTTTGTAAGATGGCATCGCCCTGCTAAGACATAATCCTTTGAGAGCACCTGAAGATCATCCAACTCAATAGACTCGCCTTCGGAAAGACTATCTTCTGCTGTAAGAAGATTCAAGAGAGATCAACATGAAGTAATTAAAAGCTAGTCACCAAATAATACGAGTACACAACTAAACCTGATGATTCATCTTATAAAGAAGAATTTACTTTTTTTTGCGGGAGATAAAGAAGAATTTACTGCAGGCGTCTTTCCTGATTTTCTACCATCTGAATCTAAAGCGACATCAAAGGAACTGCTCGAATATCAGCACAATATGTGCTCCCTATTTCGACATGAGTAGGATTTTTCACCCCGGCAACCAGATCCTCTCCTCTCCATGGGAATCGAAGATGGTAACCTTGAAGCAAGAGATTCCAAGGTTTTGGAACATCAAATAACAGTTTTCTTGTATCTGATTGGCACGAACAACCGCCTCCCAGTAAGAATGCAGGACTTATCTGTTCATCTTCTTGGCAACTCCAACAACATACATCTGACCATTAGGGGCTTCTAGTTGGATAGTCCCAGAGATCTTTCCCCCGAAATGGTCAACAAGACGCTCCGGTATGACCTGCAGTGGTGGAACCAAGGCCCAAAACAAATCATGCAAACTCCAGAAGATTGAGAGGCAGCACAATACTGGACTAGGAATGAAAAGATATTGAGTCAAAATACCATGCTTTCTTTAAAGTTACCACACATCTGCATGATGAACTTGACTCTATTTCATCTCAACTGGGGCCTTCCTGCAAGATGGACCGTAGGCATAGATCATGCCAGATGGAAGTATATATTCAGACTTTTGCTTGCATACAAAATTCACGTTGATCCCGACATAACGGAAAAACTTTCTGGTTGTTTAGGAACAAAAATAAAACATCAACACTACAAAGAAACTAACCGCTAAGATCCCTACCACGTAAACAGAGATAAAATCCCTACCATGTGAATCCCAAAGAAACTTTCTGGGCTCGCATGCCCACATGATACCTGTTTCAAACCACATACAAAGCCAAGAAGGGAAACTAAGAAGAAGACCAAGCTTACTGCATCTTTTTTTTTGAAACAGAGGCAAAAGATTTGCCTCATATATTAAATAAGGAGGAGAAAGAGTTTGTTACAACACACACCCAAGTTACGGCATGACAATTATTCTCGCGATAAAAAAGACCCCAGTTTCTTTGCCCCAACTTTGATCCAAAGGTTTGCCTCGCCGACAATGATGTTGAGCAAGATTTGCGGAGGTGCGCTCTTTTGCCTGAACACCCTTGCGTTGCGCTCATTCCAGGTGACCCATAACACTAGCATGGTAATTGATGCCTTTGCTTTTCTGTCGGTGGTGCCCGTGGTGCATGTGCTCGTCCACCAGGCCTGAACGGAGTCGAACAAGTGCCATGCGGACGTGTCCATGTCGTGGATGCGGAATTTCTGAATAGCCATGTTCCAAAGCCTGATAGTGAAGCGGCATCTGAAGAAAAGATGAGGGCCACATTCCTGCACCCGTCGGCACAAGGGGCAAGGGCCATAGTTAGGCCATCCTCGCTTCTTCAATCTGTCAGCAGTCCATATCCTATCCTGAAGCGCAAGCCAAGCAAAGAACTTGACTTTCGGTGGGGCCAAGCCTTCCAAACCATTTGGTCCATGGGGGAGAGGACCAAGCCCAAAAACTGTGCCCTGTAAGCGGAGGCCGCGGAGTAGTGCCCAGATTTCGTGTGCTTCCATAGGATGTCATCCTCAGTGAGCTCATCCAGGTGCACCTCGTGCAGTAGCATCCAAAGGGTGAAGAATTGCGCAACATGCTCGATGAAAACCGATGCGGGCGGTCTGATTTTGAGGATCCACGCATTGTCCTTGAGGGCCTCTCGTACCTTCCAATGCTTCCGGGAGGAAGTCTCGTAAATGAGCGGAGCAATGTCCTTGGGCTTGCGACCAAAGACCCAAGGGGAGTCCCAAAATGGAGTCTTCGCACCTTTCCCGACCGTGATGGTGGTACAGGCATAGAAAAAGTTGAGGTCCTCCAAATCGCACGGGTTCCCACTCCCGACCCACAGCTTTGTGGGCTCCTTCCACTCGTACCAAGGCCACCGCAAACGCAAAGCCCGCGCGAACTTGTTGGTGTTGAGGACCCCAAGTCCACCATAGGCGAGCGGCCGGCTGACAACATCCCAATTGACGTTGCGCTTTGCCCCGGATGTCGTATCCGACCCCGACCATAGGAAGGCCCGCTCAAGCTTGTCGATGTTTTGCAGAATAGCGGGTTGTATGACAAGTGGCGTGATGAAGTAGATCATTTGGAAAGCGAGGACCGACTTAACGAGGGCCGCACGGGCAATGGTGGTGATGTTTTGGCCGTCATATGTAGTCAGTCTGCTTGCCAGTTTATCGACAAGAGATTATAGATCGGCGAGCTTCAGCTTCCACACAGATAGCGGGAGTCCCAAGTAGCGGAGCGGAAAGGAAGCCCTGATAGCCGGTAGCCCTTGTGGGATGTGGCCCAAGTCAAGGTTGCTGCACCGAACGGGGACCATCGAGCTCTTACGGAAGTTGGTGCATAGGCCGGTGACTTCACCAAAACCTCGCAGAATGGCCGCGAGGTTGTTCACATCTCTTTTGATCGGCGCTACAAACACAGCCGCATCATCCGCATATAGAGAGGTTCGCACCATGACCCCTCTCCCTCGAACCTTGTGGAGAAGGCCCTTCCTTCCTTGTCGCCACATCAAGGATTTGTTATTTATGAAGGGAACTGCAGCCTAGATGTTGTCCACTTGAGCGTGCAGTTACTTCATGCAAGCTTAAAGGCTACGTATTAACTAATGAATTTGCCACGCTCATGTCCGGTACAATGTTCACCTTTTCACATTCCGTCGTGGACATTTCACCAAGCACCCCTGGCGGGCAGACACGGCAAGCGAGGCATGGTGGCCGCCGGTAGAGGAACCGTCACCGGTACGGTGGTCGAGTTTTGCGGACGAGGTGCGGCCGCTGGCGCGACTGGCTTTGGGCACGGCGACGGCCGACCCATGGCGGCTTCGCGGGTGCCCGGCCGGTGCAACAGGGTTGTAGTACTGGTGGTGGGAGACGGCGCTGGCTGTTGGTGACAGCAAGGCGGGGAGTTGGCCCGCCGGCAGCGGCGTGACCAGCGCCGCCGCAGAGAGGAGCCTGACGCCATGCATGTACACGTGGACGTGCTGCCAGGCCAGCAAAAGACGGTAAACGATGAGAAGTCTAGGGAGCGCCCAGGCGCTGCGAGGTGCCAGCGAGCGACTCTCCTGTGGCTGTCCTGGATTCATAGGCCTGATCAAGTTGCATGCGAAGCTGCACGTCCTGATCTGTTAAATGGACAAGGATGACCTTATATGTAGCTAACTCCCGGCAGATAATGACCACGCCATGCAATATATAGCCAACCAATTAGCTATACCAAACCGTCCGGCCATGTGCATGTCAATATGTGACATGGGCTTACCCTAAAAAAAGTATGTGTGTGTGTGTGTACTTGTAAAATATCGTGCACAAGTCAAGTGCTAGCACTAACACGTTCCATCAATGCATTTTTTGTTGCTTGTGCATGTATTTATTATTTGCCTGTCAAGAACACATATATGAGCATGATTGATAAAATGTGACAAAAACTCATCAAGTTGCTTGTGCATGCAAATAACATTGCTTTGTATTTATTATTTCCTTGTCAAGCACACATATATGAGCCTGATTGATAAAATGTGACAAAAACCGATCAAACAAAGGAATGGAGAGATTCCAAACTTACCGGCAAAGGCAGTAGCTCCCCGTGTCCGCGCCGGGACTGGCTACGTGCCAGTCGACTGATTCTTTTTTAGGGTCAGTCACTTTTTTTATACGCAGGATTCATTCTGGGTGGCAACGCTTGGCCTGGCTGGGGTACATGCATGCATGCGTTCAAGCAATTGTTCGCATGTCATGCATGGATGATGGTGGATCTCACTAACATGCATGCATTCGAACTTTTCAGCTAGATGGAGATGAGTACATGCATTACACATAAGTGCACACAACACGTTTTTATAAGTTTTCAGAAATTATATATGATATAAAAATTAACAAAATAAATATAATGATTTTTTCTAAGCAATGATATATTAGTAGCACTGGTATTGTCCATTAAGAATAAAGAAAGTGAAAAAAACTTGCACACAACATTATATTCGAATCACACTTTTGGTAATACACAAAGAATAAACATATAATAGTGCAATTTTCACAATCTAACACTCGCTCCATTCCTAAATATAAGTCTTTTAAGAGATTTCAATATGGAGTATATACGGAGTAAAATGAGTGGATCTACACTCCAAAATACGTCTATATACATCTGTATGTACTTCATATTGGAATCTCTAAGAAGACTTATATTTAGGAGCGGAGGATAATTTACACACATATTGTATAGTGCTTGCATTTATACATACACACAGAAAATTAAAAAAAGAAGTTGTTTAAGAAACAATGAATTAGTGGCATTAGTATTTCCTTTTAAGAAGAAAATTAAAAAGAACAAAATTTGCACGCATTTTATACATAAATTGCATTTTTTATTATATACAAGAATGAACATATAATAGTGGAATGATATCGGTATTGCACTTAAAGAAAGAAAATGGAATAAAAAACAAAATAATGAAGTTTTCTATGGAAGAATGAAACCTTTCAAGAAGAAATAAAATGAAAAAAATAGTAAAACAAAATCAAAGCAATGAAGTTTTCTAGGGAATAACGAACCCCTTTAAGAAAAAAGAGAAAAAAAATTGCACACAAGTTTGCACTGAAATTGCACTTTTAGTAATATACAAAAAAAGAACATATAATATTGCAATTTCACACTTTGCTATAATTTCCACACATGTTGTATAGTACTTGCATGTCTACTTACTTAAAACACAAAAATAAAAAATAACATTTTCTAAAAAAGAATGAAGTAGAGGCATTGGTATCAACCTCTCAGAAGAAAAGGAATGATAAATAAATCATGCTCAAATTTGCACACAATTTACACATAAATTGCACGTTTTATATATATATGCAGGAACAAACATATAATAGTAGAATTCACATAAAAATAAGTTTTAAAGCATGAATGAATTAGTGTCATTGGTATTACCCTTAAATAAGAAATAAAGTGACATAAAACTTAAAGCAAAAATTTCCTTACAATTAGTACAAAAATTGCACTTTTTATAATATGTACCATACTCTAATACAATGTATACATGTAATACTTGCATGCGTACATTTACACACACTCAACATCCAAAAATACACATAAAGAAAAGACAAAGAAAACTCAACAAAACACACACACACACACAAAAAAAAGCAAACACGTGCAAAAAAGAAAAACAGAAGCAAGAACAAGCAAAAAAGGCATGCACGCACAAAAAAATGGCATGCATTTCATCCACCCATGTGGGTGCAACAGTCACGAAGTGGAGACATGCATGAATGCGGGCTGCGGCATGCACCGAGCAAGGAAAGGCAGGAAATCGACTGAATAAACAACAGCGTCAGTCAAATCCATGAAAACCTCTTACACACGTATCCTAAAGCACACTAAATCAACGGCAACAAATTCGACTGACCCAAAATGAAAAACTCAGTCGCCTGATGTATAGCTAAAGTGGTCTGCGCCTGGTAGGCCGCGAGCGCTGCCTCCAGTCTCGTGACATGACCCTGCATGGCCTGCTCCCTCTGCAGCGCCAGCAGGGCAGCCCCATGCTAGGCCTGCAGCTGTTGGATGTGGTTCTTTCGCTCAGACATCCACTCCTCCAAACGACGGATCGTCCTTCAAGTTGAAGTAGATGAACCTGAGCGCCTGCTTGATGAGCACGTATATCACGTGGAGACCAAGGACAGTCCAGAAGTCCTCTTCATGCTGCTCGTCGTCTCCATAGATCTGCAAGACAACAAGAGAAGAGAGGTCTTAGAACTCTTCTGGTCAACATGAGCCAGAAACTCTTCTAGTTACTAGTGAGCTCCATCTGCAAGAGTGAAGACGGACAATGAGAAAACAGAGAGAAAATGCATTGTTGGGGGGCTGTGCGCCCCCCCCCCCCCCCCTCCTCCCTAGCCTGGGATCAATTTGTGAAGAAAACTTGTTGAGGAGGGATTAGATTATTCTTTTAGCATTTGGACCCCCAAACGCCGAGGAGGTGCAGAAGAGCCTCGGTGTGAGGTGTGCATGGGCT
This sequence comes from Aegilops bicornis, assembly GCA_021605145.1. NCBI lineage: Eukaryota > Viridiplantae > Streptophyta > Magnoliopsida > Poales > Poaceae > Aegilops > Aegilops bicornis. The sequence continues at coordinate 635,407,700 of CM038673.1, read as the reverse complement.
CGGCCTCTTTTGAGCGTGTTGGTGGCGCGACCAAGCAGTGCTTGTTGCGCGTGTGCGTGAAAACGAAAGAGGAGGAGCCCGAGGGGAAATTCTTACTTGTGGGAGGAGAAGGAATCGGAGGGAGATGAGCTTACGTTGGAGGAGAGACACGAATGCAAGCTAGGTTTACAAGCTCAGGATGGGGCGGCTTAAATAGGCCAACATGGCATGTTCATGCTTCCAAAACATGGACGTCGACCAGTGGCGAAGCCAGGATTCGAGTATAGGGGGGCCGAGTACATATATTGATCTAATCTCGTTGGTAATTACTCATGGCTTCTACTAAAATTGTGGATCATTAGGGTGGGCCAGGCCCCTGCTCGTCCCCCCCCCCCCCCCCCCCCCCCCCCCCGGCTCCGCCCCTGTCGTCGACGTGGAGCTCTAGATGAGGCGTCGTACAGTGGTGGTGGGGACCTAGGTAGGGGATGATCACTAGTGGTGGGCTGGGCCTAAGGCTACTGATGTTGCCTGTTGGGCTGGTAAGTGATCTCCGTCCCTCAATACTTATTTTTTCTATTTCATTTTTCAGAAAATGAATAGGTGGTGGATGACCGAAATCACTAATTAAGGAGTACTCCTTGCGGAAATAACTCCAACTTTCCCAGGTTGCGACAAGTGGTGCGCTACATGTGCGCCACCTGCCGCAACCTGGGAGTTTTTCTTTTTTTCCTAGATCCGTTTATTTAAAACATTTTATCTCTTAAACCGTGCGTTCAAAACTCAAACCGCTTTTGCCGTTGGATTCCTCGTGTCGAGATCTTCGAAACTAGATCCCATGTTGATAGGTTTTGACGAACTTTTTTTCACGAAAGAACCGAACCGGAAGCACGGGTTTTTTCCCTTTCCGAAAGAGGCACGGCGTGCGTCTTATGAAATCACAACCGTGCCTCTCGCGAAAGCAAAACCGTGCCTCTCGCGAAAGAAAAAAATGCATTTTTTTCCATTTTGGAGGAGGTATGGCCGTGACTCTCGCGAAAGTACAACCGTGCCTCTCGGGGAAGCAAAATCGTGCCTCTCGCGAAAGAAAGAACAAAAAATGTGTTTTTTTTGTTTCCAAAAGGCACGGCTGTGACTCTCGCGAAAGCACAACCGTGCCTCTCGCGAAAGAAAAAAAACATAAAACACGTTTTTTTCGTTTCCAAGAGGCACGGCCGTGCCTCTCATGAAAGCACAACCGTGCCTCTCGTGAAAACAAAACCGTGACTCTCACAAAAAAATGCGTTTTTTTGCGCAAAAAAACTTTTTTTTCAAAAGAATTTGGGTCGAAAAGCTAGGGAAGACCGGTGGAAAACCAAAACGTCAAAAAACCAGAAAAAAACCATTCAAAAGCCAAAAACGCGTGCGAAAAAATAAAAAAAATACAGAGGGAGCGCCCACAGTGCGACACGTGACGAATGGCTGAGAGCGCACCAAGTGACGCTGATCGTTGCAAGGCTCCCGAAGAAGCGCTCGTTAATTAGTTGCTCCCGTGGATGACGACGTTGGACTCGCGATTGCGAGGTGGGGACTTGGCCTGATAGCGCCGACACAACGGATGTTAGAATGTGAATAAGGCCCGACCATGAGGAGCTGATCCCATGTCCACGTGGACGTGCTGCCATAGAGGGGGAAATGCTGTAATGGAAGAAGAGGAGTGGCGTGTGTGCCATGTAGGCAAATCCATGGACAAATAGCTGCCACACGAGAATGTGAAACTGCATCGTGTCATTTTATTAGTACACAAATTGTCGTCGGCAAAATCATTTCATTCTCACTTAGGCATTATTACAGAGCAATCTCATGAAAGCATTGCTACATGAAACATTGCATCATTAAGACACATATTTTTCATGGCACACAAGGCTTTTCGGAAAAATCTCTTAAAACAAAAGAAGTATACCGTCCACACTTCGTGTTTATTATAACCAAAATACACAATCGACAGCAAATGGCTCACCCATTTTCCAAACAACAATGTTATTCACCACCAACTCCACATGTGTTCGCAACAATATATTTGCAACAATGCATATAAAGCTGTATTATTGTCAGCAGTTGAAACAAAGAAGGTAACAAAGAAACATTCACAATAATGACACTATTACATATTCACACCACACCCCGTAAAAGATTCATAAGAGAATAACTTGGATTTAGTTCAGACAAGAAAGCAAGAATAAAGCCAAGCTCAGCTACACATTGGTACGCGGGAATACAAAGCTCGAGAGTCCTCACAGACCACTCAAACAACTAAAAAAAACATGGTGAGAGGGGAGAAATTTTGGGGTTCCACTTATCTCCTATGTAATTTCCCCACATATGCTCTCCTCCGAATTTGTTTCTTTTTTTTTTTTTTTTTTTTGCTTTTTGAACTCCCGTGCTCTCATATAATCTTTTGAGAAAAGAAAAAGAGGGGTTCAAATTCGTTGGGAGGAGTAAAAATGCACTGGTAAGTGAAACACGTTAGGATTACATTGGTAAGGGTTTGTCTACATTTGACCCCAGACACTATACATCTGTATCTAGACAAATCTAAGACAAGAATTTTGGGACGGAAGGAGTATTATAGTAGGCGATAGTTGTCGGCTCCAAGGAGCGGTGACACATCAGTTTATCTGGTGAGCACCGCTGCGCTTATGTTTTTGTGTGGTTTGTCTCTTGGATCCGAGAGAAGGCGTTCGCACATGGATTGGTGACGAAGTGTCTGAGAATCATTCGCCTCTCTTTCAGGCTCTAGGTCGACACAATGGTCGCCTCCGGGGGCGCATGTTTTCCCCTTGATTATTGGTTTGGTAATGATTAGTATCTACTGGAGGTTGGAGTCTACCGGGGTGTGGGAGCTTCACTGGACTTATCTGAATTTTTGCCAGAGTACGCCCAGTGTTGCTCACTTCTCCAACAACGAATTTTGAATTTCTTGGTGCAAGTTGTTACACAATACAGAACTACTAAGGTATGAATGATATGAACATTGTCATTAATTAAGCTTAATGTGATGAACACTCTTTTGCTATAGATTGGGAGGCCAACACACTAGGAATGCACTTATCGACCAAAATATACTTTTTTAACTTTTAATCATGCTATAAAAGGTTTAAATAAACATATGTATATATTTATATATTTTCATTCATTGATTTACAATTCCCTCACTCCAAAACTCCTCCTATACAACACTACAAAATTCCCGCCGCAGAGCGCGGGGTATCATCTAGTATTTATGAACTACAGGCAGTTTGAAAAACACAATTGCCTCCAACGTTTATTACAGGCGGTTTCAGTTTTCCAACTGCGTCGACAACAAAAACTAATCAGCTCTACTTGAATATTACAGACGGCTTTGTAACTTGGGGACATAACCACCTCCATGGTCCCCTGCTAATGCCCATTTATCTTCTAGTGAGAAGAACTAGTGATTCAAACACTAGTACAAAACAGGGCATCAGTCCTGGTTTCAGAGAGCCTTTAGTCCCGGTTCTGCAACTGGGACGGGACTAATGCCCACATCTTTTAGTCGTAGTTGTGCTATGAACCGGGACTAATGCCCAGAACTTTCAGATGGCTACATGATTCGTGCTCTAACGGATAATTATGTTACGTTTCCTCTCCTAATGCTACTGTGAAAATGGGAAGGGGTATGGGTTCTGTAAAAGTTCATGTTGATGCTTCTTTTGATGAAGACTTGCTTACGGGAACGGGTGGTGCATTCTTGAGAGATGATAAAGGTAAATCGAAACTGCTGTGCACACGATGTTTCGTGGCCGATATGCACCCGACACTTGAATCGAGCGGGGAAGAGGTGCTAGCCAACTATATCCGATGGTGGCCGTTGTGTGTCGGGCGTAAATCAGGCACAACACTGTCATTCGCATACCAGCGGTAAATTCATTGATGGCGGAAATTTGAGAATTGATTGGTGTGCAGATGTTTTGACTGCTGAAGTCTTGGCTCTTAGATTTGGCCTTTCCCTAGAGCAAAAGATGCGTTGCAATCGGGTTATTATTTAACTCTGATAATCTGGAGGTTATTGACACCATGAAGAATGAAGAACATTTTGCGGTTCCGGCGACAACTATTTTTGATGATTGTTATTATATTACTTGTGAATTTCCTCTCACTAGCTTTTAATATTTGTAATAGTAAAGCAAATAAGGTTGCTCATGAACTAGCTAGGTTAGCTAGATTTTCTTCGACTAAGAATTGGTTCGAGGAGTCTCTGAATGAAATTGTACCGTTCCTTATAAATAATGTAACTGTTATTTCGATTGAATAAAGTCTTGTGTTCTTAAAAAAGAGAGGAAAACCAACAATATGTTCTTTTTGTCAACCAACTTACATGATTCTTACTAATCACATCACACTTGTTGATAACATGCTTTCCTCTCAGTTTTCATTGATCAACACCTTGACAGTTATCCAAGGCGAGTTTCACTTCATTTTTTCAGTGAATGAATACCAAAGCTATGTCCTTTGCAGGTCTTCATGGCTGGAATGTTGTTAGTAAGTGGGCCGTTCGTGTATTAACGGAAAAGGGAAGCAAGTCTAATGCACTCCTAGGTTTTAGAACGGACCAGTGAAGGGATTTGACCGGTCGCTCGTGATGATTCGTCATGCCATATTTTTTTTGAGATCCATGGCAAACCGAATTACACCATGGTTGGGACGACCTCGTTCGTCAAAACATCTCTACAATCAGCCGGGACATCAGCTATAAGCAGGAAATCTCCAGATCTACGCGCACTAGAAGCTAGCTCATGGGCCAACTTGTTCAGCCCCCTGTTTACAATACTGAACTCCGTGCTTGCAAAGCTTGATGCAATGATCTTCGCGTCGGTTATACTCCCTCCGTTCCTAAATACTTGTCTTTCTAGAGATTTCAAATGGTCACCACATACGGATGTATATAGACATATTTTAGAGTGTAGATTCACTCATTTTGTTCCGTATGTAGTCACCATTTAAAACCTCTAGAAAGACAAGTATTTAGGAACGGAGGAAGTAGATGCGAAGAAGGCTGATCTGCATGTCTCTTCCATCTGTAGGGCCCGCCCGATTCCCGCACAATCAGTTTCTAGGATCAAAGTACCCTGATGGTAATTGGCAAATTCAGTTAATCCCATCACCACCGCTGCTGCTTCAGCTTCTTCTACTGAGCTGCACTGGCCCAAACGCCGGCCTACTGATAGGAAGACATGGCCTCTATGATCTCTGGCTACCGCGCCTCCCCACGTGTCCCCTGATTCCACTAGAAACGCGGCGTCCACATTCAGCTTAACTTTGCCGGCTGGGGGAGCCATCCAATGCTTGGGATTTGCACTTGTTGGCAAGCATGCTCTCATAGGGAACAGAGACTGTTTATTCTTTTCTCCCACCTCAGCAGTTTCGCTTGCCGCCATTAGGAGCTCCTCATGTAGTCTAAGCAGGTATTGGACAGATCCCGAGACAGTATCTTTCCCATCCCCATGTATGGCATTGTTCCTTAAACTCCAGGCTTGCCACAAAATCAACATTACTTTGGTTCTGACCTCCTCAGGTTGGGCGATCAGCAGCAGTTGCAGCCAGTCTACCCCTGTATTTTTTAACTCAGATTCTCTAGGGATTTCCCAAAAGGTTCTCATAGATTGGCGTAAAGCCAAACTTCTGGTGCATGCGACAATGGCATGGTGCTCGTCTTCCTCAACCCTTCCGCATATTTCACATACACTGTCATCCGCAATAGTCCTTCTGAAGGCATTGTGTTTGGTGGCCAGGGAGTTTGTGGCCACTCTCCAACCGAAGATTTTCATCTTCTCCGGGATCTTTGCTTTCCAGATGGCATCCCATATGCTGCGGTCACCCGGGTCCCTTGAGGAGCTCGTAGCTTTTTCAGAACCTTTTCCCTTAAGCGAAACTGCAAGTTTGTAGGCACTCCTGACCGTGAATGTGCCCGTTTTTTCATAGTGCCAAGCGATACAGTCGTCAAATCCTCCCCGCGGGATTTTTAATTTGCAAACCTCATCCGCATCGAAAGAATGGAAAATTTGCTTCACTAGATCAACCTTCCACTCTTTTGTCTGGGGGGTCGATCAACTGGTTAACCCACCTGAGTCTTGACCTCTTTATAAATGATGCCACCTTCAGCCCCTCTTTCCTTGGGATCCATTGATCTCTCGTGATTTGAATGTTCCTTCCATCCCCGATTCGCCAGATGAGGCCCTTTTTTAAGAGTTCCGGGCCAAACTCAATTCCCCTCCACGTGGGTGATGCATCCGACGAGAAGACGGTGTCAAGAAGGTTACCATTGGGATAATATTTGGATTCTAGCACTCTAGCACAGAGACTCTCTGGCTTGTGTAGCAGCCTCCATCCTTGTCTGGCTAGTAGGGCCTGATTAAACAGATGCATATCCCGAAAGCCGATCCCCCCATCACATTTTGGCTTCGTCATGTTCTCCCATGACATCCAGTGGACCTTACGTCTATCATCTTTGTCTCCCCACCAAAAGTCTCTAATTACCTTCTCATAATTGTCGCAGAAACTCTGATTGAGTTTAAAGACCCCCATTACATGTGTGGGGAGGGCTTGCGCCACCGCTTACCTCTTTGGCCGCTTGGGACATAAACCTCTCATTCCAATTGTTGCATCTCTTCCTAAATCTCTCCATGATCGGTTGAAAATTGTCGTCCTTAATTTTTCCTTCTGACGTTGGAAGGCCCAAGTATTTACTCTCAAACAAGGATGACCCCACTCCCAGGATTTCTTTGATCTCCTCTCTTTCCTGGTCAATGCTTGCCTCACTAAATAATAGTGAGCATTTGTTATGACTTAGGAGTTGGCCCGTAGCCTTTTGGAAGGTATTTAGTATCTCTTTCACTTTGGTGGCCTGGGCTGTTGTAGCCTTGAAGAAAAGGAGGCTATCATCCGCGAATAGCAGGTTTGATATCCACGGGCATCCACGACTAATTTTGATTGGTGTGATCCCTCCGTTTCTCACATCTCTGTCAAGCAAGGTAGCAAGGCTGTCAGCCACAAAGAGAAATAAGTATGGGCTGAGGGGATCACCTTGTCTGAGCCCTCTGGAGTGGGAGAAGGTTTCCAGGAGATCTCCATTACATCTGACAGAGAATCTCACTGTCCTTACGCACGTCATCACCCACTTTGTGAACCTCTCATCAAAACCCAGTTTCTGTAGCACCTTCTCAAGGAAATTCCAGTCAACACGGTCATACGCTTTTGCAAGATCCAGCTTGTACGCGCAGTATGTGTCCCTCTGGTTCTTACTGTGTTGGATCTTATGGAAACATTCAAATGCAATTAACGAGTTGTCCGTGATTAGTCTGCCTGGTACGAAAGCAATTTGTGTTTCAGAGATAAGGACGTCAAGGAAAGGCCGCAACCTATTAACCAGAACCTTGGATATGACTTTGTAGACGACGTTGCACAAACTGATAGGGCGGAAGTCTTTGATGCTTTGAGGGTCATTTTTTTTTGGTATTAGTACTATAGTAGTCTCATTTATTCCTTCCGGCATCACACCATCACTGAAAAAATTCTGTACTCCTCTGATCACATCTCCCTCCAAAGCAGCCCAATTCCTCTGAAAAAACCTCGCCGGAAATCCGTCGGGTCCGGGAGCCTTGAGCGGACCAATCTGAAATAGTGCATCGCCAATTTCAGAATCAGAGACAGGTTTAGTTAATGCTTCATTCATATGGTCCTCCACTCTCCGCGGTATGAGATCAACTACCATCCGAGGATCAACGTCTTTATCCTTCTCATACAGTCCCTTAAAAAAGCTGTTTATTTCCTTATGTATCTCCTCTGTACTCTCAGCCCAAGATCCATCCCCTCTTTTTAATTTATCAATCGTATTTTTTCTTCTTCTCCAGTTCGCCTTTCTATGGAAAAAATCAGTGTTTTTATCTCCTTCTCGCAGCCATGATATCCTTGATCTTTGTCTCCACATAACCTCCTCTCTTAAAAGCCATTCATCAAGCTCAGTTTCAGTTTTCCTAATTTTGTCGTCAGTCTCTCTTGAGCGTGGTTGCAGCCTGAGTTTCTGAAGCTTTGTACGCAATGTACTGATGCTATTTAGGACGGAGTTGAACTCTCTTTGGGCCCAGCACCCTAGCACATCTTTCATTGTTTTAAGTTTTTTGGCAATGCCTTTGAGCGAAGGCACGCAGCCTCCTTCCATCCATGTGTTGTGGCTAGTATCAGTCAAAGATTCAGAGCGCTCCCACATACACTCATATCTGAAAGTTTTATTAATCTTTCTCCATTCTTTCCTCTTTCCAAAACGTAACAGTAAGGGTGCATGGTCCGATCTCGAGGAACATATATGTTCCACCGTGGCTTCCCCAAAAGCTTTGCACCACTCAGGTGTGGCGACCCCCCTGTCCAGTCTCGCTTTGACGTTTTGGTTCCCTTGCTGTTTATTGTCATAGGTCCAGACAGTCCCCTTGAAACCCAGGTCCTGAAGGTTGCATTCTGCAAGGACCCTGCGAAACTCAGCCATGTTCTTTTCAGACCTCTTTGCTCTCGAGAAGTGTTCGCTTTGCCACATTGTTTCGTTGAAGTCCCCGATCATGAGCCAAGGTTCAGAGGAATTGTGCCTAATTCTTCTCAAAAGCTCCCACATGTGGTGCCGCTCATGTGATTTTGGCTCACCATACACGAACGTACCCCTCCATTGCAAACTATTGGGACTCAAATGGATTAACACATCGATATACCTCGGTCCAATAGCGATTTCTTTTATTTCAACACCCTCATCATAGAACAGAGCAATCCCAGCACTCTTTCCTATGCCGGATTGCACAATACAGTGCCTGAGGCCCAGCCTCCATTTCAGTTTATTAACGTAATCATCGCTTTTCCGAGTCTCTGAGAGAAAAACTAACTTAGGCTTGTGTGTGTGCACTAGGCCCACAAGCTCACGAACTGTACGAGGCTGCCCAATTCCTCGACAGTTCCAGCTGATTAGCGTCATGGCTCCTGGCGGGCGCTTTCAGCAGCACCCACCAGTTGACCGAGAGCCCCGGGCTCGGTTGCTTCCGTACCACCATCATCCCCTGGCTTGTTAGCTTCCTTTCCACTACCTGTACCCTTCTTTTTCTTGCATTGCTCTGCTGAATCTCTTTCTGCACTCCCCTCAGTTTTACCTGTATCATCAGCTTCGCACTCTCCTCTTTTCCCTAGCACAGAGACAGATCCCACCTGTTGGTTCTTGTCCTTCCTGTTGCTGTATTTTCCCTTCCCAACCTGCAACCTCTGGATGTTCTGCGCCTGCACATTTTCCCCGGCCTTCTCAGTTAGTTTGCTAGCGCCATGCACTTTCACCACTGCCTTCGGGACAGCAGCAGTTTCAGTACCCTCCATCACACCAGCAGCACTTGGTTCCTGTTTGTGCATCGGGACCGGGCCAAAACCCGGCGGAAACTCCAGCTCGTGGTCTTCCTCCTCCTGTCCTCTCGCCTCCTGGGCGACGTCGGGCTTGGGGATGGGGTGGCCATTGTTGGTGTCGAGCCCACTCCCCATCCCCGATGTGGTCGTCATGCCATCAGCAGGCGCCACCGGCACCAGCGCCTGATCGGACGAGGTGATCTGTTCAGCATTAGTACCACGCCCAGGGTCCAGCTTGATAGCGGTCACAGCTGCGATAGAAGCTTGCACCAGAGGATTTGCAATGACGTCCTCTGGCACGCCCCCATGCCTCTGTGCCACAATTTTTGGTGCCATCGTTTTTGTTGCTGCAGAGCTCTCTGAACCGAAGTGGAGGAAGCGACGGGCACTGCTAGTCTCAGGGACCACGACTCCACCCCTACTGCTACTCCTCTTGAAGGGCGATGCGCGCATTGCTGCCGAGAACCTCATCTCTTGGAGGTCGTCAGGTAGCTTACAATCACGCTGGCCATGCCCTAGATGCCCACAGTAGCTACAAAACCTAGGTAACCTCTCATACTTTACATTTAGCAGGTACACCTTTCTCTTCTCTAGATCATGGGATTCTAGCTCACTACGAAGGGGTTCATCAACATCATGATTCGTCATGCCATTTTGGTTTTGCTGTATACCTTTGGGAACCGCTAGGGATCAGACTACTGATCCCTAGCCTCCCGTCAGACCACTCCCTGGCCGTTAGATGTGAATATGCATGGATGATGGATGAAGCAGCGTTGCATGCTTCCCACCACCACAAGGTAGTTTCCAAAACAGAAAACAATTAATGCGGAGTTTCCAAAACAGAATCGCTATAGTTTGAGTGCTTCCGAAAATCACTCACAGTTGCTGATTTTTAGGTAACTGATTTTGGATTTGAAGAAAACAAATCAAATCTGGCAGTTGTTTTTTCTGTGAATCATCAAATCTGGCAGCTTGCTTCCTTACGATACGCATTGGTCCTTTAGTTTTAGGAAACAAATCAAATCCGGCAGCTTGCTTCCTTATATGAAGCAAAATTTGCGTCAGGTGCAGCTAATACGTGCATCCATCCTTGTTTGTAATATTGTCTATCAGTTCGCTTCTTTACAAGAAATTAATTTTTGCTTCGTTCATTGGAGAATTTGCTTCTGTGGTAAAATAAATCTGCTTCAATTTATTTATGTCCTTTTTAATGTGATATTTTGTTTCAGAAGCATCACTATCTTGCTTCTATAAACAAGAGAATTGGTTTAAACCTGCTTCCATCAAAAAGGAAATATTCCAAATATTTGAGAAGCATCACAATCTTGCGTCCATCAACTAGAGATTTGCTTTCAACCAAAAATTATATTGCTTCCACCAAAGAGAAAGATATTTCCAATCACAATTACACACGGTTCTAATTCAAATTAAGGATTTGTTTGCAAAGAAAGAAAAAAAACGCTACTGTCAAATGTAGAGTATGCTTCAAGACAAAGTCAAATTGCTTCCATGCGTCAAATTTCGCTAATTCAAATGTGACCTAGCCATCATGTGATACAGGGTGTTATCCACGGTGCCAATAGGTATAAGCTGAGGTGCCCTTGCCCAAGTGCTTCGATCTTCATTGCTTTGTATACATTGATAACTCGGACTTCTCAGCCATGTGGGTCTTTGTGTCGATTCGACTCATCGTCTCTGAAGTAGACGCATCCAGCCTCGATCCCCTAGCTCCTCCTTGTCGGCATAGAAACATATGTGAGAATTCACAAGGAAGAAAGCCTGGCTAACATAAAATAAATGATTTGATGCTATTACGCACTAAAATAATATTATTTTGATATGATAAATCTACATGCTGGGCTTGATCTGTGGCGTGGTGATTGTTGTCGCCATCGTGCGATGATACCCGTCGTTCTGATCTGGCCAGACATGGGTGGGTTTCCGAAGCGGTCGTCCCATCACCCAGATTCGCCCGTGGAGATGACCACTCCGGCCTGCGGCGACAGTCTTGTTGCAGATTGTGATGGCCACCGAAAGGTCTTCGGAAGGGTTTCCCTTCAGATCTGATGGTTGACTTCGGCAGCAAGATGCAAACTATGGACAACGGTTTGACGCATATGGATGGTTGTGCAGCAGCGGTGATCGCACATCACACGTAGCTGCTGGGTTCGTGGAAAAGTGGTGGCGACAACACATGAGTGACATCGATGGTGGTGCTAATCGAGCACCCCGATTGCGAGCACCGGGGTGAAAGCCTAGGTCTGATCCAAGTTGGTTATACGGCAATGGCGATGTTTTGACATCGTTACCTTGCTGGAGGCATTGTTCGGATATCCTCGGACTAATTCTTCAGGGTGAAAACCCAGATTCTAGCCTTTGGTGGTTGGATCCAGCGACGACGGCGTTTGAACGCTGCTCCTATCCTGAAGGCGTTGCTGTTAAAGAAACTCGTCGATTGTGTGATGTCATGAAATGATTGGTGCGGATATGGTCATTGTTGTAGTTTGCCGATCACGAATCTGATCAGTTTGGGTTTTTTTTCCTCGCCTGCTCATAGCTTTGGTCTTACATGACTTTGCTATTGGTCGGTGTGTTTTCTTGTGTGCGTGTGTTCATGTTGGCTGTGTGCATCCTAGCTATGCAAAGGCCGGGTGTGTGCTCATGGTGTTTTGTATCCTCTTGATGCTTCATTTTGAGCTAATAAAATCCATCCTTTATCGAAAAAATTACAGTAAAAATCAAGGAAGCATGTTAAGAAGAGGCCACTAATTTCGTGCTATTCAGCCGGTTGTTATTTACTAATTGAAGAAACTCTATGGATCGAAGAAGCATATGTATTCATCCGCAAAAAAAGAAGAAGCATATGTATTACAGTATAGAAGCCCAATGGATAAGAAGCATGAAAATAGTGCTCTTGATACATAAGCAGTACTTTGAAGCATGGATATTTGAAAGAAAAAAGAGCAATATATGCACAATCCAAATGCATGTATATTCTTGATGATTTGGTGATCAACTACATATTGTAGAGAACATAATCAGCCCCCGAGAACTGAATAAAGCAACATACGCACATAGAGATATCAAACAATATAAGATGAAGACATGTGAATATTATGAGGTTGGATCTTTTTGTGTAACCACCATACAAACTGAACCTATTATAAACCATTATAATAGGAAGGCATGGAAGCAATTTTCTAGACGACGGTAGCAAAATGAGTACAATGTAGAAGCACACAGGTATGAAGCTAGGAAATAATGCATAGGGTGCATTACTCGTGTTTGGTGGAAGCATGGAAATTTGAAAAATAAAACAAGAAAAGATTTGCTGCCACTGTGGATAAATATATTTGGAAGCCCTGTATACAGGAAGCAATGCAAGAAATCAGCTGTTGCAATCAGCTGTTGGATGAAATAACAATGAGTAATCAGCTGTTGAATGAAATACAAACAGAATTGCATTGCAAAAATTACAAATCATCAAATCAGGGGCGATCGACGCAGTGCAGTACCTTAAATCTCTAGATGTTCCGGCCGGTGATTCTCCGGCAGCCGATCCAGCCGATTTATAACCTGCCGAAGCACAAATCGCAGTTGAGCATGGGAAGCTCGACCCCTTTATGCCAGGATGGCGCACCTCCTATCTCGCCAGGGGGTCACATCGGTGGAGAGGAGGATGCGGTGGCCGTGCTGCTCAAAGACAAGGAGAGATGGAGGAGCAGGGGAGAAGCTGACCGGTGGGGTGGGGGGGGGGGGTTGTTACTCGCGGGCGTTGCGGGGGTTAATTACCTTCCTGGCGTGCGGCTGGACTGATGCTGGTGTCTTATCAGACTATAGAAAGGAAGTGTTTCCTTTTTTGCCATTGTAAGGGCATCTCCAGGCAGACTCATAAATCTCCCGCAACAGTTTAGATCGGGCTGTTTGGACCACAGAAGTTATTTAAAACCGATCTGTATTGGCCACCGAAGCGGTCCGGACGCGATTTCTTCCGTAAATCGGAGAGAAAAGCAGGGGAGATTTGCAGGAGTCCGGACCACTCCCAAGACCGCTTCTCACCTCCTTGGCCCACAAAAAAAATCATCACCCCTCCCGTGCGCGCTCCCACCCGTCGCCAGCTGCCTGCATTCATGCCGCTGCAGAGGGCGCCGCTCCGCATTGAAGACGGCTCAGGGCGGATGCGACCCCTCATTGTCTCTGTCATTTTCATTAACCCCGCGTGGAAGCCGAGAAACCTACTCCGGCCACACGTCCGTTCATGAGCAGGCCAGCATTAAACGCAACACCGACCGAGCTCCTCCAGTCCTCCCTCTATTTAAACGATGGCATGCGTAGGGCAAGAAGCACACCCCTCCGCCGCTCCCCCATCTCCTTCTTCATCATTTTCTCCACCCTTTTGATGGCATCCGACGGGCAGGCACTACTAGGGAAAATCTTATACAGCACGGTTTAAAATAAGGCGCTGCTGCTACTTAGCAGTAGCGCGCGTAAAAAAACCGCGCTGCTACTACACACGTAGCAGTAGCGCGTTAGAAAAGAACAACGCTACTACTACAAATGACACGACGCTGCCGCCGAAGTAGGTTTAGTAGTAGCGGTGGTTCTATAGCAGCGCTACTGCTATTGAACTTAGCAGCAGCGCTTTTCGCCCACCCTCGCTGCTGCTACGTTTAGTCTACTCTTTTGCAACTAATTTAGTCCCACCTCGCTCTGCGAACAGGGTGTTTACCACCTTAAATACGTTACTTCTCAAACCATCACAACCACTTGGTCTTCATTGAACTCTATGTGTAGGATCTGTGGCCGCAATAGGAATCTTCGACGGTTCTTAAACCGGAGAAGATTCCTATTGACAATTTAGATTCTACACAAAAAGATCACTAATGACCAATGTATTTTTGATTTTTTTTGTATGCTTAGCCTTAGCAGTAGCGCGTTTTCCCACAAGGCGCTGCTGCTACTGGGATAGCAGTAGCACTTCTCTGGTAAAAGGCGCTACTGCTATGGCGTTTAGCGGTAGCGCTTTATCCCAAAGTGTGCTGCTGCTAAGCCCATCCTATCTTCTCCAACCGGCCGTGCACCCCTCTCACTCTCCCCTCTCCACTCAGTCTCACTCTCGCGTTCTGCCGCCGCTGACGTTCGCCCCTCCCCCGTCGCCGCATTGCCGTCACCCCCAAGGTATCCTCTCTATCTCCTCCTCCCTCCGGTCTCCCTCCGGCAGCCCTACTCCCTCCTCCCACCACCTCCTCCTCCCTCTCTCCTCCCTCCGGTGAACCTCCTCCCCCTCCTCTCTCCCTCCTCCTCGCTTCTCCTCCCCCTCCAGTCACTGCCCCACCTACATACGCCACCCCTCCTCCGCCCTTTCCTCCCCCTCCATCTGTCGCCATCTCGGACTTCTCCCTCTCTCCTCCCTCCCTCCCTTCCTCCCTCCTCCCTTCCTCTACAAGTTTGTAATTAGGTATGGAAATAGTTTTAGTAATAGAAATTTTTACTGTAGAACGAGTTTATTTTTAGTTAGAAAATTAATAGAACTAGTTTATTTTTAGTAAGTGCTTAGTTGAACTAGTTGAATTAATAGAACTAGTTGAATTTATGTCATTATCACTTTGTCATCAAACAATGCTATATGAGATTTGATGATCTAATTAAAATTTTACTCGGTGCAATATGCAGGCTTTGTAGAGTCGTGTCTCCTTGAAGTGATCGTCATCCAAGCTACCTCTACTTCCTCTACACCCGAGTCGATGAGGTAAAAGTCCACCTCCTCCTTCTCTACTCCTCGGTGTTGAATAGAGTAGAACTAGGGTATTTAGTTATGCTTCTTAACCAAATGAAATGTTCAGGTTATAAGATATATTGAAATGTTCGGGTGCGAATGCTTATGATAATTGATTCGGATATATGAGAGAAGGGGCATATTTGTATTGCAGGGAAAATCCGAGTGGCCTATGTTTTGCCAGAGTGTTGATTCATTTCCATTCCCGCAAATTTCAGGCGCTCGATATGTCCTATTTTAGCAAAGGTCATGCCGGATTTTTCCGTGAATTTAAGCATGACTTATGCTAGAATATGTAGGAAATATCAAGTGCCCCGGATTTGCTAGAAAGAGAATTAAACGACATTTCAAGTTGACTTTAAGTCTGCCGGGGCTCCATACATGACAGTCAAAATATCAGTGATGGAGAGTCTCCACCATATATGAGAGAAGAAGAATGCCGACTGTTGTCGTGGGGGTCGCTTCTCCTTCTTCTCTTTGTGCTGACCTTTGTTATGCACTAGGGGAAGAAGGAGTAGCGACCATCATCGACGGTCGAAAATCGGTGAGGGAGTGTCCACCATATATTAGAGAAGAAGAATGTCGACTGTTGTCTTGGGGGTCGCTTCTCTTTCTTTTCCTTGTGCTAGATATTTGGTATGCACTAGGGAAAGGAAGAGTAGCGACCATCACCGACGGTCGCAATATCAGAGAGGGAGTGCCCACCATATACGTGAGATGAGAGTTTAGGAAGGAAGACTCGACATACCTAAAGTCAACCCATTGCATATTGAGTAACAGAAATCTGTGTGTTCAATTTCCTGGTAGTTGCCTTCGATCGATTTTTAATTAATGTTTCAACTATGAAGATAGGAAATGTCTGACGACAAAAAGGATTTCGGTATGTGTGAATACTACGAATACGAGCGCGGCCTGTGCGACAGAAATTTCTTAGTTGATGGTAGGTGATTCAGCATCAAGCTGGATGAGACCTTCGAAGTGGATACAGTAAGTCACAACGACAAGTCTTTTTTCGTAATTAAGCATGACTTCTGCTTTTTTTGCTTCAACTTATAATTTTAATTTTTTTACTATTCTACCAGCGTATCCCCTGCCATGCAAGAATTTATGTCTTGGATAAGATTGGTTTCAGTCCTATGGAAACTATGGAGGTAAAGAGAATTCACTTGAGGACCGAGCATGGTTATACTTTTGCCTCAAAATTATACAATGTATACACATACACCTATTTTGAATGCAAAAATTGGAGATCACTATGCAATGCTAATGCATTTGAGCCTGATATGCTTATCACCTTTGATATTTGTCCGGAAGATGATATTGAAGGTAATATCAACATCTGGGTCGATGTGCATTCCTCTGGTTCTACCATTATGTGAGTTTCTTAACCATATTTATGTCTTGGATATTGTTTATTCAAAAATAGTTGACAACTAATTTCTATTGAAAGCTTATTTCAATTCAAGCAAACATGTCCGGCGCTTGGTAGACATGACCTACTACTGTCCCGGGGCTGAACTAAACTGCGAGGAGATAAGTCATTATGTTTCATGGCTTGAGGATCTTGATACTGTCAAGACAAATTATTTTCCTGGACTTCAAAATCTTAGTACTCAAAACGTGCGAGCACTAGCGTGCGTATTGGACTACTGTCACAACTATTTAGGAAAGATGGTAAGATTTTTACTATTTGTCCTCGGTGCATCTTTTGCATACATTATTTTTTAATCTAAACTTCATTGCTAAGTATGTTAGTACGATGTTCTTCAACAGGGACTCCCGATGGTAATTGTGCCTCATTGGATCGAGGTTAAAGGTCACATGAAAATGGTTAGCTTACGGCCAAAACGTCCGACATTGCACATGAGTGCAATCATGATTTTTAAAAGCGATCAAGTCTTAATAGTCAAAGACTGGAGCAAAATTGTGAAGGATCGCAGAGAAGTACTAGGGGGCAGCAATCAGAAGCGCTGCTCACAATTAGGAGACAAGTTCATATGCATGCTCCAATATGATGAATCAGGAGTGCTACATATGTTTTATGCTATTTTACTGAGAGAGAGAGAGACACAGAGAGAGAGCAGTAGGAGTGATTAGCTAGCTAGAATGAGTTTGAAGATGATGATACTGTGCTACACTACGACTACGATGATTAAATAGCTAGTGTTGATGGTAATGTCTATGATGATTATTATTAGCTAGTGTTAGTGGTGATTAGATAGCTACACTATGACTATGATGATTAGCTAGTGTTGTTGGTGATGATATGATGCAAGAGTTTTTATATTAATATGATGATGATGATGAGTTATTATATCATTGGGTGAAATTAAGAACCGCATATTAGTTTCAAGTGGATGGATGATAATCCATGACTTGGTCACTTAGGATCCATCCACTTGAAATTAGTCCACGGCTCTTTCACCCAGTGATGTAATAACTCATTATGATGGAAAAACAATCTCTAAATTGCTACTGTATGAAAACTTGTATAAAGGTGTATGAATACGATATGAAATAAAAAAAGAATACGAAATAATAGTAGTAGCGTGGGCAAAGAGATGCGCTACTACTAATTACCAGTAGCACCTTTTGCTGGAAGCGCTACTACTAAGTGGATATAGCAGTAGCGCGAGTAAAACCACGCTACTGCTAACCTTTAGCTGTAGCGTCGTACCGCTACTGGTAGGCCAAAAACCCGCACTGCTGCTAGGCTTTTCCCTAGTAGTGAGGAAGAGCCATTCTCTGACATAAAAGCCGGTATGATGGTCCGCCGAGCCCGGCGGATACGAGCGAGGCAGCTCATTGCTTCAACCCCCCTCCCCTAGGTCGAAGGAGCAAGTTGCCGCCCCAATCCGATGCATGGTTCAGCAACTCGTCACTCCAAGATAGCTCGCGGAGGAGTGGCGAGTTGCACCAGGCCGGCACGGAGGGGAGCACGGCGGCACGAGCACGGACGACGCCGCGTCGTACCGCTCCTCCAGTACCTACGACCGCGCCATCTGCCGTCGACGCGCGCATAGCCGCGCCATGTAGACAAACAAAGAAGGTGGGTACGTAGAGGAGATCGATGAGTCGGTGGCCAGCGCATCCGCATCCACGTCCACTGGAAACTTCAAGGGAAGTAGAACACGGGAGGCCGTCATCGCTTGGGTCCCAGAAAGGCCACCGCCGACGCGTCTCCGGCTTGTACAGCCGGTGACGTGCCCGGTTTCTTGTTTATCTTAGACCACCCTGGCCTGGGCGTCCACGGAAGCACCCTTCCCCTCCGGCTGAAGCACCCTCTTCACGACACTCCGATGAGCGGCGCAGCGGACATGGGGAAGATACGAGGGAAGAATATGCCTTCGGGACTCCCGGCAGTCCGGTGACGAAGGGATCCGCTGCGGCCGGTCCTAGACTAGTGTAGTGTATAAGTGTCGTGAGAGTGGAGCTTTGTGCGACCATACGTGCACATGGTTTTAACTTTTTAGTTAATTTTTTTCCAAAATGTAACAGTTTGCCTCCGGTTTGTATGAAATCCGGTTGAGTTTGCATGAAATCCAGCCGTGTTTGCACGAATTTCGTCCGGTTGGTTTGAGTTGTTGTTAAAATGTATGCGGCTAGCGTTGGATAGCTTACTCCCGCATCCGTGTCCACGGACTGGTTCTTCCCTGGCTGCGAATGGATGCGGGGTTTTCTTTTTGCGGGTTGGCGTCGGAGATGACCTAATGCATCTTCTCTACAAATGTACCTGCAGAGGAAGCTTCTGACAGAAGCAGAAACCACAGTGGGTAGCCTTCTTACATTGTGCTGCCTTGGATTGAATTCATGAACCGAAACCTATGTAACAGATTGTGCTTTCTCTTCATCATACAAGCAGATTTCCTTGACCGAGTAAGAACGCTTTGGGTTTCAGCTTCATTGCGGAAGTCGGGTTGTCATTAACCGGTATGTTAGCCTTCAGATTCCATTTTGTTTGGATCATCACAGCACCAAAAGAAATAAGAGGCAGTCCAGTGCATGTAGCTCCCGCTTGCGCAGGGTCCCGGAAAGGATCCGACCGATTTGCATCTTTTGTACGCACCATTTTCCTGCATTTCTGCAAGAGGCTGTTTTCAGTACCACTGCGCCAAGGCTCCCCTTCATCATCACAGCAACAAAAGCCATGTAAAATCGTTTACAGCTGAAATTTGATGCCATCTACTGGCATCAACATCTATTTGCACTAACATCCTGAGAAAAGACTCTGACCAATGGGGACTAACATACTTGGGGATTTCTATTTAGAAGAACAACCAAGGGCCTACTGAATGAACTGATAATCTGGCACTTGTAAGCGACAATGGCGCCACACAAGTAATCTCGGGGCCTAAGATTCAGAGATCGAGAAAAAACACGAAATAGAGTCGGATATGATAGCATATCATCAGCAACCTTGAGCTCTACAAAGTAGCCCATCAGTTAGTTCATCTCCAGTTCACAACCACAAGCCCAGCCTCACATAATAAGAAGGCATACATGCATACGCTGCTGAAAATAAAATGCAGAGCTTCACAACCACCCTTCTGAGCACCAAAGCTACTCCCTAATTACTACAGAAATGTCGATAACATACGCTATTCGACGAGCATCCGTCCATCGCATCTCGGTCGTGAGTACAGTTATATAATTAGATGTGCCACCTAGTTCGTCAAACAGCCCCACAAACTACGCCCTCTGCACTCGGTACACCGCCGTCATGAGGTTAAAGAGGCAGGACGGCGCGATCGCGAACCAGGTGAAGAAAGCCATGGAGGTGGAGGCCATGAAGCTCGGGCAGTGGTTCTCCGAGCACATCATCAGGTCGTCGTTGATGAGAATGGTGATGCCTGCCGATCCGCTCGCTGCAGCCAAGGTCAGTGCTCCCGTGACCTGCAGATGAACGTTAGGAGATACTCACTTTGCTTGTTCCACAGGGAATGACAGATGGCTGTTTGCTTTGAGGTGCCTGAGAAAATGTGTGACTTACCCAGTCCCCAATGGAATATATGGTGGTAGCTCGAGGAGTCCGGAAGGCGCGCTTGACAAGAAGTGCGTAGACGTCAACGGCGGCCAGAGAGAGGCTCCACAGGCATTGCAAGGACTCTGCTGTTACGAGGAGGCTGCTCAAAAGAAGAACAGTGAGTTTAGTAATCGATCCCCTGTTCCGAGTTCTGAAAGCAACATCCTAAGTGAAAAACAATATCTAATTGCACCAAAGAAATAAGATAAAATACGCTGCATGCTACTTTTGATTCGTGTGGTTGTCAATGCTATCCCCAAGAGTGGCTAAATGTTGCTCTTAATATGGTCTCCTCCAAGTAGTATGAATATATTTTGTCAGTGTTCATTAATCACACTGTTCTGAATTCCGACAGCCAGAATGCTAACAAAACCTATCGGCAAATCGAAGAAAGACAGCTGAGATGATATCGCAGAGAACATGACCATGTCACCATCTGATTTGCATTGCCTCTTTCACGATGCCAGACTAATCGTAAAACACTGGATGCACGATATGTATGTATGCAAAATACACGATTGTCCATTACAATCACACTATTCCGATTATCCATAACCAGAATGGCTGAGTGTGAAGCAAACTTATCAGCATGCCCACTGAAATGCTCTGTGGCGAATGCCCAGGAAACTAGGCATGCAAGCATCAAACTAGGGAGAAAAACAGAAAGAAGGCTCAAGCTCATTGCTGTATCCAACAAGACAGCTGAGTTGATACCACAGAGAACATGGCCATGCCAGCATCTAATTGCATTGCCTCTTTCAGGACGCCAAACCAAATCAAAGGGCGTAAAAGTATTGAAATGCTGCGAACAGATAGGAGCATCTGTCTTTGCAGGATTAAGACTATAAGAAAGCACACAATAATAACTTCTAGTGGAAAGTCCACACTATTTGCAAGTTGGAATATGTGCTTGTATGATTGCTTCAGCTTGGATGTGAAATACTTAGTACGTACTCCCTCCGTCCGAAAATACTTGTCACCAAAATGAATAAAAAGAGATGTATCTAGAACTAAAATACATCTAGATACATCCCCTTTTATTTAGTTTGATGACAAGTATTTCCGGACGGAGGGAGTACGTCGTAATCAGCATTTTACAAAAAAGAAAACAGTACTCTTACTTGCTAGTCCTGATCACTACCGAGTCCATTTTAGATGGCATGGTGTTGTACCACTAAGTTTAAGAAGTGGTTCTTGTTTGGTGAATGGGCATGATGCTAAAATTCCGTGTTCATGCTTGCTAGTATGTGTCAACAGAAACCCTGAACCTGAAATCATCCCAATTTTGTTACTGTGTGGTACTACTAAGACCAAAAGGAATTCAAGGGAAGACAAAAATCATCCCAATTTCAACCATGTAACTACAGAAGCACTACTAACAGGTGAGCAGACAGAGTCTAGAAATTTGGGCAGCTAATATGGATGAATCCCTGAATTCTTTCTTAGCTGAAATTGAGAAAACCCCAGCTCACAGGGCATCTGTTCCAAAATTGGCAACGAGGGATCGATCTGCTTTCAGAGCTTAAAGAGAAATGGCAGCCGGGCCGTGGATCGAGACCCTAGGGGGTTGGGGGGAGAAAGAAGACGCGGAGCGGGAGGGGAGCACTGACCGGAAGGCGGTGACCTCGTTGAAGTCGTCGGTGGAGGCCATGAAGCCGATGGCGGCGGCCGCGAGGAAGGCCTGCACGAGGCGGGTGCCGAGCCCCCAGCGCGTCCCCGGCGCCCCCATCAGGTCCACCATCACCACCCCGGGCGGCGGCGCGTTCGCGTTCGCGTCCTCCACCTCCGCCGCCGCAGCCGGAGCCGGAGCCGGGGCCACAGCCTGCCCCTGTCCGTCTGCCGCTGGGGCCGGGGCCACCTCCTGTATCTCTCCCTCTGCCGCCGGGGCCGGGGCCGGAGCTGGAGCCGGAGCCGGGGCCGGGGGCGGGCCCTGTCCCTGCGGCTGCGGCTGCGGCGCCGCATCCGGAACGGGAGGCGGCGGAGCCGGGTGGACGACCGGATGGCTGGCCCGCGGGAGCTGGAGGGCGCCGCCGTGCGCGAGCCACCCCAAAATGTTCTGCATTGCGCGCTGGCTGGCCGGCCGGCGGGCCGGGGTTTTGGGGGATTTATGGGGGGAGGAGGGCCGGGGCCGGCAGGAGCACGAGCGCGTAGGCCCCGCCGCCGCCAAGGAGGTTTCTTCTTTCTCGCTCTCGGTCTGGGTGAGTGAGAGTGAAGTGAGCGAGAGCGAGCATGCTCTGGCTCGGTTGGTTCGTCCACTCTGCGTGTGGGGCCGGCCTTGACTTTGACTTGGCGTGCGTGCGCGCGCACCCTCCTCCGTCCGATCTTGCCAGGCAACTTCCGAGAAGCTCACCTCCTTTCCTTCACACCTAGACCTAGGGCAAGCAAAACCGTGTTCGTGTTCGGCCATGGACATATGCCTCGCACCAAAGCATAGGCCAACACAAGGCAATGCCATACGGCAGCATGATGGATCCACGTAGGCAGTGCATTACTTTCACTCAATGGTCAATGCTATACATGTGCACTTTGTCTCCTTATTATTTTCCTGTTCTAAGATCACGATTTTTGTCCGTTTTTTGTCCGTTTGGGTCTCCTGTCCGCCAAGCGGACACGGGGCGGACACTACGGGCATCCAACGATTTTTGTCCGTTTTTTCTCCGTTTGGGTCTCCTGTCCGCCAAGCGGACACGGGGCGGACACTACGGGCATCCAACGCGAGAACACAAAAGCGGACAGAGCGGGCAGCATCTACACCAGGCGCCCCGCCTCCTCTGTGCCGGCTGGCACCTCCTTCCACGCGAGGCGGGTGGGGCGAACGGCGAGGTGCACGAGCGGCCGCAGCGAAATGGGCGAAGCGCGAAGCGGGGTGCAACGAGGTGGCGCGGGCGCGCGCTGGGTGCTACGAGATAGCGTGGCGCCTCGGGCATGCGGCGGGCGGAGCGAGGTGGCATGCCTCACGGCGCGCTGCTGGAGGCGTGGCGAGGCCTGCGGCGAGCGGCCGGGCGTGCGGGAGTCGAGGCGAGGTGGCGCGTCGAGCGAGGTGAGGTGCTCGGGGGCTCTCCGGTGAGCGCGGCGGCCGCTTGCGTATATGGCCTCACCGGTGGCCTCGCTCCTCCTCGCGGCGTGGGTGGAGCTAGACGCCAGCTTGTGGTTAGTCACTGCTAGGTGGGACCAGGGGCGGACACGAGCGGACGACAGCGGTCGACAAGAGCGTCCGCTTCTGTCCGCTTTATACCCATTTGTTCCCAGATTTGGGCCAAGTTTGGGTCAAGGACGGACAGCAGGCGGACACGCGCGTCCGTTTGGGTGGCCCCGTTGGGCCATGTTTTGTATCCGGATGACCTAAACGGACAATATGGGTCTCTACCTTGGAGTTGCTCTAATTGTGCTGACTTACCTTTCCTAGACCATGTTTATATTCTAGTAATTTTTTTGCGAATAAGTAACTAACAATCATCTCTAATTGCTTGATTAATCGTCTACCACCTTTGTGAATGGAACTTGTTCTCTGAGAACAAAAGTGCTTTTGTTTCGGGACGTCTTATTACAGATAATTCTATAATTGCTTTTGAATATATTCACCATATACAATCCCTGAAGACAGAACTCTCCAACAGCTTGCGCATGTAAGTTGGATTTATCAAAGGCTTATGATCGAGTGGACTGGGATTTTTCTGGAACAAGCCTTAAGTAAATGGAGCTTTTCTGGGAGGTGGATTTCATGGATTATGGCATGTGTGAGATCAGTCAAACATTCGGTGAAGTTCAATGGGAGGTTACTGCAATCATTCACTCCTTCTAGGGGCCTTCGCCAAGGCCACCCCATATCCTCATTTTTGTTCCTATTTGTTGCTGACGCTCTTTCTGCTCTTATTTCCAAATCAGTAACAAATGGGGAGTTGCAAGGAGTTACTATTTGCCGGTGGTGCTCCGATGATATCTCACCTCTTATTTGCGGATGATACAATGTTGTTGTTTCATGCATCTGGCCAGCAGGCTAACACTGTAAAAGGCTTGTTGAACACTTATGCCTCGGCGACGAGTCAACTTATTAACCCAAGAAAGTGTTCCATCCTTTTTTCTGATAAATGTCCTGATGCAGTGGTGGCGAATGTGAAAAATACAATGGAGATTACTTAATAGGTGTTTGAACCAAAATATTTGGGTTTACCGATACCTGAAGAAAGAATGCACAAGGGTCAATTTGAAACACTTCAGGCAAGCTTGAGCAAAAGACTAATAGATTGGAGTGAGCAGTATCTATCGTCTGGTAATAAGGAAATCTTGATATAAGGGGGTTGCCCAAGCAATACCCACATATGCCATGAGTGTGTTCAAGCTTCTAGCCTTCGTGTGTGATGACCTAACCTGGACGATGCGACAGTATTGGTGGGGTATTGAGAACGGAAAGAAGAAGATGGACTGGCTTAGTTGGGAAAAAAATGAAATTGCCCAAATCAATGGGAGGAATGGGATTTAGAGATATACGCGCATTTAATCAAGCGTTGTTAGCAAAACAAGCTTTGCGGTTGTTGGATAACCCCGACAGTCTATGTGCTCGTTTATTCCATGCAAAATACTACCCTACTAGGTATTTGTTGGACACTGTTTTCCCTAGCATTTTATCGGCAGTATGGAAGGGTATTAGTCATGGTCTCGATCTGCTGAAGAAGGGGATTATCTAGAGAGTTGGTGATGGTACCTTAATTAAAACCTGGGGTGATCCTTGGATTCCACGGGGGCACGACCTTAGGCCAATTACACCAAAGAGAAATTGTCGTTATAATTGGGTCGCGGACTTTCTGAATGAACATGGAGTGTGCAGCGACTAAGATAGCACTTTTGGGACACTAAATTCTTAAAATCCGTACTTCTCCAAGGAATAGACAAGATTTCATTGGTTGGTTCCCGAAGAAGAATGGATGCTTTTCTGTGAGGAGCGCCTACTGGCTGGCAACCGGGAATCATGTGACTGGTGCTTCGAGTCACAACCCAACTGGAATGCGTCCTATTTGGCAATGTATTTGGAGCTCTAAGGTTCCCCCGAAAATGCGTATTACAGCCTGGAAAGTGGCGACCAGTGCTCTTGCTACAAGTGTGTGCAAAAAGTACAGGCACCTAACTAAGCGTGATGCTTGTCCCATTTGCAGCAGAGATGCAGATAGCTCTTTTCATGCATTGGTTGCTTGTGATCATGCACGTATACACTCTGGGAACTCATGCGGAGAGTGTGGAAACTCCCTCATCAAAAGTTTCTAGTTGAGGCTCCTAAACGTGCTGGCTAATTGCCAAGAAATTGAACGCGGTCGTGTGATAATGCTTGTGTGGAGGATTTGGTCTCTCAGAACGGATATGACACATGGGAAGGATATTCCGGCGGCGAGTGCTTCAGCAGATTATCTTCAGAGTTATATGAACTCACTTGCCTTATCTACGAGGCATAACACACATGATATTACTAAAGGAGAAATGCCAGTGGTGGAGGACGTCCAAAGCGTTCAGGCCAGTTGTGTTCACCAAGGTTTTGCCGGCAAACCGGGTGGCACTTTCCGTTGATGGAGCATTCTCTTCGGCCGATGGCTCGGCAGCGGCAAGGATGATCTTGAGGAGGCATATGATGGTTCTATTACCTTTGTGGCATACCGGTGCTTATTTAATTGCAACGATGCTGGAAGCAGAGTTGCATGCACTCATGCATGTTATGCCGTTGGCTGTGCAACATACCAATAATCCTATCATCGTCCAATCGGACTCCTCGGAAGCAAGGACGGCGTTGTTGTTCGACAATCTGTCCCGGTCAGCATATGGGCATTTGATAGCTGAGATTAAGTATTTGATGGTAGATCATGAGTTTATTTCTAAAAAATCGTTTGGCAGTGTACAGTCGTACGGAGGGCAGTACTACCATATGGCCCCAGGGGAAGAGTCGATCGTCGGCATCGAACAACGATCCAAAGACGGAGTTCATGAAGAAGTGAACGGCTTGTGTGGAGATAGGTGCTGCGGAAGCCGCCGCTAGTGTGGAGATAGGTTTGATACCTGTGCGGTCAAACAAATACAGGTGGCGGCGCGAGACGAGACGGCTAGTTCTGCATGATCGTGCTGACCGTACTGCGAGTTCGTGCTCGGGAGCAGCCTGGCTCATCATCTCGGCATCGTCTGCCGGGAGCGAAAATATTGGGTAGAACCATGGTCTACTCGAACCTATGCTCAGGGCCACTCATCTCTAGACACAATTTACCTGGATGTGTGCACAAAGGGTAAGGTAAACTATGGTGAGAGTCACTAAGGCTGGTCACAATGGAAAGGAACTTAGGAGTAACATCACACACTTTAATACAACTTTGCTTATGTGGCACATATTTAATGAAGAGAGAGGTGCTTGTGGTAACTAGTTAAGTTACCGGAACATCACACACTTCAAGAAACAATGAGTCTATAATCTAATAAATATATCGTTGCATGACACTATATAGATGTTCCTACCCACTATGGAGATAGTAACATAATCTAGGAAAGTGTGTAAGTTACTAGCTTATGTTCTTGCCCATTGTGACCAGCCTAAAAGGGAGATTAGGTGGGCTACAGTTGCTAAGTAAACCTACTAGTAGATGCTAACACCATAGGTGCAATATAAAATACCATATTTCTTCGAACCATGTGAATGTTGTCTCCCATGCACCAACACTATTCATACTTGTTTATTCCCAGTAGATGAGGGAGCTTGCTTGTTTTATTTTTGTTGTGTATTCCCAGTTGTAGTCTGATTTTGGCGCGTGCTTTTTTTATAAGTTGTATAACTAAACCGTATTTGTGGATGCGGCATACATTTTCAAAGACTACTGCAGTGTGTCAGTGCAGATTTACAACTTTACTTAAACTTGCAAAATTCTTTATTCTTTGTACGAATTTAAGGTACGCGTGCCAGCCCATTTCGTGGTGTCTTGATAATTTATTACTGATTTTTGTGTCACCTCGGACGAATAAGTGTCAGTTAGCCAATAAAATTCAGTGTTTTGTTCTCACAACACATGAATTTTGTTCTGCCAAAACATGAAAGCATATTTTTCTGACAAAATTTAGCCTTTTGTTTTGACAAAATCAGAGGATAAGCACAAGAAACAATATATTTGCTACTATGTATAATCGAGAATACCAACAGTGCTGAAAATATTTTTTTATTCTCAAATTTGTATAGTGTGCTACAGTACTTGGGAACATGTGCCAGCACATGCAGGTTAAAGAAAGATGAGCACGCGCAGGCCTACAAGCCAAATGATCAGTAGTATATGATTAGCACAAATAATAAAATTTGAATCCTAACATGGCTCGTATCCGAATGAAAGTACTGCTACATCCAACGGCGCCGAGCGTGGGTTCGGGCGAGCCATGGTTCTGGATCTCCCCTCTCCTGCCGGGAGCACGCCACGATCGACTACTACACGCGGGCTTGGTCTAGCTTGCTTGCTAGCATGTGCGGCACACACATGCATGCATCCTCATGTACAACATCGCCATCGAAGATGTGCTCGCGCGTCGGCCGCATGAACCAATTCGCGGGCGTGCTGATACTCTTCCCTAGCTAGCTCCTCCGTGTTAGCTCTGGCTGTGGCTGGTGCAACGCCGCTAATTTTGTTTTGCGCATAAGTTCATGGTCTCCGCCAATGGTTTCCATGGACAGTATCGCCGCCGTCAAGCATAAGGAATTAAACATTTCCGGTCGTTGATGGATTCAACAACGGCGGTGGACATGGGGGCGGCTACCTTGTACTATGTCTCCTGGTTGCAATCACTAGAGGCTTCATCTATTTTGTTATCTTGAATCACGTTTGTTTGTCACATCTGGATCGTCATCATTTGTTTCATTCATTTTATCAGTATTGTTTTTTCAATTTGTTTCTTTGATGGCCAGTTATTGAATCCATCATAATCAGGCCATTTGGAGAGCGTTCTTTTTCACGGACCCCGATAAGGCACGAACGTTCGTCGGGAGCACTTCCCAGGCCGAACAGATCGTTTCCCAGTTCCCCAGGGCAGGGGAAACGATCGAACGATTCCGTTCGAAACGGGGGGCCTCCCAGCCCGAACCCTTTCCTTGCCCACTAGATCGGCAACGCGCCTTGGCGCGAGGGTGCCGGTCCCAACATAGTGGTTGCTCAAGTTAGTAGTAATTTATGTTTAACGTACTTACTCAAACAGGATATAACAAAATGAAAGTAAGAAGAAACATTCACATGTGATAGAAGCAAGACATTATGGAGTTAAACATCACTATGAGATTATCATAAATGGGCAGCATCAAATTTAGTGCGTTCATGAGACAAAAGATAACCAGACAAAAGATACCACTCGACGGGAGGTGCGGCTTGCCACACCCCACCTGCACCAACCATATCCAACCCGGTAAAAATATTGTTTATATTCCGAAGGTTCACAAAAACAGAAGGATCCAAAGCATCAAAGCCCGTTAGAAACAAGTGATACATTCTTAATAGGAGATGTAGCATGACATACCAAAAGAAGCCACGATCAATCATTCATCTACTATTATCTACCGATGACGAGTCAGAAGGAATAACATAATCCATCATATCTATACATTATTCATGCCTCATCCATAATCGTCCAATAGAATTACATAACAAACTAAATATTTCCTCAAAAGAAACTACATAAAATTCCATATGATGGGCTTGGAAGTTGTAATAATTGAAGGTGCGTCCTTATTCTGACACAGATGACCAAAATATATACCGGAATTCTTGTAAGATACATATGACCAAAATTAAAAAAATATCATAGCTCCACATAATTCAGTCCTCATCCATGATCTCTCCAATCCATGCATCCTCCAAGTAATGAGAAGTAACCAAGTAGCTTGTGACAGAAGTTGAGTTTGAAAAGAATCTCTCCAATTTTGCAGCATAATAGAAGTTCATATCATTATGAAATCAGGGGGGGAGAGAGAGACTAAAGTAACAGACCTAAAAGATAGCAATACATTTTTGTAGCAGCAACAACCCAAGCAATTAAAATTTGCCACTACAATAAGAAATCATAAGCAGGAGGAATTGTAGAACAGAAGAGAAGGAGATACAGATGAATGTAACAAACACATGGAACCACAAATGTACCCACATACACACAAGTATTACTAAAGCTGTGTATCAGACACTTATAAATATTCATTGTTGGTGAGGCAAATAACACCAGGACACAAAAATGTGCCCTTCCTAGAGCGATCGTAATCACAATCCCAAAGAGAGAAAAGCATGGATAAGGTGATTTTTATTATTTGGTTTGACCACGATGTCCACGACCATGTCATTATTAAGTTCTGAGATTTGTAATGTACATAACCTAGAGCGCAAACCAGGTCCGCTTTAATTTAAAATTGGTGGTTTGTTACATGCGATCCCATTATGTAGCTCTAAAACTAAAGCAACTTAAAAAAAATCTTACACTGGATCCGGTAGGCATAGAAGACTACTCGTGCTTACAAATAATTTAGATTTAAAAGGATGGGGAAGCTGTACAATTTCATGATGTACTAATCATCTAATACAAATAACCAATGCATCAAAAACCTCTTTTACGTGGAACATATAGAACAACAAGAGATGGGATAGTGAGAGTAGAAATAAATTGCAAGCAGTGGAGATCAGCGGCTTGCCTAGATTCCTTAGGTCGCAGAAGGAGTGAGCGGGGCTGTCAGTTGAGCTGGTCAGGATCTCTCAACACCCCTGTTGAACGCCGATGGAAACTTTAGAAGCATTTAGGCACCAAAGGTGACATTCCAACACCTTTTGGAATGGGTACAGTTACTTAAAAACATATTTTGCATATCATACTGAATAAGTAGCAGACAAAATCTGTCAGTTAAGTTATAAACTTGAGGAATACTACAGAAAAGAAGAAATCTTTACTTAGTAAAGCATTTTTCTTAAAGATAGTTTCGACAAAGGCTTGAAAGGAAAACAGATTGCTGATTTTAAACTTCCCCACAAAAAAAGGATCTTCACATGCAGGAAGCAGCATACAAACTACCTCATAAGAAGCTTCACTTCCACTTGCAATATGATAAATAAGTAGTTCGACACCATATACAGAGAACTTTCCTGCTATTCCCTCCGTAAAGAAATATAAGAGCGTTTAGACTAAGAAACGAACCTGTTCGTGGAGACAATGATACCAACCACAAGCAGCAACCTGTAGCAACAGAAGCACCTCTGAAATGGAGGCTCCTCATGTTCCTGCCAATATCATCTGAAATAAAAGTAACTAAGCACATGAGTTAATAAACCACAATCAATACATGAGAAACAATTTCTAAGTTAGAATACACAAAAAAATATTAAACAAAAGAAACGGATAAAGAATATCACCTGGAATGGGACCGTCGACAGCAGTGGGCAACCAGCAACGACAAAACTAACAAACAATCACCAGCCCTAACCGCATCCTGCACAACACAAAGAATTAAGCCTAGATGAGCAAATGGACAATAAGTCTATATAAGGCCAAAACAGTAACATGAGACCTAGATGAGAAGCAGAACATCACAAATCGAGTAGAAATAGAAAAGTAACCAAGGAATCAAATCATCATGTCATAGTACTACTGTCCAGACCAACACTTTGGAAATCAAATCCCCTGTGTAAATGTAACAATCCGAGGACTAACCATGAAATGTTTCATCATGAACATCGGATCCACGAGGCTGGAGGTGCTCGTGAGAAGTGTGAGCAGTACCCGCCAGAGAACGTGTCCAGCGAAACCTGCCTGTCATGTGATTCTTCTGTCAGCACAACACAACGCTTGCAAAATCCAAGCAAAAGAAGTTCCAACTCAAGTGAAAATAGAGGGAGGCACTGACGGTTTAATAACACACATGTTTTGAAAATAGAGGAAGGTTTTCTTTAGGGATTTTATTTAGTGAAAATAGAGGGTGAAAATAGAGGGAGGATCTGATAACAAAATATACTTCTCAACATTTGAAGTTCTGAAGAAAACAAAGGCTTGAGAAAAGGCAAATAACACACATGAGAAGAGGAACAAAAGGGATAGAAGCAAATGGCCAAGGGATACCTTAATCAAGTAGTTTAATTCAGTTTCACTGTCGACCCTCCATACCTCCTCAGCTGTAGTTATATGAGGCAAAGAGCTGAGAATAATCATTTGCCCAAATTACTTCACAACATGAACAATCTCAGCATGTAGTACAACTACCAACTGGAAAAATCTTATTCTAGCTCATAAGGAAATGATTTAGTGCAGCATGTACATGAACAAAGTAGTCTGTAGAAGCATATACATACAAAAGGTACAAAGACAATGGTATACCTGCAGCTTAGACACGGCATCAAGCAACAATAATCTTAATTATCATAGCTATTTTCATTCTCAGTAAAGATGGACAAAGAATGACCAATGTATAGCACAAGCATGACTCAGCATGGTTCACTAGAATACAAGGCCAGTCAGTTATGCGTCTAGCACATCATACCAGCAAAACCAAAGTAGCTTGCTTTACTTGTACATCTAACGAATATACATCGACTTGAAATACACACACCAGCCTGCATTATTTATGGACCCAAAATACACACACCAGCCTGCAGTTTTAGACATGGCTCATTTTGCTACAAAGACTTGGAATACTATCCGAACTTATGCCCAACTGTTCCGCTAAGGCACTGTCAAATACTATTTTTGGTGTGGTTTGTTGTTCAGTTAATTTTCTTGTCTCACCAGTTTGGCTAACAAATGTCATGCTATCAGTTTGAGGGGACGAACAATTCATCAACTGAGAAAGTGTAGTCTAGTTGCTTGTACCAGTCTCAGTCATGGCAGGTGATATTCAGATCTGGAGTAGATGGGGAGCTCACCAGTGCTAGGTGGGAGGTGAAGAGGGAGGGGTGTTGGCCTGCTCCTCCACATCCACCTCCTCTGGCCGACCTACATGCTGCACCTACAGAGACATGATGAGGCAGGGGAGGTCGAAGAACCCGCAACACCTTCCCCATTTGCCTTCCTTCACATAACAACAGGCACTCACGCATCAAAAAAAGAAGAATAAAAACCAGAGGAAGAAAAGGTGAGGAGGGATCCATACCGAGGCTCTTGGAGGCACTAGTGCAGAACCGGGCAATAGCACCGGTTCGTAAGGCCCTTTAGTGCCGGTTCCCCAACCGGCACTAAAGTGTGGTCACTAAAGCCCCCCCCCCTTTAGTACCGGTTCAGCACGAACCGGTGCTAAAGGCCAACCACGTGGCACGAGCCAGCTCCGTGGGCCGGGAGCCCTTTAGTACCGGTTGGTAACACCAACCGGTACTAAATGTTTAATGAGTTTTTGTTTTATTTTTATTTTTCAATTAAATTTGTGTTATCAATTTAATTCTTTTTTCGCTTGCTGTTATTTTACTATACTCCACAATGTACATGTTATGCATATATATATATATATATATATATATATATATATATATATATATAAATAGAATTTCTAGTAGAACCAATCATGCATATATATATATCATCAGTGTCTCACAAACCATCATATTAATTAATTCACACATATACACATGTATAGCTATATACAATTTGTCCTACATATGCATGTTGCCTTCGGAGCCAGTGGCATTAGCCTAATTGGTGCCTTCGGAGCACGATGGGAGCGGTAGCGGGTAATAGTATTCTCCCTTCGGATTTATGACCTGGTCGAGCAAAAATCCCGCTATTTCCTCTTGAAGTGCTTCTACGCGCTCCGTTTCTAGGAGCTTCTCCCGCACCTCTGTGAACTGTTAATAAGGAGATCAATATGCATGTGTATTAGTTGTGTGACTAGATATCGATAATGGTGTAAAAATTGTGAATAGTGTTTTGACAAGCGTACCCATTCCTGTCTTTGAGATCTGCTCCTTTGGACGCCATCATGCGAATGTTCTCGCAAACGCAGAATGCACACAGATCAGACCCTACCGCTTGCTTGAGGGCCTTTACGAGAATGGAATTTGATCAGATAATAATTAATCAAGCATGATAATTAAAGAGATGGCAGCTAGCTAGCTAGCGAGTACTACTTAATTACTTACCTTGGGTCGAAACCATTTAAGCTTTTGTTTCCATTCGCCTTCCGTGACGCTGATGAACCTTGCCCAATCCCTGCCCGTCGACAAAGAAAATGAATAAAGGGGTTATTAAATAGTTCATATCATGAAAAATGACGAACTAAATAGGCCGAGATATATAGTTAATAATGATTGAAATTACCTGTTGACTATCCCAAACAAGATGTTATATTCAGTTTTTTCTGTGAGTAGTGAGTCCAGTATTTCAACTGTTCCGGCGTCAACTTTAATGATACACAAGACCCAGTGATATCTGCATGCACACACGTTTGCATGTCTTAATTAAGCGGGCATATGTAAGCAAAAACATGTAGCTAGCTAGTAGGCAAAAACAGACAATTTGTAGTACAAGACAGTGTGACTCACTTTGGAAGTTGTAAGGAAGTAGTATATCTTCATTGTATTTGAGGCGCTTCAAGAACTCTAGCATGTTGTCCTCTCGTCCTTTTGATGACGTGGATTTATTTTCCATGTGTATTCATTAACGGTGTTTGGGTCAATGAACCCAATGCCAAAGCGTCCACCTTTTCTCATTTCATATATCTTCATCCTGCATATAGTACCACGAGAAAAGAATATAGTGAGGATAATTACAGGTAATGATTGATCAAAAGATCGATGCGGCTAGCTTGAGACTTAAATTACAGAAAGAAATCACTTACGAGACAATAGCAATCGACGATAGATTTGTCGAGTGCGTCTTGATTGTATAACTGAAACAGTTCAGAATACTCAACGGACACAGCTTTCTCATGGAAGTAATGCTCCTCCTTGACATTCACCATGAGGGACAATCGATCGGAAATCTTGGTAATGTTCATGTACCATTGATGCAATTCATACATTCTCGTTGGGAGGTTCTTGACCTTGTCTGGATGGACCAAAGGTTGGCCCCGGACATATTTCCGTTTATTTCATCCTCTCTAAGCACGGGCATGGGCTCGATCTCGAGGAGTTGTCCAACAGTGATTTTGAGAACTTCAGCCTGCATTATATGGTCCTTCGTTATTACCACATTGCCCACCTCAGAACGTAAACTGTTTGCCCACAATAATATTGGGCGGCAGCGTCATCACGTGTTGTTGGCACAACAAGCGAGGGATCGATTGTGCCGCCTGTTCTCCCAGCTGGGGAATGGTTTTCCGCATTTTTGACAGCTGCTTCTTGTTTGCTCGATCCCGAGCTCGCCTCCTTACGTAGACGCGTGCTCGATTTAACTTCCGATGTGGCGCTCATAGTCTGTGTCAATAGGCTTGGGAGCTGGTGGTTGAGCCATACGAATGAAGTGGTCAATCGCTTCCTCGTGCACTTTCTCCCTTGGCGGCGGTGGCGGTTTCGGTGCAAACTGGGCTTCCACCTCGGACTTCGATATGGCTGCGATTTCCTCCTCGGACCTGTCATAAGACCTCTGCGGAAGAGGCGTGAGGCTTGGACCATATTTATATCGCTTGCCTCCTTTGTACTTCTGTACTACCTCGACTCGTGCCGCTCGCACCATAGCTGCGGGTGTCTCTTCTGCGATTGCCGAGGCGGCGGAGACGCCCCGACGGGCTGAGTTGGACGAGGAGGAGTGGCCGCTGAAGATGTGCCGGACTTGGAGGAGGTGGCCTGAGGTTGTGCGGACTTGGAGGAGGAGTGGGACGTCCCACGCTGTGGCGGACTTGGAGGAGGAGGAGTGGCTGACACTTTGCCGGACTTGGAGGAGGAGTGGCTGACACTTTGCGGACTTGGTGGACTTGCAGAGGCGGGAGGCTGCTGACTCGGTGGCGGACTTGACGAGGAGTCGGATGACGCGGTGTCGGTGGCTTTCGAAAGATGATGCAATCCTTTTCCATAGGATGATACGATGGTTGGCGTCTCCGAGAAAGCGCTCGTCCTCACCTCCAGGAATGTCAAGCTCTAGCCCCGAATATGGCTGCACCACCTCGTCAACCATGACACGAGAATAGCCCTCTGGAATCGGGATGCAATGGTAGGTTGCTTTGGGGGTAATCGAAAAGCAACGCCGTCCGCCACCTTCATGGATATGTTCTTCATTTTGACGTGTAGCTCGCAGCTAGTGTTCTTCGTGATGTCATCCACGGGTATCTACCCAACATTGCGTCGTCTGGCGGAACCCACGCTGCTTCTCTGCATGGATGGGGCGGTGCTATCCAATGCTGGATCATCCGCTAGCTGCTGCAATGCCGAGACCCCCTTTTGCTGGCTAAGTGAGTCGATCTGCTCCTGCTGCCGCTGGAATTTGACTGCCAATTCCGCTTGACTTGCTTCTAGGCCTTGAAGGTGTTCATAGTCCCGCTTCCTCTGCTCCTCCTCCATCTTCCTCTTCTTCTCCTCCGCAATCTTCTTTCTCGCACGGGTTCTGTAGTCGGTGTTCCAGTCTGAAAACCCCTCATACCACGGAATAGCGCCCTTGCCTCGTGTTCTTCCGGGTGTTCAGGATTTCCCGGAGACGCAGCGTAAGCTCGTCGTTCTCTCTGTTGGGCTGGAACACCCCCGATCGTGCCTCTTCTATTGCAACAAGTATCGCATCGTCGGCTCCGTTCAGACATGCCTTCGTCGAAACTTTGCCTCTCTTCGGGTCCAACTCCCCCCCATGTGCATAGAACCAAGTCCTGCACCTGGGAGGCCAGATCTTAGTATCCGGAGTGACACCTGCATCCTCCATCTCTTTCTGAGACTTATCCCACTTAGGCATTGCCACCGCATAGCCACCTGGCCCCAGCTTATGGAACTTATCCATTTTTTCGGCATTCTTCTTGTTTATTCTCGACCGTTCCTTAGCTAATTCCGAATCCTTGAATTTCACGAAATTGTCCCAATGAGCACGTTGGTTCTCTAGTGTTCCCTCGAATACTGGAGTCTTCCTTCCTCCCTTGACGTACTTGTCCCATTCACGATTCTTGTGGTTCTTGAACGCAACCGCCATCTTCCTAAGAGTAGCGTCCTTGACTTTCTGCACATCTGCTTCTGTGAAATGATCTGGTAGGGTGAGATGTTCCATGAGAGTATCCCAAAGCAGATCTTTTTGATTCTTGTCGACAAAAGTTTCATCTGGACGTGGAGCAAAGTCCTCTTTGCCTTTTTGTCCTTTGTCTTTTTCTGGCTCTCTCAATTCTTGAAGGGAGATCGTGAGTTGGTCCTTCACATGAACTCTGCACTGACGAATGAACTTGTCCGCAATCTTCTTAGGCGCTAATGGTTCGCCATTAGGTCTGACTGCCTCGATATTGTACTTTACGCCCTCCTTCAACTTTTTGTTCGGTCCTCGTTTCGTCCTTTTAACTGAAGATTTGCTCGATCCGAATGGCTGAAAGAACAAAGATCGATTCGTTAATATATCTTCAAGTCATTTAAAACATGTGATGATCACCAGAAACCTGCTTATATAAATATATATACCTCGCCGGTCTCTGTTGTTTCAGGATCAACATGTTCTTCGTCATCGTCATAATCGTAGTTCATGACTTCATCAATTCGGTTAAATCGCGATCGAATATCATATCACCCTCTCCGGTGTTGTTTAGAAATTCGAGCCGTCATAATCTTCTTCATTACGATTATCATCGGCCCGCGTATCATATCGAACATGGTATGTTCTCCCTCTCTGTCGGTATTATGCGCCATAGCTTTTATTTAACTAATTCAAAAGAAATATAAAACAATTTAGTATTCAAATTACATCGTCTCGAATAATAGATATAATCTCGAATACTTCGTCTAGAATAATAGATACAATCTCGAATACATCGTCTCGAATAATATATAATATTGAATAGTACATCACTGGCTAGCTAATTAAAGATCGAATACTACAGAAGAATCTAGGACACTCGCGGTTCTGCGTCATGGCGGTGGACACCCAAAGAGAAGGAACCCTCACAGGATCATAGCTGAAGTGAGATCCTCAAGATCTTGCCAGTATTGGAGAACCTGCCGCCCTCTAACGCAACTGCAGTAGCGATGGGCGTGCTCGTCCTCCTCCTTGACACGGCGACGTACCTCCTCCGGCGGGGCGGTCCCTCCGCACCGAAACTGGCCCAGCGAACGCCACCAAAGCGAGATCGGGGTCGACAGCGGGACCCGGGCCGGGTTCCTCATCAAGCGGCGCGCCCTCGAGCAGCACCTCCAGTGCCAACTGGCGGAGCCAGATCCCGGACATGGTCGGCTGGGCGTCGTCGCATGACGGGTCGACGGCGAGGATGCGGGCCGGGCATCGTCGAGAACAAATACTAGCCATATGCCCGCAAAAATAATATTTTTTAATGATTGGATTTTGATAACTAAAATTTCTAACATTTCTACTATTTCAAAAATCTATATACTATTTCATACTAATTAAGCATCTAACACTAAAAACAGAAAAACAATTTCTATACATCCATTAAAAACAGAAAAACAACATTATATAAAAAATTTCATACTAATTAAACACCAATTATATCCATCTAACATGCATTCATACATATATACTAGTGAAAAACAATAATCTAAAAATATAAACTAATTAAACATACAAAATACGTATATACTAATATATACATGCATTCATACATATATACGTGTATGTGTGTGTGTGTTCATCATGCTTGTGTGTGTGTGTATGGGCTCGGGGAGGGGCGGCGCCCATGGTGGCCGCCGGGGGCGAGGGAGAGGGGTTAGAGGGGGAGAGCTCACAGCGGGCGACGGCGACGGCGAGGCGACGGCCGGGGCGGCGACGGGTCAGGCGTGACGCTGGGCGGCGACTCAGGGACGACGCGACGGGACGGGCAGGCGGCGACGGAGACGAGGGGCGTGACGGGACGGGCGGCGACGGCGACGGGACGGGCGGCGACGGTGGACGGGCGGCGACGGGATGAAAGCGGCGACGGGGCGAAGCGGCGACGGCGACGAGGTCGGTGACGGCGTCGATCGATTGGGGCGGGCGGTTCAATGGGGAAACAGAGGAAGAAACAGAGGGAGAATGAAATTTTTCGAAGTGTTGTATATATAGAAGGCACCTTTAGTACCGGTTGGTGCCACCAACCAGTACTAAAGGTCTGTTTTGGCCAGCCCAAGCAGCAGGAAGCGACCCCCTTTAGTACCGGGTGGTGGCAAAACCCGTTACTAACGGCCCCCCCTTTAGTACCGGTGTGTGCCACGACCCGGTACTAAAGGGGTCTTATTGGGCAGGTGCGGTCTGGCAGGTTTAGTCCCACCTCGCTAGCCGAGGCGACCGCCTTGGTTTATAAACCCCGATGCGGTCGCTCTCGAGATCCTCTCCAAAGCAGGCCCTCTGGGCCTACGTGTTCTTTGCTGCCTGTGGGCCCGCCAGCCTTTGGGCCTGCATCACAGCCCAACAACAGGTTGGGTTTCTAGTCGTATGCAGGCCGCTCTGACCTAGTAGGCGGGCTTTTTTCTTTATTTATTTTTGTGTTGTTTTTTGTGTATTTAGAGTTTCTTTGTGAATATTTTTGCTTTAGGTACAAAAAATTACAAACTTTCTGTTAGTGCCCGTAGTTTTCAAATTTGAATAGTTTAAATTTTGAATTATTTGAAATTAGTGTGAATCACTAGTTTGTGAATAATTTAACTTTAAAAATCAGTAAAGGCATGAAAGAATTTGTTTGCACATAAAATTTCTTCGCGTTTCAAATGCCAAAACACATAGCTACCCTAACTATTACAGAGATTTCCCTCTGGGTGTGAAACACAGAAGAAAGTGATGATAGTGAAGCCGATCACATCCCAGATCTTTGGGTGTGAAACTTTTTCTTCGCGTGTGTCCCTTTGCGCCGTAACCATGGAAAATCTTCATAATTTAACGGGATGCTCGGGTCAATATTCACTGTGAATGGAGAAATTTCATCGAACTTTTCATAATCTTCCCGACTTGTCCTGCCTTTGTCATCCACTCCCACGATGTTTCTCTTCCCGAAGAACTATGTGCCGCTTTGGCTCATCGTAAATGCGATGCATTCGCTTCCTTATCTTTTATTTTTCTTGGCTTGGTAGACATGTCCT
This sequence comes from Aegilops bicornis, assembly GCA_021605145.1. Taxonomy (NCBI): domain Eukaryota; kingdom Viridiplantae; phylum Streptophyta; class Magnoliopsida; order Poales; family Poaceae; genus Aegilops; species Aegilops bicornis. The sequence continues at coordinate 635,368,366 of CM038673.1, read as the reverse complement.
TCACATAGAAAACCTGTGCCACATCATTGGCTAGGACGAATGGTTCGTCTACATACGCAAGATTGTTGAGATCCACTGTTGTCATTCCGTCTTTGGGTCTTCCGTTACCCGCCTCGTGTCATATTGACCCATTTGCACTGAAACAAAGGGACCTTTAAACCACGCCGATAGTCAAGTTCCCATATGTCCTGTATATAACCATAATATGTTTCCTTTCCCGTCATGGTTTACGCATCAAACGGACACCACTGTTTTGGTTGGTGCTCTTCTTATCTTGGGCGATCGTAAAATCTATTACCATTTATCTCGTACCCTTTGAAAGTCATTATATTCGAAGATGGTAACTGGGACAACAAGTACAGGTCATCTTCAATAGAGGTGTCATGCATGGTACGTGTACGCAACCAGTGGCGAAACTCCTGGTTTGTTCACGTGTAATCCAGTCATCGAGACCGCTCCGTGTTTGGAGCGTAGCAAATTCTTGTGTTCATCCATATACGGAGCCACCAAAGGCGGAATTCTGTAGAACTGTGTAGTGTGCTTCAAAGGAGAGAATGTCCGTCCATACATATTATTTGTTCCCCTCCTAGCGTGCCTTTTCCATCCGCGCCTGCCCTTATGCCGCGATTCAGGAACACCAATCGGCTTAAGGTCAGGAATAAAGTCAATACAAAACTCAATGACCTCCTCATTTTGATGGCCCTTGGAGATGCTTCCTTCGGCCTAGCACGGTTATGAACATATTTCTTTAAGACTCCCATGAACCTCTTAAGGGAACATATTGTGTAGAAATACAGGACCCAAAACGTTAATCTCTTCAAGATAGGTGAACTAGGACGTGCGTCATGATGTTGAAGAAGGATGGTGGGAACACCAACTCGAAATCGACAAGACATTGCACCAAATCATTACAGAACCTTGGTATGATTTCTGGGCGATTACCTTCGAGAGATTGCATTGAGAAATGCACATAGCTTCACAATGGCTAATCGAGCGTTTTCGGTAGAAGCCCCTCAATGCAACTGGAAGCGATTGCGTCATAATCACGTGGCAGTCATGAGACTTTAGGTTCTGGAGCTTTTTCTCTGCCATGTTTATTATTCCCTTTATATTCGACGAAGCCGACGGTACCTTAATATCGAGCAGGCATTCAAAGAAGATTTCCTTCTCTTCTTTGGTAAGAGCGTAGCTTGCATGACCTCGATATATGCCGTCTTCTCCGTGCATACGTTGCTGGTCCTCCGTGCCTCAAGTGTATCTTTTGTCTTCCCATACACGCCCAAGAAGCCAAGCAGGGTCACGCAAAGATTCTTCGTCACGCGTGCATCACGTCGATTGCGGAGCGGACCTCTAGGTCTTTCCAATATGGCAGGTCCCAAAATATAGATTTCTTATTCCACATGGGTGCGCGTCCGTCAGCGTCCTTTGGAACAGGTTGTCCGCCAGGACCCTTTCCAAATATCACCTTCAAATCATTGACCATATCATGTACATCAGCACCAGTACGGTGGCGAGGCTTCGTCTGGTGATCCGCCTCACCTTTGAAATGCTTGCCTTTCTTTCTTACGGGATGCCTGCTCGGAAGAAATCGGCGATGTCCAGTACACATTCTTCATACAACTATTCAAATATATAATGTCGGTATCATCCAAACAGTGCGTGCATCCGCGGTATCCCTTGTTTGTCATCACGAAAGGTTCTTGAGAGCGGACCAATCATTGATGGTCACGCATGACAACGCCTTTAGGTCAAATTCTTCCCCATGTGCTCATCCCTCGCACGTACATCTGTTCCATTCCACAGTTGTAAGAGTTCTTCAACTAATGGCCTTAGGTACACATCAATGTCGTTGCCGGGTTGCTTAGGGCCTTGGATGAGCACTGGCATCATAATGAACTTCCGCTTCTTGCACAACCAAGGAGGAAGGTTATACAAACATAGAGTCACAGGCCAGGTGCTATGGTTGCTGCTCTGCTCCCCAAAAAGATTAATGCCATCTGCGCTTAGACCAAACCATACGCTCCTTGCGTCATCTGCAAACTCCTTCCCGTACTTTCTTTCGATTTTTCTCCACTGCGACCCGTCAGCGGTACTCTCAACTTTCCGTCTTTCTTACGGTCTTCTCTGTGCCATCGCATCGCCTTGGCATGCTCTTTGTTTTGGAACAAACGTTTCAACCGTGGTATTATAGGAGAATACCACATCACCTTGGCAGAAATCTTCTTCCTGGGGCGCTCGCCCTCGACATCACCATGCTCATCGCGGCTGATCTTATAGCACAATGCACCACATACCGGGCAAGCGTTCAAATCCTCGTACTCACCGTGGTAGAGGATGCAATCATTAGGGCATGCATGTATCTTACGCACCTCTAACCCTAGATGGCGAGACATCCTTCTTTGCTTCGTCACGTACTCTCGGGCAATTCGTTTGTCCTTTGGAAGCATATCCTTTATCATTACCAACTTTCCAAATCCCTTGTTAGATACACCATTCTCTGCCTTCCATTGCAGCAATTCCGGTGTGGTGCCCAGCTTTTTCTTGTCACCTCACGCAATTGGTACAACATTTTTTTGTGATCCTCTAACATGCGCTGCAACTTCTTCTTCTCCAAATCACTTGCGCAGTTTCTCTTTGCATCGGCAATGGCCCGACCTAGATCATCAACGGGCTCATCTTATGCCTCTTCTTCAGCTTCTTCCCGCATTGCCGGCCCAACTTCTTCCCGCATTACCGGCTCAGCTTCTTCCCCCATTGTTGTATCATCGTATTCAGGGAACCCATGGCCAGGATAGCTGTCGTCGTCCTCTTCTTCTTCATTGTCTTCCATCATAACCCCTCTTTCTCCGTGCTTGGTCCAAACATTATAGTGGGGCATTAAACCGGACTCAAACAGGTGGACGTGAATGGTTCTTGACGTAGAGTAATTGCGACCATTCTTACAGCCAGCACATGGACAAGGCATAAAACAAACCGCCCGCTAGTTTGCCTCGGCCAAGCGAGAAAAGTATGCACGCCCTCAACGAACTGGGAGAGCATCGGTCATCGTACATCCATTGCGGCTCATCTTCATTACACAACAATCGAATAGACCAAATTAATACAAGTTCATACATAAAGTTCATACAACACTTAAATGCAACAAACAAATAACTCTCTAGCTAAAGCATTTAAATGCAACAACAAATGCGATCAAGATCGCAACTAAGGTAACAATTGATCCAACAGCATAATGATACCAAGCCTCACTATCGATGGCATATTTTCTAATCTTTCTAATCTTCAAGCGCATTTTCTCCATCTTGATCTTGTGATCATCGGCGACATCGGCAACATGCAACTCCAATTCCATCTTCTCCCCTCAATTCTTTTCAATTTTTCTTTCAAGTACTCGTTTTCTCTCTCAACTAAATTTAACCTCTCGACAATAGGGTCGGTTGGAATTTCGGTTCACATATCTCCTAGATAAAAATATCTATGTCAACTTGATGGGCATAATTTGTCATAAACACGAAATGCAACAAATAGTTTTAAAAGAGAATATACCACATCCGAATCATAACAAGGGACGAGGGCCGGCGGGGACGGATATCAAAACCATGGCACTATGTATAACAAACAACGTCTGGCTAAGATAATTATTATACGAGTAACTATATATCCAAATCACACAAACATCAATTTTTATATAAAATTTCATGAACAAGAGGCTCACCACAAGGTGGTGCGGCTGACAGGGACGGTGCGGGCGATCGGCAGTGGTTCTGGCAGAGATTTAGAAGGCACTAAGTAAACCACACCTACATATGCAAACTAAGTGTTATTTTGACCTCAAATTGCATATAAATCAAATACTAGCACATATATATATTTCCTCCCAAATTATTAAACTCACAAATTAATAACTATATAAACCAATGCAAGAGCTAATCTAGCAATGAGAGATGAAAGGACAAAGTTGCTAACCTTTGTGATCACTTGAATGGATGGGGGCCTTCAAATCTTGACAAATTTTGGGCAAAATGTGTGATGAGCTCGAGGGAGAAGAGGAAGAACAGAGAGGAGAGGAGAGGGAAAGGGGAAGAACAGCCGAGAGCTGGACGAAGGGTTTATATGCAGGAGGACCTATAGTACGGTTCGTGGCACGAACCTACTAAAGGTGCTGGAGGGGGCCCAGACTGACAACATCCTGCCACCACCCTCATTAGTACCGGTTCGTGGCACGAACCGGTGCTAAAGGCTAGCCATTGGAACCGGCACTAATGTATACATTTGTGCCGGCTCTAATACAAACCGGCACTAATGTGCTTCACGTTTGACCCTTTTTTTACTAGTGAGGGGATGCTATGTCCCCTACGCCGCCACCTTTGCCTCGCCTCGCCGTTCCTCCTTCCCTCCGGCGGGAGTCGGGGCCGGGGCGGGGGGTTAGGGTTTGGGCGGCGCCAGATCGGAGGGGATGGAAGGAGGAGACGTGAGGGGAGGAGGCTGGGTGGCGGCGGGGAAGGAGGCAGGGCGACAACTCTAGGGGCGAGAGGAAGAGGGGAAAGAGACCGGGAGGCGGCGGGAAAGAGGCAGGGGCGGCAGCGCTGGGGGGAGAGGAAGAGGAGAGGGAGGCGCGGGTGCGAGAGGAGGAGGGAGGCACGGGTGCGGGAGGAGGACGAGGCCGCTAGGTCATCTCCACGCGAGTCGTCACGTTTTATACGCCTCTAGGAGAAACGACAAAAATGCCCTCTGCGGGGCAGACTATTTATGCGCGGTGGCACGAACGATGATCGGTTTCGATCCAGCGGCCCAGATCGTCCGGGAGCGAGATCCGACGATCCTAAACGCATCAAGAAAATGATCCGATGGCCGAGACTCGCTGAGCTCCGAGAACGCTCATGTTCTCCCAACTAACATATTTCCTGATGCTGCCAGGCCAAGATGGCATTTGTGGTGTTCTGCCATGAAAAATGAACATGCTCATTAAGGTACCAAAACGCTAAAAAACCTAGAAAACCAACTAAAATTTTGAGAAATAAACTTTACAGTTAAAATCACACAGAAAATCTAGAAAATTCATAAAAAATGGCTGATGGAAAAATATGTATTAATTGCCATGGATTAGATGATGAAATTGCACTGTTATAAACTATCACACACAAAAAAATACCTACAAAAAGAAAAGAAAAATGTCATGATAGTTGGGCAAGTAACAAAATTTTCATGGTCTACATTAAAAAAAGGAAAAACATTGCCGTGCTCCAACAAGAAAATAAGATTGCCATGCTTCTAAAAATAATTTGCCATGGCAAAAAGTAGTGTCATTTTTTACCATGATGCCAAAAGGTGATGTAAAAATCACCATGATACATACATAGTAAAGATGCTCACATAAGAAAGCATCAACCAAAATGCCATGGTTGAAAAAAGTGTATATTTGTCGTGAGATAGAATAAATCATCGGTGTTCGGGGGGCCAAACGCTAACAAAATCTAATATAAACCCACCTCAACAAATTTCCTTCATAAATTGATCCAAGGCTGGGAGGGGGGGGCACAGCCCCCCAACAATGTTCACAGCTCTTCCTCTGCCCTTGCGTCCGTCTCGCATTCTACTGCTTCTTGCTAAAGGAGAGGTGTGTCGGTTGAAGGAGAGGAATAGCAGGAAGGACAACATGATCCCTGCCCTGCTGGACAAAAGCGCGTGCAACCCCGGTGAACTGGAGAAGCTGGAAGGACAGACTGTGCTACTGATGGCATGAGAGTTTATCACTTTTCACAAGGATTTTTACTTATTTTTCACCCTGGTTTCATTGTTTCTCGGTTATTACTAATGCTAATCCTTCCAGAAAGAAGAAAACTCATTTTCCATTGTTTGGTAGGAAAATACATTTATGCACGGGAACCAAGCAATAATACTCGAAATCAAGCCATTTTAAACAATGTCCATATTGGAATTTGCACCAGCGGCTATAGAACGCGGGACAGCCAATGGTACGAGTAAAAGGGCATTCATCATCAGAGAAACCTATCCACCACCACTCCATCCAGAACAGAGAGAGATGAGATCCGGATAAGAACCACCAGAGATCTTCTCTGTTTTGTTTTTCTCGTCTCCATTTTATCACTGTTGTAATAGGAATTCCAAATGGTAAGATCGGAGTTGTTAACTCTATTCATACTCATGTAGAGATTGAGACTTGTTTAATCATTCATTCTATTGTGGATCATCACAGTATTATTGATATGGTTACCATTGGATTGTTCTCTGAGATGTTTGGTTATTGTTCTATGATGTGTGAGTAATTCCCTCCAGATGGGGGAGATGTAGGTGAATGGTAAGATTTATTTATACCTATCTATATGTCGTCTTTCGTGTTTCTCGTCTTATGATTGTTTAGTAAGTTGTTATTCTCCGGTGAGCACAATGTGTGTTGTCCAATTTAAGAGCCCAGACAACATGATCTAAAGTCCTACATAGATAACACATATTGTTTAGGAAATCTGTGACCTTCAACCTGACATGTTGAGATATCTACGAGGAACAAAGACAATATGAGACAATGGTGAACCACCGAACTTAAGCATGGTTCCGGTTTCACAACCTTAATTGTGGAGACTACCATGTTGTGGCAATGCGGAAGCATGACCATAGAGCGAAATATAATCCTGCGTGGAGGAGTTTCACAATTCTAGGGTGATCCACCTACCATGTTGCGGCAATATAAATGGTATTACCGCCCCACTGGCATACTTGATGTAAGCCATGATCCGAAGTTTCTCCGCACCTAATCTCTCTTTTGCAGGAAATCAACCTTATTTTCTGTCTTTTATTTATGTTCTTTGTTTCCAAGTTGTTATTATTCCTGTAGCTACAATCCAAACCTTTTACTCCTTTGGTTTATTTTGTTCCAAAGAACACTAATAACTTCGGTAGATACTCAAACAATTACTTCCTACAAGACTGGTGACAACTGTGTGTGACTGAAATGCCACCCATAAATACTCTCCTCCGCTCTTTGTTGGCACGATTATTATGGGGATACTTACACGAAGGTGCTACACTAACCTGTGTGTCTTGCAGGCCATCAGATGTTAGGCTAGTAAATGGATGTCACTATAAAAAATGTTGTAGTTAATATTCACTAGACTCTGAAGTATGGGGGAATTTGATTGGTTTTGTGGAAAAGTTCACTTGCTTCAATAATGCCAGGTCCATGAAGTTTCGGCTTTTTTTGAGTGATGTTTATCCGGAAAACTTTGTGATGAGAATCGAATGTACGAGCACCACTTCCCGCAACCAAAAGTTTGATGAGACATTAGACGACAACAATCATGCTTCAAGTACTCTCCATCAAATGACAGAAGTGGTCTACAAAGAGAACATAAATTGAATGGTGATTCAAGCACCCATTGAGCATTGCAAACCCCTAACAAATGCATTCAAAACGTTCATCTATGAAGCTTATATGCAGGAACTATCTAATGCGTATTCACTTCATATAAAAATGTAATGTTAGAACCAGGAAAACAAAATCCATTCATGAGCACTTAAGATGCAAAAAGTACTAGCTAAATGTCCATGCGTTGCCAAGAAAAATAAATAGTTGGCACCATTCTAGAGAGTGGTACACAATAAGGTGTTTATTGTCCACTACATTTACCAATGAATGATGACACATGTATGTCATTTTCATTCTTAACACCATCATCTCATGAAGCATACCGCCATCGCCACGAGAGAAACGTGTCATCAAGAATTTACGTCATAGGAAGTCAACAAAGGAACGTAATCAATTGTTATGAAGCTTGGATGTACAAGAATAGGACCAAAGTGAATACTATATCTCCCGCGGCCACAAGAAGAGTATCTTCCATCTAACGAACATAGTATCTTCCCTCATTGTAAAAAAAACTCATTGTAGAAAAATAAATAGAATATCTAGCTTTGCTACAAAGCAGCTCATGCCCAAGCACAGTCAAAGCTTTTAGCTTCTGCTTGGTCCTCTCAGTACACCGTACACCCCCAACCAACTCACCTCTACCAACGGGGCGTGGTCTCTTTGTTTTGTCATCCAGCAAGCCCTGGTTAATAACAAAATTATCAATGACCATGTTTCATACACACACACAGGAAAATGGGTTAGCACTCCAGTACGTACTCCTATGCCACGTGTATCTCTCCTTTGCGTGGATGCCCACGTTATTATCTCGTTTAGAGGTGACGTCTGTTGTGAAGTTTGTTAGCCGAGCCATATTTACAGGGATTGTGGCATTGTTCTAACGGCGACTCCTCTTATGGCCATCACAACTTCGCTTACGTAGCATGGTATTCCACATTCTGGTTGGCTCTGTATGGGAGATTTCAACGAAACAATGTATGCTGATGAACACTTCAGCATCCATCCGAGGCCGGAGTGGCAAATGCGAGGGTTTCGGGAGGTCTTGGATCACTGTTCTTTTCAAGATCTCGGCTGGAGAGGTGTTCCCTTTACGTGGGACAATAGGCAGCATGGTAGTTCCAATGTAAAAGCACGACTCGATCCTGCCGTAGCTACTGCAGATTTTCTATCCTTGTTTGCATATTCTACTGTGAAACATATCAGTTCGACAGCTTCAGATCATTGATATGTTCTTGCTGAGTTGAGATGTGTTCGGGAGCGAGGGGATCGGCTTGGCCGGCGTCCGTTCAGGTATGAAAATGTTTGGCAGTCTCATAGTGACTATGATGCTTTGGTAAAAAGTATTTGGCAGTCAGAGGCGGGTCACGCAGGTTTGGAGGGCGTTGTGCATGCACTAAGGTCCGTCCAGGAGAAGTTGGGATCATGGGGTGATCGGGAGTTTGGTAACATCACCAAAAGGGTGCGGAAGCTACAAAAAAATCTGGAACGCCTCCGAGCAGCCTCGATTGGACGGGGACCAAATGCGGAGGAGTTGTCAGTGGCGGCGCAGCTTCGGGAAACCTTACGGCAAGAGGAGGTTTGGTTGAAGCAACGATCGAATAAATTGGCTGCGCAAAGGAGACCGAAACATTAAATATTATCAAGCCCAAGCGGCGAAGGGCAGCCGAACTAACAAAATTTCTTCCCTTGAGAGAGCGGATGGAACAATATGCGATGACCCGGGTGAAGTGCAACATGAAATCATGGGTTTTTGTCAAGACCTATATCAATCTCAGGGTTTTAACGATATGTCTGCACTCCTACAGTTCGTACCCTCTCGTGTCAATGACGCTATGAATACTATGCTCGAGAAGGATTTCACAGCTGAGGAGGTGTGAGTGGCACTTTTCCAGATGGCGCCGTTTAAGGCGCCCGGAGTGGACGGTTTTACTGCTAGCTTCTTTCAGCGGCATTGGGATATTCTAGGGGCAGATGTCACAGCGGCGGTCCTAGATTTTCTGTATTGGGGTGAACTGCCTTTGGGCCTAAATGATACAGCTATTACTCTCATTCCTAAGGTACGTAACCCTCAAAAAATTTCTCAATTCCGACCAATTTCTTTGTGCCCGGTCTTGTACAAAATTGCTGCCAAGGCAATTACAAAAAGACTCCGTGGCTTCATGGACGAGATAATTGGGGAGGAACAAAGTGCTTTTGTGCCAGGACGTTTGATTACAGACAACATTCTGGTAGCTTATGAAAGTGTGCATGCGATGAAGAAAAAGAAGCGATGCAAACAAGCGTCATGTGCTGTTAAGCTTGACATGTTGAAAGCCTATGACCGCGTTGAGTGGCACTACTTGGAGGCTATGCTAACTAGGCTGGGATTTGGCGAGAAGTTTGTACGCCTCATTATGAAGTGTGTCACCTCTGTCCGCTTTGTGGTAAAGGTGAACGGGTCGCTCTTGCCGTACTTCACGCCATCGGTGATCCAGCCTCCCCCTTCCTCTTTTTGATATGTGCAGAAGGCCTAACCTCTTTGATGAATTTTTATGATGGTGCATATGTGGATAGGGGGATTAGGGTGAGCATCCACTCCCCGTGGGTAAATCATTTGCTCTTTGCAGATGACAGTCTAATATTCATGAACGCCAAGGTGGAAAGTGCAAATAGATTGAATGATATTCTCAGGATTTACGCTGCCTGTTCTGGTCAGGCAGTCAATCGGGAGAAAAGTGCTGTTTATTTTAGTCCCAATGCTTCTCAAGAGCTGAGACGGGACATAAAATATACACTTGGAATCTTTGTGGAATCTTTCACTGAATGATATTTGGGCCTACCGACAGCGGTTGGAAAGATTACGAGCGGAAGTTTTGCTCATATTGTTGACAGGGGCTGAAACAAAATGCAAGGATGGTCTAACAAAAATTTGGCATGTGCAGGTAGGGAGATTCTGCTCAAATCAGTGGTTCAAGCCATACCCACGTTTAGCATGTCTTGTTTTCTTTTGACCAAGAAGGTTTGTTCACAACTTACATCCCCGATGGCAAAGTACTGGTGGAGTAGCTCCATTGATCGAAGGTCTTTGCATTGGGTGTCTTGGGAAAATCTTACTATGCCAAAGATGCAAGGAGGAATGGGGTTCCGGGATTTCGAGAATTTTAACCTCGCCTTGCTTGGTAAGCATGGGGGGCGGCTTTTAACTCATCCTAACTCTTTATGCTCCAGAGTGTTGAAGGGAAAATACTTCCATGATCGTGACTTCATGGAAGCTCAGCCGCCTCGCTTGTCGTCGGCGACGTGGAAGGCGATCATAGCAGGCAGAAAGGCGCTGGAATGTGGCCTGATCAAGCGAGTGGCGAATGGTGAGTCTATCTCCCCATGGATCACGAGCATGAGCACTCGTATACCTACTGGTCGGATTGGGACTGACCCGGGCCTCTGAACTGTTCGATCATGAGACGGGGGCGTGGGATGTTGATCTAATTCGAAGGAACTTCCTACCTCCAGATGCAGCGGCTATCTTGAATATACCATTGAGAGCTTCTGGGGGAGAGGATTATATTGCTTGGGACTTGGAGAGGTCTGGTGTTTATTCTGTTAAATCGGCTTATCGTGCTCTAGTGACTCATAACGAGCAATCTGCTCTAGAGGAAGGAACGATAATGGATCCATCATCGTCAGATAAACACATGTGGACTGCCTTGTGGAAGCTCAAGGTAATTCCAGTACGAGTTTTTTGGTGGCATGTGTTGCGGGGAATTCTCACAGACTATGCTACCCTTCATCACCGTCATATCCGTACGATGGCGATATGTGATCTATGCAAGGTTGCGATGGAAGACTTGCACCATGCGTTGATAGGATGCCCGCATGCGCGACTGTTCTGGGATGCTGCTCATGATTTCATGGGTGTTACTTTGCCGCTGCTGAATTCGAACACTTGGGCAAGGGACGAGCTAATGGATCATCAGATCTTGGATCAAGACAGAGGAAAAATTATAACAGTTATGCATACGATTTGGTCGGCAAGGAATCGGTGGACCCATGTTCAAGTTTCTTATGATCCAGTTCATCCGATCAAAACAGTCTGTAATGATCTACTTTTGCTTGAGTTCCCAAAGCCTATACGAGGTGTCACGGGTCTCCAATGGCGTCCTCCTGATGTGGGCTGGATTAAGATCAATACGGACGGAGCAACAAGCATTGAAGCTTCATGTGCGGGAGGTGGAGGTGTGGCAAGGTCTCATCTGTTGTTCATGGGAGCTTGGAGTAAACCGTTTCCGGGAGTATCAGATCCTTTCGTTGCTGAAGCTTTGGCGTTATGGGAAAGAGTTATCTTCGCACAACTACGTGGGTTCTCACATGTAGTGATGAAGGTGGATTGTTTAGAGGTTGCCAAGCTCTGGTCTTCGCCCGATAGTGGTGAGCGTGCTTCTGAGGTTCATCTGCTTCAAGCTGAGGGACCAATGCAGGCGCTTGGAGGAGCGGATGGCCGAGCAGGACAACCAGATAGCCTAGCTAAAAGCCCAACATGGGGCTGCAGCTGGAACATGCAATGCAGGCCCACATCGCCGGTAAGTTCTGAATTCCTCCATTCCTCTGTTTGGTGAGATTTGTCACATTTTATTAGGCACATATTTATGTGATGAGCAAATAATGAACATAAAGAAATCTTCTTTACATGCACAAGCAACATAAATTGTATTGATGGCACGGGCTAGCAGGTGATTTGTGGATGATTTTTTACAAGTCCATGTAGGAGTAGGATTTTTTTATCAAAACTTACCACATAACTAGTTAAGGTTTTTGACGGTATATATAAATGTTTCCAAAAATACAGAAACAACACACCTATAATATAACATTATCCAATTGAGTGACTGAAAAAATATGACTGTACGTGTTCTGGACAAAAAAAAAACCAAATCAGTATATATTTATGTCACGGTGAGCTGAAAAGCTTGTTTTTCTTTTTACCGGGGACACATAAATGCATATTTTCACTATTACTCTGTTTCTCATCTTATTACATTAGAGTGATGCTCCACTATTTATTTCATATTTTTTTATAACTTTTAAACTGTTAAAACATTAGCGAGCCTTAACAAGTTCTATGATAAACGATGATAGACCATATTCATTTGGGCTTGGACAATTTTCACGTACCTTATTTTGGTTGTTTCATCACATTATGTACGCGCAAACCAAACAAAGCCGGCCGACCCATATGCACGTGCAAACGGAACGAAACGAATTTATTATTTTTTAAGATATAAAAAAAACAAATTTATTCTAAGAAGAAACGAGAGAGCGAACATTGCACGCAAGAAGAAATAAGCCGGAAAGGAAACCAACTTGTGATAGACGCCCACGCATGCACAATCTCACCAAAACACTCCTCTATAGTCGTCGGATCTGCTCCCCAACCCCGGGCACGGGTCCTTAGAACAACTCTAGCAGACCCCTTAAATCGCCCCGACCCGCAAAATAACCATCAATTTACTGTTTATGATGAAAAAATTGGGCCAAACAGAAACCTTAAAGGCGTTCGACCCGTAAAACACTTTGAGGGGCGTGGTAAAATCTCCCCTCCGACCCGCGAAAACACAACCCCCCCCCCCCCCTTCCCGGACACGTCGCTGCCGTATCCCGCGGAAGCGGTTGGCGGGAGGGACATTTCAACTCGCGCGCTCCCCACATCCCCTCCCATATATGCCCGCCACCGTCGCCACCGGCCGCCGCCTACGATTCCTGCCATTCCGGCCAGCAGAATCGCGCCACCCGCCTCGGATCCGACGAGCCGAGGCAGTGCGACGTTGCCGCCACACCGAATCAACCGCCTCCAGCCGCCGGCCGCCCCGGATTCGCCGAACCGCCACCGGTCGCCGCCGCCCCGGTGAGCCCCTTTTCCTTCCCCTTGAGCCCCACCCGTCGTAGAAATTTCGTTGGTGCGAGCTTCGATGCGTTTTTAGATGGATTTGAGCCCGTGCGAGCAATTTTTGCTTGAGGATTCGTCCTCGTGGAACGACTCGGACGTGGAATCGATTCTCAAGCGCTATCGTCCGCAGATGGTCGTGGCGGTCCTAGCCGTGAAGGAGGTGGAGGATCTAAACCACAAAAGACGGCGAGGTTCGACTTTCATTTTTGTCCACTTCTGAAAAATTGAGCTTTTTTGTACTTATTTTGGTGATATGTAGAATTAGAACCATGACCTGTAATACCAAATTCATGTATGCAATAAAATACTGACTTACATTAATATTGTGATTTCAAAATTTTATGCGAGCAACCGCCAACATTGAGCAGACGAGCGCTTTGGGACATACTTCTTCGTGTACATGCCAGCATGGTCGGTGGCCCTGCACACCATCGACAAGTTCACGACGAAAATAAGGTATCAACAACTTCCATTGCTAGTTGCAAGTCTTCGCTCCAATTATTTGTACAATGTGAGTTGCTCTTCTCCCTACAGATGTAACTAACTCGTGTGTTGCTCTTCTCACTACACACGGTTCATTTTATACTTTCATATACAAGTAACTAGAATACTAGATCATAGACCCATTTTGCAATAATCGGTCCTAAAGATCTATCTCTTTGACCTCCACAACCAAACACGGTAATCATAACTATATCATCATATAATATATTCATATATTTGAATGGTCCTAATTTAACAAGATTTGCAAATGATACTCAAAGAAAAATGTGTAAGAAAACATTATCTAAACCTAGCAAGAGGTCCATCCAATCTGACATATATAAGAAAGGAAAATTGCCACCTAATTAAAAGAAGTTCACAGAACAAATAGCCAAGTAGGTACTCACAGAACATTATCTAAACCTGATCAAACATTTATAAAGAGGTCTAGTCATGCATACATAAAGCAAGATTTGTACCTTAATTTATTTGGTATAATCTCTACAAGGAAAACTGTCTTCTCCCAACTTACAAAAGATTTAATGGCTTAATATATAAATTTGATGTTTATTATTGGTTAATGTTTTCTTTTTTTTCGAAAAAGGGTGCTTTATTACTTAAAAGGTTTAAGCATTACACCCGGCCTCTGCATAACTAAGATGCACACAGCCAACAAAGTCCTCACGGCAAGCCAAAATAAAAGAAGAAGGCGAAATACAAAGATGAATATCTGTATGACACCTAAATGGTAGGAGGCCCAATCCTAAGATTATGCTGCCACCCATGTTGGGTAAAAGTATCCCTCGCCGCAGCCTCCAATCGTGTACACACCTCCGTAAAGAGGTCTCGATTCTCCACTCGCTGTAGAGAGGACCATAAACGAAGCGTCCCGGTACATCTGTAGATAACCTGCATAAGGGAAGTACTTTTATCATTAAAAACCTTATCATTTCTACATAGCCAAAGCGACCAAATCACGGCAAGCGCTCCCACCCTGAGAAGAATTCTAAACTTGTGATCAATCCCATGTAACCAGTTGCCAAATATATTAGCAACACTACATGGAGGATACAAGCCAGAAGCTATCTGGATGACTGACCATATAGAACGAGCCAATTTACAATGGAAGAACAAATGTTTTATTGTCTCATCATGCAGACAAAATATATATTGTGTACTTCCATGCCAATTCCTCTTAATAAGGTTATCTTTAGTAAGAATGACTCCGCGACGAAGATACCACGCAAAGATTTTATTCTTAAGAGGTATCTTCATCTTCCAGATCTTCTTATTATTATCAATCGCACATCTGGTGGATCAGAGCTCTATACATAGACTCCACTGAGAACTGCCCATTCCCATGTAGGTTCCAATGAAAGATATCGGACCCTTGTGACAACTGAACCGTGGTTAACTGTTGGAGCAGTATGTTCCATGATTGGAGTCTAGGTCCAATTAAATCCCTTCTGAACGTCACATTTGGTGGAAATGATTCCAAAACCTTGGCAATAGTATCGCCCTTGTAACGCACAATATTGTATAGAGCTGGATATTGTTCCCGGAGAGTAGCATTACCTAACCACTTATCCTTCCAGAATCTAATTCCCGAGCCATCCTTAATTGAGAAGGAACCATAGCGGAAGAAATATTTCTTCGTTGCCATTAGTCCGGCCCAAAAATGAGAGTCCCCAGGCTTCCAGTATACTTGAGATACCGCCTTAGAACCCACATATTTTCTTCTTAGGAGGGTTTGCCATACACCATCTTCCGTCAATAACTTAAACAACTATTTGCCGAGGAGGGCCCTGTTCTTAACCTCAAGGTCATGAATGCCCAACCCGCCTTGGTCCTTGGGACGACAAACCACACTCCATTTAGCCAGCCGATATTTTTTTCTCTCGCTATCTCCTTGCCAAAAGAATCTTGATCGGAAGTAATCCAATCTATCTAAAACTCCTTTCGGCAATTGGAAGGAGGAAATCATATATAGTACCATGTTACTTAGTACTGAATTTATGAGGACCAACCTTCCACCCAGAGATAGCAATTTACCTTTCCAACTACTAAGTCTTTTTTGTAGTCTCTCCTCGACGGGTTTCCATTCAGCATTTGTGAGTCTCCGATAATGTATCGGTATCCCCAAATAAGTGATCGGAAACTGGCCCAATCCGCATCCGAAAAGCTCAGCATACAGATGGGCCTCGTCTTGAGCCTCGCCAAAACAAAACAATTAACTTTTATGGAAATTGATCTGAAGCCCTAAGAGTTGCTCGAATGCTGATAAAATTAATTTCAGTTTTCTTGCTTTCTCGAGGTCATGATCCATAAAGAGAATCGTATCGTCGGCATATTGGAGGATAGATAGGCCACCATCCACTAGATGATTCACTACCCATCAATTTGACCATCAACCTTGGCACGCTCAATCATGACCGCTAACATATCAGCCACTATATTGAATAGCATGGGCGATATTGAGTCACCTTGTCGCAATCCTTTCTTCGTTTGGAAATAGTTGCCACCGTCATCAATGACTTTAATGGCAACACTACCTCCGCATACCTAAACTATGGATCATAGCGCCACTCTTCGTAAAAACCTTTCATTCTGAGAGTCTGTTGAAGAAAAGACCACTTGACTTTGTCATAGGCTTTTTCAAAGTCAATTTTAAGAACCACCCCATTCAGTTTTTTCCGATGCAATTCGTGAACTGTTTCATGAAGGATAACAACCCCATCTAGGATGTTTCTTCCTTGCATGAAAGCAGTTTGAGAAGGACGAACCACATGTTCAGCAACCGAATTTAGCCTAATCGTCGCTACCTTGGTGAATATTTTAAAACTAACATTAAGGAGGCAAATTGGACGATATTGTTGTATCCTTTCAGCCTCATTAACCTGAGGTAATAAAATAATTTCACCGAAGTTTAAGAGGAACAACTCTAGTTGGCCAGCGTGAAGGCATCCAAACAAGAGTAGGAAATCCTGTTTGATGACCTCCCAAAAATTCTGGTAGAACTCAGCTGGAAAACCATCAGGACCCGGTGCTTTGTTATGCTCCATTAGGAAAACCGCCTTTCTAACTTCCTCCTCGGAAAATGGAGATGTTAGAAAGCTATTTTCCGCATCAGAAACCTGCGGGATGTCATCTGTTCGAGACTCATCCATCGAGAAGTTTCCTTCCTCAGGAGTTCCAAACAGATTTTTATAATAACTAGTAATATAAGACTTAAGTTGCTCATGCCCTTCAATCGTGCCCTCCTCCTGTTGTAGGGAATGAATAAGTTTCTTCCGATGTCTACCATTAGCGACACCATGGAAAAATCTTGTATTTGAATCACCTTTCGTGATAAAGCGAGAGTTTGAATGATGGTACCACTTGACTTCCTCCTCGCGCAGCACGAGCTAACTGGGCAATTGATTCACACTTGATCTCTAATTCGATGTCAGAGACTGGTCTAATCACTGCGAGCTTCTAAATCATCAATAATAGATGAAAGACGAAGCTTCTCCTTTTGAGGATACCACGTGTGCCTAGCCCATCCACAAAGGAACTTACGTAATGCACGCATTTTGTTGTTCCATATGTGTATTGGGGTACGCCCGGCAACCGGTCTATTCCACACCTCCTTGACCATTTCATGGAATCCATCCCGATGCAACCAACCCAGTTCCAACTTGAACCTGCGTCGGTGCTATGGTCGAGGTAATCCAGTGGTTAAGAGAATGGGTGCATGGTCTGAAATAGCCTCTATACGAGGAAGAGCGCGGACAGAAACCATTGGGAATTTACATTCCCAGTCGGTATCCATTAAAATGCGGTATAGTTTCTCGTATGTCGGCTCTGGAAGACTATTCGCCCAAGTGAACTGTCTTCCAATCATGGAAACCTCTCGCAAATCTAGACTGTCAATGACAGCGTTGAAAAGGAAAGGCCAATGATTATCAAGCCTACCACGGCTTTTCTCATTTGGAAATCATAGCAAGTTAAAATCCCCACCAATAAGAATGGGGTAGGGATTATCTTTCGCCAGATTAACCAGTTCACGGAGAAAAACGGCCTTGAGCTCATCCTGGGCTGCCCCATACACGGCGCATTTAGGGTCCATGTGAAGTTGTCACTTTGTTACGGATATGGAGTTTAATATGAAACTCTCCATCCGAACTAGCCAGAACATCCATAGTCCCTGTGTTAATGCCAAGTAAAATGCCCCCAGAACGACCTCGAGGTGGCCATGAAATCCAGTTATAGTCTATCCCGCCAGACAGGCGGTCAAGCAGACTTGCTGAGAAATCACGTCTCCCCGTTTCAGATAAAGCCAGAAAGTCTAAATTGTACTCCCTATTACATTCCGCAATGAATAGATGTTTAGCCAAGTCACCAAGACCTCTGCTATTAAAGAACATGCCATTCATGAGGAAACAATAGGAGATTTAGAAAATTTCACCCTCTTAGAGGGTTTACGACCTTTTTTCGAACGGTCGGACTTGGATTTACGACCGGAAGCTGTAAGCTCAATCAATGAACTAAGTCCGGGTTCCTCCAAGCCCACGTCTGCAACCTCCCCTACTACATGAGCGAGTGCTGACCATCTGATGTGGCATGCAGCTCCTCCTCATCTAGATGAGAGGTAAAAGATTTGCTAGAAACTCGTGGAGTGACCTTTAATCGATCATATTCCAAATGTCTCAATGCGTTTGTGGAAACAGAAATATCATTCTCATTATTTCCTAGACTAACACCCACATTATTCAACTTAGCAACGATGGATGTAGTAGAAAAAGATAAAAACGATTTAGATGATGAAAAAGTACCTTGGTTGTCGAGGTTCTGTACAGCTTTACACCGCATAGCCTTGGCCAAAGAATCTTCGTCGGTGTCCGCCGTTCCATCATCGGCCACCGCATGGCGGGCACTGCGACGTGTGGGTGTCACCTTCGATAAAGAAAGATGTGTAGGAACCTCCACCAGAGGAGGGGATGAGGGTGTAGTAGCAACCCCCTCTCCGGCAGTCACGACCACCCGTAGACTCAATGCCGCCGCCGAAGATGGCGTGACTGGAGGCGGGACCACGGTTGGTGCGTGCATGGGTGAGACACACACGTTTGGTTTCATCAGAAATTGTTGAGCACCCGCGGACACGTCCGGCTCCGATGAAGATCGAATAACAGTTGAAATTGTAGTCTTGCATGGCTGCATACCCGAGGCCAGCCCTTTGTGTCCCAGCATACTCGAGAAGATCCGAAGAAAAGATGATTGGTTGTACATGTGCATGTGTGACACACATGTGGGCACAAATCTAGCCATAAGAGGGAGGACCATTAATGTTGTGAAATGATCATGCAAATGAAACAATGATTAAGATTCTTAATTGCACACTGTAAAAATATTAGAATGCCTCCTCTATTCTGTAAATTGGTCTCGCTTATCTTATGTGTTGTATTAGATCATAATATAGTGGAGCAAAAACAAAAGAAAATGGTGTTACCCATACACAAATATTTTAAAAAAAATTATAGAACTAATTTAACATCTTTAATATATTCAAAGATTAGGTTTCATGTTTGCTATTCATTGGTATCTATTTACAAGGTCAATATACTACGTCTGTATATGAACTTGATATTTGGATTGTGATTTAGTTACTCGGTAATTAGTGCATGACTGTTTGTATATGGTATTAAAACACAAAATGTTCTGAATCACAATTTGAATGTTATTAAATGTGATACTATCATTCAAAACAAAATATACATTACTAGACAAGAATTGATTTAGTGAACTTTCCATAAGAGATACAATTTTTTGGTTTAAGCTTTTCGTGAATTCTCCTAAAAATATAAAAATCAAGGATTAACGAAAACATTGATTAAAATTTGTGGTATTATATTTGGGCTCACAATACTTCAATTTATATGCAACTCTATTTTATTAGAAGTATATATTTTCAATGACTATGAAACAATAATTTAATTTTTGATATATGTAAACTAACGTATAGACGATGCCCTCGCATTTCGAGGGCCACCTTGCTAGTTTTAAACATAATAAAACCAAAAAAATATCTGACAAAATAATTTATAAAAATAGAAAAAATTGAATTGATTTTAGCACGATGCCATTTTTAAGCAAAAATGTGAAGAATGGACTACATATGTTTGCTTCAAGTGTCCAACACATATGTGACAAAATGCTAGATCACATTTATTACACTCTAACTCATGCATCAATACATCATCAAATGGCATACATATTTCTAATGCAACACAAGTTCTTTTGGGAACTCTCTCAAAACAAAAGAAGTGCATCATCCACATTACTTGTAAAGTGTGACGGAAGTAAACGATTGCGAGTAAACAACATGACCATATACCAAAGAAAGTTGATCACCACTAATTCCACATGTTCAACACTATATGTTCAAAATCATGCATACAAAACTATGTGTTGACCAGCAACTGAAATAAATAAGGTAACTAAGAAACATCCAAACAATGATAAAATTACATGTTCACACTACACCTGGTAAAGATACATGAGAACTAACCCCGATTTGTCATAATAAAGTAATAAATGACAAACATCCACAATCTAAATGTGCTGAACCTAAATCTCTTCCTCATTGGAAAGTTGTCTCGTAGGCCTGCGTAACATGTTTCTCACGGGGTTTTCGAATAAGTTGCAGTCCATAAGGGTCGGCAACATGTTGAATGACCATGAAAGTTGGCTAGCTAGCTCAGCCGGTTAGTCCGTTATTTTAAGATAATTAAAGGAGCATAAGAGTTTCTTTTTTACTATATCCTTCGCATAATGGATAACCATTTTCTCCCGATGGGTGAATTGCTTCTTATTTCCAATTTAGATCATCTGATTTGCACGAAAGGGAACCAGAAATTCCGTATAAGATTATGCCACAGCGATGATGAAGAATCTTGTGCTTGGGGACCTCAAACTATATTCACCCCTCTATAACTTTGGATTTCGTAAGATAAATGCTTTAATTAAAATTTAAACTCCTAGTGAGTAGCACCGCTGGCAAATCACACTCATGTAAAAGTCGTGCCAGGCAAACCGATGGCATTAGCCACACCACCAGCACACAGTTGTGGAAACTGTATTAATGTTACACCCCGTAAATATACATAATTAATAACCTAGATTTTATTCTCACAAGAAATCTTGACTAAAGTGAAGCTCGTCTACATGCTAGCACACGGGGAAGACTGAGCTCAGGTGTCCTTGCATACTCAAACACCTACAATCATGGGAAGAGGTCATAAGTTTAGGGATATCACTTATCACCTTCTTCATTTTTCCTCACAATCCTCTCCAACAAATTTCTTTCGTTCACCTTTTCCTTTCCATAATTTCCCTTGTCTCACATAATCTATTGAGAAAGGAAATGAGGTGTTATAATTTGTTGGGGGAATTCAATACGGGCAGGTAAGTGAAGCATGCCAATATTACCTTGGAAGGGTTTGTCTACATTATTTGACTCGTGCTTATTATACTTGATGGTGCCCCACATGTTGCCGCAAAAATGCATAAATAGCAATTCAAGAGAAATTAAAGTAATTGCCATTTTTGGTTTAAACGTAATAAAATCTACTAAGTATGTGACAAAATCATTTATATAATAGAAAAATGCTGAATTGGTTTTAGCACGCTGTTATTTTTATTCAAAAATGTGGGGCATGTTTGGTTAATTAAACATGCAGCGAGTAGCACTGCTGGCAAATCACATGAATGTAAAAGTCATGATAGGCAAACCAATGTCATTAGCCACACCGCCTACACACAGTTGAGGAAATTGTATTCAAGTTACACCACGTGTATATACATAATTAATGACCTAGATTTTGCTGTAACAAAAATCTTGACTAAAGCGAAGCTTAGGTGCATGCTAGCACACGGCAAAGATGGAACTCGAGAGTCCTCGCATACTCAAACACCTACAATCATGGGGAGAGGGCATATGTTTAGGGATATCACTTATCACCTTCTTAATTTTCCCTCACAATCCTCTCTTCCAAATTTCTTCCTTTTTTCCTTTTCCTTTTCTTAACTTCCCCTAGTCTCACATAATCTATTGATAAAGAAAATGGGGGGTTATAATTTGCTGGGGGAATAAAAACCCGGCCGGTAAGTGAACCTTGTCAATATTGCATTAGAAGGGTTTGTCTACATTATTTGACCCGGGGGACTTATTATCCTAGATGATGCCCCACATGTTGCCGCGAAAATGTGTAAATAACTATTGAAGAGAAATTAAAGTAAGTGTCATTTTTGGTTTAAACATAACAAAACCTACTAAGTATATAACAAAATTGTTTATAAAATAGAAATAAATTGAGTTGATTTTAGCACAATGCTATTTGACACAAAAAATTGGGCGTGTTTGGTTTTCCGCATGAGGCCCAGCCAGGCACGAACAGGAACAAAATGGGATGTTCGGTTACCCACATTTACGGTTTGGCCTGCATAGCACAATGTTTAAAGCACCTTTGGGCCAGGCCCAATGGGGACCGTGAATCGACATTTTTCCAAAGCCATGCCCGCGGGATGCACGTGGATGGTTGCGGCTGTACACGAGGAGCCACACTCGAGACGTCGCGTTGTTTCCCGAAGCATGCCAATATTGCGTTGTAAGGGTTTGTCTACATTATTTGTCCCCGTGGGCTTATTATACAAGACGATGGCACACATGTTGCCGCAGAAATGCGTAAATAAGTGTTTAAAGAACTTAAAGTTATTGCCTATACATTTTAAACATATAAAACCAACAAATTATGTGACAAGATAATTAATAGAAATATAAATAAATTGACTTCATTTTAGCACGATGTCATTTTTAAACAAAAAAGTGAAGCATGAACTACATATGTTTTCTTCAAGTGTCCAACACATATATGGAAAAATGCTAGATCACATTTATTACACTCAAACTGATGCATCAATACATCATAAAATGGCATACATAGTTCTAATGCTACACAAATTCTTTTGGGAACTCTCTCAAAACAAAAGAAGTGTATCATCCACATTACTTGTGAAGTGTTACAAAAGTAAACGATTGCAGTAAACAACATGTCCATATACCAAAACAAAGTTTCTCGCCACTAACTCCACATGTTCAACATTATATATTCAGACTCATGCATACAAAACTATGTGTGGACCAGCAATTGAAATAAATAACGTAACTAAGAAACATCCAAACGATGATAAAATTAATGTTCACATTACGCCTGGTAAAGATACATACGAAGTAACCCTGATTTGTTATAATAAAGTAATAAATGACAAACATCCACAATCTAAATTTGTTAAACCTACATCCCTTCCTCCCTGGAAAGTTGTCTCGTAAGCCTTCGTTACATCTGTCTCACGGGATTTTGTAAGAAGTTGTAGTCCATAAGGGTCGACGGCATGTTGAAGGGCCATGAAAGTTGTCTAGGTAGCCGAGCTAGTTAGTCCTTTCTTTTAAGACAATTAAAGGAGCACATGCCTTTCTTTTTTTACCATTTCCTCTGAATAATGGATAACCATTTTCTCTTGATGGGTGAATTGCTTCTTATTTCCAATTTCGATCATTGGATTTGCACCAAAGGAAACCAGAAATTACATATAAGAGTATGCCACTGAGATGATGACGAATCTTGTGCTTGCAGCACCTCAAACTATATTCTCGCCTCTATAACCTTGAATTTTGTAAGATAAATGCTTTAATTATAATTAAACTTGCAGCGAGTAGCACTGCTGGCAAATCACATGCATGTAAAAGTCATGATAGGCAAACCAATGGCATTAGCCACACCGCTTTGAACACAGTTGAGGAAATTGTATTCAAGTTACACCACGTAAATATACATAATTAATGACCTAGATTTTGCTGTACCAAAAATCTTGACTAAAGCGAAGCTCAGCTGCATGCTATAGCACACGGCAAAGATGGAACTCGAGAGTCCTCGCATACTCAAACACCTACAATCATGGGGACAGGGTATATGTTTTGGGATATTACTTATCACCTTCTTAATTTTCCCTCACAATCCTCTCTTCTAAATTTCTTCCTTTTTTCCTTTTCTTAACTTCCAAAGTCTTGCATAATCTATTGATAAAGAAAATGGGGGGGGGGGGTGTTATAATTTGCTGGGGGAATAGAAACCGGAACGGTAAGTGAACCTTGTGAATATTGCATTAGAAGGGTTTGTCTACATTATTTGACCCCAGGGACTTATTATCCTAGACGATGCCCCACATGTTGCCACAAAAATGCGTAAATAACAATTGAGGAGAAATTAAAGTAATTTTCTTTTGGTTCAAACATAACAAAATCTACTAAGTATGGGAAAAAAATATTTATAAAACAGAAATAAAATGAATTGATTTTAGCACAATGCTATTTGACACAAACATGTGGTGCGCGGGTGGTTTTCCGCATGAGGCCAAGCCAGGCACGAACAGGAACAAAATGGGATGTTCGGTTACCACATTTACTGTTTGGCCTGCATAGCACGATGTTTAAAGCACCTTTGGGCCAGGCCCACTGGGGATGCACGTGGATGCTTGCGGCTGTACACGAGGAGCCACACTCGAGACGCCGCGTTGTTTCCCGAAGCATGCCAATATTGCGTTGTAAGGGTTTGTCTACATTATTTGTCCCCGTGGGCTTATTATACAAGATGATGGCACACATGTTGCCGCAGAAATGCGTAAATAAGTGTTTAAAGAACTTAAAGTTATTGCCTATACATTTTAAACATATAAAACCAACAAATTATGTGACAAGATAATTAATAGAAATATAAATAAATTGACTTCATTTTAGCACGATGTCATTTTTAAACAAAAAAGTGAAGCATGAACTACATATGTTTTCTTCAAGTGTCCAACACATATATGGAAAATGCTAGATCACATTTATTACACTCAAACTGATGCATCAATACATCATAAAATGGCATACATAGTTCTAATGCTACACAAGTTCTTTTGGGAACTCTCTCAAAACAAAAGAAGTGTATCATCCACATTACTTGTGAAGTGTTACAAAAGTAAACGATTGCGAGTAAACAACATGTCCATATACCAAAACAAAGTTTCTCGCCACTAACTCCACATGTTCAACATTATATATTCAGACTCATGCATACAAAACTATGTGTGGACCAGCAATTGAAATAAATAACGTAACTAAGAAACATCCAAACGATGATAAAATTAATGTTCACATTACGCCTGGTAAAGATACATAAGAAGTAACCCTGATTTGTTATAATAAAGTAATAAATGACAAACATCCACAATCTAAATTTGTTAAACCTACATCCCTTCCTCCCTGGAAAGTTGTCTCGTAAGCCTTCGTTACATCTGTCTCACGGGATTTTGTAAGAAGTTGTAGTCCATAAGGGTCGACGGCATGTTGAAGGGCCATGAAAGTTGTCTAGGTAGCCGAGCTAGTTAGTCCTTTCTTTTAAGACAATTAAAGGAGCACATGCCTTTCTTTTTTTACCATTTCCTCTGAATAATGGATAACCATTTTCTCTTGATGGGTGAATTGCTTCTTATTTCCAATTTCGATCATTGGATTTGCACCAAAGGAAACCAGAAATTACATATAAGAGTATGCCACTGAGATGATGACGAATCTTGTGCTTGCAGCACCTCAAACTATATTCTCGCCTCTATAACCTTGAATTTTGTAAGATAAATGCTTTAATTATAATTAAACTTGCAGCGAGTAGCACTGCTGGCAAATCACATGCATGTAAAAGTCATGATAGGCAAACCAATGGCATTAGCCACACCGCCTGCACACAGTTGAGGAAATTGTATTCAAGTTACACCACGTAAATATACATAATTAATGACCTAGATTTTGCTGTAACAAAAATCTTGACTAAAGCGAAGCTCAGCTGCATGCTATAGCACACGGCAAAGATGGAACTCGAGAGTCCTCGCATACTCAAACACCTACAATCATGGGGACAGGGTATATGTTTTGGGATATTACTTATCACCTTCTTAATTTTCCCTCACAATCCTCTCTTCTAAATTTCTTCCTTTTTCCTTTTCTTAACTTCCCAAGTCTTGCATAATCTATTGATAAAGAAAATGGGGGGGGGGGGTGTTATAATTTGCTGGGGGAATAGAAACCGGAACGGTAAGTGAACCTTGTGAATATTGCATTAGAAGGGTTTGTCTACATTATTTGACCCCAGGGACTTATTATCCTAGACGATGCCCCACATGTTGCCACAAAAATGCGTAAATAACTATTGAGGAGAAATTAAAGTAATTGTCTTTTTGGTTCAAACATAACAAAATCTACTAAGTATGTGAAAAAATTATTTATAAAACAGAAATAAATTGAATTGATTTTAGCACAATGCTATTTGACACAAAAATGTGGGGCGCGTTTGGTTTTCCGCATGAGGCCAAGCCAGGCACGAACAGGAACAAAATGGGATGTTCGGTTACCACATTTACTGTTTGGCCTGCATAGCACGATGTTTAAAGCACCTTTGGGCCAGGCCCACTGGGGATGCACGTGGATGCTTGCGGCTGTACACGAGGAGCCACACTCAAGACGTCGCGTTGTTTCCCGAAGCATGCGAATATTGCGTTGTAAGGGTTTGTCTACATTATTTTTCAACCCACGCTTATTATACTAGACAATGCCACACATGTTGCCGCAGAAATGCGTAAATAAGTCTTTAGAAGAACTTAAAGTAATTAACTTTACATTTTAGGCATAATAAAACAACAAATTATGTGACATAATAATTTATAAAAATAGAAATAAATTGAGTTGATTTTAGCACGATGCCATTTTTCTAATGCTGCACAAGTTCTTTTGGTAAATCTCTCAAACAAAAGAGGTGTATCATCCACATTACTTGTGAAATGTGACAAAAGTAAAAGACCGTGAGTAAACAGCATGTCCCTATACCCAAAGAAAGTTTCACACCACTAACTCCACATGTTCAACATTATATTGTCAAGATCATGCATTCAAAACTATGTGTTGACTAGAACTTGAAATAAATAAGGTAACTAAGAAACATCCAAACGATGATAAAATTACATGTTCACATTAAACCAGGTAAAGATAGATAAGATGTAACCCCAATTTGTTATAATGAATTAATAAATGACAGACATCCGCAATCTAAATTTGTTAAACCTATATCCCATCTTCCTTGGAAAGTTGACTCATAGGCTTTCGTTACATCTGTGTCACGGGTTTTTGAATAAGTTGTAGTCCAAAAGGGTCGGTGATATGTTGATGGGCCATGAAAGTTGGCTAGGTAGCTGAGCCAGTTAGTCTGTTCTTTTAAGATAATTATAGGAGCACATGCAATTCTTTTTTACCATTTCGTTCGCATAATGGATAACCATTTGCTCCCGATGGGTGAATTGCTTCTTATTTCCAATTTAGATAATTGGATTTGTACCAACGGAAAGCAGAAATTAAATATAAGAGTATGACACTGAGATGATGAAAAATCTTGTGCTTATGGGACCTCAAACTATATTCATGCCTCTTTAACCATGTATTTCGTAAGACAAATGCTTTAATTATAACTAAAACACCCATCGATTAGCACTGCTAGCAAATCACATACATGTAAAATTATTGATGAAATAGAAAAATTAAATTGATTTTAGCACGAAGCTATATTTTATGCAAAAATGTGGGGCGTGTTTGATTTCCCGCATGAGACCTAGCCAGGCACGAACGGGAAGAAAATGGGATGTTCGGTTGCCCACATTTAATGTTTGGCCTGCATAGTACGATGTTTAAAGCACCTTTGGGCCAGGCCCAATGGGGATCGCAAATCGACAGTTTGTCCACAGCCAGGCCCGCGTGGTGCACGTGGACGGTGGTAGGTGCACATGAGGAGCTACAATCGAGATGTCGCGTTGTTTTCCCAAGCATGCCAATATTGCGTTGTAAGGGTTTGTCTACATTATTTGTCCCCCGCGCTTATTATACTAGACGATGCCCCACATTTTGTCGCGGAAATTCATAAATAAATGTTTCAAAGAACTTAAAGTTATTGCCTTTACATTTTAAACATAATAAAACAACAAAATTATGTGACAAAATAATTTATAAAAAAGAAACTATTTGAATTGATTATAGCATGATGCCATTTTTAATCATAAATGGGAAGCATGAACTACATATGTTTGCCTCAAGTGTCCAACACATATACGACAAAATGCAAGATCACATTTATTATACTCTAACTCATGCATCAATACATCACCAAATGGCATACATATTTCTAATGCTACACAAGTTCTTTTCGGAACTCTCTGAAAACAAAAGAAGTGTATCATCCACATTACTTGTGAAGTGTGAGGAAAGTAAACGATTGTGAGTAAACGAGATGTCCTATACCCAAAGAAAGTTGCTCACCGCTAACTCCACATTTTCAACACTATATGTTCAGAATCATACATACAAAAATATGTTTTGACAAGTAATTGAAATAAATAAGGTAACTAAGAAACATCCAAACCACGATAAAATTACATGTTCACATTACACCTGCTAAGGGTACATAAAAAGTAACCTCGATTTGTTATAATAAATTAATAAATGACAAACATCCACAATCTAAATTTGTTAAACCTACATCCCTTCCTCCTTGGAAAGTTGTCTTGTAGGCCTACGTTACATCTGTCTCATGGGGTTTTAGAATAACTTGTAGTCCATAAGGGTCGGCGACATGTTGAAGGGCCATGAAAGTTGGCTAGGTAGCTTAGCCGGTTAGTCCGTTCTTTCAAGATAATTAAAGGAGCACCAACGTTTTTTTACTATTTCCTTCACATAATAGATAACCATTTGCTCCCGATGGGTGAATTTTTTATTATTTCCAATTTAGATTATTGGATTTGCACCAAGCGAAACCACAAATACCATATAAGAGTATGCCACCGTGATGATGAAGAATCTTCTGCTTATGGGACCTCAAACTATATTCACGCCTCTAGAACATTGAATTTCATAAGGTAAAAGATCTAATTATAATCTAAATTTCAAACGAGTAGCACCGCTGGCAAATTACATGCATGTAAAAGTCGTGCTAGGCAAATCGATGGCATTAGCCATACTGTCTGCACACAGTTGTGGAAACTTTATTCACGTTACACCCTGTAAATATACATAATTAATAACATCAATTTTCTTCTAACAATAAATCTTGTCTAAAGCGAAGCTCGGCTGCATACTAGCACACAGGAAAGACCAAGCTCGAGAGTGCTCGCGTACTCAAACACCTACAATCATGGGGTGTGGGCATAAGTTTAGGGATATCACTTATCACCTTCTCGATTTTCCCTCAAAATCCACTTCTCCAAATTTCTTTCTTTTTTTCCTTTTTGTTTCCTTATCTTCCCTAGTCTCACATAATCTATTGAGAAAGGAAACGGGGGATTATAATTTGTTGGGGGCATTCAAAACGGGCAGGTAAGTGACGTGGCTTGAAACTTGATACGTCTCCAGCGTATCTATAATTTTTGATTGTTCCATGTTATTATATTATCATTCTTGGATGTTCTACAAGCATTTTACAATTATTTTATATTATTTTTTGGGACTAACCTATTGACATAGTGCCAAGTGCCAGTTGTTGTTTTCTACTTGTTTTTTACATCGCGGGAAATCAATATCAAACGTAGTCCAAACACCGCAAAACTTTTTGGAGAAATTTTATGGACCAGAACACCCAGGATGGGCCAGAGCAGCACCTGGGGGTTGCCCCGTGGGGGAGGGGGGACAACCCACCAAGGCGTGCCTGGGCACGCCCCCAGGCACCTCCAGGTGGGTTCTACCCACCTCGGTGGCCTCCCGCACCCCCTCTTCGCCCTATAAATTCATAAATATTCCAAAACCCTTCGGGGTAGCCCTAGATCAGAAGTTTCGCTACTGCAAGGCCTCTGTATCCACGAGATCCAATCTAGACCATGTTCCGGCACCCTGCTGGAGGGGGTAATCATCTCTGGTGGCCATCTTCATCATCCCGGTGGCCACCATGATGAGGAGGGACTAGTCCACCCTCAGGGTCGAGGGTTTGTACGAGTAGCTATGTTTTTAATCTCTCTCTCTCTCTCTCTCTCTCTCTCTCTCTCTCTCTCTCTCTCTCTCTCTCTTTCTCTCTCGTGTTCTTGAGATGTCATGATTTTGGTGTATTGCGGGCTTTGTTAATATAGTCGGATTATATGGGGTTTTCCCCTCTTTATCTTGTTGTGATGGATTGAGTTTTCCCTTTGAGATTTCATTGTTATCGGATTTAATACTTTTATGTATTTGAGAAAACTTGATATATGTCTTGCAATTGAATACTCGTGGTGACAATGGGGTATCATATTGATTCACTTGATATATGTTTTGGCATTCAAATCGCGGATTCCCGCGGTGACATTGGGGTAATATATGCATAGGGGTTGATGCACGTTCTTGCCTTTGTTTCTCCGGTAGAAATCTTGGGGCACTCTTTGTGTTTCTTTATGTTGGATTGAGTATTATGAATATGAATTTGCTTTGGTGTTATGTTAGTACGAACTCTAGGATAGATCGAACGGAAAGAATAGCTTTGTGTTCTTTTTGTACGAACTCTTGAATAGATCAAACGGAAAGAATAGCTTTGTGTTATTTTAGTACGAACTCTTGAATAGATCGAAAGGAAAGAATAGCTTTGATGTGGTTTCGTACACTACAAACAATTTATTCTTATGTTCACCGCTAGATAGGAACTTTGGAGTGATTCTTCATCGCACTTCGAGGGATAGTTATATGATCCAATTATATTAGCATTGTTAAGAGATTGCACTAGTGAAAGTACGGATTCTAGGCCTTGTTTTCAAGCATTGCAATACCGTTTTTGTTTACTATTTGCTACCTTGTTGTTTTGATTTATTCATATTATAAAAATATATTTCTACCATCCATATTACTCTTTTATCACCATCTCTTCGCCGAACTAGTGGACCTATACAATTTGCCATTGTATTGGGTGTGTCGGGGACACAAGAGAGTTTTTATTATTTGGTTGCTGGGTTGTTTGAGAGAGACCATCTTCATCCTACGCCTCCCACGGATTGATAAACCTTAGGTCATCCACTTGAGGGAAAATTGCTACTGTCCTACAAAAGTTTGCGCTTGGAGGCCCAACACGAGTGTACAAGAATAAAGTTGCATAGTAGACATCAAAACTGTGTTGATATTTCCCCAAAGAGGAAGGGATGATGCAACTCAGCCACGGTAAGTATTTCCCTCAGTTAGGAAACCAAGGTATCAATCCAATAGGAGAACCAAGCAACACTATGTAAATGGTACCTGCACACAAAGAACAAAAACTTGCAACACGACGCGTAAGAGAGGTTGTCAATCTTTCCATGGTAAAAAGAAAGATTGGTTTGTGTAAGATCTCTCAAGAACACAAAATAAAAGATGCAAGTAAAAAGTGCAGCAAGGTATTTTTGGGTTTTTGGAATAATAGATGTGAAAATAAACTCAGCAAAAAATAGATCAGCAAGCAATATGATAAAGGATAGACCCGGGGGCCGTAGATTTCACTAGTGGCTTCTTAAGAAAATAGCGCATGGTGGGTAAACAAATTACTATTGGGAAATTGATATAAGATAAAATAATTATGATGATATCCAAGGCAATGATCAATATATAGGCATCACGTCCAAGATTAGTAGACCGAAATGATTCTGCATCTACTACTATTACTCCATACATCGACCACTATCCAGCATGCATCTAGTGTCTTAAGTTCATGGAGAAACGGAGTAATGCAATAAGAACGGTGACATGATGTAGACAAGATCTATTCATGTAGAAATAGACACCCATCTTGTTATCCTTAATAACAACGATACATATGTACCTCGCTACGCCTTCTGTGATTGGGTGAGGACACCATAAGATCGAACCCATAACAAAGCACCTCTTCCCGTGGCAAGAAAAATCGATCTAGTTGGCCTATCTAAACCAAAGATTCGAAGAAGAAATACGAGGCTATAACTAATCATACATATAACAAATCAAAAGAAGACTCAAATAATATTCATTGATATATATCTGATCATAAACTCTAACTTCATCGGATCCCAACAAACACACCGCAAAAAGTCACTACATCAAATAGATCTCCAAGATAGCATTGTATTGAGAATCAAAACAGAGATAGGAAGCCATCTAACCACTATCTACGGACCCGTAGGTCTATGTTGGACTACTCACGCATCATTGGAGAGGCACCAATGAGGATGATGAACCCTTCCGTGATGGTGTTACATTGGATATCGTGGTTCTGAAACTGGTGGTGGCTGGAATTGTGTTTCGACTGCTCTCCTAGGGTTTCTGGAATATTTGGGAATTTATAGAGCGAATAGGTGGTGGAGGAGACCCCCGTGGGCCCCACAACCCATCAGGGCGCGCTAGGGGGCTCTGGCGTGCCCTGGTGTCTTGTGGGCCCCACGGGCCTCCTCCCAAGTGCTTCCTTGACTCCCAAGTTGTCTTCTGGTCCAAAAAATCACCAAAAAGTTTCTCTGCATTTCGACTCCGTTTGGTACTGATATTCTGCGAAGTAAAAAACAAGCAAAAAAAACAACAACTGGCACTGGGCACTATGTCAATAGGTTAGTCCTGAAAAAGGATATAAAGTCTCTATAATATGATTGTAAACATCCAAGAATGATAATATAACAGCACATAACAATAAAAAATTATAGATACGTTGGAGATGTATCAGTAAGTGAAGCATGTCAACATTGCATTGGAAGGTTTGTCTACATTATTTGACCCCGTGAGCTTATTATGCCAGATGACGCCCCACATGTTGCCACGAAAATGCGCAAATAACTATTGAAGAGAAATTGAAGTAATTGTCTAATTTGGCTTAAACATAATAAAATCTACAATATGTATGTGACAAAATTATTTATAAAATAGAAAAAACTTGAATTGGTTTTAGCACGATCCTATTTTTACGCAAAATGTGGGGCATGTTTGGTTTCCCGCATGACGCCCAACCAGGCACGAATGGGAAGAAAATGGGATGTTCGGTTGCCCACATTTAATGTTTGGCCTGCATAGCATGATGCTTAAAGCACCTTTGGGCAAGGCCCACTCGGGACCATGAATCGACAATTTTTCCATAGCCAGGCCCGCGGGGTGCACGTGGACGGCGGTGGCTGCACACGAGGAGCCACACTCGAGACATCCCATTGTTTCCCGAAGTGCGCCAATACTGCGTTGTAAGGGTTTGTCTACATTATGTGTCCCCGCGTGCTTATTATACTAGACGATGCCACACATGTTGCCGCACAAATGTGTAAATAAGTGTTTAAAAGAACTTAAAGTTATTACCTTTACATTTTATACATAATGAACCCAACAAATTATGTGGCAAAATAATTTGTCGAAATAGAAATAAATTGAATTTATTTTAGCACGATGCCATCTTTAATAAAAAATGTGAAGCATGAAACACATGTACGGCAAAATGCTAGATCACATTTGTTACACTCTAACTCATGCATAAATACATCATCAATTGGCATACATATTTCTAATGCTACACAAGTTCTTTTGGGAACTCTCTCAAAACAAAAGAAGTGTATCATCCACATTACTTGTGAAGTGTGATGAAAGTAGACGATTGCGAGTAAACAACATGTCCATATACCCAAAGAAATTGCTCAACACTAACTCCACATGTTCAACACTAAATGTTCAGAATCATGCATACAAAAATATGTTTTGACCAGCAATTGAAATAAATAAGGTAACTAAGAAACATCCAAACGATGATAAAATTACATGTTCACATTACACCTGGTAAAGATACATAAGAAGTAACCTCGATTTGTCATAATAAAATAATGAATGACAAACACCCACAATATAAATTTGTTAAACCTACATCCCTTACTCCATGGAAAGTTGTCTCGTAGGCCTTCGTTACATTTATCGGTTTTAGAATAACAAGTAGTCCATAAGGGTGGGAGGTATGTTGAAGGGCCATGAAAGTTGTCTAGGTAGCTGAGCCGGTTAGTCTGTTCTTTTACAATAATTAAAGGAGCATAAGCATTTTTTTACTATTTCCTTCACATAATGGATAACTATTTGCTCCTGATGGGTGAATTTCTTTTTATTTCCAATTTAGATCATTGGATTTGCACCAAACGAAACAAGAAATTCCATATAAGAGTATGTCACTGCGATGATGAGGAATCTTGTTCTTGTGGTACCTCAAACTATATTCACGCAACTATAGCCTTGAATTTCGACAGGTAAATGTTTTAGTTACAATTGAAATGCCCAGCGAGTAGCGCCGCTGACAAATCAGATGCATGTAAAAGTTGTGCTAGGCAAACCGATGGCATTAGCCACACGGTCTACACACAGCTGTGGAAACTGTATTCATGTTACACCCCATAAATATACATAATTAATAACCTAGATTTTAATCTAACAAGAAATCTTGACTAAAGTGAAGCTCAACTGCATGTTAGCAAACAGGAAAGACGTAGCTTGAGTGTGCTCACATACTCAAACACCTAGAATCATGTGGAGAGAGCATAACTTTAGGGATATCACTTATCACCTTTAATTTCCCCTCACAATCCTCTCCTCCAAATTTCTTTCTTTTTTCATTTTCCTTTCCTTAACTTCCCTAGTATCACATAATCTATTGAGAAAGGAAATGGGGATTATAATCTGTTGGGGGAATTCAAAACGGGCAGGTAAGTGAAGCATGTTAATATTGCACTGGAAGATTTGTCTACATTATTTGACCCCATGAGCTTATTATGCTTGATGATGCCCCACATGTTGCCGCGAAAATGCGCAAATAACTATTGAAGAGCAATTAAAGTAATTGTCATTTTTGTTTGAAACATAATAAAATCTACTAAGTATGTGACAAAATTATTTATAAAACAAAAAAATTGAATTGATTTTACCATGATGCTATTTTTACGTAAAAATCGAGCGTGTTTGGTATCCCACATGAGGCCGAACGAGGCACGAACAGGAAGAAAATGGGATGTTCGGTTGCCCACATTTACTGTTTGGCCTGCATAGAATGGTGTTTAAAGCACCTTTGGGCATGTCCCACTGGGAACTGTGAGTCAAAATTTTTTCCACAGCCAGGCCTGCGGGATTTACGTGGATGGTGGCGGCTGCACACGCGGAGCCACACTTGAGACATTACGTTGTTTCCCGAAGCACACCAATATTGCATTGTAAGGGTTTGTCTACCTTATTTGTCCCCCAGCGCTTATTATACTAGACGATGCCACACATGTTGTCGCACACATGTGACATTGCCTTTACATTTTAAAAATAATGAAGCCAAAAAATTATGTGACAGAATTATTTATAAAAATTCAAACAAATTGAATTGGTTTTGCACGATGCCAGTTTTAATTAAAAATTTGAAGCATGAACAACGTATGTTTGCTTCAAGTGTCCAACACATATACGGCAAAAGGCAAGATCACATTTATTACAGTCTAACTCATGCATCAATACAACATCAAATGGCATACACATTTATAATGCTACACAAGTTGTTTTGGGAACTCACACAAAACAAAAGAAGTGTATGATCCACATTACTTGTCAAGTGTGACGAATGTAGACGATTGCGAGTAAACATGTCCATATACCCAAAGAAAGTTGTTCACCACTAACTCCACATGTTCAACACTATATTTTCAAAATCATGCATACAAAACTATGTGTTGACCAGCAATTGAAATAAATAAGGTAACTAAGAAACATCCAAAGGATGACAAAATTACATGTCCACATGATACCTGGTAAGTATACATAAGAAGTAACCCTGATATGTTAATAAAGTAATAAATGACAAACATCGACAATCTAAATTTGATAAACCTACATCCCTTCCTCCTTGGAAAGTTGTCTCGTAGGCCTTCATTACATCTGTCTCACGAGGTTTTAGAGTAAATTGTAGTCCATATGGGACGGCGGCATGTTGAAGGGCCATGAAAGTTGGTTGCATAGCCGGGCCAGTTAGTTGGTTTTTTAAGATAACTAAAGGAGCATATGTCCTTTTTTACTATTTCCTCCGCATAATGCATAACCATTTTCTCCTGATAGGTGAATGGCTTCTTATTTCCAATTTAGATCATTGGATTTGCACCAAAGGAAACCAGAAATTCAATATAAGAGTATGCCACTGAGATGATGAAGAATCATGTGCTTTTGGGACCTCAAACTATATTCACGCCTCTATAACCTTGAATTTTGTAAGATAAATGCTTCAATTATAATTTAAACACCCAGCGAGTAGCACCGCTGGCAAATCACATGCATGTAAAAGTTGTGCTAGGCAAACCGATCGCATTAGCCACACCACCAACACACAGTTGTGGAAACTGCATTGACGTTACACCCCGTAAATATACATAATAAAAAACCTAGATTTTATTCTAACAAGAAATATTGACTAAAGCGAAGCTTGGCTTCATGCTAGGACATGGGCAAGACGGATCTCGAGAGTGCTCGCATACTCAAACACCTACAATCATGGGGAGAGGGCATAAGTTTACAGATATCACTTATCACCTTCTTAATTTTCTCTCACAATCCTCTCCTCAAATTTATTTCTTTTTTCCTTTTCCTTTTCTTAACTTCCCTAGTCTCATGTAACCTAATGAGAAAGGAAATGGGGAGTCATATTTTGTTGGGGGAATTCAAAACGGGCAGGTAAGTGAAGCATGCCAATATTGCATTGGAAGGGTTTGTCTACATTATTTGACCCCATGTGCTTATTATGCTAGATGATGCCCCACATGTTTTCGTGAAAATTCGTAAGTAACTATTGAAGAGAAATTAAATTAATTTTCATTTTTGGTTTAAACATAATAAAATCTACTAAGTATGTGACAAAATTATTTATAAAATAGAAAAAATTGAATTGATTTTAGCACGATGCTATTTTTACAAAAAAAGTGGGGCGTGTTTGGTTTTCCACATGAGGCCTAACCACGCACGAACGGGAAGAAAATGGGGTGCTCAATTGCCCACATTTACTGTTTGGCCTGCATAGCACGATGTTTAAAGCACCTTTGGGCCAGGCTCATTGGGACCGCAGATCGATAATTTTTCCATAGTCAGGCCCACAGGATGCACGTGGACTAGGGCCTAACATGGACGTTGTCGGATGCACATGAGGAGCCACACTCAAGACGTCTCATTGTTTTCCAAAAGACACCAATACAGCGTTGTAAGCGTTTGTTTACATTATTTGTCCATGTGCGCTTATTATACTAGACGATGCCCCACATGTTGCCACAAAAATGCATAAATAAGTGTTCAAAAGAACTTAAGTTATTTCCTTTACATTTTAAACATAATAAAAACAACCAATTATCTGACAGAATAATTTATAAAAATTGAAGGAAGTTGAATTGATTTTAGCACGATGCAATTTTAAGCAAAAAAGTGAAGCATGAACTATATATGTTTGCTTCAAGTGTCCAACACATATACGGCAAAATGCTAGATCACATTTATTACACTTTAACTCATGCGTCAACACATCATCAAACGGCATAAATATTTGTAATGCTACACAAGTTCTTTTGGGAACTCTCTAAAAACAAAAGAAGTGTATCATCCACAATAATTGTGAAGTGTGACGAAAGTAAACGATTGCGAGTAAACAACATGTCCATATACCAAAAAGAAGTTGCTTATCACTAAATCCACATGTTCAGCCTTATATGTTTGGAATTATGCATACAAGACTATCTCTTGACCAACATTTGAAATAAACAAGGTAACTAAGAAACATCCAAACAATGATAAAATTACATGTTCACATTACACCTGGTAAAGATACATAAGTAACCTCGATTTGTTGTAATAAAGTAACGAATGACAAAAATCCACAATCTAAATTTGTTAAACCTACATCTCTTCCTCCTTGGAAAGTTGTTCTGTAGGCCTTTGTTACATCGGTCTCACGGGGTATTTGAATAAGTTGTAGTCCATAAGGGTCGGCGGCATGTTGAAGGGCCATGAAGGTTGGCATGGTAGCTAAGCAGGTTGGTCCGTTCTTTTAAGATAATTAAAGGAGCATAAGCCTTCTTTTTTTTGCTATTTCTTCCACATAATGAGTAACCATTTGCTCCTGTCGGGTGAATTGCTTCTTATTTCCAATTTAGATCATTGGATTTGCACTAAAGGAAACCTGAAATTCCATATAAGAGTATGCCACTGAGATGATGAAGAATCTTGTGCTTGTGGGACCTCAAACTATATTCATGCCTCTATAGCCATGAACTTCGTAAGATAAGTGCTTTCATTATAATTTAAATGCCCAACACGTAGCACCGCTAGCAAATCACATGCATGTAAAAGTCGTGCTAGGCAAACCGATGGCATTAGCCACACCACCTGCACACAGTTGTGGACGGTGTATTCATGTTACAACCGTAAATATACATAATGAATAACCTAGATTTTATTCTAACAATAAATCCTGACTAATGCGAAGCTCGGCTGTATGCTAGCACACGGGCAAGACAGAGCTCGAGAGTCCTCGCATACTAAAACACCTACATTCATGGGAGACGGCATAAGTTTAGGGATACCACTTATCAGCTTCTTAATTTTCCCTCACAATCATGTCCTCTGAATTTATTTCTTTTTTTCCTTTTCCTTTTATTAACTTCCCTAGTATCACGTAATCTATTGAGAAAGGAAATGGGGGGTTATAATTTGTTGGTGGAATTTAGAACGGGCAGGTAAGTGAAGCATGTCAATATTGCATTGGAAGGGTTTTTTTATATTATTTGACCCCAGGCACTTACTATACTAGATGATGCCCCACATGTTGCCGCGAAAATGCGCAATTAACTATTTAAGAGAAATTAAAGAAATCATTTTTGGTCCAAACATAACAAAATCTACTAAGTATGTGACAAATTATTTATAAAATAGAAAAATTGAATTGATTTTAGCATGATGCTATTTTTACGCAAAAATGTGGGGCCTGCTTTGGTTGCCTGCATGAGGCCTAGCCAGTCACGAACGGGAAGAAAATTGGAAGTTCGGTCCCCACATTTACTGTTTGGCATGCATAGCACGATGTATAAAGCACCATCGGGCGAGGCCCACTAGGGATCATGAATCGGTAGTTTTTCCATAGCCAAGCCCGCGGGATGCACATGGACCGTGGCAGCTGCACATGAGGATCCACACTCGAGATGTCGTGTTGTTTCCCGAAGCTATGACAATAATTACCCTCTCCTTCCCTCACCATTATCTCTCCCCTCTCTCAACTCTCACACCGGCTACAGTGATCAGCGGATCGGCGAGCATCAAGGCGACCACCGACCTCGACTACCAATGTCACCAACATCACCTAGAGCAGTTCAGCAATGGTAGTAAACCCTACTTTCACCTCCTAACTTGGAATTATCGCATTTGATTCGTGTTTAGATTCGTCCGTGTTCTAGGGAAATGGGGAATCGTGGTAAATAGCCATAGGATTGATCAGCACCTCTTCATGAGTACTAAGTAGCGTGGGATTTTATGGTTTTGATCGGGATTCGAGGTTAATCTTGCATAGTAGATTTAAATCCTAGCCGCGGTGAACCTGGAGGCGCTGTAAGCGATGCGGGGCCTTGACCTTGGTTGTCCTCCGGCTGGACCATAGTATGCACCGTCTTGTCATCCTGATCGTCAGGATCGATTGGCATAGTATGGTGGCCTGGCTTCGGTGCCCTGACCACCACCTCCACTACTTCTTCCTCCTCCTCTAGCACTAGAGCGATAACCTCCGGTGCAACTAACGCCGTAGTTCAAAAAGTTGCGGTACACTGATCTTGAGGAGCCATGTACTCCCAATACTTGGCCCATCTTGCCCTCTGTCCAGCATCATCGGACTCGGCCTGATTCATGGCCCAGCGCAGGATGTCGACTGACATAGCACCTTTTACTGGTTTAGGAAACAAATCTTCAACTCCTCCGCTGTCGTCGTCTTCACCATAATGTTTGCCTTCTTGTGTATGTCTTCGATGCTCGTGAAGTTCGATCACACTTCCATGGTGTTCTCGAACTTGGTGCGGTCACCGACTGAGCACCCAAGAAAGAAAGCCCTCCATACAATGTCCCAAGGGAAGGGGTTGGAGTTGTTGATGGAGAGGTGGAAAAGGAGTGAAAGATCGAGATGGCTAATTGAGTGCGGTGGTGGGTAAGTAGTGAGTGTTTGGCATAAATATAGGCGGTTTGGATGTTAGGATTTAATGCCGATCAACCATTGAACTTTGTGTTGATCAACCTTCAAACTTTGTGTTGTTCATAATGCAGGTCAAGACAGATAAAAAGGGTAAGGCGGTGGTGTCTGATACGTCTCCAACGTATCTATAATTTTTGTTTGTTCCATGCTATTATATTACCCCTTTTGGATGTTTATGGGCTTTATTTTACACATTTATATCATTTTGGGACTAACCTACTAACCGGAGGCCCAACCCAGATTGCTATTTTTTGCCTATTTCAGTATTTCGAAGAATAGGGATATCAAACGGAGTCCAAACGGAATGAAACATTCGGGAGCGTGATTTTTGGAACGAACGTGATCCAGAGATCTTGGAGTGCAAGTCAAGAAGCACCCGAGGCCCCCACGAGATAGGAGGCCGCGCCCCCCCTGTAGGGCGCGTCCCCTGTCTCGTGGGCCCCTCGGGCGGCCACCGACGTACTTCTTCTTCCTATATATACCTACGTACCCCGAAAACATCCAGGGGCACCACGAAACACAATTTCCACCGCCGTAACCTTCAGATCCATGAGATCCCATCTTGGAGCCCTTGCCGCACTCTGCCGGAGGGAATCAAGCACGGAGGGCCTCTACATCAACATCCTTGCCCCTCCGATGAGTTGTGAGTAGTTTACCGCAGACCTACGGGTCCATAGTTATTAGCTAGATGGCTTCTTCTCTCTTTCTGGATCTCAATACAATGTTCTCCCCCTCTCTTGTGGAGATCTATTTGATGTAAACTCTTTTTGCGGTGTGTTTTTTGAGATCCGATAAATTGTGGGTTTATGATCAAGTTTATCTATGAATAATATTTGAATCTTCTCTGAATTCTTTTATGTATGATTAAGTTATCTTTGCAAGTCTCTTCGAATTATCAGTTTGGTTTGGCCTACTAGATTGATCTTTCTTGCCATGGGAGAAGTGCTTAGCTTTGGGTTCAATCTTGCGGTGTCCTTAACCGATGTAAAGGGTTGCAAGGCATGTATTGTATTGTTGCCATCGAGGATAAAAAGATGGGGTTTATATCATATTGCATGAGTTTATCCCTCTACATCATGTCATCTTGCGTAATGCGTTACTCTGTTCTTATGAACTTAATACTCTAGATGCATGCTGGATAGTGGTTGATGTGTGGAGTAATAGTAGTAGATGCAGGCAGGAGTCGGTCTACTTGTTATGGACGTGATGCCTATATACATGATCATGCCTAGATAATCTCATAACTATACTTTTCTATCAATTGCTCGACAGTAATTTGTTCACCCACCGTAATACTTATGCTATCTTGAGAGAAGCCACTAGTGAAACGTATGGCCCCCGGGTCTATCTCTTATCATATTTGCTTTCAATCTACTTTTATTTGCATCTTTACTTTTTGTATCTATATTATAAAATACCAAAAATATATTTATCTTATCATACTATCTCTATTAGATCTCAGTTTCGCAAGTGGCCGTGAAGGGATTGACAACCCCTTTATTGCGTTGGTTGCGAGTTCTCAGTTTGTTTGTGTAGGTGCGTGGGACATTTGAGAAGCTTCCTACTGGATTGATACCTTGGTTCTCAAAACTGAGGGAAATACTTACGCTACACTTGCTGCATCACCCTCTCCTCTTCGAGGAAAACCAACGCAAGCTCAAGACGTAGCAAGAAGGATTTCTGGCGCCGTTGCCGGGGAGGTCTTCGCTCAAGTCAAGACATACCGAGTACCCATCACAAACCCATCTCCCTCGCATTTACATTATTTTCCATTTGCCTCTTGTTTTCCTCTCCCCACTTCACCCTTACCGTTTTATTCACCCTCTCTTTCCCAGTCTCCTCCTCTCTTTTTTGCTCGCTTTCGTCCGCCTTGATTTTGTTTGCCGCTATGTCTGAAATTGGGGAAATTATCGTCGATATGGACAATAATGATAACACACAAAATCCCGAGGCTCCGGACGATGAACCCCCTATCTTGCATACTAAAAAGTTTCGAATCGGTAGTGGTAACATCATTGGCAAAGGCGTTATTCAAGATTTCTTTACTTATGCCGGTGCTTTACCTTCCATGGGTTGTTCTATTCTTCATAGAACTAGTAGTCTTGCGGATGCTATCGCTATGCTTGTAGTTGAACTTGAAAGACAATTTATGCATATGCATCCTTACATACAAAGAATCTTCCTAGAATTCTCTAATATTGAGCATTCTTCTGTTAAGCGCGCTGTTACTATCTTTTTGGCTCATGAGTTTACATTTATCATAAGAGAGGCCAAAGAAATCTTTGTGCACTATAGGGTGGACGCCGGTCGTCCTCCCATAGAAGCGATCCTCTATGATCAAGAGGAGATTAGACGTTTTCAATCTTCGGACTATGTCGCTTTTAATGAAAACCTTAGAAAAAGGGTTCCTACTAATGTCTTGGTTGATTGCATTAACGAGCTTAATAATGAGTTTGCCCTTCGAAACAATGAGCTAGGATACCATCTTGAGTATAGGCTCACAAGATTTTGCCAAAAGAATGCTTTTAGTGATGAAATAGTTGTGCACTATGAAGGGCCGAAGGAGGAACCCGTTCCTCCTGTGATTGATCTTGGGGATCTTTGTCCCACTAAATTTAGCCTTTTGATTACTTTTGCTTGCCTCAAAGGAAACTTTCTGCCGAACGTAGAAAATATGAGATGAGCTTTCAAGATCTATCTTATTATTACGGCACTACTTAGATCTATCCTTGTTTTTATGCCTAGCTAGGGGCGTTAAACGATAGAGCTAGTTGGGAGGCAACCCAATTTTATTTTTAGTTTTTTGTTTTTGCTCCTGTTTAGGAATAAATATTCCATCTACCTTCTTTTTAGATGTGGTTTTATCTTTTAATAAGTGTTTGTGCCAAGTTAAACCTATAGGATCTTCTTGGATGATAGTTATTTTATCTTGCTGTAATTTCCAGAAACTTTTGGTTCACGAAAACAATTGTTAAAAATCACCAGAACGTGATAAAATAGTGATTCTAATTTCTGCTGATCAATAAAAAAATTTCCTAGGTCTTCCCATTTTTTCTGAATTTTTTGAGTTCCATAAGTTTGCGTTAGTTACAGATTACGACAGACTGTTCTGTTTTTGACAGATTGTGTTTTTCGTGTGTTGTTTGCTTATTTTGATGAATCTATGGCCAATAAAATAGCTTATGATCCATAGAGAAGTTGGAATAAAGTAGGTTTATAACCAAAATAAATAAAGAATGAGTTCATTGCAGTACCTTATGTGGTGATTTTGTTTTCTTTCACTAACGGAGCTTATAAGATTTTCTGTTGAGTTTTGTGTTGTGAAGTTTTCAAGTTTTGGGTAAAGCTTTTATGGAATATGGAATAAAGGGTGGCAAGAGCCTAAGCTTGGGGATGCCCAAGGCACCCCAAGATATTCAAGAATAGCCAAAGCCTAAGCTTGGGGATGCCCGGGAAGGCATCCCCTCTTTAAATCTTCGTTCATTGGTAACTTTACTTGGAGCTATATTTTTATTCGCCACATGATATGTGTTTTGCTTGGAGCGTCGTGTATTATATTAGTCTTTGCTTTTTTAGTTTACCACAATCATCCTTGCTGTACACACCTTTTGGGATAAGCCTATTTGATTAGAATTTGTTAGAATACTCTATGTGCTTCACTTATATCTTTTGAGATTGATAGTTTTTGCTCTAGTGCTTCACTTAGATCTTTTAGAGCACGGTGGTGTCTTAATTTTGAAGAAATTACTAGTCTCTCATGCTTCACTTATGTTATTTTGAGAGTCTTTTAGAACAGCATGGTATTTTCTATGGTCATAAAATTGTTCCTAGAATGATGGGCATCCAAGTTGGGTATAATAAAAACTATCATAGGAAGTGAATTGGATGCTATAATCAACTTGATACTTGATAATTATTTTGAGATATGCAGGTAGTGATATTAAAGTCATGCTAGTTGGGTGATTATGAATTTAAAGAATTCTTGTGTTGAAGTTAGCAAGTCCCGTAGCATGCACATATGGTTAAAGTTGTGTAACAAATTTGAAACATGAAGTGTGCGTGGCTTGTGCATCCTTATGAGTGGCGGTCGGGGACGAGCAATGGTCTTTTCCTACCAATCTATCCCCCTAGGAGCATGCACGTAGTACTTGATTTTTGATGACTTCTAAATTTTTGCAATAAGTATATGAGTTCTTTTGACTAATGTTGAGTCCATGGATTATACACACTTTTACCTTTCCGCCTTTGCTAGCCTCTTGATTGCCGTGCATTGCCCTTTCTCACCTTGAGAGTTGGTGCAAACTTCGCCGGTGCATCCAAACCCCATGATACGATATGCTCTATCACACATAAACCTCCTTATATCTTCCTCAAAACAGCCACCATACCTACCTATTTATGGCATTTCCATAGCCATTCCGACATATATTGCCATGCAACTTTCCACCGTTCCGTTCATCATTATCATGACATGCTTTACTTTTGTCATATTGCCATTGCATGATCATGTAGTTGACATCGTATTTGTGGCAAAGCCACCATGCATTATTTTTCATACATGTGACTCTTGATTCATTGCACCATCCCGGTACACCGCCGGAGGCATTCATATAGAGTCATATCTTGTTCTAGTTTCGAGTTGTA
Source organism: Aegilops bicornis (assembly GCA_021605145.1). Classification (NCBI taxonomy): domain Eukaryota; kingdom Viridiplantae; phylum Streptophyta; class Magnoliopsida; order Poales; family Poaceae; genus Aegilops; species Aegilops bicornis. The sequence goes on along the minus strand of CM038673.1, from coordinate 635,323,626 downwards.
ATCCTTATGTTGTAATCAATGGAAGTGTGATGATCATCATTATTAGAGCATTGCCCAAAAAAAAGAAGAAAGGCCAAAAAAAAGAAAGGCCCAAAAAAGAAAAAAAGAAAAAAGAAAAAAGAAAGAAAAAGAAAATAAATAAAAGGGCAATGTTACTATCTCTTTTTCCACACTTGTGCTTCAAAGTAGCACCTTGTTCTTCATGTAGAGAGTCTCATATATTGTGCTTCAAAGTAGCACCATGTTTTTCATATAGTGAGTCTCATAAGTTGTCTTTTTCATACTAGTGGGAATTTTTCATTATAGAACTTGGCTTGTATATTCCTACGATGGGCTTCCTCAAATGCCCTAGGTATTCGTGAGCAAGCAAGTTGGATGCACACCCACTAGTTTTCTTTTGTTGAGCATTCATTTATAGCTCTAGTGCATCCGTTGCATGGCAATCCCTACTCCTCATGTTGACATCAATTGATGGGCATCTCCATAGCCCGTTGATTATCCTCGTCAATGTGAGACTTTCTCATTTTGTCTTCTCCACACAATCCCCATCATCATATTCTATTCCACCCATAGTGCTATATCCATGGCTCACGCTCATGTATTGCGTGAAGGTTGAAAAAGTTTGAGATTATTTAAGTATGAAGCAATTTCTTGGCTTGTCATCGGGGGTATAGAAGTTGGGAACATCTTTGAGTGACGAAAATGAAGCATAGCCTAACTATATGATTTTGTAGGGATGAACTTTCTTTTGCCATGTTATTTTGAGGAGACATGATTACTTTGATTAGTATGCTTGAAGTATTACTATTTCTTATGTCAATATGAACTTTTATTTTGTATTCGTTTGGATCTGAACATTCATGCCACAATAAAGAAAATTACATTATGAATTATGCTAGGTAGCATTCCACATCAAAAATTCTCTTTTTATCATTTACCTACTCGAGGACGAGCAGGAATTAAGCTTGGGGATGCTTGATACGTCTCCAACGTATCTATAATTTTTATTGTTCCATGCTATTATATTACCACTTTTGGATGTTTATGGGCTTTATTTTACACATTTATATCATTTTGGGACTAACCTACTAACCGGAGGCCCAGCCCAGAATTGCTGCTTTTTGCCTATTTCAGTATTTCGAAGAAAAGGAATATCAAACGGAGTCCAAACGGAATGAAACCTTCGGGAGCGTGATTTTTGGAACGAACGTGATCCAGATGACTTGGAGTGCAAGTCAAGAAGCACCCGAGGCCCCCACGAGATAGGAGCCCCCCCCCCCTATAGGGCGCGCCCCCTGTCTCGTGGGCCCCTGGCGCGGCCACCGACGTACTTCTTCTTCCTATATATACCTACGTACCCCGAAAACATCCAAGGGCACCACGAAACACAATTTCCACCGCCGTAACCTTCTGTATCCGCGAGATCCCATCTTGGAGCCCTTGTCGGCACTCTGCCGGAGGGTGAATCAAGCACGGAGGGCCTCTACATCAACATCCTTGCCCCTCCGATGAGTTGTGAGTAGTTTACCACAGACCTACAGGTCCATAGTTATTAGCTAGATGGCTTCTTCTCTCTTTCTGGATCTCAATACAATGTTCTCCCCCTCTCTTGTGGAGATCTATTCGATGTAAACTCTTTTTGCGGTGTGTTTGTCGAGATCCGATGAACTGTGGGTTTATGATCAAGTTTATCTATGAATAATATTTGAATCTTCTCTGAATTCTTTTATGTATGATTAAGTTATCTTTGCAAGTCTCTTCGAATTATCAGTTTGGTTTGGCCTACTAGATTTATCTTTCTTGCCATGGGAGAAGTGCTTAGCTTTGGGTTCAATCTTGCGGTGTCCTTACCCGGATGTATAGGGTTGCAAGGCACGTATTGTATTGTTGCCATCGAGGATAACAAGATGGGTTTTATATCATATTACATGAGTTTATCCCTCTACATCATGTCATCTTGCTTAATGCGTTACTCTGTTCTTATGAACTTAATACTCTAGATGCATGCTGGATAGCGGTCGATGTGTGGAGTAATAGTAGTAGATGCAGGCAGGAGTCGGTCTACTTGTTATGGACGTGATGCCTATATACATGATCATGCCTAGATAATCTCATAACTATATGCTTTTCTATCAATTGCTCGACAGTAATTTGGTCACCCACCGTAATACTTATGCTGTCTTGAGAGAAGCCACTAGTTAAACCTATGTCCACCGGGTCTAGAGCTTATCATATTTTCTTTAAATCTAATTTTTTTATCATCTTTACTTTTTGCATCTATATTATAAAATACCAAAAATATATTTATCTTATCATACTATCTCTATTAGATCTCACTTTACATGAAGTGGCCGTGAAGGGATTGACAACCCCTTTATTGCGTTGGTTGCGAATTCTCAGTTTGTTTGTGTAGGTGCGTGGGACTTTTGAGAAGCCTCCTACTGTACTGATACCTTGGTTCTCAAAACTGAGGGAAATACTTACGCTACACTTGCTGCATCACCCTCTCCTCTTTGAGGAAAACCAACGCAAGCTCAAGACGTAGCAGTGTCGTCCATGGAGAAGGGCAAGGAGGTGGTGCCACCCTTGCAGGAAATGTCACCCACGGCCGAGGACATGTTGCCCACAGATAAGGACGTGGTCCTGGAGCAGCCCCCCAGCGGCAAGTATCGATACTACATGCACTACCATGAGGAGGGTTGGCCAACTCACTTCTGCAAGGTCATCCTTACTCCAAAGCTGGAGTGCCTTCCCAATTCCCCTAGACTTCACGAAGCATTTCCCAGCCGTGCTGACGGAGTTCAGGCTGAAGACAAACACCGAATGCGTGTAGAGGCTCACTGTCTGGCTGATGAACAGTAGGATCACCCTCGATCACAGTTGGGCACTCTTCACCGCCGTCCACCAGATTACGATTAGGTACATGGTGACCTTAAGGTTGTTGACACCCGGCACGCTCAGGTCATCATCTTCAATGATGACGACATTGAATTGGTGACCAAGTGCGGGAGGCACGACGATGCCTTCGTCGTGAACGTCTAGGAGAGCTCTCTTTTGCGTGTGCTTGTTTGGTTTGTTTAATGGTGTACTCGTTCGATTGAAAACTGCTTAGTTTAACTGGCATACTATCATGAAAACTACTTGGTTTAATGTTTGTATGATATCTATTTGTGTGTTTTTGGTTTGTTCAATCAGCCAGCTGTGCTGGTAACCTCACGACCGCGAAGAGGAGCTTACCAGACAACATGTGTTGCATCTAACAAAACACCATGTCTTCTTTTTCCGCCTAAGCAAATAGTCAACCAGACAACCTACCTTTCGTTTCACCTAGGACAAGCTAGAGGGTATCCAAGCAACCAAATAACATGCATATGTTAGTTTTTTTGCCTCTTTACCCTCAACCAGGCTCAATTGAGACACAGATGCAGGCAAAAGTAGCTGCGGGAACCAAAAACACCCGTGAAGCATGAACTATATATGTTTGCTTCAAAGTGTTCAACACATATACGGGAAAATGTCATGTCACATTTATTACATTCTCACTCATGCAACAATACACAAAAATCTTAGTAAAGCATTACCATGTGGCACTTTACATATAACTCTACATCATCAACATGCATACATATTTCTAATGGTACATAACTTGTTCTCTAAACTCTCTCAAAACAAAAAAAGTGTATGAACCACTGTAGGATCGAAAGTATGTCTAGAGGGGGGGGTGATTAGACTGCTTGACCAAATAAAAGCTTATCCTTTTCCCAATTTTAGTCTTTGGCAGATTTTAGCTATCTTAGCACAATTCAAGCAGGCATGCAAAGAGTATATGAGCAGCGGAAAGTAAAGCATGCAACTTGCAAGAATGTAAAAGGGAAGGGTTTGGAGAATTCAAACGCAATTGGAGACACGGATGTTTTTGTCGTGGTTACGATAGGTGGTGCTATCGTACATCCACGTTGATGGAGACTTCAACCGACGAAGGGTAACGATTGCGCGTGTCCACGGAGGGCTCCACCCATGAAGGGTCCACGAAGAAGCAACCTTGTCTATCCCACCATGGTCGTCGCCCACAAAGGACTTGCCTCACTAGCGGTAGATCTTCATGAAGTAGGCGATCTCCTTGCCCTTACAAACTCCTTGGTTCAACCCCACAATCTTGTCGGAGGCTCCCAAGTGACACCTAGCCAATCTAGGAGACACCACTCTCCAAGAAGTAACAAATGGTGTGTTGATGATGAACTCCTTGCTCTTGTGCTTCAAATGATAGTCTCCCCAACACTCAACTCTCTCTCACAGGATTTGGATTTGGTGGAAAGAAGATTTGAGTGGAAAGCAACTTGGGGAAGGCTAGAGATCAAGATTCATATGGTAGGAATGGAATATCTTGGCCTCAACACAAGGGTAGGTGGTTCTCTCTCAGAAAATGTGTATTGGAAGTGTAGGTTCGTTCTGATGGCTCTCTCCATGAATGAAGAGTGGGTGGAGGGGTATATATAGCCTCCACACAAAAACTAACCGTTACACACAATTTACCAATCTCGGTGAGACCGAATTGAGAAACTTTGTCAGACTGATTTAGCAAATCTAGTGACCGTTAGGATTTTCGGTGGGACCGACCATTAGGATTTTCGGTGGGAACGACATGCAACTCGGTAGGACCGATATGGTTAGGGTTAGGACATAACGTAATCTCGGTGAGATCGACTAGACAAACTCGGTGAGACCGACTTTGGTAATAAGCTAACCAGAGAGTTGGTCAGGTAAACTCGGTGGAACCGGTTCGCTCATTTCGGTGGGACCGAAATGTTACGAAAGGGAATACATAGAGTTTACGTTGCAATCTCGGTGGGACCGATCGCTCATGTCGGTGGGACCGAAATGTTACGAAGGGAAATAGAGAGATTACAATCCCATCTCGGTGAGACCGAGATCCCTATCGGTGAGACCGATTTGCCTAGGGTTTGTGGCAGTGGCTATGACATCTGAACTCGGTGGCGCTTGATAGAAAGAATCGGTAGGGCCGAGTTTGACTTTGGTTTTAGGTCATATGTGGATGTGAGAAAGTAGTTGAGGGCTTTGGAGCATATCACTAAGCACTATGGAGCAAGAAACTCATTAAGCAACACCTCATCCCTCCTTGATAGTATTGGCTTTTCCTATAGACTCAATGTGATCTTGGATCACTAAAATATAAAATATAGAGTCTTGAGCTTTTGAGCTTGAGCCAATCCTTTTATCCTTAGTATTTTGAGGGGTCCACCTTCCTCATCCATGCCATGCCATTCATTGAGCTTTTCCTGAAATATTCATCTTGGAATAATGTTAGCTCAATGAGCTATATGTTGTTAGGAATTACCAAAACCACCGAGGGATAGTTGCACTTTCAACCACATTTCTTTTGTATTGTGACAAAAAATACACGATTTCCATTCAACTACTTTTCCATATAACCAAACACAGTTGCTCGCCACTAACTCCACATGTTCACAAATATATTTTCAGATTTATGCATACCAAAACTTTGTTTTGAACAACAATTGAAAAAATAGGGTAACTAAGAAACATTTGAATGATGATACAATAACATGTTCACATTACAGCCACTAAAGATGCATAACAACCCATATTTATTCTAATAAATTAACAAATAAAAACCATCCACAATCTGAATTTGTTCAACCTACATCCCTCCCTCCTTGGAAATTTTTCTCAGAGGCCCGTGTTACATCCATTTCATGGGGTTTTGGAATAAGTTGTAGTCCACAAGGACCTGTGGCATGTTGAAGTTCCATGAAAGTTGGCTAAGTAGCTGACCCTCGTAGTCTGTTATTTTAAGATAATGGAGCATATGCCTTTCTTTATTACTATTTCTTACATGTAATGGATAACCATTTGCTCCTGGTGGGTGAATGGCTTCTTATTTCGAATTTAGTTCACTAAATTTGCACCAAAGAAAACCAGAAAATACGTACAACGGTATGCCACTGAGATGATGAAGAATCTTATGCTTATGGGACCTCAAACTATATTCACGCCTCTATAGCCTTAAATTTTGTAATATAAATGCTTTAGTTCTAATTGAACTGCCCAGTGGGTAGCACCACTAGCAAATCACATACACGTAAAAGTCGTGCTAGGCAAACAGATGGCACTAAGCGCATCCCCTGCACACAGTTGTGTAAACTGTATTAACTATTAAATATACATCATAAATAACCTAGATTTTATTCAAACAAGAAAGCATGGTCAAAGCGAAGCTCATCTGCACACGACAAGACGGAGCTCGGGAGTCCTTGCAGGTTACTCAAACACCTAAAATCATAGGGAGATGACAGAAATTTAGGGAGTTCACTAATCTCCTTCTTAATTACCCTCACAATCCTCTCCTCCAAATTAGGTTTTTTCCTTTTGTTTTCACAACTTCTCTACTCTCGCGAAATATATCAAGATATAAAACCAGAGTTATAATTTGTTAGGGGATTCAAAATGGGCAGGTAACTGAACCATGTTAATTAATATTGCACTGGAAGGGTTTGTCTACATTGTTTGAACCCTGGTGCTTATTATACTAGATGATGCCCCACATGTTGCCACGGAAATGCAGAAATAAGTGTTTAAATATAATAATACCAAGTAAGTATGTGAAAAAATGATTTACAAAAATAAAATCATTAACTTTAGTATGATGCCATTTTTTGCAAAATTGTGAAGAATGAATATAAATGTTTGCTTCAAGTGTCCAACACATATATGTCAAAATAGCAGATCACATTTATTATATTCTCGCTCACGCACCAAAACTTTACATGTAGCACTAGATCATCGAGATGCATTCATATTTCTTATGGTACACAAGTTGTTTTCAGAACTCTCTCGAAACAAAAGTGTATCGTCCACATTTCTTGTTCAGTGTGACGAAAATACGTGATTGTCATTTAACAACTTGTGCATGTACCAAATAACAGTTGCTCGCCACTAACTCCACATGTTGATGTTTATATGTTCGTAGTCATGCATACAAAACTTTGTTATAACTAGCAATTGAAATAAATAAGATGACTAAGAAACATCCAAACGATGATAGAATTACACGTTCACATTACACCTGGCAAAGATACATAAGAAGTATCCCGATTTATTTTAGTAGAGTAATAAATAACATACATCCACAATTTGAATTTTTTGAACCCACATCCCTTCCTCCTTGGAATGTTTCCTCATAGGCCTTAGCTACATCGGTATCACCGGTTTTTGGAATAATGTCATGGTATTCTCACGGCAGATGCCATGAGATGAGTAAGAGAGGTGGGAACAAGGCTACGGTGGAGATCCGGGACGGGATTGGGCAACAACACAGGGTGACATACCTAGGTTCGGGGCCCTCGTATAGAGGTAACAGCCCTACTCCTGAAGGGATGTCAATGATGAACTCATGATGTACAAGGTTGTTCCTGGAGCTGTATCAGAGGAGGAGGAAGATGGTTGTGAGCTTTGGTCTCTCCCTGGAGGGGTGTGTGTGTGTGTGTGAATCCTCCTCCCTCCAGAAGGCTCACTGGGTCACCTTATAAGCATGGTGCTCAGGCGACAAGAGAGTGAGGGAGAAAGTAAATGGGGGCCCCATGGGACCTTGTTGGCTGCTCCGTCTTGTCCCATGAGGTGACGTAGTGGGCAGCACTATTTGCCAATAATGCCCGACTGTAGCAGTATGGCTGACTCTACAATCTGTCAACCATAGTGTCTTCCGCTCGTGTCCGATGGAAAGCCTGATGTTTACTTTGTCGATCTGCAGCTGACCGGGCATGAGCCGGTCAGGCTCTAGCCGGCCTGTAGCCGATCGGGCTTTGGTCGACCATCCTATAGTCGACCAAGCTCCAGCCAGCCAGGCTCTAGCCGGCCGAGAAGCAGCCAGCCAGGCTCCAGCCAGCTGGCGTGTAGCCGGCCAGGCTCCAGCCGGGCCATGCTGCAGCGAGCTAGGCTCCATCTAGCTGGGCTACAGTCGGCCTACCTGCAGCCAGCCGGCCAGGCATCCGGCCTTCTGGCTTATCTTCTTCGGTTGTTTTGTTGATTCTCATGGGGTTTGGCATAACGAGGGTTACTTCCTCAACATTGTTTTGAGATGTTGTCTTGTCTCCTTGAGCCTATCCTAGGGTCATCCCCCGATAGTAGAGCCTTCGGGTGACTCGAAGTGTCGGGCTGAGGGTCTCTGTTGTTTTGTCTTTGAGGTTACCGATGGCAGTCGGCTGCGAGCCTTAATCGGTGCAACTTTTTTCCAGTGGGGGCGCGCCAGCGCACCCACTACTAGGTGTAGCCTTCGGGTGACTCAAAGATTCGGGTGGAGGGTCTTCGTTGTTTTATCTTTAAGATTGCCGACGGCAGCCGACATAGCATTTTTCCAGTGGGGGCATGCCAGCGCACCCACTAGGGTAGCCTTCGAGCCTCCAGGTGACTCGAAGAGTCGCTCCTAGGGTCTTCACTTTCTGTATTGTCTCGTAGGTCCGAGCCGGCTGACGGGCATAGAGTGCTGCCAGGCGCGGACGGAGTCCGCCGGCTGGTGGACGTGGAGCCCTGTCGGGCGAGGACGTTGAGTCTGCTGGCTGATGGGCGAAGGGCGCTGTTGTGCATGGACACAAAGTCCACGCGCTGACGGGCGCGGACGTGGAGTCCGCCAGCTGGTGCGCACAGAGATCTGTGATACGTCTCCAACGTATCTATAATTTTTTTATTGTTCCATGCTATTATATTACCCTGTTTGGATGTTTATGGGCTTTACTTTACACATTTATATTATTTTTTGGACTAACCTACTAACCGGAGGCCCAGCCCGTATTGCTGTTTTTTGCCTATTTCAGTGTTTCAAAGAAAAGGAATATCAAACGGAGTCCAAACGGAATGAAACCTTCGGGAGTGTGATTTTTGGAACGAACGTGATCCAGAGGACTTGGAGTGGAAGTCAAGCAACCACCGAGGCGGCCACGAGGGTGGAGGGTGCGCCCCCCCCTACTGGGCGTGCCCCCTATCTCGTGGGCCCCTCGGGCGTCCACCGACCTACTTCTTCCTCCTATCACTACTAGGAAAAGGCCTGCTAGTGGCGCACCGGTTTTCGCTACTAATGGTGCACTACAGGTGCGCCACTAGCATCACGCCATTAGAATTTTTTACTAATGGTGCACCGCAGGTGCGCCATTAGTATCTAGTATACTAATGGCGCACCAGGCAGTGCGCCATTAGTATATCCCACGGTGCGCCATTAGTATGCCTCCCAGGGGGCCATATTTACCCATGTGCTCTGGCTTACTAATGTCGCACTTGCTTATGATGCGCCACTAGTGTGCTTTTTGCAGTGCGCCACTAATGTGCTGGATGGTGCGCCACTAGTATGAATATTAGGGTTTTTTTCTTTTCTGATATTTGCACAGGTTACAAAACATATTACTGCACAGAATATAGACATCACAACATATAAACAACAGATTTATCGAATACTATAGAACATTAGTCTCCGAATACAATTCATCATATTAGTCTCCGAATTTAAAATACCGAACAAAGTTAGAACATTACAAGTCTCGAGACCGCGAGTAGCGAGTTTGTCGAAAGTAATATCCTAACAAGTCCTACTAATCATCATCATACAACTTCTACTCGTTATTAATAACAAGTCATATGATCATCATCCTGATAGTCATCGAACCAACCCTACTTAATTGTTCTTAGCACATGATCATCAATATTAGGCAGGACCTAAATTCCCTATTTAAGGTAAAATAGCATAAAACAATATACACCATGACTCTCCATTATGGAGAATGGAGATCATCCTGTCTCCAATTCTTGCGTGGCGCTTCCTTTTGCTTCCAAGAACCTCCTTACGACTGTCCATACATTTTTTCCATTCTCTGATTAGCATGTCTCCACTTGTTTTAGAAATTCGGTATGGACAGTTGAGATTCGTAGGATGACCTGGATATATGTTCACAACACGAAGGCTGCCATTCTGATACATCAAATGAGGCACACAATCCTCTGGGATTCTCTGTTGAAAAACATAGTAATAACTTCATAGTTAGCAATGATGTACTAGTTTTAGAACTATGCAAAAGATGCACGGATGTCGTAATAGTATAAAATCTTACCAGGGTATCTCCATGGTAGTTACCGTAGTTCAACACGTGCACTAGTGGCACGTATTGACCATAATGTTGAGGAGTTTGATTGTAGATATTTTAATTCTCAAGATCAATACAAAATCTGACCAGATGATTTTTCTCCTGATAAGTTAACTCGAAGCCATCGGTGTAGTGGGTTTTGTCTACCATGTTCCGCACATTGTTTGATCAATCAAAATAAGCTGTCAATGGAAATAAGTTGTCAACTATTTTGAAATAAACAATATAAATTAGTTAATAATTAACTATGTTTGAGAAACTCACATAGCGGTAGAACTGGAGGCGTATCAACAAGGACCCAAATGTCCATATTGTCTTGGTCAATGTCAGGATCACCAAGATCCATGGTGAAAAGCATACCCTCATGAAAACCATACATCTTGCAAAATGCTTCCCAATTTTTGCAACCAAAATGGGTTACGCTCTCAGCATTATACAGATTTACTTCAAAGTCCACATCATGATGCGTCCTTAGGTGAATTTTCTTCGTTTCAAAATCATTATCCCCGCGTAATGAAGTCGCCAATGGGTCATTTCAGAAGATCACAAGTACAACATCATCACAAGTACAACAGCGGAAGCAGTGAATACAGGCATAACAGCAGCAGCAGCAGGTTTAATTAACTATTGTCAACATCACATTGAAATCACATCACATTGCCTACAAACAACGGTTCTTTCCTTTCTTTTCATTTTTGCCAAGTGATAGCAAATGATTAGCCACTTATTAAACAAGATGAAAAAGAAAGAAGCTCCATCTACTCTAAATGAGAGATAACTTGTTGAGCAACCACAACAATCAAAAGAAAGAATAAAAGAGGATGCAATGCAGTGCTGCTGTCTTTTGAGTCAAGTGAGTGAATGATGTCAATGGATTCCCACAAATAATTCCATGGCAGTAAGCATATAAGCAAAGCACTGGAGATCATGACAAGCCGCCATCGCCACAATTCCCATTTGTATGCACCACTAAAAGCTCAGTGCATCACAACACTGCACCACTGTAGCTCGATAAACCATAATCTCAATCGAAAACTTTGAGCAGTGGAATCTGACTGCAGTATGCCCTGAAGCGAGGCCAGGCTGATCCTCTGCCTCATTCAGGTGGTGTGCGTCTGCATCCAACATCTCCAGTTAGGAAGAAGGCAACATCTAATCTAAATTCAGTAAACTGAACTTACTTTGTGTGGATTAGACTAAACCAATATTTCCAGGTAAGCTTCCCCTGTTCAACAAGTACAGCCTATGTGCATGCCTGCTATGTCTTCTCTAGTTAACACTTAGCACCTAGAAAGATTAATATATCATAAACGATCCACACAAGCACTCCATGTATTGGGGGAAAATACTTTATTAAATCTAGAATCTCAAACATCGGGCTCCATTTGACACTCTGGTGGATTATGAGTCTATGATAATGCCATTTGTCTATCAAATATTTGTCTATTAGCATTATGTTTAAGTGATTTGAATTACTTGAAACACTTAATTTGGCTCCACTACAGCTGTGCTAAGTCTGAGTTTACAACTTATACTCTTTTATGTAGCATTTGGGAAATAAAAGGTGCATGAACCAGAGAATAAACAGGCTGATAAAACACTATTCCAGAGGCAGAGTTGAAATGTGTTGATGTTCATAAATCAGTTTCTTATGTCCTGAACAGCATGTCAGTGGTACCAAAGGTATGAGAACCTACTAGTTTCACTGTCGGTGTCAAAACCGGCGAATCTCAGGTAGGGGGTCCCGAACTGTGCGTCTAGGCGGATGGTAACAGGAGACAAGGGACACGATGTTTTTACCCAGGTTCGGGCCCTCTCGATGGAGGTAATACCCTACTCCTGCTTGATTAATATTGATGATATGGGTAGTACAAGAGTAGATCTACCACGAGATCAAGGAGGCTAAACCCTAGAAGCTAGCCTATGGTATGATTGTTCTTCGTCCTACGGACTAAAACCCTCCGGTTTATATAGACACCGGATAGGTTAGGGTTACACAGAGTCGGTTACAATGGTAAGAGATCTACATATCCGTATCGCCAAGCTTGCCTTCCACGCCAAGGAAAGTCCCATCCGGACACGGGACGAAGTCTTCAATCTTGTACCTTCACAGTCTTGGAGTCCGGCCATGACGGTAGTCCGGCTACCCGGACACCCCCTAGTCCGGGACTCCCTCAGTAGCCCCTGAACCAGGCTTCAATGATGATGAGTCCGGCGCGTTGATTGTCTCCGGCATTGCGAGGCGGGTTCCTCCTCCGAATACTTCATAGAAGGTTTTGAACACAAGGATAGTGTCCGGCTCTGCAAAACAAGTTCCACATAACACCGTAGAGAGAATAATTTTTGCACAGATCTGCTGACATATTCCGCGGCGTGACACCACACCACGGCAAGGCCTTTATATGAATCGTTTTTTACTGTTCCCACCTCAGCGTGTTTAGCGAGGCGGTTTCCTTGCACGTCTTATCAAAGCATAGATCGTGCCCCCTTATTCCGGGATTCTCATCAATACGGACGTGGGTAACCCAACCGTGCCCGTTGGCCTGCCTTCTCTATCAAAGGCGAGTCCTAATCGACCACGGGTGGGCTCTTGGTATTCAACCTCTTTATAATGAGACCAAGGCCCTCTTCTTTTACACCCTCCATCGAAGTTCGCCTCGCTTGAAGTTCCAACACCGAAGCTTCAGATTCAGCGCTTCGGACTTTCGGCGATGTCCGGATCCGACCAGCACGGCCGATGGATGTCTTCCTTCACGCGTAAGAAGATGTGCTAAAGCTGCGCGACGCCAGGTATCTAACCGACGAGATCTCGCATAGGCTGCCTGCTCCGGGGCAGGTCATTCCCACTCCTGAGCCCGGCGAGTGCGTGGTGTTTGTGTCCCACTTCCTTCGGGGTTTAGGCTTCCCGTCGGATCCCCTTGTGCGAGGGCTCATGTTTTATTATGGGCTTGATTTCCATGACTTGAATCCGGAGTCCATCCTCCATATCTCGTCATTCATTGTCGTATGTGAGGCCTTCCTCCATATTACCCCCCACTTTGGATTGTGGCTCAAGACCTTCAAGGTGGAGCCAAAGATGATCAAGGGGCAATAAGCAGAATGCGGAGGGGCGGTCATAAGCAAATGTGCTGATGCTCCGTGGCCTGAGGGCTCTTTCCAAGAGGAGCTTGGTTTGTGGCAACGGGAGTGGTTTTATATCACCGCTCCCAGGGGCACCAAATGGGCGGCGCTCCCTGCCTTCCGCTCGGGTCCACCACAGCGGCTGGCATCATGGGTCAACAAGGGGCCGTCCAAGGACGTTCCCTTGCTGCAGGGCCGTATTCGAGACCTCCAGGAAAGAGGGATCAATCTAGTCGCAGTGGCGCAGGTTATGGTGATCCGCCGCCTTCAGCCCTGCAAACGTCGCCTCCGCCTGTGGGAATTCAATCCGGAGGGACCACGAGCTCTCCAAAATTTTATGGGCACGACGCCCGTGGAGATGTATAAATTGTTCTTCGAATCACAAGAGAAGTGTCCGGACTTGACCGAGGACGCAGGATTAAGCTGCAATCGCCCAGATACTCAAGTAAGTAGTCCGGTAACCGGACAAACTGTTCATTCATTTATTATATATATATATATATATATATATATATATATATATATATATATATATATATATATATATATATATATATATATATACCCTTTAAAGGAGCCGTTTCTTGAACAGGAGTGGATAGCCAAGGCAAAGTTAATAAGGTGTCCGGCTCCCCTCCCCGAGATCACGCCGGATCCCATGCTGACCAAGATGTTGAAGGTCGCGCCTTTTGAAGAAGGCGGAGGAGGGAGCGGGGAAGCAACTGCCTCTACGAAGGAGGCTATCAAGGAAGGGGGGATGAAAAGTCTAGTCTTTCGAGGAGAGAAGAGGACTGCTTCGGAAGATCCGGAGGTCAAGGCCTCAAAGAGGGGAAAGGAATCTTCGGCAGAGAGTCCGGCGCTGGGAAGTAACCCAACCGCATTATTCCCCCGAGGGGATCAGCCCTCCAACGAGCCGTAAGTAAAAAAGAAGGGGTCTTGTAAATAAGGAGCATCCCTGTATTTATTTATGAAGATAACCAAAATTGTACCTTGTAGTTCGGACCTCAGCCCTTCTCAGCAGAGCTCGTCTTCGGGGGATCTTCTTCCGGAGATGATGGAGAGCAAAACGCCCCCACCTGTCGCACCCTCATGTGAAGCGGACGACCCGGAGGTGTCGTCGCCGAGGGTTCCCCCAAGTCCGGCGGGGCCGGAAGGTCCGGCGCCAAGTGGTGTGCGGTCGGAGGAGCTGAAGGATCTGCTCGGGCGAGCGGCCATCTCAGAAGATCACCGTGCTCTAATGGGTACGGTGATTGAAAGAATTGCATCCGCGGAGAGCGGATTGCATGAAGCCATCAGAAGCTTACTGACGGGGTTAGAGGTATGCAAAAATGATGTACCTTCTGACAGTTATGCATATAAAATGCTCCCTGTATAGATAGTAGCCCCTGAGACTCGGTATGTTGTCAAAATTGACAACGTGTCGGGGATCAAATTATCAGTTATAACATATCGCCACTCCTAAACAGGTGGCGGGGCGTCCGGAGGCCAGGCGGACTGATGAATATGCCGAACTAAAGCGGCAACTTGACGAGGCGGATGCGGACATCGTCTTTGGTCAATAAACGGTTTGACGAGTCACAAGGTGTCACGACCTCTGTCACGGACACCTTGTAAGGGAGCTTGACGCCCATGTCTTACTATTCGTATGCTTAATGCAGATGGTGCCGCTGTTGCGGAGGAGCTGCGGGCGTAACTCGCCGAGCGAAAGAGCAAGCCAGAATTAGTAATGCGGCCGCTTTAAAGGCGGCCGAAGAGCTAGAAGCTGAACGGGCTGCTCACTGCCGAAGCAAAGAGGAGATGGCCGATATGGCCACAAAGTTAAGGAATACTACCGATTGCTGCGAGGTTCTTGAAAAAGAACGTCAAGCGGAACAAGAGGGCCTAAAGAAGGCCGCTGCCGAATCCAAGAATGCCCAATCGGCTTTGAGAGCTGCCAAGGAGGAGCTGAGTCAGGCCGGGGCAATTGCGGCTGGAAAACCGTTTCTGCTACGGAGGAAATATACAGATCCAAAGTATGCTCAGTTGGATAAGTTGTGGAGTTCGGAGGATGCTTATCTGGACTTGGCGGCGAGCGTTGCGGACGCGGTTGAGCACTTCCGGGGCCAGAAGGGGCACAGAAGGGAAGAGCTATATTGGTCGCAATTCCATAGTCCGGAGCATCCTCTGCCACTGACCGATCGGTTGGCCGAATGGGCCGAGCTGAATCGGTTGTCCGGATTCTCCATGAAGCATGTCTTAACTCACTTGTGGCCGGGCGGACCCCAACCGAAGAGATATTTTAGTTTAGTGCAACAGTTTCTTGGTGCGGTACCGCGTATCGATGCAATGAAGCGATCGGCGTGTATTGAGGGAGCGCGGATGGCTCTTGCCCGTGTCAAGACATCTTTGGCAGAGATGAAGGCCAGCGACGTTGCATCCCAAGATTCGGACGAAGCGAGTACCTGCCGAGCACTACTTTGAAGAAGTCCTGCCGGGCGCTCGTTTAATAGAGATGCAGTGCTCGAAGGATATTATGTTTAAATGACATGTATGATTTGTGAAAACAATGTATCGATGTAATATAAGAGCTTTTTATACTTGTGCATTCAAGTAGCAAACTACTCCCTGTGCAGTTGTTTATGTATATGTATATATCACCTGAAAGATGGCAGTCCTTGGCTTCAGCCCCCACGCACATAGTGCGGGGGTGTTTGCAAAGAAAGCGCTTTTTCACACTTAATCCAACGCCATGGTCCTGTTAAGGAGGTGATGGCGTAGCAAACCAGGCAACCGGACTATAATGCTTTATCACTTTCACTTAGCCATAGGAGTTCGAGGGTGGGGCTACTATATAGCCCCTGGGGGCACTGCACTCTCCCGAATTCGGGGTGCGTATGTGCCTGACCGAAAACCGGTCCTTCGTTAATGCGGAGGAATCCTAAAAATTCCTGTGAGTCATCGAGTGGTTGACCAGTCTCTCGATATATCATGAAAGTCAGTTTTCGGCTTTCTCTACTGAGGTGCTCGCCCGGCCGAACCGAGGCACAATCGCAGTAGTTCTCCTGGTGCCGCGTTAGCCGTGAAAACGGAACGTAAAGCAGCAAAACACAGGAGCCGGGCAACCCAACATTTGACCAAAGACATGATTCGGAGCTGATGCATATAAGGCCTAACTCGAGACGCCGAATACTCCCTAAGGTATTCGGTCTTTTGTGAAAATGGGCAGAATAATGCCCTAAGCCCCTTGTGTCCAGGTACACGCAAAAATTCTGGTGCGGCCAATGCCAAAGCACCAGCCTCCTCCTCGGTTATACTAAGGAACCGGGGGAATGTATATCAACAA
Source organism: Aegilops bicornis (assembly GCA_021605145.1). Taxonomy (NCBI): domain Eukaryota; kingdom Viridiplantae; phylum Streptophyta; class Magnoliopsida; order Poales; family Poaceae; genus Aegilops; species Aegilops bicornis. The sequence continues at coordinate 635,307,018 of CM038673.1, read as the reverse complement.
GAGACAGTGAAAAAAGGTTTACGCAGGGTCTTAATCTTAAAAGAATCCTTGCAACGGGTCCCTACTGCACGTCTGCGCATGTGTCTCCGTTGTGCTGTATCCTGGACGGGTGTAGCACGTTGTTCATCTGTAAAAGAGAGGAACTTAGTTTGAAAGAAAAAGGATCGTGCGAATGATGTACTTAATATTAAATAAACAGAGTACGGTTCGAAGAATTGAATAAAATTGAGCTCTATTATCTCTTGTTATACATGCATGCAGCCCCTCGTATGGGGGTATGCCGCTAGTAGGCGCCGGACTCGTCTAGCCGTGTCCGGGGTTTGAATGACCAATTTCAGGTTCTTTGCCTAGCAGAGCCGGATAGCTGTGGGGCTGTCAATGCAGTCTCCCATTCTTCCGTGCTCGAGGAACACTTAATACTTCCTTTTAACGAGATGATCCCGCGTGGACCGGGCATTTTAAGTGTTAGAGATGCATAATGCGGTATTGCGTTAACGCGGGCGAAAGCTTCGCGTCCCAATAGTGCTTGATGGCTACTTTTAAACGGGGCGATATGGAAGAGTAACCTTTTCATGACGGAAGTTGTCGGATGAACCAAACACAACTTCTAGCGATATGGAGCCCGTACAAAGGGCATATGGGCCTGGCATTACTCCTTTAAAGGAGGTGTTGCTATGGCGAATTTTGGTTGGGTTTATCCCCATCCTGCGGATTGTGTCCTGATATATCAGGTTTATGTCACTACGCCATCCATGAGGACATGTGTAAATTGGAATCCGTCGATTATAGGATCCAATATCAAGGCAGTCCATCCTGCGTTCCGGATATTTTCGGAATAGTCCTGATGGTCGAAGGTGATTGGTTTTGACAACTAGTGTGCGGCGCGCCCTTTAGTGGGCGCCACTCTGTTTTTCCCTTTGATCACGTGAAGTGAGTTTACTGTTTTGACCTCCTGTGGGAAAGTTTTTTGTTTTCCGAGGCTCTACTTGTGGTGCTCGTCGTCATCTTCACTTGGTGTGTCGAGCCCCTTGTGTTCGGGCGTTCGGTCTGTAGGACTGTTTGAAGACCCAACAATTTACGTGGGTATGGTTAGCGAGCCTCCAGAGTCTTGTGGATTTGACATATCTTGTCCAGGATTTTGTTGAAGTTGGATAGCTCATCGCTATTGTCCTTAAGGGGCAGTTTTTTGTTGTTCTGCCATGAGCTTTTGAATCCGGCGTTGACTGCCGTGCTCTTTGGACTGTTCCTTTTAATCCGCCGCTGGTCCTTGTTACGTCGTGGTTTCCCATTTCCATCCCTGATTTCGGATGTATTTGGGTCGCTGGTGCTGCATCTTGCTAGCTAGCTATCCTCTCCCGCACAAAAGCGGGTCATGAGGCTTGTTAATGCAGCCATTGTTCTTGGCTTTTCTTGGCCGAGGTGTCTGGCGAGCCATTCGTCTCGGACGTTGTGTTTGAAAGCTGCTAGGGCTTCGGCGTCCGGACAATCGACTACTTGGTTCTTTTTAGTAAGGAACCTGTTCCAGAATTTCCGGCTGACTCTCCGGGCTGTTGAGTTATGTGACTTAGATCGTCTGCATCCGGAGGGGACATAAGTCCCCTGAAAATTTGCCCGAAATGCATCCTCAAGCTCTTCCCAGCTTCCAATGGTATTTTCGGGGAGGCTCTTAAGCCAATGCCGAGCTGGCCCTTTGAGTTTAAGGGGTAAGTATTTTATGGCGTGGAGATCATCTCCTCTAGCCATGTGTATGTGGAGGATGTAATCCTCAATCCAGACTCCAGGGTCTGTTGTTCCGTCGTATGCCTCTATGTTTACGGGTTTGAATCCTGCTGGAAATTCATGATCCAGCACCTCATCGGTGAAACATAGGGGGTGTGCGGCGCCCCTATATTTGGGTGTGCCGTGATCTTCGGAATTTTGGCGTATTGCATTGCTTTGACGAGAATGCTTTCTTGGCCAATAGATGGACCTAACTGGGCCATCCTTTTGATGTGAATCCTTAAGCGGATCGCATATTGGCTTGTGTGCGGCACCATTCGCCGCTCTCTTTTTGCCGTGAGGTCGTCCATCCGACCGGGTGGCCTTCTTGCTTTTTAATTGTGGGCGCTCTAAGGCCTCCTCGTCGAATTTGGGCAGTAGCTTTCTTTTCGGTAGCTCTTTGTTGGCGACTGTCAGCCGTACTTATCTCATGTGCTGAATACTTTGCTCCCTCTGATCCTGAGTGCACCTTACGCTGTTTTGAGCTTCCGCTTCTGCTTTTTCAGGCTACGCGCAGTGGCGACGAACCTTTTCTGGAGGTCATTTTGCTCCAATGGTTTGTCCGGCGTGAAATCGTCCGGACTGTTGTCTTCGCCGGGGACGGATTGTTTATCCAAGTTGTCTTGTTCGGACGATTGCTTGATTGCTTGTTCGTTGTCCACCGGTTCGCCCTGCTCTATGGCTGGGTTTTTGTTGAGGCGGGACTTTGTTCGGCGTTTACGTTGCCGTTTTGACTGCTTTTCGAGGGATTTATCCTTCGTAGCGTCCCGTTGTTCCTCGTCTTCATTTCCTTTAGGTGTATCCACCATGTATACATCATGGGATGAGGTTGTCCAGCATCCTATCGGTGCTGGTTCATTGTTGTCTCCTACATCGTCGTCCATACCGTCGATGTCTTCGGAGTCGAAATCGAGCACATCGTGTAAGCTTTTGACAGTGGCTATAAAGTGGGTGGTGGGTGGGCATTGAATTTCTTCATCGTCCGCATCCCAACCTTCTTGACCGTAGTCCAGCCAGGGCTCTCCGGATAAAGAGAGAGACTTTAGTGAATTCAGGATGTCGCCAAAGGGCGAGTGCTGAAAGATGTCCGCGGCCGTGAACTCTATAACGGGCGCCCAATCGGATTCGATTGGCAAGGGCGCGGAGGGTTCGGAGTCCGGAGAGGAGTCCGTCACCCTGGAGTCGAGGTCTTCGCAAAGGACAGGGATGGAGTTCGGCTCGATCGTCGTAGAGATCATAGCCCCCGAGGCGGTGTCCAACCACTCGTCCTCGATCGAGGAATCCGGCCCCGGATTAAGGGTCGGAGCGGATACTGGTGCGGCCTCCAGGGCACGGTTCAGCTGCAGAGCTAGATCATGCCCATCGAGACAGTGCGGCGCGCTTGGCTGCGGCTCGAATCCGTCGAAGATCAAGTCTCCGCGGATGTCGGCCGTATAGTTTAAACTTCCAAATCTGACCTGATGGCCAGGGGCGTAGCTTTCGATCTTCTCCAGATGGCCGCGAATTAATTGCCCGCAGTGCAAAGCCGCCCGAACACGAAGATCTGTCCGGGAGAAAAGTCTCACCACTGGACCGGCGTCGTTGTTGATGATCGAAGGAGCCATCGGGCCTATCGGTGACGACACAGAGGAAATCTCAATGAAAGCACCAATGTCGGTGTCAAAACCGGCGGATCACGGGTAGGGGGTCCCGAATAGAGCGTCAAGGCGGATGGTAACAGGAGACAAGGGACACGATGTTTTTACCTAGGTTCGGGCCCTCTCGATGGAGGTAATACCCTACTCCCGCTTGATTAATATTGATGATATGGGTAGTACAAGAGTAGATCTACCACGGGATCAAGGAGACTAAACCCTAGAAGCTAGCCTATGATATGATTGTTCTTCATCCTACGGACTAAAACCCTCCGGTTTATATAGACACCGGATAGGTTAGGATTACACAGATTCGGTTACAATGGTAAGAGATCTACATATCCGTATCGCCAAGCTTGCCTTCCACGCCAAGTAAAGTCCCATCCGGACACGGGACGAAGTCTTCAATCTTGTATCTTCATAGTCTTGGAGTCCGGCCGTGACGGTAGTCCGGCTATCCGGACACCCCCTAGTCCGGGACTCCCTCAGTCACTAACTAATTAGCTAACTTTGCAGTTCCCCTACTTTGATAGCATTTGTCAAATCTTCCATGAAAACAGCGCGACATGCCGGTTGCCAAGAGAAGGCAAAGCTTAACCATACCTAGTAGCGATTTCACCTTGTTGCTCTGCAAGTGCCCGATGAAATGCCAGTGGATGTCTTCCGGAAGCTGCACGCTTAAGACAGGAGAACAGAGCAGAATCAAATCATCAGCAAGCAAACAGATGGGGATCCAGCCACCCAATCCAGTCCAATCCAACCCAATCCGGAGGAGGTGGCCTCACCTGCGGCGCCTCGAACAGGCGGAGGAGGACATCGATGTTCTCGCGGCGGTGGGGCGTTGAAGACCTGGCGGCGGGGCTCCTTCCCTTGGTGGCGGCGGTGGCCTCTTCCCCTCGGTGGCGGCGGCGGGGCTCCTCCTCTCCTTGTGGAGGCGGGGCATTGATCCGGCGCGGCGGTCGTCAGAGCAGGGGAGGCGGCGGGGCCGCGGTGGCGGCGGCAGCGCAGTACGGGTCGGGGCAGTGGGCGGGTTGGGGCAGCTGTGGGCGGGTGAGAGATGGGGAAGATAGAAAGGGGACTGGGGATTTTAGTGGGGGGGAAGGGTTAGCTATGGCGCACCCCCGAGCGATGCGCCATTAGTAAATTTTTTGATAGCAATGGCGCACCCCGTGGCGGTGCGCCATTAGTAATCTTTTTTTGTATAGCAATGGCGCATCCCATAGAGGTGCGCCATTAGTAAGCTTTTTTTTGGATAGCAATGGCGCACCCCCTAGCGGTGCGCCATTAGTATTTTTTAAGGATTTTTTGTTGCCTAATTCACCCCCTCGGTGGTGGGTGGTGCGCTCGGCCGATTCCGTTCGGGGGAACCGAGCGAGGAGACAGGGGAGGGTGCGGGGGGTTGGCGGCGGCGGAGTGGGGAGGTGCAGGGGTGCTCGGCGGTGGAGCGGGAGGTGCGGGGGTCGTGTGGCGGAGTGGGGGAGGGTGCGAGGGGTGCTCGGCGGCATGGGGAATCTGGCGAGGGAGGATAGCGATCGAGATGGCGGCGAGGAGGAGGCAGCCGAGACAAGCTTGGAGGAGGAGTTGGAGAGAATGAAGCGGGGAAAGTGAGTGTGTAGGTTGCTGTCCAAAATATCTAGCTGGTCCCAGGTTACTAATGGCGCCCCACCTACAAATGCGCCATTAGTTACCCTGGTTACTAATGGCGCACCAGCTGGCAGTGCGCCATTAGTAGTTTTGCAAAAAAATTGATAGTAGTGGCGCACGGTGTGACTGGTGCGCCATTACTAGTTAAAACTAGTAATGGCGCACTGTGCCATGGTGCGCCATTAGTATTTTTCAAAAAATAAAAAAAATTGTTAGTAGTGGCGCACCATGGGTGTGGTGCGCCATTAGTGTATATCACACTAATGACGCACCAACACATGGTGCTCCACTCCTCTATAGTAGTGGCGCACCACAAGTCTGGTGCGCCATTAGTGTCCATATCATCTATAGCCCTTTTTCTAGTAGTGTATATATACCCACGTACCCCGAAAACATCAGAGGCGACCATTAAAAACTATTTCCACCACCGTAACCTTCTGTATCCGTGAGATCCCATCTTGGAGCTTTAGCGGCGCTCATGGGAGGAATCGACCACGGAGGGCTTCTACATCAACACCATAGCCTCGCCGATGAGTTGTGAGTAGTTTACCACAGACCTTCAGGTCCATAGTTATCTAACCGTTACACACAAATCACCAAACTCGGTGGGACCGAATAATGAAACTTGGTCAGGCCGATTTAGTTCAAAATGTGAACGTTAAGATATTCGATGGGACCGACATGTCAACTCGGTGGGACCGATTTCATTAGGGTTAGGGCATAACGTAATCTCGGTGAGATCGATTACACAAACTCGGTGGGACCGATTTTGGTAATAAGCTAACTAGAGAGTTGGTCAGGCAAACTCGGTGGGACCAATTCTCTCATCTCGGTCGAGACCAAAATGTTACGAAGGGGAAACAGAGAGTTTGCATTGTGAACTCGGTGGGACCGATCGCTCATCTCGGTTGGACAGAAACATTATGAAGGGAAACAGAGAGTTTGCAATCCCATCTCGGTTAGACCAAGATCCCTATCGGTGAGGTTGAAGTGACTAGGGTTTCTGGCAGTGGCTATGTCAAGAGAACTCGATGGCGCCGGATAGAATGTTTTGGTGGGGCCGAGTTTGACTTTTGGTTTGGGACATATGTGGATATGAGAAAGTAGTTGAGGGTTTTCTGGAGCATATCACTAAGCATTTTTAGCAAGCAACCCATTAAGCAACACCTCATCCCCTTTTAATAGTATTGGCTTTTCCTATGGACTCAATGTGATCTTGGATCACTAAAAGTAAAATATAGAGTCTTGAGCTTTAGAGCTTGAGCCAATCTTTTGTCCTTAGCATTTTGAGGCGTCCACATTCCTGATGCATGCCATGCCAATCATTGAACTTTCCTGAAATATTTATCTTGAAATAGCATTAGCTCAATGAGCTATATGTTGTTAGGAATTACCAAAACCACCCAGGGATAGTTGCCCTTTCAATCTCCCCCTTCTGTTAATTGATGACAACATATAGATCAAAGCTTCGACAAATGACCATAAGATTGAAATACATCGTCACTTTGAGAAGTATGTGATAAGCAAGAGCTCCCCCTAAATTTGTGCATTATTTAAAATTTGCTTCGAATGCAAATGCACAATCGATTAGGATCATGGGTTACTATTCCATGTCACATACATCTTGGTGGAGCGCTCAAAATGATGGAAATTAAAAGCATGCACTCATCACCAAGCAAAGTGAATGAACATATATGTGATATAAGAGATAATATCATCCAAGCAAGCATGAAGGTAGCGTATGATCAAACACAGGATCAAACAAGTATCTCACACAGAGACATAGAGTATCAACCAAGCACACAATAAAGTCCAACCAAAAGCAAAAGAGACAAAGAAGCGAAACACTCTCTCTCGAAGCCTATGATCTATACATTTCTCTCCCTTTGGCAACAAGTTACCAAATTTTTTTAAAATGCATAATGCTATGCGTCTCTCAGGCTTGGTCTTCGGGAGGTGGTGTAGAGAGAACTCCAAGGAAGAAGGCATCAGTTGATGTAGTTGAAGCTGGTGGAGTGGCTGCTGGAGGTGGCATTGAAGTTGTAGCTGCTGGTGCTGACGATGTAGCTCTAGTATCTGGTACTGGCACTACAATAGACATCTGTAGTAGCCTTCCCCTTCTTCTCTTCTACTTCCTCCTGGAGCTTCTCAACTATAGTCTGAATCTTAGTGACTTTCAGATCAAGTTCATAGAACTTGGTCTCTATGATCCTCTCCAAGCTCTCCTGATTATCAGTCAGGGTGGCCAAGCCCTTCTCAATCCTCAATGTAGCTTGAATTAGATATCCAAGCTGATCTTGTTTGCTCTTCAGGAACACTTGAGATGCTTCCTTGGCGCTTGGAATCCTTGCAGCCTTTTCTGCCTTTGCTTTAGCTCTCTTCTCTTGTGCTTGTGCTGATGAAGGTTCATTCTCATTCATGAAAACTTCATTATCTTCAAAATCTGGGAGCAAGGGTAAATGCTCTTTGTCCAACAAGTAAGTCCCTGTGCCCATCTTTGAGTTGATGAGCACCTAAATGTGTGGAGCATACCCACAAGATCTCTTCTGGTCAGCAGCTATCCTCTTGATTGTCTCAACAATCAAACTCACAACCTTGAATTTTTGAGGGACATCAAAGATTTGCAGCAAGTTGATGGAATGTCCTATAATCATCTTGTGATCTCCAGATTTGGGTAACAGAGTATGCCTTAAGATGGTGTTGATAGTGGGTAGACCAGACAATAAATAGTGCACAGATCCAAGCTTGTGTGTCTCCAAAGCTTTATCAGGGATCTCTTTGTACATATTTTCCATAAAGTTGTGGTCTTTCTTCTAATTGGCGTAAACATCCAAATCTTCCTCATGCTCTTCTGGGGCTTTGATCAACTTGGCCCATTCTTCTACAGTTGATTGGTACCTTGTACCTTCAGACATCCACACTATCCTCCCATCTGGATAGAAATGAGCAGTGGAATAAAACTGCATGATTAGCTCATCATTCCATTTGGTGAGCTTCTGACCTACAAACTTGTCAACTCCACATGCTTTGAAGCTTTCACGTACACCTGAAAAGTGATCTTCATTCTCATCAATGAATTCCAAATCGACCCACTTCATATCACACACAATTGGCTTCTTGTCAAGAAGAATGGTCTCATAGAAGTCTTGTTGTTCTTTGGTGTGGAACCTATAGTCCACAACATTTCTCCTTCTCACAGCATAAGGATCAGACTGTCTCCAAAGTCTCAATCCTGCATCTTTCCTGATATGCATGTCCAACCACTGGATGAGTGTCATTGTTGTCTGGAATCTTCGGTTTCGGTTTTCTCAATACATGGGCTTCATCATCCTTAAGGGAGTCCTGGATTAGGGGGTGTCCGGATAGCCGGACTATAGCCTTTGGCCGGACTCCTGGACTTTGAAGATACAAGATTGAAGACTTCGTCCCGTGTCCGGATGGGACTTTCCTTGGCGTGGAAGGCAAGCTTGGCGATATGGATATGTAGATCTCCTACCATTGTAACCGACTCTGTGTAACCCTAACCCTCTTGATTGCCTATATAAACCGGAGGGTTTTAGTCCGTAGGGACGAACAACAATCATACCATAGGCTAGCTTCTAGGGTTTAGCCTCTCTCGATCTCGTGGTAGATCTACTCTTGTACTACCCATATCATCAATATTAATCAAGCGGGAGTAGGGTTTTACCTCCATCGAGAGGGCCCGAACACAGGTAAAAACATCGTGTCCCTTGTCTCCTATTACCATCCGCCTAGACGCACAGTTTGGGACCCCCTACCCAAGATCCGCCGGTTTTGACACCGACATTGGTGCTTTCATTGAGAGTTCCTCTGTGTCGTCATCTTTAGGCCCGATGGCTCCCCCGATCATCAACAACGATGAGCTCCATGGTGAGACTTTTCTCCCCGGACAGATCTTCGTATTCGGCGGCTTTGCACTGCGGGCCAATTCACTTGGCTATCTGGAGCAGATTGAAAGCTACACCCCTGGCCACCAGGTCAGATTTGGAAGTTTGAACTACATGGTTGACGTCCGCGGAGACTTGATCTTCGACGCGTTCGAGCCACAGCCAAGCGCACCACACTGTCACGAGGGGCATGATCTAGCTCTGCCGCCGAACAGTGTCCTGGAGGCCGCACCAGTGTACGCTCCGACCTTCAAAGACGGAGCCGATCACAGCCGATCGAGGATGGGTGGCTGGACACCGCCTCGGGGGCTGCGATCTCTACGGCAATTGAGCCATACACCTACCCCGTCCTTTGCGAAGCTCATGACTCCAAGGTGCCAGACTCCTCTCCGGACTCCGAGCTTCCGCGCCCCCGCCAATCGAATCCGATTGGGCGCCGATCATGGAATTCACTGCAGCAAACATCTTTCAATACTCGCCCTTTGGCGACATCCTAAACTCACTAAAGTCTCTCTCTTTATCAGGAGATCCCTGGCCAGATTATGGTCAAGAAGGTTGGGATGCGAACGACGAAGAAATTCAAAGCCCACCCACCATCCACTTCGTAGCCACTGTCGATGATTTAACCTACATGCTCGACTTCGACTCCGAAGACATCGACGGTATGGATGCCGATGTAGGGGAGAAACATGAACCAGCGCCTACAGGGCACTGGAGAACCACCTCATCTCACGATGTATACATGGTGGACACACCTAAAGGAAGCGACGATGAGGAACAACGGGACGCTACGAAGGATCATTCCCTCGAAAAGCAGTCAAAACGGCGACGTAAGCGCCGCTCAAAGTCTCGCCTCGAAAAAGACAACAGCCATACAAACCCAGCCATAGAGCAGGGCGAACCGGTGGACGACAAACATGCTATCGAGCAACCGTTCGATCAGGACAATCTGGATAAACAACCCGTCCCCGGCGAAGATAACAGTCCGGACGATTTCACGCCGGACAAGTTGCTGGAGTAGAAGAACATCCACAAAAGGCTCGTCGCCACTGCGCATAGCCTGAAAAAGCAGAAGCAGAAGCTCAAAACAGCGGAAGATGCACTTAGAATCAGATGGAGCAAAGTACTCAACACCGCAGACAAATACGGCGACAGTGGCTGTACGAAGAGCTACCCCAAGCGAAAACTACTACCTGAATTTGATGAGGAGGCCGCAGAGCCCCCGCAATCAAAAAACAAAGAGGCCACCCGGTCGGATGGACGACCCCATGGCAAACAGAGAGCGGCAAACGGCGCCGCACACAAGCCGGCACGCGATCTGCACAAGGATTCGTGATAAAAAGATGGCCCGATTAGATCTATCTACGGGCCAAGAAAGCAAGCTCCGATAAGCAATGCAACACATCAAGTATCCGAACATCACGGTACACCTAAATATAGGGTGCCGACACCCCTATGTTTCACCGATGAGGTGCCGGATTATGAATTTCCACCGGATTCAAGCCCATAAACATAGAGGCGTCTGACGGAACAACAGACCACAGTGCGGATTGAGGATTGCATCCTCCACATACACATGGCTAGAGGAGATGATCTCCACGCCATAAAATACTTACCCCTCAAGCTCAAAGGGCCAGCCCGACATTGGCTTAAAAGCCTTCCCGAAAACACCATTGGAAGTCGGGAGGAGCTCGAGGATGCCTTTCGGGCAAATTTTCAAGGGACCTATGTCCGACCTCTGGATGCCGACGATTTAAGTCACATATCTCAACAACCCGGAGAGTCAGCCCGGAAATTTTGGAACAGATTCCTTACTAAAAAGAACCAAATAGCCAACTGTCCGGACGCCGAAGCCTTAGCAGCTTTCAAACACAACGTCCGAGACGAATGGCTCGCCAGACACCTCGGCCAAGAAAAGCCAAGAACAATGGCCGCATTAACAAGCCTCATGACCCGCTTTTGCCTGGGAGAGGTTAACTGGCTAGCAAGATGCAGCACCATCGACCCAAGTACATCCGAAGTCAGGGATGGAAACGCGACACCACGACGCGGCAAGGACCAGCGTCGGACTAAGGGAAACAGCCCGAAGAGCACGGCAGTCAACGCCGGATTCAAAAGCTCTCGGCAGAATCATAAAAAGTTGCCCCTTAAGGATAATAGGGACGAGCTATCTAACTTAAACAAAATCTTGGACAAGATATGCCAAATCCACAGTACTCTCGGGAAGCCTGCAAACCACACCCACAGAGATTGTTGGGTCTTCAAGCAGTCCGGCAAACTCAACGCCGAACACAAGGGGCTCGACACACCAAGCGAGGACGATGACGAACCCCAAAAGCAGAGCACCGGAAAACAAAAGAATTTCCCACAAGAAATCAAAATGTGAACTCACTTCACGTGACAAAAGGGAAATATAGAGCGGCGCCCATAGAGGTACGCGCCATACGGCCTATCCCGGAGGAGTCTCGCCACTGGTTGTTAAAACCAATCACCTTCGACCATCGGGATTACTCTAGAAGTATACGGAACGCAGGTTGGACTGCCTTGATATTAGATCCGATAATTGGCGGACTCCAATTTTCACAAGTCTTAATGGACGGCGGCAGTGATCTAAACCTGCTATACCAGGACACAATCCGCAAAATGGGGATAGACCGAACCAAATTTTGCCATAGCAACACTTCCTTTCAAGGGGTAATGCCGGGCCCATATGCCCATTGTACGGGCTCTCTCATCGCTAGAAGTTGTGTTCGCCTCACCCGACAACTTCCGCCGCGAAAAGTTAACCTTCCACCTCGCCCCATTTACAAGTAGCTATCAAGCACTATTGGGACGCGAAGCTTTCGCCCGCTTTAATGCAATACCGCATTATGCATCTCTTACACTTAAAATGCCCGGTCCACGCGGCATCATCTCATTAAAGGGAAACATCGAGGGTTCCTCCAGTCCGGAATATTGTGCGGATGCCTTGACAGCCCCACAATAAACCAGCTTCACCAATACAAGCACTTAGACAGGTCGTCCAGACCCCGGACACGGCTGGACGAGTCCGGCGTAAACATACAAGGGCTCACTAGACGCATACCCCCGTACAAGGGGCTCCGTGCATCCAAAATAAGAGACAATAAAGCTCAATTTTGTTCATCTTTTGAATTGTACTTTGTTTATTTAATACAACGTACATTTTCCCACAATCTTTTTCAACTAAGTTCCTCTGTTTTACAGATGAACACCGTGCTACACCCGTCCAGGATACGGCACAACAGAGACACAGGCGCAGACGTGCAGTAGGGACCCGTTGCAAGGATTCTCTTCAGATTAAGACCCTGCGTAAACCTTTTTCACTGTCTCTTGTTGATACACATCCCCCGGTTTCTTGCTCTAACCGAGGAGGAGGCTGGCATTTTGGCATAGGCCACGTCAGAATTTCGCGCGTACCTGGACACGAGGGGCTTTTTACCAAGGGCGATTGTTCGACCCGCTTTCATAAAGACCGAGTACCTTAGGGAGTGTTCGGCGTCTCGAGTTAGGCCTTATATGCATCAGCTCCGAATCATGTCTTTGGTCAAATGTTGGGTTTGCCCGGCTCCTGTGTTTTGCTGCCTTACGTTCCGCTCTATCGGCTAATGCGGCACCAGGAGAACTACTGCGATTGTGCCCCCGGTTCGGCCAGGCAAGCACCTCAGTAGAGAAAGCCGTAAACAGACTGTCATGATATAGCGTGAGACTGGTCAACCACTCGTTGACCCGCTGGAATCTTTAGAATTCCTCCGCATTGACGAAGGGCCGTTTCCCAGCCAGGCACATACGCGCCCCGAATTCGGGTGAGCGCAGTGCCCCTAGGGGCTATATAGTAGCCCCACTGTCGAACTCCTATGGCTAAGTGAAAGTGATGAAGCATTATAGTCCGGTTGCCTAGTTTCCTGCGCTATCACCTCCTTTGTAGGACCAAGACGTTGGATCAAGTGTGAAAATGTGTTTTCTGCAAACACCCCCGCATTATATGCGTGGGGGCTAAAGCCAAAGACTGCCATCCTTCAGGTTATATACATATACATTAACGGCCGCACAGGAGGTATTTTTAATTCTTGAAGGCACAAGTATAAAAAAGCTTTATTCCATTGAAACATTGTTTCACAATAATACATGTTATTCGAACATAATATCCTTCGAAACCTTTGTGTCTCTATTAAACGAGCGCCTGCGAACTTCCTGAAAATAGTGCTCGGCAGTACTCGGCTTCCGTCCGAATCTTGGGATGCAACATCGGTGGCCTTCATCTCCGCCCAGTATGTCTTGACACGGGCAAGAGCCATCCGTGCACCCTCTATGCATGCTGACCGCCTTATTGCTTTGATATGTCGCACCGCACCAAGGAACTGCTGCACCAAGCCAAAATAACTCTTCGGCTCGGGCCTTTTCGGCCACAAATGAGTCATGACATTCCGCATGGCAAGTCCGGACAACCTATTCAGCTCCGCCCATTTGGCCAAATGATCGGTTAATGGAAGTGGACGCTCTGGACTACGGAACTGCGAACAAAAAAGCTCTTCCATCTCGTGATCCTTTTGATCTCCGAAGTGTTCGGCAGCGTCCGCGGAACTCGCCGCCAAGTCCAGATAAGCATCCTCACTACTCCACAGCCGGTCCAACTGAGCATATTTAGGATTCGTGAACTTCCTCCGCAGCAGAAAAGGCTTTCCAGCAGCGATATCTACGGCCTGACGTAGCTCCTCCTTCATAGCTCTCATCGCAGAGCGAGCATCCTTGGTCTCGGTGGTGGCCTTCTTCATGTCCTCTTTCTCCGCTCGACCTTCTTTTTCAAGAAGCTCGCAGCGGTCGGTAGCATTCTTCAACTTCACGGCCATTTCGGCCATTTCCTTTTTGCTTCGGCAGTGAGCAGCATGTTCGGCTTTTAGCTCTTCGGTCGCCTTTAAGGCAGCCACATCACTTTTTATGGCCTGCTCCTTGGCTCGGGCAAGCTCCGCCCGAAGGTTCTCCATGGAAGCGGCACCATCTGCATCAAGCATACATGCTGTAAGGCACAGGCATCAAGCTCCCTTACCGGGTGTCCACGGAGAAACCGCATACCTTGTGACTCGTCAAGCCGCTTATTGACAAGCGCGATGTCGGCATCCGCCGCGTCAAGTTGCCGCTTTAGTTCGGCAAAATCATCAGTCCGGCTAGCCACCGGACGCTCCGCCACCTACATATGAAGGGCGACATATTATAACCTGGGATTATGATCCTCGGCACGCTGTCATTTTTGACAAACGCACCGAGTCTCAGGGGCTACTATCTACACAGGGCGCATCTTATATATGCGGAACCGTCAAAAGGTACATCATTGCACGTACCTCAAAACCTGTCAGTAAACTTCTGGCGGCCTCGTACAACCCGCTTTCCGCGGACGAAATCTTTTCAATACCGTACCCATCAATGCACGGTGATCCTCTGAGATAGACACTCGCCCGAGCAGACCTTCCAACTCCTCCGACCGTGCACCAGCAGGTGCCGGACTCGTCTGATGGCCTTTTTCGAAGGCCGGACACGGAGGGCTCTGGGGGGCCCTATGACCGCCCTCCACCCCTGCTGGAGGGCTGATCTCCTTGGGGAAATAATGCGGCCGGGGCATCTTCCGGTGCAGGACCCTCTGGCGAGGATTTCTTCCCGCGCTTTGAGGCCTTGGTCTCCGGATCTTCAGAGGCGGTCCTCTTCTCCCTTTGGATGGAGGGATTCACGATCCCTCCTTGCTTGATAACCTCCTTCGTAGAGACAGTAGCTTCCTTGTTCCCCCCTTCGCCTTCTTCTAAAGGCGCCGCCTCCAGCTTCTTGGTTAACACGGGATCCGGCGTGGTCTCAAGGAAGGGGGTCGGACACCTGATCAGTTTTGCTTTCGCTATCCACTCCTGTTTAGGGGACAACTCTTTTAAGGGCAAGTTTATGATAAATATACGGATAGCGTGTCCGGGTACGGGACTACTTACTTGAGCATCGGGGCGATTGCAGCTCAGACCTGCGTCCTCGGTCAAATCCGGACACATTGCTTGTGATCTGAAGAACAGTTTGTACATCTCCACGGGCGTTGCGCCCATAAAATATTGGAGAGCTCGTGGTCCCTCCGGATTGAACTCCCACAGGCGGAGGGGGCGACGCTTGCAGGGCAGGATGCGACGAATCAGCATGACCTGCGCTACTACGACCAGATTGATCTCTATCTCTCTAGGAGGTCTCGAATACGTCCCTGCAACAAGGGCACGTCCTTGGACGGCCCCCAGTCAAGCCCTTTATTGACCCACGACGCCAGCCGTGGTGGAGGACCCGAGCGAAAGGCAGGTGGCGCCACCCATTTGGTGCCCCTGGGAGCTGTGATATAAAAGCACTCTTGTTGCCATAGGCTGAGCTCCTCTTGAAAAGAGCCCTCGAGCCATGGAGCGTCAGCATTCTTGCTTATAACAACCCCTCCGCACTCTGCCTGTTGCCCCTTGATCATCTTCGGCTCCACCTTGAAGGTCTTAAGCCATAATCCGAAGTGGGGGGTAATGCAGAGGAACGCTTCACACACGACGATGAATGATGAGATGTGGAGGATGGACTCCGGATCCAAGTCATGAAATTCCAGCCCGTAATAAAACATGAGCCCCTACGAAGGGGTCCGTCGGGAAGCCTAGTCCCTGAAGGAAGTGAGATGCGAACACCACGCTTTCACCGGGCTTGGGAGTGGGAATAACCTGCCCTTGAGCAGGCAGCCTATGCGAGATTTCGCCGGTTAGATACCTGGCATCTCTTAGCTTTATGACGTCTTCTTCCGTGACGGAGGAAGGCATCCACCGGCCTTGGAGGTCAGAGCCGGACATCATCAAAGGTCCGAAGCGCCTGAATCTGGAGCTTTGGGTGTTGGAACTCGAAGCGAGGGGCAGATTCAATGGAGATTGAGAAAAAGGAGCGAGGCCCTGGTCTCTTTATAAAGAGGTTGAATACCAGGAGCCCTCCCCATGACTGTTCGGGACTCGCCTTTGATAGAGGAGGCGTGCCAACGGGCACGACTGGGTTACCCACGCCCGTATTAATGAGAATCCCGGAATAAGGGGACACGATCTCTGCTTTGACAAGACGTGCCAAGGAAACCGCCTCGCTAAACGCACTGAGGTGGGACAGTAAAAATGATTCGGATAAAGGCTTGGCCGTGGTGTGATGTCACGCCACGGAATACATCGCCAGATTGAACTTGTGTAAATGTTATTCTCTCTACGGTGGTATGTGGAACTTATTTTGCAGAGCCGGACACTGTCCTTGTGTTCAAAATCTTCTATGAAATATTTGGAGGAGGAACCCGCCTTGCAATGCCGAAGACAATATGCGCGCCGGACTCGTCATCATTGAAGCCTGGTTCAGGGGCTACTAAGGGAGTCCTGGATTAGGGGGTGTCCGGATAGTCGGACTATAGCATTTGGCTGGACTCCTGGACTTTGAAGATACAAGATTGAAGACTTCGTCCCATGTCCGGATGGGACTTTCCTTGGCGTGGAAGGCAAGCTTGGCGATACGGATATGTAGATCTCCTACCATTTTAACCGACTCTGTAACCCTAACCCTCTTTGGTGCCTATATAAACCGGAGGGTTTTAGTCCGTAGGATGAACAACAATCATACCATAGGCTAGCTTCTAGGGTTTAGCCTCTCGATCTCGTGGTAGATCTACTCTTGTACTACCCATATCATCAATATTAATCAAGTAGGAGTAGGGTTTTACCTCCATCGAGAGGGCCCGAACCTGGGTAAAAACATCGTGTCCCTTGTCTCCTGTTACCATCCGCCTAGACGCACAGTTCGGGACCCCCTACCCGAGATCCGCCGGTTTTGACACCGACAATCCTCTTCTTCAACCTCAGGCAATGGGGCCTTGTTCTTCTCTTCAGCAGGAATGTTTCTGGTGCTTCTCTTGGGCTTAGAGGGTTTCTGAGTTTGAGCTGTTTCTTTGGGAGCAGCCTTGGGCTTTGATGGAGCAGCCCCTGACTTGATGGCATCTCCCATAAGCTTCTGAGACTTGGATGCTGATGCAGCATCCTCTTCCTCTTCCTCTTCTTCTGAATCTCTTACCATAGTTGATTTTCCAAGAATTTTTGCAGATGTGGTTCTTGCCCTCTTCTTTTTCTCGCCATCTTCAACTGCCTCACCATCATCTGATTCTATTGTGAATTTCATGGTTTCTCCTGTTGGAACTTTCCTTGGCATTGACATTGGACTCTCTTTGCTGGTGCCTTCTTATGCAACCCTGGCTTAGTTGCGGCAGCTGTGCCATACTCTTTCTTTAGCACTTTCTTCCTTGAGGTGGCCTCATCCTCAACAGCCACATAGTCCTCATCCTCAGAGTCTGAGGTTCTCTTCTTCCTTGTTCTAGTGGCTGCCTTGGGAAAGTTACTTGAAGTGCTACTGCTTCCTTCATCATAGCTGCTTGAGGGACTAGTGCCCTCACTCAATTTCACTTGTTCTTCAGATCTGTTTTGGCTATCACTTTGATCAGACATCATGGCAATCACACTGACAGCAAATCCTGTGAATAGATGTAGATGAGGTAGACTAGATGAGCATCACAAAGTGCAAAGTTTTTGCAAAACAGATGACTCAAAAACTTAGTTTTAGTTCTCCACAGAAAGCATTTCGGAGCTATCGATTTGTTAAACTCGGTGACACCGAAGCAACTTTTGGAACCTAAACTAGTGAACTCGGTCAGACCGAGTCACAGTTTGGTGGTACCGAGATTGCTAGGGTTTCACAGAGAGTCGAACTCGGTCGCACCGATTTGCGCTTCGGTCGACCAAAACGCATGTGCAATGGCCTAAGCCAAATCGGTGAGACCGATTTCTACAACTCGGTCGGTCCAAGATGAGTTCGGCGGAGACCTAACCCAAAATTTTCGAATCAAATCTAACCTAAAGGATGTTTTCTCTGGATCAATTGTTTTCGTATGTGCTAAAGGTCATGGGAAAGCAATGTGCTACGAATCGGAGTAGCGAAATAGCACAAAGAGTCGAACCCATACCCTAGTTCGGTGGGAGTTCGCTACGGTGACAACGGCGCAGCAGAATTCCATTGACGGTGACAGAAACCATCGGCGTGAGGTCGCTGGCGTCAAGGAGACGATTCGGAGACCCGAGGAGGCAGAGCAGGACACGCACGGGCTGAGGAGTTTGAAGAAATTTCCAAATTCTCACCCGTGGGTTTATATATCCTGACCCTGTCGGTGTGACCGAGTGGAACAACTCGGTGTGACCGAAAAGTTCAAATCGGTTGCACCGAGATGGAAAACCTTGATCAACTTAGTGAACTCGGTGTGGCCGAAGTGGATGACTCGGTCATACCGAAATGCACAAAGAGGTTTTGTAAGTTTAAGTCTATAACGAATCAGGGACTCCGAGTGCTCCTCACACAGAGTGGTTCGAATCTAACTTGATCAAACTTTGTGATGTAGCCTGAATAGAGTTTGAGACGAGAAAAGCATAGATAGCTAGAGGGAGTTCTTAGGCATTCTTGTCCATCCATTTGGCAAAAGAGAGAAAGCCACTCAATCGCAGCAACAAATGGATGTCCCCGAATGAGTAAAAATATGCAATCAACATGCTCACACAATGAAATGGAAAATGAAATATGTGACAAAGCACGCACAAACACTCTAGCATCTATCAAGCAATTGGCGATGACTAGGTCATCTATATATGAGTATATTGACTTAGGAGTCAAATGATAACATTTGATCATAGGTCACACTCTTCATTTAAGCATAAGTGGGGTTACCACTTTCACATAAAGAAGCATTGTTGTGTTCACACCATTAGAGTTGCTTTAGCTCAATTTATTAGAGTAAAGCTCCCCCAATATGTGATACCCCCCGTAAGAGGGATGAACTAACCTTGGGTTTTGTCGATGATAACTTCATGTACGTGTTGAAGATGTGGACGTTCAATGTTGATGTAGATCATTTGGAGCAATCCATTGGAGTGAGTTGCACTTTCAATACCTACACGGGTTAGTCCCGCAAGGAACAAACAAGGATATCCATAGACATAGAGTAATGTACACACAAGATGATGTCCTTGAAAGCATTAAGTTACCTTGTCCCTTGTCTTATCAACAAGAGGGTTTGTGACTCCTTGAACTAGTGCAATATGTGGAAGTTGTTTGCACATGTCCTTGCCAAAGTATATGAGTGAAGTATGTTGGCGGAGTCACCCTCAAGAACTCTCTAGTTCGTCTTCTTCGGGATCCACATCATCTTGATGGGAATCCATGGAGTTTTAGTCGTACTTGATGTAGTAGAACTTGATGTAGTCTTGGTAACCCACTTGACCAAGGCCTTGGGAGCTTCTTTAAATGCATCAATCTCCTCTTGAAGCTTGTCCTTGCCTTTTTGCTTGTGGTCTTGTGGTGGAAGATCATCTTGAGCTTGTGTTCCTTGGAAAGAAGTAGGATCATACTTCTCTTGTTGAGGAACGAACTTCGTCTTGGGGTTTTGATCTTCTTCCCACTCAACTCCATTGGCATTGAACTTTTGTTCAAAACCAACACCTTGATTCTTCCGGTGCCTTCCTTGCTTGCGTACAATTTCATCAAATTGCTTACTTCCAACAAGGCTTTTCTAAACACCTTTCTCTATAATTCCCTTCAATAAGCTATCTTCTTGCTGAAGTGTAACTTGGCTAAGAGAATCATTAGTGGAATCAAGAGAACCACTAGAAGCAACAACATTGGATTTAGCATGATTATTGTTACTACTAGATGAAGAATCTTTCTTACTCTTGTTGCTAGATTTTACTTGTGGCATGTAAGTAGACAAGAGTAAATGCTTGGCAATGTAAGAAGAACTTTTCTTGTGAAGATCATCATTGATTGCTTTTAAGAACCCATGCTCTTGCTCAAGGTTGAGCTTTTCAAAGCGTAGCCTCTCATGAGTCTTTAAAAGTTCTCGATGATCTTCCAAGGTAGTTTCATGAGCTAACTTAAGAGTGTTTAGTTCTTTGGTTAGACTCTCAATCTCCTTCTTATCATCGTCATTCATTTTATCTGGATTAGCATGATTAATAGAAAGTTCATCATAGTTTTCATAACTAGATTTCTCAACAAGTAAATCATCATCTCCTAGCAAATCATCTTCATCACTGTTGAAATCAACATACTCGGGGTGTGATACCTTTGGGCCTTTAGCCATGAAGCATCTTCCAATTCCTTCATTTGGTGAGTCAAATATGTCGTAGGAGTTGGTTGACACCAGTGCTAGACCGGCAACACCTTCATCTTGAGTATATTCGGAGTCGGAGTCTTTCGGAGTGATGGTCGGAGTCGGAGACGGATACCCATTCACCAACGTGAGCTTGATGTCTTCGTTTTGTGTAGCTCTTTGATGATTTGTCCTTCCTTTCCGAATCCTTGCTTCTCCGAGAGGTTCTTCGTTCATAACGATCATCTCTACTCCTCTCTCTTGGTGGTGATTCTTCTCTTCTACTTCTTCTTTTGGGAGAATCTTCTCTTCTTTTGTAATGAGCCGTACACTCATTGGAGTAGTGTCCGGGTCTTCCAGAATTGTAGCAATTTCATTCATGACTTGAAGATCTTTTGTCATTGTAGGACCTTGACTTGGAACTTCTTTCCTTGCTTCTACTCTTGTAGAACTTGTTGAAATTCTTCACCATTAGGCTCAATCCTTCATTGAAGGTTTGTTTCTCACTTGATGATGTAGGAGCATCACATGAGGCTTTGTAAGCACCACTTGACTTGTTGTGGAGCTCTTCCTTATCCTTAAGTCACATCTCATGAGCAACAATTCTTCCAATGACTTCCGTTGGCTTGAGATCTTTGTAATTGGGTATCATTTGGATCAATGTGCACACGGTATCATATTTTCCATCCAAGGCTCTTAGGATCTTCTTGATGATGAATCTATCGGTCATCTCTACACTTCCTAAGCCAGCAATCTCATTTGTGATGAGAGCAAGCCAAGAGTACATTTCAGTGACACCTTCACCATCCTTCATTTTGAACTTGTCAAGTTGACTTTGAAGCACATCCAATTTTGATTCCTTGACGGAGTCTGTACCCTCGTGCATATCAATCAAAGTATCCCAAATTTTCTTTGCATTCTCAAGACGGCTGATTTTGCTGAATTCTTCGGGGCACAATCCATTGAAGAGAATATCACAAGCTTGAGCATTGCATTGCAGCATCTTCAACTCTTCCGCGGTAGCCACGGTTCAGTTCTCTCCCATCAAAGAATTCACCTTGCAAGCCAATACACACAATAGCCTAAACGGCGGGGTTATGTCCAAGAATATGCATTTTCATCTTGTGCTTCCAACTAGCAAAATTAGTACCATCAAAGTAAGGACCTCTACAGTGGTAATTCCCTCGTTAAACGCCATACTCTCCTAGGTTGTGAAACCAAGGCTATGATCACAAAAATCTATGGAAATCAAGGCAAATGGAGACCGTAGCTCTGATACCACTTGTAGGATCGAAAGTATGTCCAGAGGGGGGTGATTAGACTACTTGACCAAATGAAAATCTAGCCTTTTCCCAATTTTAAGTCTTGGCAGATTTTAGCAACTTAGCACTAGTCAAGCAATCAACCTACACATGCAAGTCTAAGAGTATATCAGCGGAATGTAACACATTGCACATGAAGGTAAAGGGAGGAGTTTGGAGGGAGCAAACGCAATGTAGACATGGAGATTTTTGACGTGGTTCCGATAGGTTGTCCTATCGTACATCCACGTTGATGGAGACTTCAACCCATGAAGGGTAATGGTTGCGCAAGTCCACGGAGGGCTCCACCCACGAAGGGTCCACGAAGAAGCAACCTTGTCTATCCCACCATGGCCATCGCCCATGAAGGGCTTGCCTCACTAGGGTAGATCATCACGAAGTAGGCGATCTCCTTGCTCGTACAAACTCCTTGGTTCAACTCCACAATCTTGACGGAGGCTCCCAAGTGACACCTAGCCAATCTAGGAGACACGACTCTCCAAAAGGTAATAGATGGTGTATTGATGATGAACTCCTTGCTCTTGTGCTTCAAATGGTAGTCTCCCCCAACACTCAACTCTCTCTCACAGATTTGGATTTGATGGAAAGATGATTTGAGTGGAAAGCAACTTGGAGAAGGCTAGAGATCAAGATTTATGTGGTTGGAATTGAATATCTTGACCTCAACACACGAGTAGGTGGTTCTCTCTCAGAAAATGTATGCTGGAAGTGTAGGCATGTTTTGATGGCTCTCTCCACGAATGAAGAGTGGGTGGAGGGGTATATATAGCCTCCACACAAAATCTAACTGTTACACACAAATCACAAAACTCGGTGGGACCGAATAATGAAACTCGGTCAGACCGATTTAGTTCAAAATGTGAACGTTAGGATATTCGGTGGGACCGACAAGTCAACTAGGTGGGACCGATTTAATTAGGGTCAGGGCATAACATAATCTCAGTGAGACCGATTGCACAAATTCGGTGGGACCAATTTTGGTAATAAGCTAACCAGAGAGTTGGTCAGGCAAACTCGGTGGGACCGATTCGCTCATCTCAGTCGACTGAAACGTTACGAAGGGGAAACAGAGAGTTTGCATTGCGAACTCGGTGGGACCGATCGCTCATCTCGTTTGGACCAAAATGTTACGAAGGGAAACAGAGAGTTTGCAATCCCATCTCGGTGAGACCGAGATCCCTATCGGTGAGACCAAAGTGACTAGGGTTTCTGGCAGTGGCTATGTCAAGAGAACTCGGTGGCGCCGGATAGAATGTTTCGGTGGGGCCGAGTTTGACTTTTGGTTTGGGACATATGTGGATATGAGAAAGTAGTTGAGGGTTTTTGGAGCATATCACTAAGCATTTTGAGCAAGCAACCCATTAAGCAACACCTCATCCCCTTTTAATAGTATTGGATTTTCCTATGGGCTCAATGTGATCTTGGATCACTAAAAGTAAAATGTAGAGTCTTGAGCTTTAGAGCTTTAGCCAATCTTTTGTCCTTAGCATTTTGAGGGGTCCACATTCCTGATCCATGTCATGCCAATCATTGAACTTCCCTAAAATATTTATCTTGAAATAGCATTAGCTCAATGAGCTATATGTTGTTAGGAATTACCAAAACTACCCAAGGATAGTTGCACTTTGAGTAGCTGATACCAAGGAGTGGCCCGAAAAGTAGAGCCACAATACTTGGACTTTAGGGAGTTGGTTCGAGCGAACAAACATTTAGCCGGATGGCAACTAAGCCCATGGGGGCAAGGACCAGCCTCCGGTCGTCGCCCGAGGTCTGAACTTAGCGCCCTGGGCACAGGCCACCAGCAGGCGTGGGCCTAAGAAACTCATAAAGGAGTAAAAACGGAAAGCATAAGAGTGACTTAGCTGTTTTTATGCCCCAGGCGGGGATCTAGTCCGGGTTATTGAAGCGGCGGCGTCCGAGTCTGTCGAGCCTAAACAGGCGGAGCCGAACATTGTCGGGCAAAGCTTGAAGAGGTGGAACCGAACATTGTCGGTTAGGGCTTGAGAAATTGAATGACCACACGTGGTCGGGGCAGAGCCTGTGGAGGCAATGGAGGCTAAAGATCATCCGGCCAGCAGCTGATGACCCACAAGTATAGGGGATCTATCCTAGTCCTTTCGATAAGTAAGAGTGTCGCACCCAACGAGGAGCAGAAGGAAATGATAAGCGGTTTTCAGCAAGGTATTCTCTACAAGTACTGAAATAAGTGGTAACAGATAGTTTTGTGATAAGATAATTTGTAACGGGCAACAAGTAACAAAAGTAAATAAAGTGCAGCAAGGTGGACCAATCCTTTTTGTAGCAAAGATAAGCCTGGACAAACTCTTATAATAGGAAAAGCGCTGCCGAGGACACATGGGAATATCGTCAAGCTAGTTTTCATCACGTTCATATGATTCGCGTTCGGTACTTTGATAATTTGATATGTGGGTGGACCGGTGCTTGGGTGCTATTCTTACTTGAACAAACATCCCACTTATGATTAACCTCTATTGCAAGCATCCGCAACTACAACAAAAGTATTAAGGTAAACCTAACCATAGCATGAAACATATGGATCCAAATCAGCCCTTACGAAACAACGCATAAACTAGGGTTTAAGCTTCATCACTCTAGAAACCCATCATCTACTTATTACTTCCCAATGCCTTCCTCTAGGCCCAAATAATGGTGAAGTGTTATGTAGTCGACGCTCACATAACACCACTAGAGGCTAGACAACATACATCTTATCAAAATATCGAATCTAATACCAAATTCACATGACTACTAATAGCAAGACTTCTCCCTTGTCCTCGTGAACAAACGTAACTACTCACAAAGCATATTCATGGTCATAATCAAAGGGGTAATAATATGCATAAAGGATCTGAACATATGATCTTCCACCAAATAAACCAACTAGCATCAACTACAAGGAGTAATAAACACTACTAGCAACCTACTAGCACCAACCGGACTTGGAGACAAGAATTGGATACAAGAGATGAACTAGGGTTTGGAGATGAGATGGTGCTGGTGAAGATGTTGATGGAGATTCCCCTCTCCCAATGAGAGGAGCGTTGGTGATGACGATGGCGATGATTTCCCCCCTCCGGAGAAGTGTCCCCGGAACAGCTCACGGAGCCCTAGATTGGTTCCGCCAAGGTTCCGCCTCGTGGTCATGGAGTCTCGTCCCGAAAGGTTGCTGAATGTTTTTCTCATCGAAGACTTCATATAGGAGAAGATGGGCATCGAGAGCCACCAGGGGCCCATGAGGTGAGGCGGCGCCGGGCGCCCCACCCTCGTGAGCAGTGTGGGCCCCTGGCCTTCATCTTTGGCGACGATTTTTCTTTATTTATTTTAAGATATTCCGTGGAGTTTCAGGACTTTTGGAGTTGCACAGAATAGGTCTCCAATATTTGCTCCTTTTCCAGCCCAGAATTCCAGCTGTTGGCATTCTCCCTCTTCATGTAAACCATGTAAAATAAGAGAGAATAGTCATAAGTATTGTGACATAACGTGAAATAACAGCCCATAATGCAATAGATATCGATATAAAAGCATGATGCAAAATGGACGTATCAACTCCCCCAAGCTTCGACCTCGCTTGTCCTCAAGCGAAAAGCCGATAACAATAAATATGTCCTCATGTTTAGAGGTAGAGGCGTCGATAAAAAAATAAAATACGGACATGAAGGCATCATGATTATTCTCATAACAGCAACATATATAGATTTTGTCATATGATTACTTATGTTCAAATGATGATCTTTTCACAATGCAAAGGTATGAATCAGAAACCTTATTGGGCGCCAACAATTTATAACCTCAGTCATTGAAGCAATTGCAATTTATCATAACATCGGAAAGAGTCTATGTCAGAGCTTAAAAGCAAGTCCACATACTCAACTATCACTTAGTCCTTCATAATTGCTAACACTCACGCAATACTTGTGGTTACGGAGTTTTAATTAGACACAGAGAAAGATAGTGGCTTGTAGTTTTGCCCCACAACTTTTTACCTCAAGGGTAATGTCAACAATAATAATTCATGCTCCCCTACATCCAATTAGATATGTATATCATGTTCTTTCCAACATGCTGGGCTTGCCAAAGGATAAAATGAAAAAGGAAAGGTGAAGATCACCGTGACTCTCGCATAAGGTAGAGGATAATAATAAAAGATAGGCCCTTCGCAGAGGGAAGCAGAGGTTGCCATGCGCTTTTATGGTTGATGCACAAAATCTTAATGCAAAAGAACGTCACTTTATATTGCCCTTTGTATGCGGAACTTTATTATGCAGTCCGTCGCTTTTATTACTTCCACAACAAGTTCGTACAAATCTTATTTTCTCTGCACTAATAAGTCATGCATATTTAGAGAGCAATTTTTATTGCTTGCACCGATGACAACTTACTTGAAGGGTCTTACTCAATCCATAGGTAGATATGGTGGACTCTCGTGGCTAAACTGGTTTAAGGGTATTTGGAAGCACAAGTAGTATCTCTACTTGGTGCTGAGAATTTAGCTAGCATGAGGGGAAAGGCAAGCTCAACATGTTAGAGGATCCATGACAACATACTTTATCTCAGATATAAGAAAACATAACTCATCACGTTGTCTTCCTTGTCCAACATCAACTCTTTAGCATGTTATATTTTAATGAGTGCTCCCAATCACAAAAGATGTCAATGATAATATATCTATATGTGAAACCTCTCTTTCCTGATTACTTCCTATTAATTGCAACGATGACCAAAGCTATATTTGCCAACTCCCAACAACTTTTAATCAACATACTTTTTCTATGTGAAGTCATTACTCTCGATAAGATCAATATGAACTCTTTGTTTCTTTTTATTCTTTCTGCTTTTATTCACCCAAGATCATGGCAAAACAATCAAGCCCTTGACTCAACACTAAACTTTATTATATATAGCTCACGGACTCGATTACATAGAGGGATCATAAAGCAAAACTCAAAACTAGATCATGCCATAACTTTATTCTACTAGATCAAGATACTACTAATAGGATCGAACTAAGAAAAACGGTAAAGATAGGAGTTGTGATGGTGATACGATACCGGGGCACCTCCCCAAGCTTGGCAGTTGCCAAGGGGAGTGCACATACCCATGTGATTATGTCTCCTTGTTTGTCGGTGAAGAAGGTGGAGGTGTCGTTGATTTAGTTGATGGCATAGACTTCTCCCTTAATTTGTGCTTTAGGACGGTATTTTGATCCCTCAGACCATCAATCTCCCACTCTAGGGTTAATATCTTCTTGCATAGGTCCTGCTTATTTTCCTGCAAGAGACGAAAAGGGATAAACTCGAACTTTGGTTTCTTTGCCCTATCAGGGAGACTTGATCTTTTGAACTCCACATGCATGTCCCCAGGTTGAGGTAATGGGGCCTCATCTTCATCTGAGCTCGCCTCCTCCTTCCCCTTGGGTTCATAGTCCTCTTGTTCCTCCGTAGTCCAACCATTGTGCTCCACGTCTCCATAGACCTTAGGATTTGCTAGGTAATCATCCACATAGCTTTCTCCTTCCGAATCCTGTGATGACATGTTGATCTAATCTGCAGCAGCAACAGCTTGAGACAAGAACAGAGGATATTTGCGTGATACGAGAGTCAAAACCTTCGGGAGAATATATAATGAATTTTTACCGACCAAAATACGCATCGTGCAAGAAAACAGAGTCCGGAGGGCACACGAGGTGCTCACGAGGTAGGGGCGCGCGCCCAGGGGGGTAGGGCGCGCCCACCACCCTCCTGGGGCCCTCGTGTCCTTCCCGGACCTCCACTTATTTTTCTATTTTTCTAAATATTCCAAAACGAAGAAATATTGCCTTAAAAATTGTTTTGGAGTCGGTTTACTTACCGTACCACACACCTATTCCTTTTCGGAGTCTGAAACGGTCTGGAAAGTGTCCCTTATGTATTCCTCCGGGGTTTCGGTTTCAATAATATTGGTTTCAATATTTATGGGATTACCTGAGATATAATGTTTGATTCTTTGACCGTTTACCACCTTCGGATTTGTGCCTTCTAAGTTGTTGATTTTTATGGCACCGGAACGATAGACCTACTCGATAACGTAGGGACCTTCCCATTTAGAGAGAAGTTTTCCTGCAAAAAATCTTAAATGAGAGTTGTATAGCAATACACAATCACCTACATTAAACTCACACTTTTGTATCCTTTTGTCATGCCATCTTTTAATTTTTTGTTTGAACAACTTAGCATTTTCATAAGCTTGGGTTCTCCATTCATCAAGTGAGCTAATATCAAATAACCTCTTCTCACCGGCAAGTTTGAAATCATAGTTGAGTCTTTAATAGCCCAATATGCCTTATGTTCTAGTTTGAGAGGTAAATGACATGCTTTTCCATAAACCATTTTATACGGAGACATACCCATTGGATTCTTATATGCAGTTCTATAGGCCCATAATGCATCATCAAGTTTCTTGGACCAATTATTTCTAGACCTATTAACAGTCTTTTGCAAAATTAATTTGAGCTCTCTATTACTCAATTCTACTTGACCACTAGACTGTGGCTGATAAGGAGATGCAGTTCTTTGATTAAAGTCATATTTAGCAAGCATTTTACGGAAAGCACCATGAATAAAGTGTGAACCACCATCAGTCATTAAATATCTAGGGACTCCAAACCTCGGAAAAATAACTTCCTTAAGCATTTTAATAGAAGTGTTATGATTAGAACTACTGGTTGGAATAGCTTCTACCCACTTAGTAACGTAATCAACAGCAACTAAAATATGTGTATATCCATTAGAGGCAGGAAAAGGTCCCATATAATCAAAGCCCCAAACACCAAATGGTTCAATAACAAGTGAATAATTCATAGGCATTTCTTGACGTCTACTAATATTACCAATTCTTTGACATTCATCACAAGACAAAACAAACTTACAGGCATCCTTGAAGAGAGTAGGCCAATAAAAACTGGATTGCAATACCTTATGTGCAGTTCTATCTCCAGTGTGCTGTCCTCCATAAGCTTCTGAGTGACACTTGCGTAGGATCTGTTCCTGTTCATGCTCAGGCACACAACGTCTAATAACACCATCTACTCCTTCTTTATAAAGATGTGGGTCATCCCAAAAGTAATGTCTCAAATCATAGAAGAACTTTTTCTTTTGTTGGTATGTGAAGCTAGGTGGTATAAATTTAGCAACAATATAATTAGCATAATCAGCATACCATGGAGTGCTACGAGAAGTGCTTATGACAATTAATTGCTCATCAGGGAAGCTATCATCAATAGGTAGTGGGTCATCAAGAACATTCTCTAACCTAGACAAGTTATGCGCAACGGGTTCTCAGCTCCTTTTCTATCAACAATATACAAATCAAATTCTTGCAGCAAGAGAACCCATCTAATAGTCTAGGTTTAGCATATTTCTTTTCCATAAGATATTTAATAGCAGCATGATCAGTGTGAATAGTTACTTTAGAATCAACAATATAGGGTCTGAATTTATCACAAGCAAACACAACTGCTAATAGTTCCTTTTCGGTAGTAGCATAATTTCTTTGAGCATTGTCTAGAGTCTTACTAGCATAATGGATAACATTTAATTTCTTATCAACTCTTTGCCCTAGAACATCACCTACAGCATAATCACTAGCATCACACATGATTTCAAAGGGTAAATTCCAATCAGGTGAACAACAGGTGCAGAGACTAATGCTTTCTTAAGTATTTCAAATGCTTCTACACAATCATCATCAAAGACAAATGGTACATCTTTTTGTAATAAATTAGTCAGAGGCCGAGAAATTTTTGAGAAGTCCTTAATGAACCTCCTATAAAATCTGGCGCGACCAAGGAAACTTCTTATACCTTTGATGTCCTTGGGACATGGCATCTTTTCTATAGCATCAACCTTGGCTTTATCAACTTCAATACCTATTTCAGAAACTTTGTGCCCCAAGACAATACCTTCATTAACCATAAAGTGGCACTTTTCCCAATTCAAGACAAGATTAGTTTCTTCACATCTCTGCAAAACTCGATCAAGATTGCTCAAGCAATCGTCAAAAGAGGATCCATAGACAGAAAAGTCGTCCATGAAAACCTCACAAATCTTTTCACAAAAATCAGAGAATATAGCCATCATGCATCTTTGAAAGGTAGCAGGTGCATTACATAAACCAAAAGGCATACGTCTATAAGCAAAAGTACCAAAAGGGCAAGTAAAAGTAGTCTTTGATTGATCTTTAGCCAACACAGGTATTTGAGAGAAACCAGAATAACCATCTAGAAAGCAATAATGTGTATGTTTGCATAATCTTTCTAGCATTTGATCAATAGAAGGTAAGGGGTAATGATCTTTCTTAGTAGCTTTATTTAATTTTATGGAAATCAATTACCATCCTATAACCTGTAATAATTCTTTGCGGAATCAATTCATCTTTATCATTAGGGACAACAGTAATACCTCCCTTCTTAGGGACACAATGGACAGGGCTTACCCACTGACTATCAGCAACGGGATAAATTATACCTGCCTCCAGAAGCTTGAGTATTTCTTTTCTTACCACTTCTTTCATTTTAGGATTCAAACGTCGTTGAGGATCACGAACTGGTTTGGCATCCGCTTCCAAATTTATTTTATGTTGACATAAAGTGGGACTAATGCCCTTAAGATCAGCAAGAGTATACCCAATAGCGGCACGGTGCTTCTTCAGAGTTTTCAATAATCTTTCTTCTTCATTCTCTAAAAGGTTAGCACTAATAATAACAGGATATATTTTCTTTTCATCAAGATAAGCATATTTAAGATTATCAGGCAACGGTTTAAGCTCAAACGCGGGATCACCCTTGGGTGGAGGAGGATCCCCTAGGATTTCAACAGGCAAATTGTGTTGCGTAATAGGTTCCTGTTTAAAGAATACTTCATCTATTTCCCTTCTTTCATTCATGAACATATCATTTTCATGGTCTAGCAAATAGTGTTCTAAAGGATCACTAGGAGGTACGGCAATAGAAGCAAGACCAATAATTTCATCCTTACTAGGCAATTCTTCCTCACGATGTTGTTTACTAAATTTAGAGAAATTAAACTCATGAACCATATCATCCAAGCCAACAAAGTAACAACATTCTTTTTGCAGTCTATCTTAGCATTAACAGTGTTCAAGAAGGGTCTACCAAATATAATGGGACAAAAGCTATCTTGTGGAGAACCAAGAACAAGAAAATCAGCGGGATATTTAGTTTTTCCACACAAGACTTCAACATCTCTAACAATTCCCATTGCAGATATAGTATCTCTATTGGCAAGTTTAATTGTAACATCAATATCTTCTAACTCAAAGGTGCAATATCATGCATAATTTCTTTGTATAAGTCAATGGGTATAACACTAGCACTAGCACCCATATCACATAAGCCATGATAACAATGATCTCCTATTTTAGCAGAAATAATAGGCACGCCTACCACATGTCTATGTTTATCTTTAGCACACGGTTTAGCAATTCTAGCAGTTTCACCACAGAATTGAATAACATGCCCATCAATATTAACAGACAAGAGATCTTTAACAATAGCAATATTTGGTTCTACTTTGACTTGCTCAGGAGGTGTATAAGTTCTAATATTGCTTTTATGAACAACAGTTGAAGCTTTAGCATGATCCTTCATTCTAACAGGGAAAGGTGGTTTCTCAACATAAGAGGTAGGAACAATAGGATCATTATAAGTGACAGTCTTTTCTTCAACTTTAATAGGTGCAGCTACTTTTACTTATATGGGAGGATGATATTTAAACCACTTCTCCTTAGGGAGATCAACATAAGTACCAAAAGATTCATAGAAAGAAGCTACTATCTCAGAGTCAAGTCCATATTTAGTGCTAAAATTATGGAAAATATCGGTGTCCATAAAAGATTTAACACAATCAAACTTAGGTGTCATACCTGACTCCTTACCTTCGTCGAGGTCCCAATCTTCAGAGTTGCGTTTAATTCTATCCAATAAATTCCATTTAAATTCAATAGTCTTCATCATAAAAGAGACAACACAAGAAGTATCGAGCATGGTGTGATTGTTATCAGAAAGCCGAGCATAAAAATTCTGAAGAATTGTCACTCTTGGGAGCTCATGATTGGGGCATGAATATAACATTGATTTAAGCCTCCCCCAAGCTTGAGCGATGCTTTCTCCTTCACGAGGCCAAAAATTATATATATAATTGCGATCACGATGAGCAAGATGCATAGGGTAATACTTTTGATGAAATTCCAATTTCAATCTTTTATAGTTCCATGATCTCGTATCATCACATAGCCTATACCATGTCAATGCGTCTTCCTTCAAAGATAAAGGGAAGACCTTCTTCTTAACAACATCATCGGGTATACCTGCAAGCTTAAATAATCCACAAGCTTCATCCACATAGAGTAGATGTTCATCAGGATGCTTTGTTCCATCTCCTGTAAAAGTATTAGCTAGCAGTTTTTCCATCATACCCGAAGGAACTTCAAAAGGAGTTTCATTTTCAATAGGTTCAGTAGGTTGAGGAGCAACTCTTTGCTCTACTAGACGGGGTGAAGATACCCCGAACAAGCCCCAAATAGAATTACATTCCATGGTAACAAGTGACAGGAAATTTCAGCACACTATATAAAATTTTCCTTACCAAATTCCACTTACCAAAGGCGCTACACTCCCCGGCAACGGCGCCAGAAAAGAGTCTTGATGACCCACAAGTAGAGGGGATCTATCGTAGTCCTTTTGATAAGTAAGAGTGACGAATCCAACGAGGAAGCGAAGGAAATGATAAGCGGTTTTCAGCAAGGTATTCTCTGCAAATCTTGAAATAAGTGGTAACAGATAGTTTTGTGATAAGATAAATTGTAACAAGCAACAAGTAACAAGAGTAAATAAAGTGCAGCAAGGTGGACCAATCCTTTTTGTAGCAAAGGACAAGCCTGGACAAACTCTTATAATAGGAAAAGCGCTCTCGAGGACACATGGGAATATCGTCAAGCTAGTTTTCATCACGTTCATATGATTCGCGTTCGGTACTTTGATAATTTGATATGTGGGTGGACCGGTGCTTGGGTGTTGTTCTTACTTGAACAAACATCCCACTTATGATTAACCTCTAGTGCAAGCATCCGCAACTACAACAAAAGTATTAAGGTAAACCTAACCATAGCATGAAACATATGGATCCAAATCAGCCCCTTACGAAGCAACGCATAAACTAGGGTTTAAGCTTCTGTCACTCTAGCAACCCATCATCTACTTATTACTTCCTAATGCCTCCCTCTAGGCCCAAATAATGGTGAAGTGTTATGTAGTCGACGTTCACATAACACCACTAGAGGCTAGACAACATACATCTTATCAAAATATCGAGCAGTACCAAATTCACATGACTACTAATAGCAAGACTTCTCCCTTGTCCTCGGGAACAAACGTAACTACTCACAAAGCATATTCATGTTCATAATCAGAGGGGTAATAATATGCATAAAGGATCTGAACATATGATCTTCCACCAAATAAACCAACTAGCATCAACTACAAGGAGTAATCAACACTACTAGCAACCTACTAGCACCAATCCCGGACTTGGAGACAAGAATTGGATACAAGAGATGAACTAGGGTTTGGAGATGAGATGGTGCTGGTGAAGATGTTGATGGAGATTGCCCTCTCCCGATGAGAGGAGGCGTTGGTGATGACGATGGCGATGATTTCCCCCTCCGGAGGGAAGTGTCCCCGGCGAACAGCTCCACGGAGCCCTAGATTGGTTCCGCCACGGTTCCGCCTCGTGGCGGCGGAGTATCGTCCCGAAAGGTTGCTTAATGTTTTTTTCTCATTGGAAGACTTCATATAGGAGAAGATGGGCATCAGAGAGCCACCAGGGGGCCCACGAGGTAGGGGGCGCGCCCCGGGGGGGCCGCTCCCCACCCTCGTGAGCAGGGTGTGGGCCCCCTGGCCTTCATCTTTGGCGATGATTTTTTTTAATTTATTTTAAGATATTCCGTGGAGTTTCAGGACTTTTTTAGTTGCACAGAATAGGTCTCCAATATTTTCTCCTTTTCCAGCCCAGAATTCCAGCTGTCGGCATCCTCCCTCTTCATGTAAACCTTGTAAAATAGGAGAGAATAGCCATAAGTATTGTGACATAACGTGAAATAACAGCCCATAATGCAATAGATATCGATATAAAAGCATGATGCAAAATGGACGTATCAGCAGCCAAAGAACTCAGAGCCAACAGTACCGCAGCCCGAATGAAGCTAACATGCGGCCAAAGAAGCCAGAGCGGCCAGGAGCAACTAGTAGCCTGCAGTCGGCCAGGAGGGTGCAGCTGGCCAGGAAGAGCCAGCAGCCTGTAGTCGGCCAGGATGAGGTTGCAGTCGGCCAGGAGGTGCGAGCAGCTTGCAGCCGGTCAAGAGGCTGCAGCCTCTGCAGCGACAGTTAAGCATGTAGCTCAATCAATAAATACAACCTTCAATGGCTCCAGTAGGCCGGGGCAGCGGCCTACTGGTCGATCGGGCGATGACACAAACGGCACACCTGAGTAAGGCGGTGGCGGGGCGCGGATCAAAGGCGGACAGGGAGGGTGCGTCACCCCGCACGGTTGCACTGAGGGTGTGCTTATGTTGAGCCTCCCAGCGCTAGCAGGGAGATGGCGGCGAAGCCACAATGGTGATGGCGAAGAGGATCCCGCCCAGACCGTGATTCCAGATGAAGCTCGCCCCACGGAGGGCACCAACTGTCGTGGTATTCTCACGGCGGATGCCATGGGATGGCTAAGAGAGGTGAGAGCAAGGATACGATGGAGATTCAGGATGGAATTGGGCAACAGCACACGGTGACATACCCATGTTCGGGGCCTCGTATGGAGGTAACACCCTACTCCAACAAGGATCTCAATGATGAACTCATGATGTACAAGGCTACTCCTGAAGTTGTATCAAAGGAGGAAGAAGAAGGATGTGAGCTCTGCTCTCTCCCTCTGTGTGTGTGTGTGTGTGTGTGAATGAATCCTACTCCTGCCAGAAGGCTCCCTAGGTCACCTTATAAGCACGGTTCCCAGGGGACAAGAGAGTGAGGGAGAGAGTAGGCCCCATGGGACCCAGTTGGCTGCTCTGTCCTGTCTCGTGAGGTCACGTAGTGGGCAGCACTATTGTCAATAGTGCCGCCTATAACGGTATGGCAGACTCTGCAATCTATCAGTCACAGTGTCTTCTGCTCGTGTCCGATGGAACGCCTGATGTTGACTTTGCCGGGCTGCATCCGGCCAGGCCTCAGCCGGCCGGCTACAGCTAGCCGGGCTCCAACCGGCCAAGCTCCAGCCAACCAGGCTCTAGGAGGCCGGGATGCAGCCGACAGGCTCCAGCCGGCGTGTAGCCGGTCACGTTCTAGTTGGCTGGGCGGCAGCCAGTCGGGCTCCAGCCGGCCGTCCTGTAGCTGGCCAATCTCCAGCCGGCCAGGCTACAGCCGACCGGGCTGTAGCCGGCCCGCCTCTAGCCAATCGGGCCCCAGCCGGCCAGGCAGCCTGTCTTCTAGCTTATCATCTTCGGTTGTTTTGTTGATTCTCATGGGGTTTGGCATATTGGGGATTACACCCCCGACATTATTTAGAAATGTTATCTTTTCTCCTTAAGCCTATCCGTGGTCATCCCCCCAACAAATAAGTAGTAGTCCACAAGGACTTGCGGCATGTTGAAGGGCCATCTAAATGGCTAAGGGGCTGGCCTGCTAGTCCATTCTTCCAAGATATAAAGGAGCATAAGAATTTTTTTTCTTTTTAATAGTAATTCCTCTGTATAATGGATAATCATTTGCTACCAATGGATGAATTGTTTCTTATTTCCAATTAGATAAATTGATTTGCTCCAATGGAGACTTGAAATTCCACATTTGGCACTAAGATGATGAATAAGCTTATACTTGTGGGACCTCAAACTGTACTCACGCCCATCTAGCCTTGAATTTGGTAATACAAATGCTTTTATTATAACTGAAGCACACAACCGGCAGCACCGCTGCAAATCACATGCACGTAAAAGTCATATTGATGTATACTAGATCATCGAAGGTGTGTGGTTGCACCGTCAATTTTGGCACTTTAATGTTGGTATTTGATACAACTATTTGACGCGGTAGTATTTTAAAAAAATTATTGCAAAAAAAATATTTAGGAATTATTGTAGGTATGTGTCATTGGATGAGGAAAATGTCTGATTGTAAGGAATTTAGGACTTCTTCCAAAACAAAATGAGGTTGGTAAGTTTCTGTGAGATGGCTAAACTTTTATTTGGTCGCTCGCACTAGTAGGGAAACCCCTTATAGGATTTTACTACTAGTAGCGTTCGGTGAAAATAAAATGCAGCAACCGCTAACTTGCCTAACTACCAACAGCGTCCACAAAAATAATAAGTGTTGCTGACGTGTAGACATTAGCAGCATCTGCAAAGAGGAAACACTGCCAAAAAGTTACATGAAGGTAGCCATTATGCCATAAACAGCTGTCAGAGCACGGCTGGGGGAACGCCGCCATTGTCACTCGAAGTAGCAGCGTCTTTGAAGTAGTCGACCGTTGCTCTTGCTACTGTTATGTCTGACACCCTGTGCTAGCCTGCATGTGGGCCCTAAAAGCTAGCGGAGTTTCATTATCTTGCTAACTACTCCCTCCGTCCAGAAATACTTGTCGGAGAAATGGATACAAATGAATGTATCTAGAACTAAAATACATCTAGATACATATATTTTTCGAACAAGTATTTTCGCACAGAGGGAGTAGCAAACACTAGTAGTGTTCACCTTGGTTACACGCTGCTCATTGTTGCGCCCAATAATTGATCACCCCTTCTACTTCCACCTCTCTTCTTTCTCCCTCCCTTTTTACTTCTTTCTCCTCATAATATATCCCCCCACCCCCACCCCCACACACACATTTTCATTAGTAGATATATTTTCCATATTCCCCTTGTACTTTTCTTCTCTCAACACCGGGTGCTCACCATGAGCCCTTCGCCGTGGCCTATGATGACGGATGTGTCCAGCGGATCATCGCGTTGCAACAGCACATCATGCTGGAATTTTATCTATTTTGGGCCTAGCCCAATAAGCAGTTTCAGAAATTCCTAATAAATTCTAGAAGCCCACGCAGCCCATTCGTGCAAGACAAGAGGTGGAACTAAAGTTTAGTCCCACATTGCTAGTTTAGAGGGAGTTGGACCTCTTTATAAGGGTGGTTCTTTCCCCACTTGTATGAGCATGAGAACAAGAGGGACATCCACGCGCGCTCCTCCTCCGCCGCCACCCGCCTCGCCCAGACGCACCCCGCCGCGGGTTGCGGGAATGAGCCGAGCCGATGTCTAAATTTTTACCACGCACTAAGGGTATACGAAAGGTCACACGGAAGCTGAAAAGATTTTTGCGAAAGTGGAGTTCGAATGCGAACGGTGCAGCCCTTCGGCTGCTGGCTGTTCGCTTCATCTCCGTCTCTTCGTTTCGCCTCCCGTCGCTGCCCTCTCGCCTCCTTCTCTTGCGCCTATAAAAGGGAGGTCGCTCCTCCCAGAGAGACGCACCAGAACTACTCCTTCCCTCGCCATCGGTTCCATCTCTGAGCTGCTGCTATCTTCCTCATCCCGGCTTGCGGCGTGCACCGCACGTCGGGACAGTAGGCCTCCGAAACCGCACCTTTTGAGTCCTGTACGGGAGAAGGGTGATAAGGTTTTTGGGGAGCGCTCCGCGCGACTACTGACTTTTCCATCACGGACTCCGACGACTACTTCCCCGACGACGACTTCTTCCCCGACGTCGACAATCTCATCGACGACATGGCTGGAGAGGATGTCGACCCCAAGTCCAGTGCTTGTGCTGCTGTTGTCATGTACGTGTTCTTCCTCTTTCTGTTAGAGACCCTGCTACAGTTCCTTGTTCTAGTGTTTGCCCTAGATATGTTAGACTCTGTTTCATATATGCAACTTGCTATACTATCTGCTCTAGATGAGTTTAGTTACAGTTCATATATGAAGATGTTGTTTACCTTCTCTTTATCAAATCGCATGACTTGTTTTATCACTGCTATACTAGTCGTGCTTTATCTAGTATTTCTGATAATAAAATCATTTGGTAAATACCTCATATTTCCAACAATCCAAAAACCTTATTATAGGCAATTTACCCTGAGTGGTTTTGCTGCTTCCATGAAACCTCCTATGTTTGAGGGTATCCACTATAAGAGGTGGCGCATGAGAGGAGTCTTATGGTTTCAAACCATGAGTTGCTATGACGCCACTCTTGGCAAACCTGAAGGAGGGCTTGATGCTCAACAGGCACAAGCTTTTCAGAAAATGGATACTCTGTTTAAGGCTGCTCTCTTGAGTGTTCTTGGTGAGAACATAGTTGATGCTTATGCGTCAATTGATAATGGAAAAGATACGTGGGATGCACTTGAGGCCAAGCTTGGGGTCTCGGATGCTGGCACTGAGCTGTACATCATGGAGCAATTCTATGATTACAGGATGACTGAAGAGCACTATGGGTTGAGCAAGCTCATGAGATACAGTCATTTGCTAGAGAACTTGAGCACCTCAATTGTATGCTACCGGAAAAGTTTGTTGCCGGAGGTATTATCACTAAGCTTCCTCCTTCATGGAGGAACTTTGCTACCTTACTGAAGCATAAGAGACAGGACTTTTCCGTCCCGGATCTCATTGGCACTCTTGATGTGGAAGAAAAGGCGAGAGCAAAGGATACACGTGCTCGAGGTATTGAGGAAGGATCTAGTGCCAATATGGTACATAAGAAGAACTTCCAGCCCCACAAGCTCAAGAACAAGGGCAAGTTTAATGGTAAAGCAAAGTTTGATGGAAAGAACAAGGCTGTGCAGCTGTGACACCCGGATAATTAAGCTACAGTAATTCCTGGCTAATGATGCCACATCATCATGACTACTGTTGTTGAACTCACGTTGGATTGAAACCGGTTCAAATTTCAAATTCAAATCAAAAGTCCAAAATTTAAATTGCCAAACATGAAAACTAAAATGTTCAAAGTGTGGCAAATAATCCTGGATATTTGTCATGTTGGAACCCACCTCATTTGAGTTCCCAAAATGCCCTCGATTTTAGCTTGTGGTCCAACAATAATTAAATTGGCCTTTCCAATTTCTAAAAATGGTTAGCCAACTCCTTCTGACCCCAAACTTTTTATGCAACTTCACTTTGTTCCTATCTATTTTTGTGCAAAGTGCCACATTTAACAAAAATAATTCAATAGCTCTTTTAAATAGGAAACAGAGGCAAATAAAAAAAAGAAAAGAAAGAAAAGGCCACCCCCTTAGTGGCCCTTGTGGCCCAGCTGGCCATCCAGCTGGTCGGCCAGGCCGGCCCACTCCCACAGGCCAGCCCACCTAAAAGGCGCCCACTTCCCTTCCACAGCCTATTAGGCCACCCCCACCCCCACTCCCCGAACCCTAACCATCTCCCGATCCCCATTCCTCCCCACTCGCTCCTCTTCCCCCATCCCACGTCTCGATCTGGATCGGGGGCGCTGGCCCCTGACCCCGGTGAACACGCCGCCCCGCCCCCTTGACGCCGCCATCGCCCGTCTCTCCGTCGCCTCCCGCGCGGCGCCCGCCCACTCGACCCGAGCTGGATCGGGGGCTCGACCCCGCGACGCCCCGAGACTCGACGTCGCGCCGTCGCCGCTCCCATCACCTCGTCGGCGTCGCCTCCCACCTCTTCCTCGATGGCTCCATCGAGCCTCGACGACCCTGATCCCCTGCAAACAGGGGTGAGACCCCGAACCTCTCTCCTCTGCCCCATTAGCCGTCGCCAGCACTCGCGCGCCTCACCGCAGTCACCGGCCCTGCTCGTGCCCGCGGTTCCCGGTTGCGTCGCCGCCGCGGCCGTGGCCACCGACCGCACCTGCCTCCCGCTGACCCTCGCCCGCGTCTAGTCCCGACCGGCCTCGCTGGCCTCGCTGCCCGCCACGGCCACCGCAGTTGTCTTGGCGCTTCGTGGCTGCATGCCCACCAGCCGATCGCCCGCCTTGACCGCGCCTCGAGGGGCCTGCTGCCCTTGCCACGCCTCCCCTCCGGCCGCAGTCGTGCCTCGCCGGCGCGCCCGTTCGGGCAACGTTGCACCCATCGGGCGTCCACGCCCGATAACCGCACGCCCGCACACCCGGTTGGCCTTATCGGCCACTGACCGTGGGGCCCAGTCCCTAAAAAAACAACAAAATGTAATTTAAAATAAGAATAAGTAATTAGTTGATTAATTAATTAAATATGTAATTAATTAACTTAATTAACTCTGTTTAGTACCTAATTAACTTGATTAGTTAATTACAACTGTTAATTAGTTGTTAGTCTATGACAGAACGGCCCCACACGTCAGAGTTGACTTTGGTCAACTCTGTTGACTGCTTACATCGTGATGACGTCATGCTGATGCAGTAGCCCCTTCTTAGAATTATTAATAATTTCAGAATATTGCTAATATTTTAGAAAATCATAGAAAATAAACCGTAACTCGGATGAAAATACTTTGTACATGTAAGTTGCTCAGAAAAGCGAGACGAATCCGAATACGCAGTCCGTTCATCTGTCACACGTCCCTAACTTAGCAAACTTTGAACTTTTCCCCTCCGGTTCATTTGTCTGATAGACGTCCGGAACTGGGAAAACTTTCCCGGATGTTATCCCACTTCACCGGTATCATGTAAAGCACTGCGTTAGAACACCTCTAGCCCTGCTTATAATCATGTTGTGCATATGTTTGCGTGTATTTACTGTTTCTTCCCCCTCTTCTCTCCGGTAGACCCCGAGACCGCTGCTGATGCCGCTGTGATCGACTACGTCGACGACGACCCTCCTTCTTGTCTGAGCAACCAAGCAAGCCCCCCTTTGATCATCCCGATATTGCCCATTCTATACTCTCATGCTTGCATTAGATTTTGCTACTGTTATTGTTTGCTCCTATTCTGATGCATAGCCTGCTTTTGTACCTTCTTTTGTTACCTACCTGCTTATCCTAAACTGCTTAGTATAGGTTGGTTAGTGATCCATCAGTGACCCCCACTTGTCCTTGTTGCCACTGCTTCATCATCGACGACTCGAGCTACATGATCGACGACCAGAGCCCAACACCGCACATCACATCACGCCCCTTTAGTTGTTCGACTCTGCAGAGCTACTATCGAGTGCCGAGGGTGATCCCTCATAATGCACTCCTGATGATAATTCTGTAGTGTAGCTATTCGGTCGTGGTCATCGAGGCTGTTTCCTCCTTTACCATTCCCGATACGGCTCTGTCGTGCAAGCCCTCAAGTGTGAACCTCGAGGGTGGTTCCTCTTACGTTCACCTTGATGATTACATCGAGTGGAATCCTCCGAGGGTGATTCCTTGGGTTTTCCCCTTGATGTTTGGACACACGGTTACCTTGACATTACTTGAGACCTTTGGGAAAGTCGGGCGGGCCCGGAGAGCACCCGCAAGATGATTACGAGGCACGGCCGGGAAGTCAGGCAGCCCTCGTGTGGGCTGGGCTTGCCCTTGCCGTATTTCCTCGAGACGGGGCGACGGGGTCACATTATCGTGAGTCTTTGCTCGTCTCCGCGAGCTAACAATACACTAGCCACCACGCGAGAAGAGATATGGGCCTCGATGTCGCGGTATCAGCCGAAGCTTTGTCAGACGTCCAGTTCAACATTGTGGCCGGGCTGGATCGTGCCATCCACTTCACGGGTGGTGCTGGTATCCCCTGCGCACAACGACCCGGAGTGCAACAGGCGATGGGCCCAGACCCCGGAGTGCTTAGGATGTAGACTGGCGGGGACCTCTCTCCTGAGCCTAGGTCAGGCTGCGACGTGTTGATCTTCCGAGGGCGGGCATTGACCCCAGAAAGGTGTGTCCGACCAGAGTGATCGAGCGTGTTGGAAAACGTGGTGCACCCCTGCAAGGAAGTTATATATTCGAATATCGTGTCCACGGTAATGGACGTTCAGACTTATATCCTGATCTTATACAACTACAAATGGATACTTGAGATATGTGGCTCCGGGATTGCTTTCTCGCAGGGAGGCGAGGAAGGATCTCTAGGCATTAATGTTACAACATGCTTGCTAATTATAAACTGCTATTCTTTACTCTTCTACATGCTGCAAGATGCTCGGAGCTGCGTGAAGATGCTAGTCTTCGATAGGCTAGGCCTTCCCCTCTATTCTGGCATTCTGCAGTTCAGTCCATAGATACAACCCTTCCATTTGATACCAATGCATACATAGTATAGATCTGATGCTTGCGAGTACTTTGGATGAGTACTCACGGTTGCTTTGCTACCCCTTTTCCCCCTTCTTTCTTCTTTCCGGTTGATGCAACCAGATGGTGGATCCATGGAGCCAGATGCCACCGCCGACGGATACTGCTACGTGAAGACCGCCGACAACCAGGAGTAGTTAGGAGGTCCTAGGCATGAGGCCTTGCCTCTTCAATCGTTGTAGCTTTAGTGTTTGCCTTCTTAAGGCAGTGTTGTTTAACTAATGTCTGTACTCAGATATTGTTGCTTCCGCTGACTCTTGTGTATCGAGCTTGTATTCGAGCCCTCAGGGCCCCTGGCTTGTAATATGAAGCTTGTATTATTTCATTTTGTTTCTAGAGTTGTGTTGTGATATCTTCCCGTGAGTCCCTGATCTTGATCGTACACATTTGCGTGTATGATTAGTGTACGGTCGAATCGGGGGCGTCACAAGTTGGTATCAGAGCCGACTGCCTGTAGGATCCCCCTTTCCAACTCCTTGGCCGAAGTTGCAGAGTCAATTTTTAAAAAATGGTTTTACTAACATGGATGTGTGGCTTACGGGCCCATGTCGCCATTGGATGGTATTAGGATCTTTTATTCCTTGTCTTTACTCTGGGAATATGATCTGTCCGCTCCTCGGGTTAAATGATTTTGCTAACTCTAACTCTAGGTTCTCGTAATTAGTTTCTCCCGGAGAGCCCATCACTCCAGATGATTACTTGGTACATTAGAAGATTCTAAAGACACTCTCCGATGTTTTACCAAGTCCCTTGTACCCTTCGCGTTGCGATCCCTACCACCGATAAATCCTTATGGGTAACTACCTACAATTGCCGTTCATACCTTCATCCCCAGTTGCCCTGGTTATTACAAGATGTCCTGAAATACTCTCTGATGTTCCGAGAATCTTGTATGCTTACTGCTCTGCAGTCCTTGTCGCATGGATACCCCTACGGATAATTACTCGCTCTTATCGAGTATCCATTCATCCCCAGTTATTCTTAAGCTTCTTAAGATACTTTGTAATACAATCCGAGCTTTCGATGACCTGTGTCGCCTATTGCTCTAGGAGGTCTTACCTGCCTACACTCTAGCTAATTCCGTATGCCTAGCAATATACATTGACGTCCTTTGTCATTATCATCTTGAGTCTTTCGATTTGATATGTCTATGCCGCAATCATCAGTTGATCCTTATAGATTATCTTTCCAGCTCAGGCGTATTCCCGAACATCAGCTGGTTCTCAGCCAATAAGATTGCCATCGATTGTGCCCTACTTCTATTCAACTTGTCCATCCTTGATCAGAGCCTCTACTTCTGATCCCACGATTTGGAAACCATAATTTCTTTGCATTTGAGCTTTGAATTAGTCAGTTGTTTTTATAACCTGACCTCCTTGCATTCTTTCTCCTTCTGGTTGAGTACTGATACTCACATCAGATCCATTGTGGACCTCCAGGTCCTTTGTTTGGTTTTATCCAATAGAGTCCTTCATATTCAGTAACCTTGTGAGCTTTTCCTCGGATACATAATGCCTTTGGTAGATTGTATCCCCTGCTTTTGTCAACCATGCTCTGCTTCCGAGCTTGAGTTATTTATTCCTAAAGTTTGTGGTATGCGTTCCTGAGATGCCCCGATGGGTTGAACCTACGCCTCCCCTAATCCGTTTGAACCCGAGAGTCTTCACGAGTCTTACTCTTCTGGTGTTTTGCCAGATAAAATACCAACACTACAACTTCATCGAAAGCGAGAAGTGAATGAAAGGTTACGCATTGAAGAAGTGGGAGTCGACCTTGAACTTTGTGTTCATGCCCATGGGAAGATGTGGAACTTACCATGGAAGCTTCTTGTAATAATAATCCCCTTGTGATGAGTTCATATCGTATCTATGCTTGGTCCTTGGCAACCATGGTTCCGACCATGACTGTTATCCTTCGATTGCATTTCTCGGACGAGTTAAAGTACTTGTCTCCTTCAGATCTTTTCTCCTGTCCAACCTCTATCTTGTTCTACCATCTAGTATTGCCCTCTAGTATCTCGAGAATATCACGGAGCTACATAACATTTCATGAGTTCTTCATGAACTATTAATTCTTGTTGATTCCAAGTTTCTACGGGTCTGAGATGTTAGACACTCGAGAATGCCGATAACTGATTCGATGTCTACACTTTCCTTTCCATTGTTTTGTTTAAACTTTCTTGTAACGTAACATATATGAGCAGTGATAATTCGCTGCTTATGTAAATGACTCGATGTACAACTCTGTCAGTAAGACCTTGTTACTATTGTTGATGACATTCCGGTAGCCACTGATGGACGAGAAATTTGCCTATTGGTCCGCCTCGTCTTAACGAGCAGGAAAATGGTTCTCTTCGTCCCTCACCCTTGGTACCAACGTTGTTGCCAACATAAATGACAGGCTATCCTCTGACCTGCCTTGCTATCATGACCATGCAAAATGCTAGCGCCCTTCCTGCTTTTAACCCACAAGGTGGGCCCATAACCCACAGTTCCACAGGATCGAAACCTGACTCCTGTACGTCCTTGTTTTTCAAAGTTGTTCCTCGCGCTTGGCTTCGTATGTAATTCACGAGCCCCCTTCATTGTGATCTATTCTGGTATCAGATGCAATACTTATTCCCATTGCTCTAAACCCCTTTCACCTTCTTACCTTGCTCTCGATGACTATCTTGAATTTCAACTCGAGAGATGCCTCTATGCCACGTTCACTCAGATAGCCCCCAGGTACCTATCTTGTGTTGAGCTCCGTCCTTCCCGAGTCTTTCCCCCATACTCTACCTCCTAAAT
This sequence comes from Aegilops bicornis, assembly GCA_021605145.1. Classification (NCBI taxonomy): domain Eukaryota; kingdom Viridiplantae; phylum Streptophyta; class Magnoliopsida; order Poales; family Poaceae; genus Aegilops; species Aegilops bicornis. The sequence goes on along the minus strand of CM038673.1, from coordinate 635,262,429 downwards.
CTCAGGACGAGATTTCTTGTAGTGGAGAAGAATTGTGACGCCCGGATAATTAAGCTACAGTAATTCCTGGCTAATGATGCCACGTCATCATGACTACTGTTGTTGAACTCACGTTGGATTGAAACCGGTTCAAATTTCAAATTCAAATCAAAAGTCCAAAATTCAAATTGCCAAACATGAAAACTAAAATGTTCAAAGTGTGGCAAATAATCCCTGGATATTTGTCATGTTGGAACCCACCTCATTTGAGTTCCCAAAATGCCCCTGGGATTTTATCTTGTGGTCCAACAATAATTAAATTGGCCTTTCCAATTTCTAAAAATGGTTAGCCAACTCCTTCTGACCCCAAACTTTTTATGCAACATCACTTTGTTCCTATCTATTTTTGTGCAAAGTGCCACATTTAACAAAAATAATTCAATAGCTCTTTAAAATAGGAAACAGAGGCAAATAAAAAAAGAAAAGAAAGAAAAGGCCACCCCCTTAGTGGTCCTTGTGGCCCAGCTGGCCATCCAGCTGGTCGGCCAAGCCGGCCCACTCCCACTGGCCAGCCCACCTAAGGCGGCCCACTCCCCCGCTTCCCTGGCCTATTAGGCCACCCCCACCCCCACTCCCCGAACCCTAACCATCTCCCGATCCCCATTCCTCCCCACTCGCTCCTCTTCCCCCAGCCCACATCCCGATCTGGATCGGGGACGCTGGCCCCCGACCCCAGTGAACACGTCGCCCCGCCCCCTTGACGCCGCCATCGCCCGTCTCTCCGCTGCCTCCCACACGCCGCCCGCCCCCTCAACCCGAGCTGGATCGGGGGCTCGACCCCGCGGCGCCCCGAGCCTCGACGTCGCGCCGTCGGCACTCCCATCACCTCGTCGGCGTCGCCTCCCACCTCTTCCTCGACGGCTCCATCGAGCCTCGACGACCCTAATCCCCTGCAAACGGGGGTGAGACCCCGAACCTCTCTCCTCTGCCCCATTAGCCGTCGCCAGCACTCGCGCGCCTCGCCGCAGTCACCGGCCCTGCTCGTGCCCGCGGTTCCCTGTTGCGTCGCCGCCGCGGCCTTGGACACCGACCGCACCTGCCTCCCGCTGACCCTCGCCCGCGTCTAGTCCCGACCGGCCTCGGCCCGCTGCCTGCCACGGCCACTTGTTGTCTTGGCGCCCGTGCGCCGCATACCGGCGATCGCCCGCCTCGGCCAGCGCCTCGGGGCCCTGCACACCCTTCCGCGCCTCTCCTCCGACCGCGATGCGTGCCTGCTTGGCCCGCCCGTTAACGCAGCGCACTCCGGGCATCCACGCCCGATAACCGCATGCCCGCACACCCGGTTGGCCTTATGGGCCACTGACCGTGGGGCCCAGTCCCTAAAAAACAACAAAATGTAATTTAAAATAATAATAAGTAATTAGTTGATTAATTAATTAAATAGGTAATTAATTAACTTAATTAACTCTGTTTAGTACCTAATTAACTTGATTAGTTAATTACAACTGTTAATTAGTTGTTAGTCTATGATAGAACGGCCCCACACGTCAGGGTTGACTTTGGTCAACCCTGTTGACTGCTTACATCGTGATGACGTCATGCTGATGCAGTAGCCTCTTTTTAGAATTATTAATAATTTCAGAATATTGCTAATACTTTAGAAAATCATAGAAAATAAATCGTAACTCGGATGAAAATACTTTGTACATGTAAGTTGCTCAGAAAAGCGAGACGAATCCGAATACGCAGTCTGTTCATCTGTCACACGTCATTAACTTAGCAAACGTTGAACTTTTCCCCTCAGGATCATCTGTCTGACAGACGTCCAGAACCGGCAAAACTTTCCCGAATGTTATCCCACTTCACCAGTATCGTGTAGCACTGCGCACTACTAGGAAAAGGCCTACTAATGGGGCACCGGTTTTGCCTACTAATGGCGCACTACTGGTGCGCCATTAGTATCACGCCACTAGTATTTTCTACTAATGGCGCACTGATGCGCCATTAGTATCTGGTATACTAATGGCGCACCACCTAGTGCGCCATTAGTATGTAACACCATCGCCATTAGTGTGCCTCCTGTGGGGCCATACGTAACCATGTGCTTTTTCATTATAATGGCGCACCCTGTTGTGATTAGCCTTTAGTATCCTTTGGCACACTAATGGCGCACCTGGTGGTGATGCGCCATTTGTGTGAATATTTGGTTTTTTTTACTTTTCTGATTTTTGCACAGGTTACAAAATATATTATTTGACAAAATATAGACAGCAGCACACAACAACAGCAGATTCATCGAATACAATAGAAGATTAGTCTCTGAATACAATTCATCATATTAGTCTCCGAATTCAAAAGACCGAACAAAGATAAAACATTACAAGTCTCAAGACCGCGAGTATCGAGTTTGTCTTCACATTACAAGTCGATATCGATCATCTAAACTACCATCACATAGAAGAGAGCTGTGGTAATCACGATGAGCATCATCGCGATCAAACTGGTCTTCATCCGGTTCCTCCAACGCTCCCTCCTCTCTCCCGCTAGATAGCGGGCGTATCTAGATTCGGCCTCCGCCCTAGTGGTGTACCCTTTGTAATCATATCACTGAAAAGGTGAACCTGTCTCCGACACTCCTCCCGATCGTCGTGAACTCCGGGAACCTTACCCTTGTACCACGACATCTGACGGCATCTCTATGCACAAGCCAAACAACAGACAATACATAAGCAATATGTAAGTATGCAACAAAAGGATCGGAAGTCAAAAGCAAGACATTAATAGCACGATTCATGGTCCTACTAATAAATAGCATCGATTACATCTAAGTTGAACGACTGTCCAAAGCAAAGAGACATACGAATTCATTAAAGTTTAATTACAACATGAGCCAATCAATGTTTGTAACTAGACATCACTACTTTCGACTCGACTCATCGGACGGGAGCGTGGATGAAGCCGCCGTCTGTCGTGATGGTCATGAAATCGCGGTTGTTGTCACCCTGCATTTGTAGCGTTTCATCTATCTCACTGTTGGACGGTTGATATCTGCGGAAGAACTGCCCCGAGGTATGAAGGACATCTTGATGGATGATGTCCGCAAACTCCGACTGGATGCGAGAGAATTCTTGTCTGAGGTCCGCGTCCTGGGTTGCCGACAACCTCACGGCCCAATCTTTGAGACTATCTGGTAGCAGAAGGTGATGATGGTCCCTTACAATCGCCCGCAGGTGATGGAGGGCGTAGTAGGCATCCTTCGACCGCCGGTGCTTGACGCAGCAGAACTTATCAGACAGTGAGAAGGTGTTCTTGCCATGCTTACGAACTGCCACGGTGAAGGTGCCTCCAGATTTGGCGTGGCAGGAGAACATCATCAAGAACTTTCTTGACATTTGTGTAGTCTATCTTGGAGTTACGGTTCGGGTCGAAATACGTGGCCATCGAATATTTCGGGCTTAAGAGGATGAGTGTGCAATGTGTGTGACTGCACAGAACACGGAATGTGTGTGCAATGTGTGTCATTTTTTTAATCTCTGGATCATGATCCAACAAAATTGCCATCTCCCATGGCAAATATAGCCTATGCATCAAGGAATTTATACTGTATGGATCATGGCATTTTTTTGTCTATGGATCATGATCTATAGAACATTTTAGTCCATGTCATTTTTCTGAAACATATTTTTGCCATGGAAATTTTGAATCAATAGACATACTTCTCAAAAGAGGCATGATCAAATTCTGGTGCCCTTGACTTACTAGTATTTATTTCTTATGACTGATGAATGTGCATTGAGTCCAGAAGCAAAGACTCTACAGTGAAATGAAAAAAACCTTGGAAATATATTTATGATAACTCTAAATGGATCAGAAGGTGCAGATGCACTTGTAAAAAAAAGGTATGCATTTGCATCAGCTTTAATTTGTTCTGATTATGATACCATTCTGTTAAGAAGGCAAAATAACATTATCATCCCAATTCATAGTTGAAGTTGAAGACCCTAAGCTTTAAAATGCCAAGTCTCACTTTTGCATGTTAACTTATTTACCGATTCGTAACTATCACCGGAAAATAGTAAATCCATATTGACCACATAATATTATTTTGCAACCACTCGTTTGTCCTTGATCGGGACACTTGAAGCACAAAACAACTAATGCGTAGCTAGGTCTACTTTGGTTACGATAGATCACATCCTGGTGCATATGTGGGGTTTTTACTTAGAAAATACAAAACTTCTCTTATTGTTTTTATTTTTAACCAGAGCCTAACCACCTCTACAGTTTACAAACTGATTCAGATAATCACTAATCAGGCATGGAAAATTATTTTAGCCATGATCCACGAGGATTAGAGCCTCCACAAGTCAGAGAAAATTAGTGTCTCCACTTATTTTGTCAATGCTTGTTGTATGTTTGGCTTAAGGGTTTTCCTTTTCAAATTCTGACTCTATTTCTAAACAAAGTAGGCTTCTATCCTGTCTAGAATGTAATGAAGATGTCTTGGATAAGCTGAGTGTTGTGATGAAGATGTCTTAGTGAGACTTGATATATGTCCAAAATTAGAAAAATCACAAGGTACTTTCTCTACCTAATAAACTCCATATGACCACATAAAACCCTGTTTAACACACCTGTAAAGAGGAACAACCCCCCTAAGGAGCTAGAAAGCTATATCTCCCACTGCCTCGTCGAATGTCTGTCAAGGGAAGAGATAAAGAGTATATACAACATTACCCACACAAAAAATGAGAGCAGGTAAAAAAATTAAAAACGAGAACCATATTGACCAATCTAAACTTGACATTACACTTGGCACGGAGGGAGTACAGTGACATAGTAGTTATCAATTTTCTCTGTATGAGCTGTAGCAATCCCCACATACAAGAACAAACTGAAAGCAAAGCTTTACTCTCCCAACAAGATTCTAAGCATACTACTTGACTAATAATAGAAAGCCCATGACAGGTGAGGGTATCTAATACAGTAGTATTTCTAATTCTATAAGCCTGCAAGTTTGTGAAATTGACACAAACCAATTTGGTTAGCAAGTCACGGCAGCACATGACAGTGAGGTAACGGTCCCATTAAAGCATTGCTTGGCGTGGCCCGGCGTAGTGGAGGCGCTTGATCGCGGTCGTGAGCGCTTTGGCGGGAACAGGCGCGCCCAGCGTAGTGGAGGCGCTTGATTGCGGTCTGAGGCCGCCTGGGTGGGTCGAGCGCGGCCGAGGCCGAGAGCACGACCAGGGGCGGCAACCAGAGGCTGAGGCGCGGTGGTGCGACAGTCTACGGCGACGAAATCGAAGGGGGGAGGGGAACCGGTGCAGCTCACCGAGAGGAAGACGATGGCGAGCTCGTGCGGGGTCGGGGTTGACGAGGTGACGCGGATCGACGGTGAGGCCGCGGTGGCCGGAGGTGGAAGAAGACCTCGATCCGCACGATGCAGAGTCGTCGAGCTCGAACGGCTGGCCGTAAATGACGTAGAAGAACACTGCAGAGCTCCTGGACTCCTTGGTCGGGTGCGGGGACGACGGTGGTCGTGGGGACGATGTGGTGTCGACGGGGACGACCTAGTCGGGTGAAGCAGCGAGGAGGGAAGTGGGGAGGTGCTATGGAGTGGAGCGATCGCAGGGTCGCGTCAGGCGGGCGGGGAGCCGGAGCTGGTGTGGAGCGGGCGCGGGGTTGTTGGAGCGGGCGGGGTCGTCGAGCGGGTGTGGCGGGGAGGAAGGGGATCTGGCGAGGAGAGAGGAAGGGGGATCGGGCGAAGGGGTATCCAGCTATAGCAATAGCGCACCACCCTGTGGTGCGCCATTAGTAGTTTTTTTTTTGATAGCAACGGCGCACCCTCCTCTGGTGCGCCATTAGTAACTATTTTTTACAGCAATGGTGCACTTTTTTTCATTATTTCTTGTTGCATCTAATAATTTGTTTTTTATCAAATTTGTTATTTTCATGAGGACTAGAACAGAAGATATCATCAAATTTTTTTTTTGAAAATATCATCAAATTTGTTTTTTTATTTTTAATTGAAAATATCATCAAATTTGTTATTTGAAGATATCATCAAATTTCTTATTTGAAAATATCATCAAATTTGTTATTTAAAAATATCTTCAAAAGGTGGGGGAGGGTGCGGGTGTCGGCGGCGGCGGTGGAGCCGGGCCGGGAGGTGCGGGGTGTCGGCCAGTGGAGCGGGCAGTGCGGTGGGTCGTCGGCGGTGGAGGCGGGAGGTGCAGTGGGTCGGCGGCGGTGGAGGCGGGGAGGTGCGGTGGTTTCGTGGCGGCGGTGGAGCGGGGAGGTGCGGGGGTGGCCCGGTGGAGCGGGGAGGAGGTGCGGGGGTGCTCGTGGCGAGGGGATCTGGCGAGGGGATAGCTATCGAGAGGGAGGGATCGAGATCGAGTGTCCTCATGAATATTCAATATTTTTTCATATTGAATATGAAAAATATCATCAAATTTGATAAAATATTCATGAATTCAAAAATGCCCATGAAATTTAAAAATATTCATGATATCAAAAGTGCACGAGAAATGAAGACTACGATTTAAATACAATCGATCTTAGCTAGCTATCTATTCACAATCTTCTTGCCCTTCTTTTTCGCAAATGGAGTTCTTTTGTGGAACGGACGTCCTTTAGGTAGGGTGGTCCTGCTTCTTCTTGTGGTGTGTGCTACTTCATCATCATCGTCATGTTCGATCTTGGTCGCCGTGATTTGTCAAGTCTTGCTCATTGGCTACTCCATCCATTCCGATGATCTTCCTTTTGCCTCTCCTCACGACAACACGACTGGGCTTTGGCGGGTCAGTAATGAAGAAGAATTGGTCCACTTGGGAAGCCAGTACCCATGGCTCATTTTTTGCGGTGACGTTTGCGCCCGCGGTCTTGGATTTGGCTTCGGGTATAACCATGGTGGTGAAATACTACTCTTCTTTTAGGAGTCTCTTGGCCCATCTGACACGGAACATCGGGACCTTCTCTCCAGCGTAGCTCAGCTCCCAGATCCCCTCGATCCTTCCGTAGTATATGTTCTTGTCGTTGCCGGTGTATGATTCCATCGTTACCCCGGAGTTCTGATAACCATCGCTCTTCATGTCCTTGTTCTCGGTGTAGAATGTGTAGCTGTTGATATCGTACGCCTCATAGGTCATCAGGTTGTGCTCGGCGCCCTGTGACAAGGCGAATATGAGTTGTTCTTCCGTGGAAGAATCCTCATGTAAAGGGTACGACAGAGGCTTCTGCTTGAACCAACGCGTTAAACATGAGTTGTGCTCTTTGATTATATCTCCGTCCGTCCTCTGTTGGCCTCGGTCATTGTACGTCTTCTCAATAAAGGTTTTGTGCTCTACCACCCAAGGATCGACCACGTCTATGTGTTGTAGCGTGACTAGGTTTGCTCTTTCAAAGTCGTGAAGTCGACCCTCGAAGTCGACATGCATTTGCGGCGACCCTCACGGTGACCCCATCCATCGAGCCTTCCGAGGTTCCTGTTGACGGGCAGACCAGCGGGGTTCTCGATGCCTAGATAATTCATGCGATGGGAGATGCACTCTTGATTGAAAAGCCCTGGCTATACTTCCCTCTCGACGTGACATGTTGCGAACGTATCCTTTGATGACACTATTCATCCTTTCGAACGGCATCATGCTGTGCAGGAACGTCGGCCCGAGTTGGATGATATCCTCCACGATATGGACCAGCAGATGCACCATAACATCGAAGAATGCGGGTGGGAAGTACATCTCAAGCTCGCATAGTATCACCATGATCTCTTCCTCAGAGCCTTCGAGTTGCCTCACGCCAATCGACTTCCAAGAGATGACGTCGAAAAAAGTTGCATAGGCAAAATAGCGTTTCACGGAAGTGCGCGTCCATGATCCCACAGATTGCAACCGGAAGTATTCGCATCATCGACGCGTGGCGATCGTGAGACTTCATCCTGCTGAACTTCGCCATTGGGTCTAGGTATCCGCTTATCTTCCCACAGAATCAGAAGGAAGTTTTACTCCTAGGAGGCAGGTGAAAAACTGCTCGATCTCCTCCCCGACTTAGAGTGAAGCACGCAGCGGGAGGGTAGTCATTTCCGGTCTTCTTGGCCTTTTGCCTTCTGACGACTTCTACGTGTCCTGCTTCGCCTCATCGTCATCATCATCATAATCATCATCATCATCATCATCATCATCATCATTAGCGTGAAGCTCCTGCCTGATGCCCATTGATTTCAAGTCTGCCCTTGCTTTCGGCCCATCTTTGGTCCTCTCTGGCATGTTGAGCAGGGTACCAAGCAGTCGCACACGTTCTTCGTGATATGCATGACATCAAGGCTGTGAGGCACACGGTGGATCTTCCAAGACGGCAAGTCCCGGAAAAACAGACCTCGTTTTCCATACCTTCAAGCAATGACTCTGGCGCCTTTCGCTTCTTTCCCGGCTCTGGCTCCTTTTCCTTCTTTCCCGGCAGTGGGCAGTCTTTCCAATTTTTCAACAGCTCGTCTATTTCCTCGCCGCTCCTCGTACACGGGCGTTTTCGGGGTTTGGTTTCACCATCGAACAGATCCTTGCGTTTCCTCATGGGTCATCGTCGCGAAGCCACCTTCGATGTCCCATGAACTCGGTTTTCAAAGACCCGGGATCTCTATCTAGCTGGCGATACGTTGTGTCATCCATGCACCTTACGCATCCAAAAAATCCGTGGACTACCTACCCCGCGAGATATCCGTAACCGAGATAGTCGTGCACCGTCGTGAGCGGTCACGGCTCTCATAGGGAAATATTCTTTCTCTGCGGCGTCCCACATATTGGCTGGCGTTTTCCACAGCGTGTCTAGCTCCTCCTTCAAAGCAGCCCTAGATACAGATTGATGTCGCTCCCTGGTTGTTTCGCCCTTCAATTAGCATACTCATGTGAATGTACTTCCTCTTCATGCACAACCAGGGGAAGGTTGTATGCGTCCACACAAACACAGGCCAGGTGCTATGTGTGCTTCTCGGCTGCCAAGCGGATTGACTCCATCGGTGCTCGCACCCAAAGATGATGTTCCTTGGATCCTTCCCAAATTCTGGGTATTCAAGTTCAACGCTTGCCACTAGCTCGCATCCTTAGGGTGGTATCGGTGTCAAAACCGGCGGATCTCGGGTAGGGGTCCCGAACTGTGCGTCTAGGCAGATGGTAACAGGAGACAAGGGACACGATGTTTTACCCAGGTTCGGGCCCTCTCAATGGAGGTAATACCCTACTCCTGCTTGATTAATATTGATGATATGGGTAGTACAAGAGTAGATCTACCACGAGATCAGAGAGGCTAAACCCTAGAAGCTAGCCTATGGTATGATTGTTGTTCGTCCTACGGACTAAAACCCTTCGGTTTATATAGACACCAGATAGGGTTAGGGTTACACAGAGTCGGTTACAATGGTAGGAAATCTACATATCCGTATCGCCAAGCTTGTCTTCCACGCCAAGGAAAGTCCCATCCGGACAAGGGACGAAGTCTTCAATCTTGTATCTTCATAGCCTTGGAGTCCGGCCAAAGATGATAGTTCGGCTATCCGGACACCCCTAGTCCAGGACTCCTCGGTAGCCCCTGAACCAGGCTTCAATGACGAGTCCGGCGCGCATATTGTCTTCGGCATTGCAAGGCGGGTTCCTCCTCCGAATACTTCATAAAAGGTTTTGAACACAAGGATAGTGTCCGGCTCTGCAAAACAAGTTCCACATACCACCATAGAGAGAATAATTTTTGCACAAATCTACTGACGTATTCCGCGGTGTGACATCACACCACGGCCAGGCCTTTATACGAATCGTTTTTTACTGTTCCACCTTAGCGCTTTTAGCGAGGCGGTTTCCTTGGCACGTCTTATCAAAGCGGAGATCGTGCCCCTTATTCCAGGATTCCCATCAATACGGACGTGGGTAACCCATCCGCGCCATTGATTACGGCGCTTGGGAGATAAGCGAGTTTTACCAGGCTGGTGGGGGACGCATAGCTTCGTCCGTCCATATAAGGGATAAGGATCCACCTTTTCACCTACGCCTTCTTCCTCCTTTGCTCATCCATTTCCGCGCACTCGAGCTCCAGCGCCCAAGTCCGCACATCCCACCTCAACCTTCTCCAACTATGTCCGGAGCGAGAGGCAGGTGGATGGCCTCCTCCGTCACGGAGGGGCACATCAAAAAGCTGTGGGAGGCCGGGTACTTGTCCAGCAACATCGCGCACCGGCTACCCGACGAAGGGCAGCTCATTCCAACCCCCAGGCCCCATGAGAGGGTGGTGTTTCTCACCCACTTCCTCCGCGGACTAGGTTTTCCACTTTACCCATTTGTCCGGGGGCTCATGTTCTACTACGGCCTGGACTTCCACGATCTGGCCCCGAATTTCGTCCTCAACATCTCGGCGTTCATCGTCGTGTGCGAGTCCTTCCTCTGCATCCAGCCCCACTTCGACTTATGGCTGAAGATCTTCAATGTCAAGCCGAAGGTAGTGGGCGGCCGCCAAGCGGAGTCTTGGAGGTGCCATGGTTGGCAAGATGGCCAACGTCCTATGGCTTGAGGGCTCCTTTGTGGAGACCATAAAGGGGTGGCAGTCGGGGTGGTTCTACATCACCGAGCCGCGCGACTCTCAATGGGCGGCGGCCCCCAAATTCCGATCTGGCCTCCCCACGCGGCTCACATCATGGAAAGAGACGGGCCTGACATGGGGGAATTTGGACGAGCGGTCCGGACTCCAAACCCGCGTCCGAAACCTGGTGGACAAGAATCTCAGGCTTGTCAACGTAATCCAGGTGATGCTCATCCGCCGGATTCTCCCGTGCCAACAACGGGCCTTCAAATTGTGGGAGTTCGATCCGGCACAACACCCAACTCTGAAAAGGCTCTTCGACACTACGTACGAAGACGCCTGGAAGGTGCTGTTCAAGGGCGCTGAGGCTCCCACACCCGCTACCGAAGATCGGATTCAGCTCGCAGCGTCAAGCCAGCGAGGTAAGTTATTTTACCCTTTATGGGGCTCTTGTTTTTCATAGATTGACTCTATGTGGGATCTAAAACTCCCTAACCTTTGACAGGACTGGCTGAAGACGTCCGGACAGATTAACTGTCCGGCCCCTTTTCCAGAAGACCCAGTGGACGCCCGATTGACGGGGCTGCTGGCTCCGGCACCTCACGTGGTGCCGGAGAAGAAGGCCAAGAAGGAGGCCACGGGAACTCGAAGGAGCTCCCGGCGCCAGGTGTTGTCGGACTCATCGCCCGACAACCCTGAGGCGGAATCCTCCTCTGAGGAAGAGGAGGAGGAAAAAGAAGCCTCTCCCCCAGCGGGGGGAGAGAAGAAAAGGAAGGCCGCCCCAACTGGGGAGGCCGGAGGATCCAAGAAGGGAAGGACCCTTCCTCCGGACTTCTCCGCCAACGCCGACAAATGACGAGGAGGAGTGGCCAACAAGGGCCAAGCCCTGGCGAGATCGTAAGTGTCCGGATACCCATGGCGTTTTTCATTGCATAGTGTTCTCTAATGCCGAACAATCATGCAGCCCGCCGAGGACGAGCTCGCCGCTTGCCGGCGGGTCCCTGAATTCGTCGGAAGTGGAGAGTACTTCACTTCCCGCCTCCTCACCTCACGCTGCGGATGACGCCGAGGTGGGGCCCGAGGGGCCTGGTCAAGAGGAGGTGGCGCAGGAGGCGCCAAAGGCGGCCTCCTGCACTCCAGCGCGAGGAGCGAGACCCCCAGGGGCTCTAAGCCCGACCCTTGTCTGGACTCCATACCGGAATCTTCAGCGGTTCCGAAGTCCGGCAAGCGGTCCCTTCGTAGGAAGGGTAAGATGCCGGTGTCCTCCATCCAACCGGAGGCACCGGATAGCTTACTGGAGGCGCTTAACAACGCCTCCATCGAGGAGGAGCACCGCACTGTTATGAGTGTGGTGATCCAGAAAGTTCAGTCCGCCAAGAGCGGGCTGACTGAAGCATGTACCAGCCTTCTAACAGGCTTTGAGGTAAGTTTAGAATGTGTAAAAATATTACCGCATAGACAGTAGCCCCTGATGCTTAGTTCGGTGTTCGGAAAGAAAATCCGGACTAAGGATCTAAAAAGATATACGCAGGAGTCTAACATAAGTATGTCAATATGGGCATGCAGGCTACCCTGCTGACCTCTGCCGCACTGACTGCGTAGGTCAATGCATTGAAGGAGAGCCTCGAGCGGTCCAAGAACGAGCTCGGCCTTGCCAAGAAGCAGCTCGAGGACAAGGAAGGTAAGTAATACCTTATTAAATAAAATACCTTATAGAAAGGATTTGGTTGCAAAAATGACAGGACTAACATAGGTATTGTAGGGGCCATGAACGAGTTGGCGACCCTGAAGGAAGCGGTGTCCATGGCCGAAAGCAAAGCGGCCACGGAGCGCACCGAGCGAGAGAAGCAGGAGGCGCGGGTGGCGAAGGTGCGGCAAGAGCTCCAGGCTCTCGTGGAAAAACACGAGAGTTTGGAGCGTGACTCGAAGACTCGAGAGTCCGAGCTCGCCTCGGCTCTTGAGAGTGACAAAGCCTCTAAAGCCGAAGCCCAAAAAGCCCTCCAGGAGATTGAGGCAATAAAGAAGATCGCGTCGGGTAAGGCATTCTTTATGCAGAGCAAGAATGTAAAAGTCAATTATCTAGTACTTACCCGAATCCGGAGCTCTCCAGGAGCGTTCGCAGATCTGCCCCGTAGTGTGTCTGATGCTGCCGCGTTCTACCGCGCCAAGGAGGGGAGCTCGATGGAGAAGGTGTTCTGGTCTCAGTATGTTGAGGCCGACCGTCCGGTGCCCTCGACCAGCTGAAGCAATGGTCGAGCTCCACAAGGTCGCCGAACAGGCCATGAAGGGCCTCATAGTTCGGTGTGGCCATTGGAAGCCATGCACAGGAGCTACTTCGGGTTAGTGCGGCGGCTGGTGGACGCCTTTGTCCATGGATTGAAGTCATCAAGCGCTCCGTCAGATTGAAGGTGCCCGTCGGGCCTTGCGGCGTGCTAAAGTGCACTGGGGCAAGCTGGATGCGGAGAAACTTGTGACGGACAGGCCACCGAAGGGCAAGGAGCATCGCAAGCCCGAAATGTACTATGAGGGCGTCCTGAAGGGTGCCCGCCGTATAGCGGATGAGTGCTCCAAAGATGTGATTTTTGAATAGACTCGCATTTGTTATCCTGTACGCTGAAAACTTGTTCATATGCGCTACGCAACACTTGTTAATTTAAAATATTACCTTCTGTGCGGCCGTTTATCAAATTTGAGAGATGGCAAGTCATTGGCTTCAGCCCCCATGCCGCGAGTGCTGGGGTGTTCGGGATAAACTTGAGCGCTCTTGTTCCCATTCTTGGGTCCGTCGAGGGAGGCGCTCAACGCAACGAACAAGGCAACCGGACTTATAGTGCTTGAACACTCTCACATAGCCATAGAATTCCATAATTTTAAATTTCGGCGAAGCCCCTAGTATTCGGAAGACCGAGTTCGGGGCGCTATCCATGCCTTGGCCGGACAATGCCGACTCCTCGCTCTAAGCGGCATAAGTCTTTAGGGACCCGAAAAACCTCTCGAACAGCGACTGGCTCTCGCCCTATCATGACGGTCAGTTTTAGCTTTCTCCATTGAGGTGCTCAACCCAACTCAACCGGGGCACAATCGCAGTGGTTCTCCCAGCGCTACCTTAGCCGATATAACGGAACGTAAGGTACCAAAACATGGGAGCCGGGCAAACCCAACTATTGACCCAAGACATGATTCGGAGCCTATGCATATAATGCTATAAGTTCGGGGTGCCGCACTTGTGAAAGTGTTCGGACTTATCACACCATACTTTTGGGGTACTTAAGCCCCTGGTGTATTGGCCGTACCAAAGTGTACGGGTGCAACATGTCATGAAATGAACATATATATAGATAAAGAAAGGAGTGCAATAATAGGCAAAAGCTATGTATTGTTTATTCAAAGAGGTACTGCAATGGAAGCAGAACGATACAAATAGTGCGATAAGCAAGGTACGGGACTATTTAACATGTCCCCCTCCAGGGGTAAGCTGCGGGATGGTATGTAAAACAGGTATAATGCTCGTACTAGAGACCACCTGGACACTCGACGTAGCTTTCTGCTTCCCTGGCTGTTGCATCGTGAGTTCGGCAATTCTAGTGCCGGACAGGAATTCTGGAAAACGGAGTCCTGAAAATAAAAAAAGAAGAAAAGAAAAAGAATGACACAATCGGGAGCCCCTGGTGCGGTTGAGCCGCATTCTGGGCGTGCCGTGGTCGTGCCCCTCCCCTTATGCCCATGGTATCTCCAGAGCGTAGTTATGTACGCGTAATCGCTCAGCGATTTCGCGAGGGCTGGGGTTGGGGCGGATTACTCTGGCGATGTTCGGATCGTGCCAGCGGTCTTGTTGTAGGTTACTCGCACGCGGCACGCTTGGCTGGCACGTTTAATAGCCGGACTCGAGAATTGTTGTGAGAGGCTGCTTTGCACCTCCGCCGAGGGCCGCCGTGTGCTCCTCCGTTCGGAGAGAGCGTTCGGTGTTTCCATTGACCGTGATTACTCCTCGAGGGCCTGGCATCTTGAGCTTGAGGTATGCGTAGTGCGGCACCGCATTGAACTTTGCAAATGCGATTCGTCCAAGCAGTGCATGATAGCCGCTGTGGAATGGGACTATGTCGAAGATTAACTCTTCGCTTCGGAAGTTATCCGGGGATCCGAAGACCACTTCGAGTGTAACTGAGCATGTACAATTGGCCTCTACACCTGGTATGACGCCTTTAAAGGTCGTCTTTGTGAGTTTAATCCTTGAGGGGTCTATTCCCATTTTGCGCACTGTATCCTGATAAAGCAGGTTCAGGCTGCTACCGTTGTCCATCAGGACTCTAGTGAGGTGAAATCCGTCAATAATTGGGTCAAGAACCAATGCGGCGAATCCGCTGTGACGGATGCTAGTGGGGTGGTCCCTTCGATCAAATGTGATCGGGCAGGAGGACCATGGGTTGAACTTCGGGGCGACTGGCTCCATCGCATATACGTCCCTTAGTGCACGCTTCCGCTCCCTTTTGGGTATGTGGGTTGCGTATATCATGTTCACCGTCCGCACTTGTGTGGGAAAGCCCTTCTGTCCTGTATTGTTCGGCGGCCGGGGCTCTTCCTCGTCATCGCTTTGCAGCCCCTTGTCATTGAGTTCGGCACTTAACTTGCCTGCTTGCTTGAACACCCAACAATCCCTGTTGGTGTGGTTGGATGGTTTTTCGGGGGTGCCATGTATACGCACAGGCGATCGAGTATTCGGTCCAAGTTGGGCCGGGCCTTGGGTATTTCTTTTGAATGGCTTCTTCCGTGACCGGGTTTAGAGCCTCTGAATCCGGCATTCTTGTCGTATCTTCAGCATTATCACCGTTAATGCGGTGTTTATGCTTGTTGCGACGCGACCTGCCATTGTTGTCCTTGGTATCCGAACTATCAGGGTGTTTGGCCAAGTTGTTGCTTCGAGCTAGCCAGCTGTCCTCTCCCGCGCAAAAGTGGGTCATGAGTGTGGTGAGGGCTGCCATGGATTTCGGCTTTTCCTGTCCTAGGTGCTGGCTAGCCACTCATCGCGGATGTTATGTTTGAAGGCTACAAGGACCTCTGCATCCGGAAAGTCAACGATTTGATTTTTCTTGGTTAGGAACCGTGTCCAGAATTGTCTGGCCGATTCTTCTGGCTGCTGAATTATGTGGCTGAGGTCATCGGCGTCTGGTGGTCGCACATATGTGCCTGGAAGTTATCAAGGAATGCGGCTTCCGTGTCCTCCCAACAACCAATTGATTCTGGCGGCAAGCTGTTGAGCCAATCTTGAGCTGGTCCTTTAAGCTTGAGTGGGAGGTATTTGATGGCATGTAGATCATCACCGCGGGCCATGTGGATATGGAGATAGTCCTCGATCCGCACTGGGATCTATGGTACCATCGTATGATTCGATGTTTACGGGTTTGAAGCCCTCAGGGATTTGATGATCCATTACTTCATCTGTGAAGCATTGTGGGTGTGTGGCGCCTCTGTATTGGGCTATATCACGACGTAGCTCATATGAGCTTTGTCTATTGTGTTCGGCCCGGCCGGAATTGCTGAATCCGGCGTGACGGTTATCGTCACGTATCGTGGGGCGCCCACGCGATCCGTAGATCGATCTTGTTTGCCTTGCCTTGTCCTCCAATACGTCTTGCAGGTCTGGCTCTTTCCCTGTGCCTTGGTACTTTTCGAGCGACGCTAGAGTGCGGCTTGAATGGAGGGTCTAGAGGCCTCTCTGTCGCGACCACGGGGTGGCCAGTCGGCCGCATCATGCGCTGGTGATGTAGGTTTGGGTGCTCCTTCCTCTAATTGGGGTAGCAGCCTGCGTTTGGGGTATCTCTTGGAGGCGTTGAGTTCATACTCTTGGTGCAAGGACTTGATCCATCTTTCACTAGCAAGTCTTGGTCAGCTCTAAGCTGCTGCTGCTTTTCTTGAGGCTGCTTCTTTGTGGCCATAAGCCTGCGTTTGAAGCAGCTCTGTTGGCGGGATCCTCGAGCCACGACAAATTAGGTAAATAGCCGAGGCTTGCCTCATCTTCGGAGGGAGGCATATAATTATCGTCCTCCACCTCCCATGCGCCGCTCTATCATGAGGGCTGGCTTCTCCCTCCTCTGTCTTTGAATCCTGCTGGAGGGGGTTGTCTTCGGCACTGTCCGGGGTGTTATTATCTCCCGTGCCGGAATCACCGTTTTTACTGTGGCGGGATTTAGAGCGGCGCCGCTGACGTCGGCGCTTGGGTTGTTTCTTGGAGGGGTCATCCTCCGCCGTTCCATCGCCATTCCCATCTTTTGGGATGTCCACCATGTATATGTCATATGACGAGGTGGCCTTCCAGTGCCTCGTGGGCGCTGGCTCTTGATCGTCTCCGGCATCGTCGTCCATACCGTCGATGTCTTCGGAGTCGAAGTCGAGCATGTCGGTTAAATCATCGACACTAGCTACAAAGTGGGTGGTGGGTGGGCGTTGAATTTCTTCGTCGTCCGCATCCCAACCTTCATGACCGTAGTCCGGCCAGGGCTCTCCTGATAAAGAGAGAGACTTTAGTGAATTCAGGATGTCGCCAAAGGGCGAGTGCTGAAAGATGTCCGCGGCTGTGAACTCCATGACCGGCGCCCAATCGGATTCGATTGGCAGGGGCGCGGCGGGTTCGGAGTCCGGAGAGGAGTCCGGCACCTTGGAGTCACGGTCTTCGCAAAGGACAGGGATGGAGTTCGGCTCAATCGCCGTTGAGATCATAGCCCCCGAGGCGGTGTCCAACCACTCGTCCTCGATCGAGGGAGTCGGTTCCGAGCTAAGGGTCGGAGCGGACGCTGCGCGGCCTCGAGGCAATCGCTCGCGGCAGAGCTAGATCATGCCCATCGAGACGGTCGCCCGGCGCTTGGCTGTGGCTCGAATCCGTCGAAGATCAAGTCTCCGCGGATGTCGACCGTGTAGTTCAAACTCCCAAATCTGACCTGATGGCCAGGGGCGTGGCTTTCGATCTGCTCCAGATGGCCAACTGAATTGGCCCGATGCAAAGCCGCCGAATCTGAAGATCTGTCCGGGGAGAAAAGTCTCACCACCTGGACGCGTCGTTGTTGATGATCGAAGGAGACATCGGGCCTAAAGGTGACGCATATTGCAGGAACTCTCAATGAAAGCACCAATGTCGGTGTCAAAACCGGCGGATCACGGTAGGGGTCCCGAACTGTGCGTCTAGGCGGATGGTAACGAGGAGACAAGGGACACTATGTTTTTACCCAGGTTCAGGCCCTCTTGATGGAGGTAATACCCTACTCCTGCTTGATTAATATTGATGATATGGGTAGTACAAGAGTATATCTACCACGAGATCAGAGAGGCTAAACCCTAGAAGCTAGCCTATGGTATGATTGTTGTTCGTCCTACGGACTAAAACCCTTCGGTTTATATAGACATCGGATAGGGTTAGGGTTACATAGAGTCGGTTACAATGGTAGGAAATCTACATATCCGTATCGCCAAGATTGCCTTCCACGCCAAGGAAAGTCCCATCCGGACAACGGACGAAGTCTTCAATCTTGTATCTTCATAGTCTTGGAGTCCGGCCAAAGATGATAGTTCGGCTATCCGGACACCCCCTAGTCCAGGACTCCCTCAGTGACTCAGCATCTTGTCTTTTTTATTTATCTCCGGATAATTTCCGTCATCTTCCCGCTTCTTCTCCTCCCTATCCGCGTGCCAACGCAGGAGCTTTGCTACCTTAGGGTCCGCGAAATACCGCTGCAGACGAGGAGTGATCGGAAAGTACCACGCCGATTTTCGAGGAGCTTTCTTCCTATTCTTGTATCGAGTGGCGCGCTTTACAGGACATATGGTAGACTCGCGTGCTCGTCCGATAAATGATGCAATTGTTCATGCACACATGGTATTTCACGTGCGGTAAATCCAGAGGACACATGATTTTCTTCGCCTCCTCAAACTGGTGAGCGCTTGTTCCCCTTGGGAAGACGTTCGTGCGAATGACATGTTCTCGTCGAAGCATCGTCGATCATTTTGTGTTTTACCTTCATCTGCAGAGCCATGAGCGTTACTTTCAGCGGGTATCCTCGGGCCTGCATCCTTCATACAATGGAGTAACGCGTCTATCTCCGGTTGATCCAGCTTGGCTTTCTCTCGGCGGCAGCTCTTGCGTTATTAAATGCAGCTTGAGAAGCAACTCCTGAATATGAGGGTCCTGCACCCAGCCTCCATCGTCGTCTGCTCCGGCATCTTCATCTTCATGATCATGCCCTTCGTCTTGATCTTCCTCATCATCATGTACGACATCTTCTACATGATGACTGTATACAGCATCACCGTCGTGATCATGTCCTGGAGATTCTTCGCCTTCTCGCCCGCCCTCGCCGCGGTGGTTGTCTTGTTGCCCTTCCTCATTTCTTGCCCGGCCCCCATGGACGACTTCATAGTCATCTTCATCTCCTTGCCACCGATAGCCATCCATGAAACCATGCAAGAGCAGGTGGTCCCGCACCTGCCAGAATCCGGGTCCGCAATAAGGCTCTTGACTTGCATCTTCGACACGGACATCTTATCTCCGTCTCGTTCTTTTGAAGCATCTCGGCCTTCGCGAGCTCAAAAACCTATTCACGATGCCTTCGGTCATCGTGCGGACCATGGTCGCTGCGAGGTAGAGCAAAAGCGATATTTTAGAACCAAGAAAATTTTTGGCATGACCTTCCCTAAAATAGGACCAAAAAGAATGCATAGTGCCAAAATTCTACTTGAAACAGAAATGAATCAACATTCCGGCAAAATATTGGCAACTATCGCATTTCAAATACCGGTACCTGCAAACACAAACATATATGCAACACCACAAACATATGCAACATCACAAACCTACATAGATCTAGCTAGGCCACAAAAAGTGCATGTGCACGTTGTTGGAGCGAGCTAGGGAGAAAAAAAGTAGATCTACAACATGAAGATAGCTTTCCCTTAATTACCTCTCAAAAAGAGGTAATTTCACCACTTAATTTTGATGAATCTATGGTGCAAATGAGGTGAGGCGGAGGCGGCAGTCGAAAGTGTGGAGAAGGAGGTGGAGGGACTGAAGTGGGGACAGGGAGTGGGGAGGGGAGGCTGTCCAAAATATCTTGTTGGGGTCCCGGGTTACTAATGGCGCACCAACAGCAAATGTGTCATTAGTATATGCGCTTACTAATGGCGCATTTGCTGTTGGTGCGCCATTAGTAGTTTTGCAAAAAAGTAAAAAACATTTACTAATGGCGCACTGTCTGTCTAGTGCGCCATTACTAGTTAGAACTAGTAATGGCGCACTTCGGTCAGATGCGCCATTAGTATGTATGTAAAAATGAAAAAAAAACTTTATTACTAGTGGCGCACCGTTTTTGCAGTGCGCCATTAGTGTCTTCCACACTAATAGCGCATCACCAACTAGTGTGCCATTAGTATATAGTAGTGGCGCACTGCATCCCTGGTGCGCCATTAGTGTCAATCCTATCTATAGCCCTTTTCCTAGTAGTGGCGTTAGAACACCTCTAGCCCCGCTTATAATCATGTTGTGCATATGTTTGCGTGTATTTACTGTTTCCCCCCCCCCCCCCGCCCTTCTCTCCGGTAGACCCCGAGACCGCTGCTGTGATCGACTACGTCGACGACGACCCTCCTTCTTGTCTGAGCAACCATGCAAGCCCCCCCTTTGATCATCCCGATATCGCCCATTCTATACTCTCATGCTTGCATTAGATTTTGCTACTGTTATTGTCTGCTCCTATTCTGATGCATAGCCTACTTTTGTACCTGTTTTTGTTACCTACCTGCTTATCCTAAACTGCTTAGTATAGGTTGGTTAGTGATCCATCAGTGACCCCCACTTGTCCTTGTTGCCTCTGCTTCATCATCGATGACTCGAGCTACATGATCGACGACCAGAGCCCGACACCGCACATCACATAACGCCCCTTTAGTTGCTCGACTCCGCAGAGCTACTATCGAGTGCCGAGGGTGATCCCTCATAACGCACTCCTGATGATAATTCTGTAGTGTAGCTATTCGTTCATAGTCATCGAGGGTGATTTCCTCCTTCACCATTCCAGATACGGCTCTGTCGTGCAACCCCTCAAGTGTGAACCTCGAGGGTGGTTCCTCTTACGTTCACCTTGATGATTACATCGACTGGAATCCTCCGAGGGTGATTCCTTGGGTTTTCCCCTTGATGTTTGGACACACGGTTACCTTGACATTACTTGAGACCTTTGGGAAAGTCGGGCGGGCCGAGAGCACCATAAGATGATTACGAGGCACGGCCGGGAAGTCAGGCAGCCCTCGTGTGGGCTGGGCTTGCCCTTGCCGTATTTCCTCGAGACGGGGCGACGGGGTCACATTATCGTGAGTCTCTGCTCGTCTCCGCGAGCTAACAATACACTATGGTTTTGGTATTTGTTCTGAATTGGCCTTTGGCCTTTTTGCACTAACCACCACGCGAGAATAGATATGGGCCTCGATGTCGCGGTATCACCAAGCTTTGTCGGGACGTCGATTCAGCATTGTGGCCGGGCTGGATCGTGCCATCCACTTCACGGGTGGTCTTTGGTATCCCCTTGCGCTGTGACCCGGTGCAGCAGGCGATGGGCCCGGACCGGAGTGCTTAGGATGTAGACCGGGCGGGGACCTCTCTCTGAGCCTAGGTCGGCTGCGACGTGTTGATCTTCCGAGGGCGGGCATTGACCCCAGAAAGGTGTGTCCGGCCAGAGTGATCGAGCGTGTTGGAAAACGTGGTGCACCCCTGCAAGGAAGTTATATATTCGAATATCGTGTCCACGGTAATGGACGTTCAGACTTATATCCTTATCTTATACAACTACAAATGGATACTTGAGATATGTGGCTCCGGGATTGCTTTCTCGTAGGGAGGCGAGGAAGGATCTCTGGGCATTAATGTTACAACATGCTTGTTAATTATAAACGGCTATTCTTTACTCTTCTACATGCTGCAAGATGCTCGGAGCTGCGTGAAGATGCTAGTCTTTGATAGGCTAGGCCTTCCCCCTCTATTCTGGCATTCTGCAGTTCAGTCCACAGATACAATCCTTCCATTTGATACCAATGCATACATAGTATAGATCTGATGCTTGTGAGTACTTTGGATGAGTACTCACTGTTGCTTTGCTACCCCTTTTCCCCTTTCTTTCTTCTTTCCGGTTGATGCAACCAGATGGTGGATCCATGGAGCCAGATGCCACCGCCGACGGATACTGCTACGTGAAGACTGCCGACGACCAGGAGTAGTTAGGAGGTCCCAGGCAGGAGGCCTTGCCTCTTCGATCGTTGTTGCTTTTGTGTTTTCCTTCTTAAGGCAGTGTTGTTTAACTAATGTCTGTACTCAGATATTGTTGCTTCCGCTGACTCTTGTGTCGAGCTTGTATTCGATCCCTTGAGGCCCCTGGCTTGTAATATGAAGCTTGTATTATTTCATTTTATGTCTAGTGTTGTGTTGTGATATCTTCCCGTGAGTCCCTGATCTTGATCGTACACATTTGCGTGTATGATTAGTGTACGGTCGAATCAGGGGCGTCACAGCAGGACACGAACTTCAAGAAGAAGAATGACAAGAAGAAAGGTGCTTGTCATGTGTGTGGCGATCCTGATCATTGGGCTCCTAGTTGACCTAATCGCTATGACAAGCGTCACCCTGGGAAAGGCGGCAAGACCGCTAATGTTGTCATTGGAGACACTGACATGAAGGATGTTGGGTATGGTATATTTCCCACTATTCTTTCAGTATGTCATTCTCCTGATTTGTTGATTGACACGGGTGCTAATGTGCATGTATGCGGTGATATTTCCATGTTTTCGTCTTATCGGACCGCGGGGACTTCAACCGTCTTGATGGGCAACGGTTCAAGTGCTTCTGTTGGTGGTGTTGGCACGGTCGATCTGAAGTTTACTTCGGGAAGATCGTGCGGTCAAGAACGTGCATTATGTCCCTCCATCAATAAAAATCTTGTTAGCGGATCTCTTCTGTGTAAAGATGGCTACAAGCTTGTCTTTGAGTCGAATAAATTTATAATATCCAAGTATGGAACCTTTGTTGGTAAAGGTTATGAGTCAGGAGGCCTGTTTCTTTTATCCTTATCAGACGTTTGCAATAAAGTTGTTAATCATATTTGCAACAATAGTGAATCAAATGTGTGGCATTCACGTCTTTGTCATGTTAATTTTGGTTGCATGTCGCGACTAGCGAAGTTGAACTTAATCCCTAGTTTCAACACTATCAAGGGATCTAAGTGTCAAGTGTGTGTGCAAGCTAAGCAACCTCGTAAGTCTCACACGACTGCGGAAACGAGAAATCTTGCACCACTAGAGCTCATACATTCAGATCTATGTGAAATGAATGGTGTTTTGACAGAAGGTGGAAAGAAATATTTCATGACGTTAATTGATTACTCCACTAGATACTGTCGTGTGTATCTTCTGAAATCTAAGGATGAGGCTTTGAACTTCTTCAAGATCTATAAAGCTGAAGTGGAAAATCAACTTGATCGGAAAATCAAGAGGCTTAGGTACGACCATGGTGGAGAGTATTTTTTCAATAAATTTGATGCTTTTTGTGCGGAACATGGTATAATCCATGAGAGGACGCCTCCCTATTCACCTCAGTCTAATGGGGTGGCCAAAAGAAAGAACCGTACTCTAACTGATTTGGTTAACGCCATGTTAGACACATCGGGTCTCTCCAAGGCATGGTGGGGGGAGGCGATATTGACGGCATGTCATGTCCTAAACCGAGTTCCCACAAAGAATTAAGAGATAACTCCATTCGAGGAATGGGAGAAGAAAAGGTTAAAACTCTCTTATCTACGAACATGGGGTTGTTTGGCGAAAGTCAATGTTCCAATTCCAAAGAAGCGGAAGCTTGGACCAAAGACTGTGGATTGTGTTTTCACAGGATATGCTTTTCATAGCATTGGCTATAGATTCTTGGTTGTAAAATCTGAGGTACACGACATGCATGTCGGTTGCGATCATGGAGTCGAATGATGCGACTTTCTTTGAAGATATCTTTCCCATGAAGGATATGGCTATCTCATCTAATCAGGAGATGCCTAGTTCATCGAATCAGGAACCAGTTACAATTACCAAACCTGCCATTTTGATGGAATACTTTGAAAGTCCTGTGGAGGAGAACAATGAAGTTCCTACTAGGAGCAAGAGACAGAGGACTGCAAAGTCCTTTGGTGATGATTTTCTTGTGTATCTCATAGATGACACTCCCAATTCTATTTCAGAGGCCTATACATCTGAAGATGCTTACTACTGGAAGGAAGCAGTTAAATGGCGAGATGGATTCCATCTTGGCGAATGAAACTTGGGAGATAACTGATCGTCCTTATGGGTGCAAACCTATAGGATGCAAATGGGTATTCAAGAAGAAGCTTAGGCCTGATGGTACTATTGAAAATTACAAGGCTCGGCTCATGGCTAAGGGTTATACCCAAAAGGAAGGTGAAGACTTCTTTGATACTTACTCACCTGTGGCTCGAATGACCACTATTCGAGTTCTACTTTCACTAGCCGCCTCGCATGGTCTTCTCGTTCATCAAATGGATGTTAAGACTGCTTTCCTAAATGGAGAGTTGGACGAGCAAATTTATATGGAACAACCAGATGGGTTTGTACTAGATGGTCAGGAAAGAAAAGTGTGCAAGTTGCTGAAGTCTTTGTATGGACTCAAGCAAGCACCCAAACAGTGGCATGAGAAGTTTGAAAGAACTTTAACAACTGCAGGCTTTGTTGTAAATGAAGCTAAGAAATGTGTGTACTATCGCCATGGTGGGGCGAGGGAGTTATCCTTTGCTTGTATGTTGACGACATACTGATTTTCGGAACAAATCTGAATGTTATTAAGGAGGTCAAGGATTTTCTATCTCGTTGTTTTGAGATGAAAGATTTAGGAGTGGCTGATGTCATTCTGAACATAAAGTTGTTGAGAGACGATGATGGTGGGATCACATTGCTTCAATCTCACTATGTGGAAAAGATCTTGAGTCGCTTTGGCTATAGTGACTGCAAGCCCTCTCCAACACCTTATGATGCAAGTGTGTTACTTCGAAAGAATCGAAGAATTGCTAGAAATCAATTGAAATATTCTCAGATTATTGGCTCGCTTATGTACTTAGCTAGTGCTACAAGACCTGACATCTCTTTTGCTGTTAGCAAACTGAGTCGGTTTGTCTCAAAACCAGGAGATGTGCATTGGAAAGCTCTAGAGAGTTTTGCGTTATTTGAAAGGCACTGCGAATTATGGAATTCACTACACCGGGCACCCAAAGGTGCTTGAAGGGTATAGTGACTCAAACTGGATCTCCGATCTTTGATGAGATAAAGGCCACAGCGGATATGTATTCACTCATGGAGGTGGCGCTGTTTCTTGGAAGTCTTGCAAGCAGACCATCTTAACGAGGTCAACAATGGAAGCAGAACTCACAGCACTAGATACAGCTACGGTCGAAGCAGATTGGCTTTGTTGGCTCTTGAATGACTTGCCGGTTGTTGAGAAACCTGTACCGGGTATCCTTATGAACTGCGACAATCAAACTGTGATCACGAAAGTGAGCATCTCAAAGGATAACATGAAGTCATCAAGACACGTTCAGAGAAGGTTAAAGTTTGTCAGGAAAATGAAAAACTCCGGAGTTATTGCATTGGATTATATCCAAACGTCTAAAAATCTGGCGAGATCCTTTTACTAAGGGTCTATCACGTAATGTGATAGATAATGCATCGAGGAAGATGGGTATGAGACCCACAATATGAGTTGTTCACAGTGGTAACCTATTCTTTGTGATCGAAGATCCCATGAATTAGATGTGGAAGACAAGCTGTTGGTCAACTGAGAGGAGAGTATCCTTACTATTCACAATACCACTCCATGA
Source organism: Aegilops bicornis (assembly GCA_021605145.1). Taxonomy (NCBI): domain Eukaryota; kingdom Viridiplantae; phylum Streptophyta; class Magnoliopsida; order Poales; family Poaceae; genus Aegilops; species Aegilops bicornis. The sequence continues at coordinate 635,236,993 of CM038673.1, read as the reverse complement.
AGATGAAATACTCTCCTAATCTGCATGGCAGGTTGATGTATATCTTAATATGTTCTAAGTGGCTCATTGAAGCAGAGATGGCGTCCTGCAGAACATCTTTTGAAGAATGCACCTATATGAGTCTGATTGTTAAATGCCGCAATCTATGAGAGTAGGGTTCTCTCTAATAAACTCATGAAAGGTCTCGGAGTATGACGCATAAGCTCCACCCGCGGGGAAGACCCACGGTAGCCACGTGTCGATCAAGGCTTTATGTGAAGCTAGATTCGCAGTAAAACTTGCGATTTAAGGCCCGATCCCTTTGTTCAAGTTGCTTACTAGTGTAGCATAGAGTTCTAGGTGGAAGTTCAACTTAACAGTCTCCACTGCAGTACCGGTATGTAAAACAGTGTTTTGGAACTAAAGGCAAATTTCGTGTGCCTCTGGGATCTGGTGGGGGATTGCTGGAATTTTATCGATTTTGGGCCTAGCCCAATAAGCAGTTTCAGAAATTCCTAATAACTCCTAGAGGCCCACGCAGCCCATTCGTGCAAGGAAAGAGGTGGAACTAAAGTTTAGTCCCACATTGCTAGTTTAGAGGGAGTTGGACCTCTTTATAAGGGAGGTTCTTTCCCCACTTGTATGAGCATGAGAACAAGAGGGACATCCACGCGTGCTCCTCCTCCGCCGCCCGACGCCACGGCCACAGCGCCCGCGCCTCAACGGGTTCTTGAGGAATGAGCCGAGCCGATGTCTAAATTTTTGCCACGCACTAAGCGTATACGAAAGGTCACACGGAAGCTGAAAAGATTTTTGCGAAAGTGGAGTTCTAATGCGAACGGTGCAGCCCTTCGGCTGCTAGCTGTTCGCTTCATCTCTGTCTCTTCGTTTCGCCTCCCGTCGCTGCCCTCTCGCCTCCTTCTCTTGCGCCTATAAAAGGGAGGTCGCTCCTCCCAGAGAGACGCACCAGAACTACTCCTTCCCTCGCCATCGGTTCCATCTCTGAGCTGCTGTTGTCTTCCTCATCCCGGCTTGCGGCGTGCACCGCACATCGGGGTAGTAGGCCTCCGAAACCGCACCTTTTGAGTCCTGTACGGGAGAAGGGTGATGAGGTTTTTGGGGAGCGCTCCGCGCGACTACTGACTTTTCCATCACGGACTCCGACGACTTCTTCCCCGACGTCGACAATCTCATCGACGACATGGCTGGAGAGGATGTCGACCCCAAGTCCAGTGCTTCTGCTACTGTTGTCCCATACGTGTTCTTCCTCTTTCTGTTAGAGACCCTGCTACAGTTTCTTGTTCTAGTGTTTGACCTAGATATGTTAGACTATGTTTCATATATGCAACTTGCTATACTATCTGCTCTAGATGAGTTTAGTTACAGTTCATATATGAAGATGTTGTTTACCTTCTCTTTATCAAATCGCATAACTTGTTTTATCACTATTATACTAGTCGTGCTTTATCTAGTATTTCTGATAATAAAATTATTTGATAAATTGCTCATATTTTCAACACATCGTCTGTCGGATCCGGTGGCATTTTGTACACCACCGGCAGCGAAGCCCACCCAAATCCAAGCATCCCACATGTGCTCGTTTGCGGATGCAAATATCCTGCTGTGAACAAAATCTTGTACGCCAAAAGAAATCCAACTTGAGAATTCCTCATGTGTGCACGCAAGGGAACTGAGGTACGTACAACAAAATATCTTTCTCTCTTCATTACTTAACTAATTATTTGCCTTGTAACTCTAGTTTGTCATGGCATATTAATTACATAAATGCAGGAACCATTGTCTTGTTAGACATGAATATGGGTCGATCTCTTAGAGCAACTCTAGCAGACCCCGCATCCGCCCTCGACCCACAAAATAACCGCCAAAATGCGGGTACGGGCCGAAAAGCCTGTCCGACCAGACCCCGCATCCCGCCCCGGCACGCAAAATTTTTTAGGGGGCACGGCAAATTCCCGACCCCAACCCGGGGAAACGTGGGTTTCGCCCCTGCGGCTGCGGTGCCCTGCATCACAGAGAAGCAGTTGGCGGGAGGGACATTTCAGCCCTGCGCTCTTTTCCTCCTCCTTCCGCCGCCGTCCGCCCTTGCTTCCGCCCGCCCGCCGCCGGCGATTCCGGCCATATCTGCGGGCGGAATCGCTCCGTGGGGCCGCCCACACCCTCCCGCACCGGTCCGCTGCACCGCCCCTCCGGATCCGGCGAGAAGAGCCTCCCCCCGTCGCCGCCGCCATTGGGGATCGACCACCATCCAGCGCACCCCCCCTCGTCGCCGTCCGGGATCACCCGCCACCGGTTAGTCTCTTTTTTGTGATATTTGCGAGCTGTATGGTAGATTGACGCGCCTGTGTGCGCGTAGATGGAGTTGACCCCGTGCGAGAAGTTCTTGCTATCCGATTCATCTGATTCGGACGACTCGGATGTGGAGACCATGCTTGCGACCTTTCGGCAGCAAACATTAGTCATGGCGCTTGTCGTGAAGGAGCATGAAGACGAGTACCGGAAGAGGAGGCGAGGATCTACTGTCGGGCATCTGTGCATTCCTCGGAATCGCCATCTTGGGAACGAGATATTGATGCAAGATTATTTTGTGGAGAATCCTACCTATCCTGCACACCTCTTCCGCAGAAGGTACCAAATGCGTCGATCCCTCTTTGTGAAACTTGTTGAAGCTTGCGAGGCAAATTGCCGGTATTTTACTCAAAGAAGAAATGTTGCGGGCTTAAAGGGATTTAGTGCATATCAAAAAATCTCTGCAACGATGCGGGTGATTGCGTATGGCATTCCGGTTGACTATGCCGATTAGTATCTTCGCATTGGTGAAGATAGCACAATTGAGTCTGTGCGTAGATTTGTGAAAGTGATCGTCCGTGTCTTTGGTCCTGAGTATCTTCGGGCATCCAATGAAGATGGCACAAAGAAATTGATGGCAGCTAATGAGAGGAGAGGTTGGCCTGACATGCTAGGTAGCATTGATTGTATGCATTGGAATTGGAAAAATTGCCCCAAGGCCTCGCAAGGAATGTATTGGGGAAGTCTCGTGATGCAACAATTGTGCTAGAGGCCGTTGCATCCGAGGATTTATGGATTTGGCATTGCTTTTTTGATATGTCGGGCACTCTCAATGATATCAATGTTTTGCAACGCACTCATTTGTTTGCTAGGCTTGCTAGTGGTGATGCTCCTGCTTGCAACTACACTATCAATGGGCATGAATAAACAAAGGGGTACTATCTTGCAGATGGTATATACCCTCCTTGGTGCACATTTGTCAAGAGTATCAAAGAACCCAAAACAAAAAAAAACAATGTGAATTTGCAAGGGTGCAAGAGGCAGCCCGAAAAGACATTGAAAGAGCATTCGGTGTTTTGCAATGTAGGTTTGCCATTGTGCGTGGTCCTGTCATTTTTGGGATAAGAAAACCTTGGAGAACATCATGACATGCTGTGTTATTCTGCACAATATGATTCTTGAAGATGAGAGAGGAATGAACTTAGAATTATTTTACGACAATATGGGTAGCCGTGTCAAACCAGCTAGAGACCCAAACCGCATTAGAGCTTTTCTTCAGACATACAAGGAGATTGAAAATGTAGACACACACTTTCAACTTCAGGAAGATCTCATTGAGCACCATTGGCAAAGGGCTGGACAGTGACTAATTTTTGTATTCATTTATATTTGTATTCATGACAAGTGACTAAGTTTTGTATTTGCATTATTTAAGTTTGCTACGGTGATTTGAATAATTAATTGTAACGCGGATGATTATTGTTTTATGTTCGATTTGAATAATTCAGTTTGTTTTCGATTGTTGGATTTGATTTTTGCGGGCTGATGATATGCGGGATGCAGCGGCGCAAAGAGTAGACCTCGCATAGCCGACCCGTAAAATAGCATATTCCGCGAATATGCCTTTTTATGGATCCGTTTGGGGGGTCTGCATCAGTGCCAGCCCGAGCCAGCCCGCAAAAACTGTTTTGCGTGAACTGCAAACGCGTTTTGCGGGTCGGCGAGATGTGGGGTCTGCTAGAGTTGCTCTTAATGGCTTACGTGAACCAGTTGGTCGACTACCACACTAGATCACTCATAGACCGTTTGGATGATGCTTTGATAGACGCATGTGAGAAGCAAGTGAAGATGGATGAGGAGCAAGTGAAGATGGATGACAACGAAATACAAATTAATGTTATGCACACCCCAAAAAAACGAGATGTGAGCGAAGATTAAAAAACTATAAGAAGCTTCGATATGTACTCCTCATTGTTGTGATGATTTGTTTCGTACTCCCGGCAGGAACGGTGGCAGAATTTCTTCTGGTGGCATCCATTGAACTGAGAATGTTTTTCGCGTAGGCATTATCTAGAGTAGCAATGGCCCGGTTATGTATTGTTTTTAGTTCTTAAACTGTTTAATTTAGTTCATTTTTAATTAATGTGTATTATGCATCTTCTCAAGATATGCAAGAAGTAGTTCTTCATGGCTTACGCAATATGTATGTATAAAACCTTAGACATAAAATATTTATTTAGGATTAAAACAATATGATAAAACTTATAAATACATAAACAGCTAGCAGCGTGTGGGAGGAGTACAAGCGCTACTAAATTTACCCCTAGTAGCGTGTTCTAGAAAGCACACGCTGCTAACGTCACATTAAGCCAATTATAATTTAGTGATGTTATTAATGTTAAATTATTTAATTTAATAAGGTGGTCGTCAGTAATGGAACTAATGTTAATGCCAAAGAGTGGTATTTAGTGGGAGCAGTTGTAATGAGCAATTGACTATTTGATAAAGAAATGGTTGTGTTCCTTATGATTTGTGAGGAAGGTGTTTCTGTAACTTGTACTTTTAATAAAGGTTGTAAGTCAATTATAATGTTGTTATTAATATTAAATTACTTAGATTAATAAGGTATTAGTCAATAACGGAACTAATGTTGATGTCAAAGAGTAGTATTTCGTGGGAGCAGTTCTCATGAGCAATTGACTACTTGACAAAGAAGTGGTTGTGTTCCTTATGATTTGTGACGTAAGTCCAGCGGAAATGCATCTCAATGTTCTACCTACATGATTTCTATCCAATCTTACACAAGGATGCTCCTATAATGTGGATAGACAATGTATAATAAGTGGGTCTTTGTGACGGAAATTGCTAAAATGCAGCCCGCGTTCCATAGAGCCTGAATTTTGAAAAAAAAATTATATTTTTAAGTTTTAAAATATTCTTAAAAAACGTGTGTAAAATTTCGGGATGAAATACGTTTTGATGTGAACCAAGTGTAGTCGGATGGTTAGGAGGATAGTGTTATTCCCAGCTCACTAGAGTTCAAGTTGTAGACTTGACATTGGTGCTGCTTTTTCTGAATTTGTTACAAGCCTTCCGACGATGCGCGTTTAGTAGGAAGAGACGTTCCGTCGACTACAAAGGTGTCTGTGGCAACTCCGTCAATCTAAAGATGTTGTGCCGCCTCAGTCTCTTGAAAATGCTCATAGAGATAGGGTGTGCATGCATGCGTTCATGGAGGTGAGTGTATGTACATATATATGAACATCGCGTCAGTACTATGTAAAAAAATGCGTTCTAATGTGAGCTACACAATAACAAAATCATGCATTTCTATCACATATATTGTTCGCTATAAAAGCTTATTATTTTTGTATATTTTTGTGTAGATCACATCAAAACGTATTTTATCATGAAAATGTACACACATTAAGTGTGCATCCTTATGTATATGTGTTTTTTCTAAAAAAATATTAAAACTTAAAAAATGTTTATTTATTTTTGGCAAAAGTTGAGCCCTATGGAGCTAAAAATCCACTCTCGGTTTATAATCCCAAAAATCCACCCTCGGTTTATGATCCCTTCATTCATGTTTGTTTCGAGAGCGGAGTCGCCTACTCGTACTAAAGCGGAATTTGATTCTTTACAAGTTATCAATTTTTGCTCTGGTCAAACAAGATGGTGGGACGAAGCAGCAGCGCTATTTGCAGAATGTGTGGACTTAAGTTCATCGAAGGTCACCTACAAGCATTGTTTACGTTCTTGTAACCGTGCAGTTCATGTGCTAGTAGATTTCAGTTATTGTAGTAAGGTTTCTTTTATGTGGTTACATGAGCCTCCTAACATTTTGGTTAAGGAGCTCGTGGACGATGTAAACATTATCCATAATTAATAAAGCTAGCCATGATGGCCTTTCCTCACAAAAAAAGTCGTACTAAAGCAAGGACCGGTTGCTAACGAATTTGAAAATAAGATAAGGCTCCCAAAAAGCCTTGTAACATTTTCTTGTTTTCGTTTTAACACACATTTTTGCCTCACACTTTCTTTAACACACATTTATGCCTCAACCACCGGTATGTGCGTGTTACAAAAAAAAGGGGGCCCAAATAACGCTATCTTTCTTTCCAAATGTACAGTAAGTGCACGTCATTTTGTATCAAAAGAAAACACCAACCAGGCACGAGTCTTGCAGCTCACAAGTCAAAGCAAATGACAGAAGGCATTACTAAAAGCAGAAGTGCAAAAATTCAAAGGATAGCAGGGATCAGCGACAGGCTGACATCACATGACAGGAGGTACATTTTCATCTTCCAAAGAACACAACCAGCGGATATCTGAGATGAACCCAAAGCATCATAACTTCAGGAATACAAGAAAACCAGTACTAACATCCACACACAATACCAAAAAGAAGAACAGACGATGTCTATAACCATAGTATTTGATCCTAATGTAGATCCATAGAGGCGCTCATGCATCACGAGTTTATTTGAATCGCAAACAAACAGGCACTCCTTGTATGTGATAATAAGAAGTCACAAGAGTTACATAACGCTATGGTCGCGTACTTCTTCCAGCTTCGATCGCTGAGGACCGGTTATGACAAAAGAAGGCACAAAGGTAAAAGAATGACTTTCTCCATGAAAGTCGGCACATCCTTCAGTACTCCTTCTTGCCAAAGTTCTTGCACCAAAGCTGGGATGGGATTGGCCGGACTGGGTGGTGCGGGCGTTGCTGCACAAGAGTATATCACATTCGTCAGCGCTTACACAAAAAACAGAAAACTAAATTGGGTCAGTATATACCATAACCTAGTCCTATGGAAATTGTCATGGAGACATGTCTTCCAAATGAAGATTGAGATAGGGGAAAACCAATCAGAAGAAAAACAGAAGGAGAAAAGGTACTACTAACTACAGTACTTCCTCTGATCCAAATTAATTGAGGCAGCCTCTATACAATGTAAAATAGACATTGTATAGAGGCTGCGTCAATTAATTCAGATAGGAGGGAGTACCATTTTTTGTTATAAGATATGAGACAAAAAGATTGTGTTCATATGTACTTGTATTGCTAGAAATAAAGATGCTTTTTTGCCAGTTAATTTTGTTCTGAACATAGACAAAATATTTCATTAGTCTACCATAGCATTCAGCTGGTCAGAACCACATCTAGCAGGAAAATCAGATATTTAACACACACCAGGAAAACCGGATATTTAGTTGGTATTCAATTTGTATTGCTATAAATTACATCAAAGCTCATATGCAATATTGATATAACAAGCTGCTTATGCTTTCCCCAAATTTCGTTTTGAAACATCAAATAAAATGTTTCATTGGTCTACCATGGCAGGCAGCTGCCCACCAACACATCTACCAGTCTATGCAAAGAACATTTTGACAAAGAAAAATTTAACAACCAGGTTTGTGGCCAACTCTAACATGGAGCATTAGGACTATCTCATAACTACGTATACTCTGCAATTAGTACTACTATATTGTATCTTGTGCACAATCCACAATTTATTTAGCAAAAAGCTGATGCCCATGTGAAGCCTGTAAAAGATCTGATTCTATTATGCAGGTACACCTATATGGAATAGGTCTCACTAGTAGCAGCACCAGTACCGGACTACCGGGGTGACAAAATGCTGTGTGGTGAATGCCCAAAGTATACAATAAACAGTGAAGAACATGAGATTAAATCTAACCCATTTTAGAGTATTGCTGGAAACAATGCATTGATACAAGACTCGAATAAAGGAAACATTGCTCTGTTCTTGCTGAGTACCAGTACAAATGCTACGTGCAGGTGCAGTTATGTCATTAACTTGTTTTATACAAGTAACATGGACAGTATTGGCTGGAAGTTTGTCTAGCAAGCGAGAAAGACCAGCGATCGCGCTCTGTGTGTAAAGTTCCATACATTTGCATCCCGTTCTAGAGTTCAAGACAATACAACCTACTCAAGCAGGGCGGCTGCAGACAGAAGAGTAAGATTTGCATCCATCCGAGAATTCAGAAGAATGCATTTCGTAGCCCACACTGAATCCCCTACCAAGGATCAAACCACGCGCGCTCAGAGCATCCATTTCTGCAGCTAAATGCAGTAGAACAGAACCACCTAGTATTTGGACACCACTTCCACATTTCGACCTGTCCCTGCCAGCGCTACCCAATGACGAGAAAATCTCTACCAACCAACCATGGCTGACACTTCCGCCAAAAATTTCCCCGCAGGCGCAGATCTCGTCCCCGGTCAGAGGTCGGGTCAGCGCAGGACCATGGGGCGACGGCTTGGGGCTAGGGGGTGGATCAGGCAGCGGCACGTGGGAAGGGAGGGGAGGGCAGGGCAGGGGGAGACGCACCTCGAGCTCGGCGGATTTCATGGCGATGGGGATGCAGACGAGGAAGATGCCGACCATGGCGATGGCGGTGTTGCGGCGCCAGTGGACGGGCCGGCAGTAGGGCCCGCCAGTCATGCTCCACACCTTCTGCCGGAAGTCGCCGCCGCTCGGGCCGTGGCCGCCATGGTCGCCGCCCATCTCCGCCGCCGGTGCGATTGCGAGTGCTCCTTGGATTGGACGGATTCAACCAGATCGGGGGTCGGGTGCGGTCTGGGCCTGGCCGGGCCGCGCTGCTGCTGTGAGAAGAGAGTGTGGGGTTGGCTGTTTTGCATCGAGGACCTTGCTGCCCGTGCTAATTACTGCATCCCTTCATACAAGTCTTATTTTCTTCATATGGAGTACAATTTAACCTTTACCTCCGTGGTAACTTTGTCTTTTGAAGTTGCAAAAGAGAATTAAGATTGTTTGTCAAAATAATCAAGGTTGTAAATGAGATGCTAATATTTTCCTCTAATTTTGTCTACAAATATTTTCCTCTAATTCTTTGTTCGTAAACAGTTGTCAGTTGCCTCCCGATGCTGATTTTTTTCTGCTCTATGATGAGGCCACTCGGCAAGTGACCGACGAGTGTGCATGGCCTCTGCCTGTTTCTCCACGAGGCTCATCATCTCTCCTGCCTTCATCTTTATCCTCACTTCCCTAGCCCGAATCATAGTCTCATCTAATTGGATATAGCATGGACTGGCCCCATCCATGTTCTTCGATCCGTGCATCTCTTTCCGGCTCACTCTTTTCTTTGTTGTCTTCTGTCTCCGAACCTTGCACTATGACATGCAATAATTAGCTAGCCCACATCAAAACTATTGTGTGACATATGTGGACACCTCAACCATGGTATGTGGTGATGGCCACTTCCGAGGCAAATCGAGAAAAGAAGTGAACTTCATAATATGTCCCAAGAAAAAATTGCATTATAAACACTACTGAAATTATGTTTTATTTCAACATCCAAAATACACCTCTCCAACCAAAAGTCAGCAAATTAGATAAGCATGACACAAAAAAACATATACCATTGTAGCAAAACGTATCCAAGAGTACAACAAATTTCATAATTCCAGCAATTGAATTACATCGATGGAATAACATAAGAAAAAAAGCATGCATTGTAGCACCGCCTGCATATTGTCAAGGCAAAAAAATCACAAAAATTACACATTTTCAACATCATTATATTTTGGCATGTTAGATAGAAGTCTCTGTCCAAGCATATCTATGTGAAAATAAATGTGTGTAGAAATATAAAATATGAACCATTACTACCTTACAAGGTAACACAACCTTGGTGAAGCAACTCATATTAATCCGATATAACAAGTTGTAGCATTTATACACATATGTAGGAAAGCAGAGCTATTCTAAAACTGCATGTACATATAAGTGATGTTTATTGCTAACTCGGATGTAATTCAATTTTATTTTTCTTCGTATGGGTACAACTATATGTAAATATTATTGATCAGAACAACTAACTTAAACTGTGCGGACCAAGAGTTCTATAATTGACAGAGAACAAGTATGACCAGATCGACTACTTCAACTATACCAATGCCCAACGTCACATCCAGTAGCACAAACTTAAAGATACCAAACATGTCAACGATGCAGCACATGGATGGGGCTATAAGGGGAGGAGGCGGGAAAAAAGTGAAGACAGTGGAGAATATGATGGGGAATAATCTTGGTAATATGCATGCAATGGATCTTTGCCAGATTATACACTCTCTACTTTTATTTTCAAATTTAGCTCTAATGGTGATCCCTATGCATGCAAATTGATGTGATTGAGCTTCGCGGAGGCCACCGAGCGAGACAGAAAAGAGGGAATGATATGTAGACTTATATGCAGTTATGTAGAAGTTGTATTTATATGAAACTTCTTTATTTGTTTATGACTTATTATTTTTCACCATGAATGTTTATGGCTTAATGTCTACCATTAGATGTAGTATTGTGTATTTTATGCATTGGAACCTATGTTAGCACATATAAATATCTTTAAAGAAAGCTCCATAGCATATTCATATAATAAAAATCTGGTGAGAGAACACTAGAGCATGTGATTGTTTATATTAGCCACTAATAATACAAAATTATAGTGTGTATGATATGTCTACATGTGTCGTCAAATAATTGACATTGCCAATTTTCTGATAATATAGTCAGAAAGTGATGTTTTTCTGGTTGTTCCCAAGGTTCGGTGATTATTTGGCAGTGCAAGTTGTCACCACTTGGGCGATGCATGTGAGACACTATGACGTCGATGACGAACAGTGACCAGTAGACAACACAAATATATTTGGAAATCATTGCTCAATCCCAAAACGCTTTGTTCTAATATGCTTACTCTAAACCGCATGTGATGTTTCTACCATGATTTTCATTTTATTTGTGATGATATATAAACCATTACCAGTTCAAACTAGAGTCTCTGCACTATAAAACCCACATACCTACACTTGCACTTACAACTCGCAAATTTAAGCAAAATTGAACTTAACCACAACTAGGTACTTCACCTAGTGAGCAATGAGTATATATATGCCACTGTTCAAGAATTCATCCGATTAATCGTGTAATTGGACAGTTAATCGCTACTCATCGGGTGGTCGAGTCGAATAACACCTATTCATAGTGTTAACTTGCCGGGCCGATTAAATGGTTTGTGAGACCGATTAAATGGTTTGTTAGACCGGTTAATTGGTTGTCAGGCCGATTAATCGTTGTTGGCACGTTAACTCATTGTCAAACAAAGCCTGATTATTTGGCCCATTACCCGTCCCAAGCCCCCCTACTCCTAAAGATCTAGGGTTTAGCCCTCCACTCGCCCCTCCCACTCCTCTCATCCCCTCCCGACCTAGATGGCGGCTGGCCAAGTCCTCGTCAACACGTCGCCACTTCCCCTCCTCCCTTGTGTGTTGCTACTTTCTTTTCTCCCTTTGTGCGTTGCTACTTCCCCTCCTCATTCGTGACCTGCCACCTCTGGCAACCGACTCGTTCAGATGTCATGCCTGGCCGCCGTCACCTTCCCTCTGTTTATCGCCGTCGCGTGGGCGCCATCTCTCGGAGTTGCGCCCGAGGCCGGAATCAGCAAAAAAGTTGTTGTTGTATACATGTTTGTTCATGATTTTACATCCACATGGATGATTGTTGTTGTATACATGTTTGTGATCTATTGGGAAAACAAAATTGTGCCATTTTCTTCATATTTGCAATGTAGAATTTTTTTCTCCATACAAAACTTGCTTCTATTGAGTTTAAAATTACACCAATTAATGGCCGAATGATTAATCCGGTTAATAGGTCGATTAATCGCTACTCCCAAGGCAAGCGAGCAGCTACCAGTTAACCATTTCCTTAACATTGGGATTTAGTGAAATTCCCGATGCTTCCTACTCTTAAGTGTCAAGGACATGATGAAATTATGAACCAACATACATGAACATTTTGTGCTACTGTTTTTTTTCGATCGATGAATAGAAACATGTCAAGGTATTGAACTCCCTGTAACATAATGTGGCAATTTTGTATGCTATCTTATTGAGAATGGGTGTGAAATGAGAAAAGAGAAGAAATAGAATGCATCTTAATTAAAGACATGGAAACCATGAGTTAGTAGAGTATCAAAGTGAAGATGAGGATGCAGTCGACATGAGGAGGGGTTGTTGAAATAAGAAACACGTTAGTTAAAGCAGAGGTGTTACAACTTTAACGTAGCTTGATGTATCACAACGACCAAAATCTACATGACTCAATTCAGGGAAGGTGTTACTAATTATGGGTTGCTTCCTGCTGATGGTCCTTAGTTGGGCACCCTTTATGGATGGGTATATATGGGCACTAAAAATAGGCTGGAAAACAGGTACTCCCTCCGTCCCATAATGTAAGACGTTTTTTAACACTACACTAGTGCCAAAAAACGTCTTACATTATAGGACGGAAGGAGTAGATGCACATGGCCTCGGTCGCCGTTTGAGACATACATGCAGTTATTATCGGGATGTTGAAATGGGAAAACGAAAGAATTAGTCATTGGATGACGAGATCCAGATCAGCGCTATAGGACCAGACTGATGGAATGACTACCAAAGTATACAATTTTTTGACAATTTTTCATAGAGTTTATGGTATGCTATACGTGTTGCTCTACAAGATTGTAAAAGCCACCAGGATCACTTAACATGTGCCACTACATGTCGACCGTTTGGCCTCTAAGAATAGCATACATTTTTTATTCGATTATTTGCTTCATGCAATACTGATTCAACCTTGAGTCGTCTTGATTTGATGTATGTCCCAATTGATTTAGGATTTCGAATTGACAACAAATAAATAATTCTATAAGAAGCCTTAGAATTCACTACAAGTTTATATAGATACTAAGGCGAACAACCACACTTCACAAACTTGCTCAACGTTATTTCTAAAAATCATTTGTGGAAAAAATGTAGATGGATGCGGAAGAAAAGCTTCCCTTCTTCAACCAAAAGAGCAAAGATTCCAGGTCCTACGTGTGATCTCTACATCTTGAATCAGAGTAGTTTAATACGACAGACTCTCTCTCCCCAAATGGGGTCTCGCTAATTTCCTTGAGCCTCCTAGTCCGATGGAAGATATTACATGTGGTGTTTCCTTGAGGTCCTTGAACTACTATTTAATTTATTGCTATTCAACCACAAAGATTTCGAACTCCCCGTAACGTACAAGTTGCGTGGTTTGGGCTCCATATTGGTGAGCAAGTAGGAACGGTGTGCCTTTTCAAGACATGGTTAGTGGAAGTTTGCATCTGTAATTGTCCTGCAGACGATCCCACATAATTTTACAATGTGAATGCCACACTATGGACCAGCACGGCTATTGGGAGCAGACGGTTTGTCACCGATGAGAGAGAGTAGTGCCTGGAAAAGGAATTACCATCGGTGATTGAGCACCCACCTTTTGAGACACACAAATACGTTCAGCATGGAGTAGTAGCTAATAGTAGTAGTCCCTCCATCTGGATTTGTAAGGCGAGCACATGTTTTTTTTTTAAATTGACTAACAAAATGTGTGTAATATGTCATCACAAGCATACGTTTAGAAGCTTTTTTTAACACCATCTCATATATTAATTAACCAAAGAAGTGTTACAGTCATGCATTACAAAATTCACCACACAGGGCGGTACATCATGAACAAGAATCCCATCCGCTCTATTATCAAAACTAAACTCTGAAGCTATTCAATAGCTTAAAGATACTCCATGCTTCCTTCTTCAGATCGTGCAGAGCTGATCTGTCGACAGATTCATTTGCAAAAATTGCAGCAACAAATGCACAGTCAGTCTCTAAAATTAAAGGGGAATGTAGTGTTATACCTATACAGAGACCAGCAATGTAAGCTCGGAGTTCCGCTTCCTCCACGCTGTTACACCTCCCAATGTAGTCCCACGAAGATATCAAGACTTTGCCAGCAGAATCCCTTGCCACCACACCCACACTTGCCGCACTTCTGCATTCCACAAAGCTAGCGTCGACATTAATCTTGATATAACCAGAAGGTGGGGGCTTCCAAATCATCTGAGTTTCCGAAGTATTTGGAACACTTTTCAGTCCACTCAACGGATTTCTCCTTTATTCTTCGATTCCTCCAACGGCATAGAGTGACATGCGCCAAAGGATGACCAATAATTCTCCACAAAGCTTGGCTGAAGCTGTGGCTGATTCCTTGCCCTTGCCAAATATCAAATCATTTCTCAAGTGCCAGGCTCTCGAGAAGATGAAAATAATTTTGTCCCGCATAGACATCCCAACTTAACTTAGCAGAACCAGAAACCATTCCGTCCTAGTATATCTGAATGCTTCCTCCGTCGGCAACTCCCAAATGTCTCTCATGGCCATACGCAATACAAAGGCCTTGGGGCACTTAACAAGCGCGTGAAATGTATTATCATCCTCCACTCCACATATCGAGCATGTACTGAGAATCGCTTAGTGATGTGCCACTCTGTTTACTTGGACAACCAAACTATTGGTAGCAGCCCGCCACGCAAAAATACGGATCTTCTGAGGAAAATTGTCCTTCCGAATGATATCCCACATATTCCTCTCCCCCAAGATTGCATCACTATGTTGCCCCTCGTCTTCTTTTTTCCCTTTAACATGAGTGCAAGCTTGTACGCGCTTTTAACCGAGAACGTCCCTGTCTTCTCAAAGTGCCAAGCAACAAAATCACCCTCCCCTGAAGACGGAATACACATCCCAAGGATCTCTTCTGCATCATGTGGATAAAAAAGATGCTTAACCAAGGTCTCATCCCATCTTCTTGGTCCTATCAATATCAAATCAGATACCCATTTCACCCTCGTCCTACTCTTCCTTGTAGTAATTTATGGCCAGAGGACCTACCTAGGGAGCCACTTATCTCTCCAAATATTAATATTAGAACCGTCACACACTCCAAATAACTCCCGATTTCAACAACTCAAAACCATGCATAATACCTTGCCAAGGCAGTGAGGCCAACTGGGGAAAAACCGTATCGAGGATATGTCCCTGGGGGTAATATTTTGCCTTGACCACTTTGTCGCACAAAGATTAAGGGTTAACCACCAATCTCCACGCCTGCTTTTTTAGAAGCGCTTGGTTAAAAAGTCGGGGATCTCTGAATCCCATCCCTCCCTCACCTTTAGGCCTTGTCAATTTATCCAATGCTAGCTAATGGGTTTTTCTCCTATCCTCCACATCACCCCACCAAAAATTCCTTATAATCTGTGATAAGTCCTCACACAGCGCAACCAGAAATTTAAATATACCCATGGCGTACACTGGGAGGGCCTGAAGCACAGATTTTATCAAAGTTTCCTTCGCTCGAGAGGATGCATATTTTTTCCATCCAATCTGATAAAATTTTGAGCTTTTTCTTTTGTCGATTGAAATGTACCAGCTTTCATTCTACCTTGAGGCACCGAAAGTCCAAGATATTTGTCCTCAAATCACTTCGCAGTGATGCAGAGAATTACCATAATGGGAGTTTCCACACTGCACTTTTTTCCAAACATAATAGAACACTTATCTGGGCTCAGCAATTGACCAGTTCCCTTCTCATAAGTGGAGATAATATTTTTAATTGTCAAATCTTGATTAACGGACCCCTTGAAGAATATAGGTAGTCCTCAACAAACAAAAGATGGGATATACCCGGAGCATGCCTATTGATCATAAAGTCCATAACATATCCTCTAGAACACGCATCCTATAGCACCAATGAAAGAGCCCCGGCCATGAACAGAAATAAATACGGTGATAATGGATCTCCTTGTCTAATACCACATGATGGGGAGAACGCTTCCAAAAGTTGACCATTGAAGCACACTGAAAATTTTACTGAAGTAACGCAGGCCATAACCAATTTATCCACCATGGGGCGAAGCCCAATGCCCTTAACATGCTCTCCAAGAAAAGGACAATCAACCCTATCATAAGCTTTTGCTAAGTCCAATTTATATGTGCATAATTCACCCCTTTCGTCCTTATGTGTACTTAAAGAATGCATACATTTAAAAGATATAAGAGCTTTATCAGAGATTAGTCTCCCAAGAATAAAGGCACTTTGATTTGGAGAAATCATACCATCAAGATGGAAGCTTTGAAGTCCTAACAACATGGGTTGGCCTTATGAACGTTGATAGAGTGATTATTTCTAATTCAATCAACATGCAACCTCCAATATTTTTTATAAAGGGCGCTTTAATTAACTCAAAATATATCAATGTGGATATGAAACATGATGAGCAACACACTACCTTTACATACTAGGATGCACACAACCAAACGGACGGTCTGACACAAGTAAAAAAGACATATGTGCAACAATAAAGTCATATAGGACCAACACTATGCCTATATCGAAAGGGCTTGTGGACTGATCCGGAGATTTTGTTGTCACCCATGTTGGGTAAAAATCTTCCTGGTCACCTGCTAAAATAACATACATAACACACCTTGAAGATCGGTTTTTTACTCCTCTCGGTGTAGCCTAGACCACGTATGAACTCAGTGCATACAACAAAAATAGGTGACAACACTTGTGGACAGATGTAAATTGAACATTATTTGGATGATTGACCACGCAGATTAGGCAAACTTGCACTAGAAGAAGTGGTGTTTGATTGTCTTGTCATGAATGAAAAACCATACTTCTTACTTCCTTGTTAGTTACCGCACGATTTTTTTTCGTGGTATATATTTGACTTTCAAATTTGATTATTATTGTCCATGGAATCTCTTAGTGCTTGAGTGCATGGTAAAAAGTTAGCCATGAAGGATCGAGATGTAGTGAGATTCTAGTGAAACACATCATGCCCTTGTGTCAAGCTAATCAATCCAACTAGGATAGAAGATGTTGTCATGACATAACTGAGGCTTAAATCAAATCATGCCTGAATGATAGATCCAATAGGGAGGAACTTAGTACATGCGCTAGAGGATCACTCTTATCGCTTACAATATGGTACAAGACTGGGTACAGTTTCCGGAGAGTGGCATTTCCTTGCCACTTTCCCTCCAGAAACGTATCTCCGTGATGTCCCTTCATCACAAAAGATCGAAAGAAGAAATGATGTTTCTTTACAGCCATCAGACCAACCCCAAAGTGTGAACCATCAGATTTCATTTAACTTTTTGGCCAAGATACTTATAGCGCGGCATGGTATTCCAAACAACATCCTCGGTAAGTAGCTTGAACAACCACTCTAAGTAGGGCATCATTCTTGACCTGGAGGTCCTGAATGCCTAAACCTCCTTGGTATTTTGGATGACAAACCACACTCCATATGGTTAGCCTATACCTTCTCTTTTCATTGTCCCTGCTAAAAGAATCTCGATATGAAATATTTCAGCCTTTGTAGGACCCCTTTTGGAGATGAAAAAAGATAGCATGTAGGAACCATATTTGTGAGACCAGTCGTCCTCCAACGAAGAGTTTCTAACAGCTCAACGATCCCTCTAAGCACTCTCATACAAGTTTCCACTCCGTATTAGTGAGACATCCATAATGAATCGGAATACCCAAATATTTAATAAGGAATCGGCCTTATGAACAACCAAATAGGC